>OX451738.1:183140220-184340220 GCA_948472305.1 Vicia faba | reverse complement strand
CAGGGAACCGGGTTCCAGCTTTTCTCAAAAAACATGTCCCTGGTTTTTGTACCAGGAACCGGGTTGTACCAATAGGGGAACCGGTTCCTACGTGATAAATTTGAATTCCAACTTATAACGTTCACTAAGAACCGGGTTCTGTCAGTGTCGGAACCGGTTCCTAGCGAACCAATGCAACTTTTACTTTGTTTTTTGAACATTTTTTAAGTGGTATATTTTCATGAATGCATTGCAACTTTTCATATGAATTGGCATGAATGAAGAGGTTCTTACAACTTTATAAAATGCAGATTTTCTTATTTTCAAACAATGTTCAATACTTCAATTTTCAAATTAACAAATATACTTCTTCATTAACAATTTTATCTTTTACTCACATTTGAATTTAAACTTTCATGTGTTCATAATTTTGTGAAACTTGCCATATACACTTTCATTATCATTTCAAGTTTCATACATACATTGTGAACATTTATATACATTGTTGAGAATTGTTTTTATCTTGAAGAAGAAGATCAATTGAAGATTGATAAAGCTCTCCATATAATTCAAAATTAATCATTGTATTACTTAAAGATTTTCCCTTACTATCCAGGATTGTTGGAAGTAAGTGTTGTGATTTGAAGAGGATTGTTCTTCATTCACATTAGTGTTTGTTTGGTCTTAAAGGTGTTAAGAACCTTTGATCACCCTATAGGTTAGATAGTAAGCATAGGATGTACAATCATTCTAACTATAGTGAAATCTCTTTCGTGTTGGAAAGGGGACTGGAGTACTCTCGGATTGTGAGGGGAACCAGGATATATCACCGTGTTCTTTACTTTTCCGCATTTATCGCTTTCATTACCATAATCGAGAAAAGATAAATATATAATCAAAACCTTCAAATACTTAACCAAAAATTACTACCAAGCATTCTCATAAAACCGAATAAATTTTATAAGACCTAATTCACCCCCCCCCCCTCTTAGGCACTCTGAGACTTACAAAGATATCATTTCATGTCGAAATACCACGGATTTTCATCCGACACGTCTTCAGTTGTAAGATAATGAGCAGGGAAAACATGTGATGGCTCCTTGTAACGAAGGATTCTTATATTGGGCGCATGATTCAGATAACTGACTTTGAACATTGCTTCTAAAGTAGCTAGAGCATCTTCCAACTGATTTACTTCTCTAGGAATATGCTCAAAGGTGATCTCGTCAAAAGCGGACAACAACTCTAGTATGTAATCCCTGTATGGAACTATATTATGGTGTCGTGTATCCCAATCAGCTCATACCTGGTATATTACTAAGGTAAAATCCCCCATAGACTTCAAGAATCTTGATCTTCATATCAATGGCTACTTCAAGGCCCATTACTCAAGCTTCGTATTCTTTAACATTATTCGTGCAATAAAAGCATAACCTGGCCGTGAAAGGTATGTGAGTATTGCACGGAGAAGTCAAAATTTCCCTAATACCATGGTCTATAGAATTTGATGCACCATCGAACGTGAGAGTCCATCGTTCCCCTGGTTCGGGTCCTTCCTTATCATCAAGTTTCATAACATCCTCATCTTGAAAATTTAAATTCATTGACTGATAATCTTCCAATGGCTGGTGAGCAAGATGATCTACAAGAATGCTACCTTTGATAGCCTTTTGTGTGATGTACTGGATGTCATACTCAGATAAAAGAATTTTCCACCGAGCCAATATGCCTGTAAGTGTTGGTTTCTCGAAGATGTAATTTATCAGAGCCATCTTAGATATCAAAAGTGTAGAGCGTGTCAACATGTACTTCCTTAAACGTCGAGTTGCCCACGTAAGAGGGCAGCAAGTCTTTTCAAGTAATGAATACCTTAATTCACAATCAGTAAACTTTTGGCTCAGGTAATAAATGGTGTATTCTTTTCGTCCAATATCATCATGTTATCCGAGAACACAACCCATAGATCCTTCAAGCACAGTCAGATACATAATGAGTGGTCTCCCTGGAACTGGAGGTTTGAGTATTGGTGGCTCCTGAAGGTACTGTTTAATCTTCTCGAAGGCTTCTTGACAACTATCATCCTAATGGATGTCTTGATTCTTACGCAACAATTTAAAGATGGGTTCACAAGTAGTTGTAAGATGAGAAATGAACCTGGCTATGTAATTCAACCTCCCAAGGAACCCGCACACTTATTTTTCATTTTTTGGTGCCGACACATCCTGTATTGCTCTTACCTTGTTGGGATCTACTTCAATTCCTCACTGGCTTACGATGAAACCAAGTAACTTGCTCAACCAAACTCTAAAGGTGCACTTGTTGGGATTAAGCCTTAACCTAAACTTTCGTAGACGATTAAACAACTTCTGCAAATGGACCAGATGTTCTTTTCAGTCTGTGATTTTGCAATCATATCATCCATATACACTTCAATCTCTTTATGAATCATATCATGAAAGAGAGTAACCACAGCACGCTGATATGTTGCACCAGCATTTTTGAGACCAAAAGGCATGACCTTATAACAATAGGTACCCTAAGGAGTTCTGAAAGCGGTTTTGTCCATGTCTTCAGGAGCCATTTTTATCTGATTGTAACCTGAGAATACATCCATGAAGGAGAACACTGAAGACTGAGTAGTATTATCAACCAACACATAAATATGAGGCAACGCGAAATCATCCTTCAGGCTTGCTCTATTCAAATCTCAGTAGTCAACACACATGTGCAGCTTACCATCTTTCTTAGGTATAGGCACAATGTTAGCAATCCATGCGGGATAATTTATCACATATAAGAAGCCTGCATCAAGCTGTTCCTAAACTTCTTCTTTGATCTTCAAAGCCATGTCAGGTCTAGTTCTTCGCAGCTTCTGCTTTACAGGAGGACATTTTGGCTTGAGTGGCAATCTATGCACCACTATATCAGTGTCTAAACTGGGCATGTCTTCATACGACCAGGCGAAGATGTCAACATACTCTCAAAGCAACTCAATCAACCCCTTCTTTTCTTCACTTTGCAAGGCGGAACCTATCTTGACTTCTCTCTTTACCTCTTCAGTACCGAGATTGATAACTTCTATATCTTCTTGATATGGCTGGATGACATTCTCTTCTTGTCTCAAGAGTCTTGCCAGTTCTTCAAGGACTTCACAATCTTCCTCACTATCCTCGTTAGCATGGTCGACTGAATTCTCAAGGATATTAGAAACCATAACACTATCATTTTTGATGAAATCCGATGAGGATCTGTATGATTGGTGATTTTATGTTTTACTTTAGAAAGTGAAAAACAATATTTAGAATATGAAAAGAAAAGTATTGCCATTTTATTTTGAAAAGTAAAAAGTAAAAAGAAAAGACATGGAACAAAAATTGTATGCTAAAGTACAACTTTTATTCAATTTTAAACAGAGATTGAAACATAAGGGGCCCCTTCTACAAGCTATCTTTATGCCTTGGGCAGGGCATATGACTTAATGGAAACAAAAAATTACACATCAAGGAAAACAACTTCAGGGATGTCCACAGCAGTCCAATTGCTGAGCTCCTAGTCCGGCATAATCTGATAGATAAATCTGGAAACATCTTCATCGTTAACTTCATCATCTGCTGCAAGAACTTGTCCTTCTTTGCTTGTACTAGCACTGATGAACACTTCATAAATTGGGAGAACATGTTTTCCTTTGAGAGGAACCAAACTAGCTTGCACAGAAGAGGGTGGATGATATCCAAGACCACAACGATCTTTCTTCTCAGGTACCTCAATCACTTTTCCCCTACCATCATGGGGAGATCTGGCTTCCATGATGGTTTTAGCATCATTCAAAGAGGCCATGGGTGATTTAGAATTCTTACATTCCATGACGAGAAACCTGTCAACAGAAATAATCTCCAAAGCTTGAAAGGGAAACTCATGCACCTCACCTTCCACTTCTACATAATGGTAGGTTGTCAAATTTTTAATCACTACATCTTCTTCTCCATATATGACAACAACTTTGTCGTTTATAATGAATTTCAGGCGTTGGTAAAGAGTAGATGTCATAGCTCCTGCTACACGGATCCATGGGCGACCCAAAAGGAAAGTATATGATGGAAGAATGTCCATAACATTGAATGAAAGATAGAATGTGTGGGGACCAATCTTTACGGGCAAGTCCATTTCTCCCTCCATAAACCTCCTTGAGCCATCAAACACTCGAACACTTAGGGTACAAGGCCTCATCATTACCCTATCCATATTTAGCTTAAACAGAGTAGTCTTGGGCATCACATTAAGAGAAGAACCTGTATCCGCCAAAACTCGAGATAAAACTATATCCAAACACTTTATGGAGATGTGCATCGCTTTGTTGTGTGCTCTACCTTCAACTGGGAGCTCATCATCACAAAAACCCAAGCAATTTCCTACAACAATATTGGTTACGATCCCTTCAAACTGAGCCACATAAATGTATTGGGTAACATGTGCAGAACACAAAATCTTCAATAAGGAATTATGGTGAGTCTTTGAACACAAGAGAAGGGAAAAGATGGAGATCTTGGATGGCGTCTTGTTGAGTTGATCAACCACTTTGTAATCACTTTGCTTGAATCCTCAAAAGTTGCTCCACTTCTTGACCTAAAGAAGGTTCAGGCATGTCACCAATCACTTACTTGCCCCTAGCCTTAGCTAGAGCATCACTATTGGTTTATTTGGGAGGCAGTGGTGAGGGAGAAAAGACCCTGCCACTACGAGTCATTTTATTGGTTCCTACGATGTTGGTAATATTCTTGTCACCCACCGGGGGACACTCATATTCCTTCCTAAGAATATAGACCATATTATACTCCCACGAAACTACCTTTGAGTTGTCACATAGAGGAGGAATAGGAATTTCAGCTGTCACGAGGGTAACTGGAGCTTGAATCATTAATGGGGTAATAGGACACTGAATCATCAATAGGGTGTCTTGTGTTACCGAGATGTTCCTCGGATAATAAGGAATTTCCAAGACATTAATCTCTTCTTCTATAAATATCTTCTCTACCTGTAGGACACCTTCATCCATTAGCTATTAGATAGCCGTCTTCAAACTAGTACACTCTTCAGGTTTAGAGGAACATAGTAAGCAAAAATCATGGAGTTCTTGCAACACCTCGTGCTTCAATAAATGTTCTCTAATAGTCCCTAATGACATCTTGATCTCTTTAATCGTGGTTACCAGAATCTGCTCACTACCTTCTTCAATAGCATTGACCACTGCCCCCGCGTGAGGAGGCATGGGATTATTCTGAATATTGGGACCAACATGGTTTAAATTTATGGTCTTCGCCTCAAGGAGGTCTTGAACTTTACATTTAAATGCTCTACAATTCTTAATCGTGTGGCCTGGGGCTCTAGAATAAAATTCACAATGAGCATTAATATCATACCCCCTTGGAAGAGGATTTAGTGGTGGATCAAGTTCACGCAGTTGAACAACCTAATTAGCAAGAAATTGAGGGAGAAGCTCAGCGTAGGACATAGGAATAGGATCAAATCTCCTCTCAGGCCCTCTTTGTCTCTGTTGAACTCCCGGACCTTGAGGTCGTTGATTCTGTTGTTGATAATTCAGAGGTGGTGCAAATTATTATTGTGAAAGATACTCTGGTTGAGGAACGAAAGGCCGTTGTTGGGCCATCTAGGGTGTTGGAGTTGTAGCAGCATACACTTGAGGAATATATTGATTAGGAAAGGTAGTCGGTGTTTGGAGATAGGGAAATTGAACTTGAGAATATGCAAGATCTTTTCCTCTGTCGATGGAGACAACACTAGTCTCACCCTCTTTCTTCCTGACAAAACCATCAAACGACTTCCTACCATTGTCAGTATTGTTGTTGGTAGTATTAGGGATACCTTGGATCGTTCTAGCCTTGATACAAGTTTCAACATGTTCTCCAATAATAATCATATCAGAGAAATAAGTAGAGGTACTACTGAGCATGTGTTGGAGACAAGGACCTCGTAGAGTACCCATGAACAAATCAATCAGTTCACCATCTAAGAGAGGAGGTTGACCCATTCTGCCAGTTCACGCCACCTTTGGGCATACTCTTTAAAAGACTCTTCAGATATTTGTGTCATCCCTTAAAGCTGGGTGCGGCTAGGAGCCATGGCGGTATTATAATGGTAATGTCTTAAAAAGGCGCCAACAAGCTCTCCCCAAGTACTGACATGAGTTCTTTCTAATTGCATATACCAGTCCGATGGTATCCTTGTTAGGCTGTCTTGTAAGAAATGCATGAGAAACAATTCATTTTCAACATAAGCTGCCATCCTGCGACAATAGGAACGAAGATGAGTCTTTGGGTAGGAGGTGCCTTTATATTTGTCAAAATCAGGAACCTTAAACTTGGGAGGAATAACTACCCCAGGCACGAGGTACATTGCAGAAGTATTAAATCCCGAAGTCTTGATACCTTCCATAGCTTTGAGATGCTCTTCAAGAGTATGATATATCTTTGCAGTTTCAGAAACTCCAACGACGAGATTTGCGTGAGGCTCATCAAGATTAATGACGTTGTGATGATCATCAATATCATTCCGAAGAATTCCCGTAAGGGTCTCAACATTCGCATTATTATTCCCTCCATTTGCAGAAGTGGAGGGGGAAGAAGTGGCGAGCTTGGAAACACTTTGATGGAGCTCTTCTTGGCCTTTGATGACAACATAAAGGGTTTCCATAAGCTGATCAAGCTGATCCATTCGGGTGCCCATGACGTCCATATCTCAGTGGAGAGCATTTTGATTTTCTTTGAATAGATCCATAAGTCTTTGCTGGTTGCTTCTTGTACGGTAGGGATGCAGGGAAGTCGTCTTTGTTGTTCACTGAAGTGATGAAAAGGGACCCCAATAAGTTTTTTGTTGGGAATAACAAATACATGATAATATGAATGCATGTTTCATCTTTATTTCCAAGTAAATCAAAAGACTCGTATATCCATAAGTATCTTTTAAAAAAAATTATTTTTGAAGAGCTCAACCAACAAGACTTGTCTTTGGAATTCCTTAGATATGAGATGCATATACATGATGGTATGATGTCATGGTATTCAATGGAATGGGATCTCAGCTCCACATATTCTGGATAACCACTGTATAGTCCTTTGTATAAACTGAAAGTAACAAGATCAAAGGTCCGACATCACAAGCATGCAGTCAAGGTAACCACCCGTAAGGTATGTACTAAGGGTTTATTGTAACACCCCAAATTCTACCTGGTAGTCATAACGAAAATCAGAGTATTTAAAAGCTTCCAACACATTTGGGATATCACATTTTAACATGTTACAACATATAAACAGATACATAACACTTTAATTTTGGAGGATCATATAACAACTTGCATCAGCTTTTAAAATAAAACCACTTCTTTTATTAATAACGCAGCTGAATCATAATTACAACTTCAAGTAGCATCATATGTTTCGTTCAACTAAAACAACTTGAGAGGCAACATATTATTTCATATAATTCAACTTAGGATTCAACAACTAAAACAATTTCAACAAGTAAACAACTATTCGTTCATTTCCCCCTGAGTGCTACGTATCAGAGCGACCAACCGACTTTAAACTAATAAGGCTATGAAAATATTCATTCTTGATTACCTGGACGTTACCAACAGAGGGCAACATTCAAATAGTAAGGGGTGAGATTCTCAAATCGTATAAGTGAGCGCACGATAAATCATATATTAGAATTCAGGAATATAAAATCACCACTTCACAACTTACAAAACAACTTTAATCACAATAAAATATCAACACGACATAACTACTAAATTCACAACTTTTAGATAATACTTGTCACAACAAGTCAACAACATAAAACAAAAACGGATCTATCTTCACCACAACTCAAGATGTAACATCAAATGCAACTCAATTATAATGCACGTGCATGTGGTACCATTAGTGCAGAACTCCCAACTTAAAAACATTTTCCAGTAATCTCGAGGCACAAGACATAAGCCTTCAACTTAATATTTTTCCAATCCAGGCCAACATGGTGCCAATCCAAGCCAACTTAATAATTCAAATGTATGTGACTCAATGAATGCAATAATCACATACAACAACAACAATCACCGTCACAAAGGCATAAGCCTATATCGTCACTTTACCAATAATTAGAGGTACTCATCATCGCTTCAACATTGGCTATAGGCCTACAACTTAATCAACTTATCAATCACAACACATAAACAACGGCATATTCAATAACAACAAGGTATTCGACAATGACTTATTCACAACAATGACCCATAACACAATTCTTCCTGCACTCCGCATCATCACAAAATTATCACAACATCATAACCACAATTATTCATCTTTTACAACAAGCCTATATCACTGTTATTACCAATTAATAGATGTAAATCTCCATCATAACAATTCCCGCATCTTCACAAAATATTTGCAACATTATAACATCAATGCAAATCACAAAGGAAAACACAAACATGATATTCGTTTCCAAAACACTCCCATAACTCTCTATGTATTAGTTCTTCGTTATTTAATTATCCTCCTAATATTCACTTCTAATTAACTAACTGGCAATATATCTCTTATTCTTCTATTTAATCAATCCTCTAAAATAGTTACTGCAACTTTACTAATTATTTCCAACTCTGTCTTATTTCTACAGGCTGTTAAAATTATATTGTAACTACTAGATTAAGATTACTGACATAAGGGCTACTTCTATTAATATTTTTCTGCTATAACATACTACTGATAATAATGGTTCAATTTGTTCCCTAATTTCTTTGCTTTCGTATTAATGAATTCTATACTGATACCATATAAAAATTGTATAACATATTTCTACAGAAAGAAAACAAGTGCCTCTCAGACAGTGCCGAACGGCACACCCTACCTACAACAACACCTAGTGCCGAACGACACTATTCTTCCACAAATGCCCAGTGCCGAACGACACTCTTCTCCATCTCAAGGATGCCGACCGACAACACTCACCACTAACAAGGTGACAATTGGCATGCCTCCCCTTCTTATAATTTCCAACCTTCCTGTTACTTCTCCAGTTTTCTTCGACCCACATATTTTCAACGGAACAATCAATCAACAACACACAGGAATACAAAAGTTTCACCAATATTCACCACTAATTAATTCATAACATCAATTGCCACAAACAAACACAAACAGTTATAAACTTACACCCTAAATCCCCACATACAATTCCTCATAAGCCCCATTATTGGATAAGAAAATCCACCCTTACCTTAGATTGGAGATCGCTCTATAATTCCGATTGCAACCCGCTGCTGCCATAGCTCCAAACCTTTATTCTTATTCTCTTCTCCATGTACTGCATCCTTTTCTTTTCTCTTTCTCTAAAACCCTTATTATTCCTTACAATCGCTTCTTATACTCTCTTCTATTTGACAAAAAAAACCTAATTCCTTCTTATTCAACTTTAACATATAATTTCTGTTATTAATTCTATTGGGCCTAATATTCACACCACACATTTTACTACCAACAACACTTTAAATTAAGCCCATAAGAAATAATAATAGTATTATTATAATACTATTTTCCACCACTTAATCAACTCAATAATAATCCAATATAATAATATTATTTCTAATATTATTTCTCCGATTAAATCGACTATTTCACTCAAATCAACATATTAATCCGATTACGCCTCTTAAAATAATACTGACAGATCCTAACTTCGACGATATACAATAATTAAATATTTAATTAATTTAATTAAATAATTAATTAAATTCGGGGCGTTACAACTCTCCCCCACTTAGGATATTTTCGTACTCGAAAATCTACTCGATACTACCACCCTTAACGCGAAGTTCACATCCAACTTTTTGATCCCTAAGTCGTGTTTGGCAACACTTCGACCACTACTTGACCAACATAACAATAAATCAACACAATTAAAATTGATTACGCACATGCCAACCATTCAACACTTCGCGGCATAATCGTTACTAGCATCTCAACTACTCCACCATAATCTGACATACCAACATTTTAAGTAGCAAAAACTATAACACACTTATACTTGAATATACATCATCTCAATATCATCTTAACACATTTTCAACCTCAAAACACATACAAAATTTCATTCCTGTATGTCAATTATCAACAAAATATTAACAAATTTGTTCACATCATTATATCACTTTTATAGTGACAGCAACACAACCAACATAATCAACTTCATCACATTATGAAATATTATCCATTACTTACGGTAATCAACAACAACATCATGACAACGTTAACAAAATCATTATGACATCAACTTAACTGTATACTCAACAAGCATACCCATGGCTCACCATCAACCAATAATCCATAACAATCTTCTTATAAAATTCGCAAATGCTTACTAGCAAACATAGTACCCTGACACATCATCCCTATATCAACAATCCACCAAATCAAACATGTAGACCAAGATATATCGTTACCATAGGCTCCTTATGTTTTAATCCTTCACCTCTAACGAGTCGTACACGCATAGCAATTGCGCCACATCACGCTTCAGCCGCGTAACACTGATAATCCACCTTAAGTCACCGTCCTCGTTAAAATTTCCATCAACTATATGATTTACATGTTTCAATCTAGTTTAATACATTCTTAACATCCACCATAAAGCCATTGTTCACTTGATAATCTCAATCCTTCACTTTGTGATGTTAGCTCGCATATAACTTGCCACTCCAACTTGTTCAACACGTCTCAATCCTTTATTAACAATTCCTCTGTTACTTCACACAACCCGATGAGAAACTATCCTCACGATATAACATCCATCACTTTACACACCATTAAGATAGCACATCAAATCTATACCATCCGACATGGTCTTGTCTACTATCAACAAGAGATTAAGGGTGATCAGTTCCTCAATTTGTCAATAGATAGCCGACAATCATAATGGAGTATAAACTATCGTTACTAACTATAGTAGTGTTCCTTTAGAACTTGTACTCAAGTCACCTAAAGCAGCATAATCCAATAATTTCCAATGAGGTTTACAAATACTCCCACAATTTCCCTTTCATTCCAATCACACTCTCAACATTATTATCTCATCTAACAACATTTCATATATATCTACACCTCAAATAACTACGATAGTAATCATTCAAGCTCAACAAGCTACAAACCTCTATAACAGACTTCGTTGTTCTCCAACTTAGAACTGCATCCACTTTGGATGGATCTACATACACTTTCACTTGGAAATAAAATTACTCAATCTCCTCCCAAAACTATAACATACATCCTGACAACTTAGCATAAATCTTTCTCCTTTTCGACACCGTAAATTCCACACAACTTCGCACTATCGTCTTTCGTTATAATTAATAACACCAAAGCTTTCCAAATTATACCTTTGATTTCACAAATTACTTTAAATAAATCTTCCAATTTCTCCTTTAATTCACCCAACTCGAACGCTGGCGTCCCGTACAACACTAAAGAACAACTCCAGTCCCAAAGACAAGCTTAACAACAAACTGCACTTACTTCCAATATCATCACGTGATAAATGAATCTATTACAGCTACTGAAACAATTTTTAAAATGAAGCTCATTTCGTTAGCTTTCTAGGATGCGGTGGGAGAACTGGCTTGAGGTTTTGCATTTGTGTTTGCAAATGTCTCGGTTAGCAAGAGTCGCCACCGACTTTTCTTTTATCCAAAAGGAAAGGCAAAAAATCACAGGAAAGACCTTTGAGATGTTTTCTTGAGTTTGGGGGGTAGATTATGAAAAGGGAAGGTGTTAGAACCCTTTTCATCCATGATTTTCCATGGGCTCTTAGTTACTTGTTTAGATCACTTTCTTTGTTTTGTTTGAAATGGTGTTTGGTGTGATTTCGAAAGTATTTTATAAAAGAGGCCATTCGTTTAGGCAATCTTTGTAATGATTCTCGTTCGTAAGAATGTATACAAAGATGTTTGTCTTTTGAAAATGTTTTCAATGTTTTGTAAGATGTTTTGAAATGTGTGTGTGTTTGTTTTTGAAAATAGCAAGGATTGTTTTGAAATGGAACAAGTAACTAGAAGCTATCTACCTACTCAAATGTATTTCTTGTGCATTTTTATTCCTTTGGCATTGTTGACTTACCATTGATTTGGTAAGCAACCCTATCTTTGGATGTAAACGGGACGGGCGTGGGTTATCGTATAACCATGATAGCAATGTTGCCAAGTATATTAGCATGTTTGAGGAACCAAGATCATTTTGTTTAGGCAACCTTTGAATAGCGTCATCGAGGGACTATGATCTTATATTTGTTTTGTTTTGCCAAGATACTTCGCATGCATAACATGGCCATTTTATTTTAGGCAACCAAGTGGGAGAAACCCTAAGGGTGCTTGTGTGCAAAGTGTGTCATTTTCATGCTTTTGTCTTGCATTTAGGGTTTTTTATTTGTTTTGTTTTTTTGTTCTTGTCATGCAAACCCTAATTTACTAATCATGGTATAAAAGCGATAAATTGCATAAAATAAACTAAGCTATTACAACAATTTTTATGGGAGGGGGGATACAAGTTTTGAATGGGGATTTTGCACAAATATAAACCTAAATATATTATTACAACCAAATCGAATATTGCACGAATTAAATAAATATAAGACAAATATTCAAAATGCAATGCAATGTTTATGTTAAAAAATGTTTTATGTCTTGTTTTTGTGCAAGAAATATATTTAATTTTAAACCCTAAAAATTATAAGGAAAATATATTAATTCTTTTTTGAAAGGGGGTAAACCCTAGTTTTCAAATAAAAGAAAATAAATGTTTCAAATTATTATTTTGTACTTTTTTTGTATAAGAAAATAATAAATGATATTATGCTTAAATATTAAAAATTAAATGTATGTAGAAAATAAGTATTTATGAGTATAAATAGTATAATAAAAATATTAAGTATTTTTTATTGTATTTACCAATTATTTAAGAAAATAAGTTCTATTTATCAAAATAAAATATTTTTCATGAGAGAAAATAATTAAATAAAATAAAATAAAAGTGTGAAAGTAAATAAATCATTTTTTGGTATTTTTTATCATTAAGAAAAATAAATGAAAGTATTAAATATAAAAATATGAAAAAAATATAAAAAATATAAAAAGTTCAGCCAGGGGGTGCAAATAACAAGTCAGGGGGGTGGGTTTAGTGAAAACAAAAAGGCCAAAGCTGCCAAAAAGCCCAAAAGCCACTTCATCCATGTCCTTGGTCTTCTTCTTCGCGTGCTTCAGTTCAAACCTGTAACTCTCACATGCTTGCATAAAAACAAAAGCTCATAACATGAAACATGTGGCATTTGAGCTCACGATTCCAACCATATAAATTATGTAACCTAACTCTAAAAGATCAAAGAGAATTTTTGAGTCCCTAATTCGTGACCTAACTTTTTCAGCATTTTCAATCTTCAAATTCTCTTAGCACAAGTAATATAAATGAAAAGTAATGATATGTACAACTTTGTTATGATAAGGGCTACATTTTTTCTTCACAAATCGTGGCTTAAAGTTGCCTATTCAGAGAGATAGAGATTAAGAAATTACCTCCTTCAGCTGGATTTGTGTAGGACAATGTAGGGACTTTAATGGAGGCCTGGTGATTGTTTAAGCTTCATTGAAATTCCCTGAACCTATTCCAATGCCTAGCTTGCTCTGAGGATGGCTGAAACTCTCTGGACAAGTCAAGCTGCAAGCTTCCAAAGTGAAAATGGTGGATGCTGAAACAAGGGTTATAGAACCAGGGTGATGGCTTGGATTGCTTTGGTATGATGTTTATGAGATGCTTGAAGTGTTTAAACACAAAACGCATGAGCCAAATGAGAGTTGACTATGGTTTTGCAGATTCTGAGTATTTTTGGCAGAAATTTGGTGTTTTTGAGTTTGAGAGTGTTTCCGGTTCAATTCCAGGATGCTATGCCTTGTACCAAGATTGCAAATATGTAGAGAAGTGATACAAAGTCAGCCCTTACTAGTTGTGCAAGCTCTAGTACCTTTTGCAACTTTTCTGGATTTGAAGTAAAGTGACAAGACCAATGCTACGTGCTTGTACAAGACCAATGGTACACATTGCTTGAGACCTGTAGAAATTGCTTGCACCAAAGGGACATGTTCAATGCTCAAGATTGACAAAGTTGCAAAAGTTGCCCTTTATGAAAATGGCATTGTAACCTTTTGGCCAAAAATGGAAATATCTTTTGTACAAAGCTTCAAAAGCAAAGATAAAGCCTTTGTCAACTGAGTTTGCATTTAATTATGGAGTTTATAGCAAGCTTAGGACCTGTAAAGCAAGATACAACCAGCATAGATTGGATTTGCAACTTGATGCTATGTGAAAAATGGCTTGAACAAAAGTGAGAAAATGCTAACTTCCCTTCTTCGATTCTCCCTACTAAAAAATGATCTTGGAGAGTTCTTGAACATTTTAGAAACCTTGAAATGTCCTATATAATCCATATTTGAAATGCAATTTGAGATACCTCTTGGAACTAGGTGAAAAATGTCCATGAAGTTGGGTCCAAAACCTGCCTAAATTAGGGCAAAATTTCACTAAGTTAAGAAGTTCATGGACCTATATTCACAAATTGATAACTTGAGATCCAAGTATCTTTTGGGAAACATTTGTGAAGCAAAGTTGTATATTTCATGGAGGAATACAACTTTCATGTTGGAAGTTTTCTTTGAATCAAAATGCATCATGGTCAAAAAGTGGTGAAAAGTTAGGAAATAACAAGAAAATTTTTATACTTAGAAAAATTCTAAGTTATGAAAAATTTTAAATTAAAACCCTAATTTTCAATTTTGAGTTTCTTGGTGAATAAGTTTCATATTTTGACATATCTTGATGAATTATGACCCTTGGAACTTGATTTTGACCAAAAAGTCAAAGTTTGACTTTTCAGTACACAGTTGACTTTTGATCAGTTGACTGCAAAATTCATCTGTCAATCCAATGAACTTGAGATCTTTTGAACCATGTAATTAGGTCAAGATGATGCAATTGAACCCTTGAAATCATTTTTGAACTGAATTGGTCATTGGCTAGGTTAAAAATCAGAAATTGCCCTTTCTCAGTCAAAACCCTAATTTTGACCATTTTGCCCTTTTGATGATTTGATCAAATTTCCTGAGGAGTTGTGATCCAAACTTGATCAAATGGTACATATGAGTCTAAAATGTTGATGTGGATAAAAAATTATGAAGTTTGACTGTAAATTGGCCATGGTTGACTTTTTCCCCAATACAACTAATTTTTAGGTCAACAGTCCCATTGACTGATCAAAAATGTGGTTCAAGGCTTGAAACTTAACATGATCAATCTTAGGGGTCCAAAATGGTGTATGAAAGTCACATGAAGAATTGGTGGTCCAAAAATCCTTGTGCAAACTCAAACCCTAATTTTAGGTTATCAGTGCAAGGCGATGTGTCCTGAGCTGACCAAACCCTAATCTTGTCTTGAGTCAAAGAAGTCTTGTAAGAAAAATCTTGATAAATGAGAGGGCACATTTTTGGGGTACAATAGCTTCCCCTGTTCAATCTTCTTGAACCTGAAGAGTTAGATTGGCGAGCTTTGTCGTTCGTGACTCGAAGGTAAAAGATGATTAGACACTAGAGTGCCCATAAATTTGCACTCGATAAAGTGTAGTTGAGGGAATGGGCTTAAAGATGCCATTTGGAGAGGTGGTAGAATCTTGTTGGAGATGGGCTTGTAGATGCCATCCAGGAATGTTTGCTGAATTGTAAGTTGTAAATCAGGAGAATAAGTATCAGAATGATGTCCGCGTCTGGAACATATCTGAACTGTATCTGGAGACTGAACCTGTATGAGCAAAAGAATAGCATCCGTGTCCGGAGCGTATCCGAGCTGTATCTGAACTTGAAATCTGAATAAGGGTCAGAATGGCATCCGTGTCTGGAGCGTATCTGAACTTGAAATCTGAATAAGGGCCAAAATGGCATCCGTGGCTGGAGCGTATCTGAACTGTATCCGAATGTTGAATCTGAATGAGTGACAGAATGAATTCCGTGTCTGGAGTATATTTGTACTGTATCTGAAAGGTGGATCTGAATAAGTGACAAAATGGAAACCGCATCTGGAGCGCATCTGTACTGTATCTGAAAGCTGAATCTGAATGAGTAAAAGAATGACTTCCGTGTCTGGAGTGTATCTGAACTGTATCATGATGTTGAAGTTTAAATGAGTAACAGAATAGCATCCGTGCCTGGAGCATATCTGTACTGTATCTGAAAGCTGTATCTGAATGAGTAAAAGAATGACTTCCATGTATGGAGTGTATCTGAACTGTATCATGATGTTGAAGTTTGAATGAGTAACATAATGGCATCCGTGCCTGGAGCGTATATGCACTGTATCTGAAAGATGAATCTGAATGAGTAAAAGAGTGACTTCCGTGTCTGGAGTGTATCTGAACTGTATCATGATGTTGAAGTTTGAATGAGTAACAAAATGGCATCCGTGCCTGGAGCGTATCTGTACTGTATCTGAAAGCTGAATCTGAATGAGTAACAGAATGACTTCCGTGTCCGAAGTGTATCTGTACTGTATCATGATTGCATATTGTTAAACGGTAGTTGTTAATCTTATCCTGAAAAGGGTAAAATGTTAGCTGAAACACAAAGTTATGTTGCATGAAATGTATGATGCAATATATGTGTTTTGTCAATGTTTATGATATATGGATGTAATGTATGCGCATGTAAGCTGATTTACTGTTTTGCTGAGGAAAATAAATCCTTGACTGCTGAGGAAAATATGTGGATCCTTCATGTCTTGAAGTTGGAGTATTGACAAAACTTCTGTTGTGAAGGTAATGCCATGTACTGTTGAGTAATCTGTTTGGGGAATCCAGAGAATTTTGATAACTTCTGCTGGGAATTAATAAGGAGAGTCTTCATTCTGTTGGGGAGCAATGAAAACTCTGTGGGGAAAAAGCTTATTCCTGTTTGGAAAAAGTTCAGGAGTCTCGGTCGTCTGCCACCTTACTAGGGAATTATCCTAGGTTAAGGAGAAACAGAAGTTAATTATTATCCGGTTGATTCTCAGGCTTTAAGACAACTTGCTGGGGAATTTGAAGAAACTAAATGGTTTCCGCTGGGGATTAGGAGTTTGAAGTTTTAGCTCCGTTGGGGATCTTAATGATGTACTATAGGGATTGCTCATGGAATAGCCTAAAGACGTTTTCCTATTCTTTCAATCTGTCAGTAATTGTTCTTTTCCATTTTGTTTATTTGTAAACAGTAATTATGTTCAAATGCATATGTTCATTAATGAATCATTGGACGTTTTTGCAAATAAAAACACAAGTCTAAAGAAAAAGGCAAATAGTTTTTTGTACTTTGAAAGAGATATCTTTGTATTTACTTTGAATAAGTATTTTGTACAAAGGAGACAGACATCCTAGTAAGAGGATGGTGTCATAAAAGAGAAAAATTTATACAAAGAAAGATAGCTATGTGTAATAATCCCATGGGGTTCCCATTCTGCTATAGCCTTCGTATCTCCGAATATCTTGTCCATTTGTTGCTTCGTCCGAAGGTGATTGAATTGATCAGAAGTTACAGGTTTGTCCGTGAAGAGATTGTCCTTAAAGTGATCCGACGAGACATAGTCATACGCTTTAATTCCCTAACTTTTGCCTGGACCGCCCTTTCGGGTTTTCGATCCATCGGGAAACCCTTTTTTGCCCAAGTCGCCATTTTGGGTTTTCAACTTGCCAGGTGTACAATTTTTTTTTAATTTTATCCCTAATTTTTGCCCGAACCATTTGGTTCGCCGGGATACCCTTGTTTTGCCTAGGTGTGTCAACCTAGCGGGTCTCTTATGCGTAGTATCTTTTGACTATGTCTGCATTTGCAGGGTGTGGCAGGTCGTCACCGTCCATGGTGGTTAAGATCATTGCCCCACCAGAAAAGATGTTCTTGATTACAAATGGTCCTTCATAGGTAGGAGTCCATTTGCCCCTGGGATCACTTTGTGGCAAGATGGTGCGCTTGATTACTAGATCTCCAACTCGATATTCTTGGCGTCTGACTTTTTTGTTGAAAGCCTTGATCATCCATTTTTGATACATCTGACCATGGCAAACAACATTAAGTCTCTTTTCATCAATTAAGTTCAGTTGATCAAGTCGGGTCTGGATCCAATCGTCCTCACTCAAACCTGTATCTTTCATGATTCTCAAAGAGGGGATCTGAACCTCAATAGGTAAAACAGCCTCCATGCCATAAACCAAAGAATAGGGTGTTGCCCCAGTTGACGTGCGAGTCGTGGTACGGTATGCGTGGAGAGCAAACGGTAGCATTTCATGCCAGTCCTTGTAGGTGACTGTCATCTTCTGTATGATCTTTTTAATGTTTTTATTAGCAGCTTCGACTGCACCATTCATCTTTGGCCGATAGGGGGATGAATTGTGATGTTGAATCTTGAACTGCTCACACAAGGCGGTGATCATAGTGTTGTTAAGGTTCGTACAGTTATCAGTGATGATCCTTTCTAGGATACCGTACCGGCAAATAAGATTCTGCTTGATGAAGCGGGCAACAACATTCTTAGTAACGGACGCGAAGGAAGCTGCTTCGACCCACTTGGTGAAATAGTCAATGGCCACTAGAATGAAGCGGTGTCCATTGGAGGCTGTAGGCTTGATCTCCTCAATCATATCGATTCCCCACATAGTGAAGGGCTAAGGAGCTGTTAAGACATTTAGAGGAACCGGAGGCACGTGCACCTTGTCTGCATAGATTTGACACTTATGACAGGCCCGGGAGTGTTGATAGCAGTCTGCTTCCATGGTAGACCAATAATAGCCTGCCCGTAGGATTTTCTTCACCATCGTATGCCCACTAGAGTGAGTGCCAAAGGTACCTTCATGCAATTCAGCCATGATCTTTTCAGCTTCAATCTTATCCACACAATGGAGCAGAATAGAATCATGATTACGTTTGTATAGGATGCCATTACTTAGGAAGAACTTAGCCGAGAATCTCCTTAGGAACTTTTTATCATTGATTGAAGCTCCTTCTGGATATTCTTGAGCCTCGAGATACCTTTTGACTTCATGAAACCAAGGCTGGTCCCCTACTTCATCAGTATTAATCTCGTGACAGTGTGCTGGTTCGTCCCTTCGTTCAATGGTGATCTGGGGAGCCTCGTTATCCCAATTAAGTTTAAACATAGATGACATTGTGGCTAGAGCATCTACTAACTGATTTTCTTCTCGCGGGAAATTCTCGAAGGTAATCTGCTCGAAATGTGGTAACAACATCAAAACATGTTCTTTGTAAGGGATAAGGTTTGGATGCTTAGTGTCCCACTCTCCTTTGATTTGACTGATGAACAAAGCTGAATCCCCAAACACATCTAAAGATTTGATTCCCAAGTCTATGGCAGCCTTGAGACCAAAGATGCATGCTTCGTATTCTGCCATGTTGTTCATACAGCTGAAGCAAAGTTTGGACGTAAAAGGAGTATGGAATCCTTCCGGAGATATGAGTACAACGCCGATACAATTACCAAGTGCATTGGATGCCCCATCAAAGAACAGGGTCCATCGGAATCCTTGTCCAGGTCCGTCATATGGTCTGACCTCTTCACAGTTGTCTACTGTCATGATGTCTTCGTCAAGGAAGTCAAACTTCATGGACTGATAATCTTCTACAGATTGATGGGCCAGATGATCAGCTAGCACACTGCCCTTTATGGCTTTTTGGGTCGTGTATTGTATGTCATATTCTGTTAGGATCATCTGCCATCTAGCTATCCTCCCAGATAGAGCAGGTGTTGTACCCCAAAATTTGCCCTCCCATATTTTTCAAGAAAGCCAAGTCACAAAATTCCCCAAGGGTTATGCAGTTCAACTGTCTCCTATACAGTCAAAACTAGGGTTTGTGTTCTGATCAAGAAATTGAAAGTTTCAGAGGCCCAATCAAGTCCCATATGCTTACAAAGATGGTCAAGTATCCTCATATCAAGTTTCAAGGCATTCAGCTCAAAATTGCACAGTCAAAACCCTAGATTGCACTACAGTCAACTGTAGGGGCAAAATGGTCATTTGGCAGTCAAAAGTTCAAATTTTTGGTCAACAAATCATTTTGAAGCCACAAACATCATTTGATCAATGCTTGATCATGATTCTCAAAATTTGGCTCAGAAATCATCAAAGATGCAAAGGTTACTATATTTGAACAGCTGAAAAAGTCAACTGAAATTGACCAGGGCATAACTTTCACATGGATTATCATAAAAATTCCATCCAAAGCTCATTTTGAAGAGAAAGACATTTCCTACAACTCATCTTCATATTTCAAGTCCAAGAAATGCTCTCACAAAAAGTTATCAATTTCAACATTATAGGTCATTTTCAAAAGTCAACAAAAAGGGACTTTAAGTCAAAGGCCATAACTTGAGATTGGTAAATCAAAATGACATGGGACCAAAGGCATTGATTAAAGGACTCAAAGACCTTTCCAAAATGTCCAAGAACATGTGAAAAGCTTAAAAATTGAGCAAGTTATGCCTTGTGGAAGTTGGGAAATTTTTGGGAATTTTGAAAAGTCAACATTGATGCAAATGATCCAAAATTGCTAATGGGCCCATTTTTCTTCCATGATTCATCATTCTAAGCCTATGCACGACCACTTGGCCCAAAGGGAAGTATTTTCTCAATTTTTACTTATTTATTTGAATTTATATTAATATTAATTCATTTAAATTATTTAAATACATGAAAAATATCTAACCTAATAAAACCAATCTTTTTATGCATGATTTGGACTCAATATTTCGTGCTTGTTCAATTATGGAAAGAATTGGTGTGATTGGAGCTAATTGACACAAAGAACCATGTGAAAAAGATTCAAAAAGATCTTACAAAATCAAATATGCAAATCATTGAATGCCATGGATTTTGTTCAATTTTGTTGACCTAAAAGCTCCTATACATATTCAGAATCACAACCCTAAAAGAATTAGACTCTAAGCTGCGCCCAAAGAGCCATTGCAACATTGAAAAATTGCCATAAAAACTCAAATCTGAAAACGTTGTTAGAGGTGGTTTTAAGCCCTAATACTCATTCCAAAAGCTTGCTCGTGGACTCCTGATCATATTCCAATCAATATCAACCACAAAAGCTCCAGGAATTGGTACCTGTAACTCAAACTGTAAAGCAAAACTTTTGAAATCGCATATCATAATTCATACATCTTTTTGCATTTTTGTTTATGAATTCTTGTTCAGCATGAAGTTTCCAAGCTAACCATGGTGTTTGATTGTATTTTTGTTGACCATACGCGATGATGCCATGAATGAGATTTAGGGTTTGCAGGTTTCAAAATTAGGGATTCTTAATACAAGCAAAATTAGACCATCCCAGTACCACCATTGCAATTAGCTCATCAAGACGAAGAAAAAGCACTAGTCGCGATCAATTTATGATCACCATAGCGCTAGTCGCTAATTTTTTTGCAAAAGGGTCCAACGCCCTTATTTTTAATTATTTAATTTCGCGCATTTATTTTATGTCGTTTATTATAATTATGTAATTCTCCCAAAGCGTTGTAACATTTAACTTCTCGCACTTTTCTTTTATTCGCTTTATTTATTTTTCCGTCAAATCGGGTCCGGTTTAATTTTGGCGATGTGGACCCGCGCCATTTGTAATAGCTGTAGATTTATTTCCCGCAAATACTTTATAACTGTTAAAAAGCATGCAAGAATGAATGTCTTAATTAAAATCAAGCGTAGATCACAACGAACTTGACAAAAGACAAATGCAAATGAAAATAACACACAATTCGCACACACCACCCCTAGGGTACGCCTCACTGTTGCCTTTCGAAAGGTGATCGTCGAGTAGAGGACGTCTTAGTAAGTCCTCATGATCCGGGAACCTGGCATGAGGGTAGCTTCTAAGGTGTCTTCCCATTGCTCTGGTGATCATCATGTCCCTATAAACTCGAATTGACCCGAACACCTCCAACAGTGGTGCTACCTACCTCTCAATGGTGGGATGGCACTACTTTAAGGACATTTACACAGACGAATTCCTTAGGGTAGGTAGGTTCTCGTAGATACTTGCTCTCTTTAAAAACAAAACAAAAAGACTTTTCACACCAACACATTTTCAAAAGCTTTCAAAGCAAACTTTTCAAACACTCTGACGTACGAGTCGAACTGAAATTTTTCAAAGAAACTTTTTAAAACCCACAATTGAAAAGCAAACAAACATTTTGAAAACACAATGAGCAAGTATCTAAGAGCCCATGGATAACCATGGATAGAAAGGGTGCTAACACCTTCCCTTTCTATAACCTACCTCCCGAACCGAGAGCAATCTCTTTAAAGGAATTTTGCTGTGCTTTTGTCCTTTCCATTTGGAGAAAATAAAAGACGGTGGCGACTCTTGCTTCCGCGACATTTCACGAACTAGCGTTAAACAGTCAGTTCCAGATCCACCGATCACAGAACTGGCGACTCTGCTGGGGACTTAAACTTAAAGTGAGGTGTACCTTAGGGTTAGTTCATAACTGTGTTTTCAATTGTATTGCTTTGCTTGCTTTAAATTGTGGGACTGTCTTGGGAGTTCTATAGATCCTAACCCGGATCTGGGGGATACCTTCTTAGAAAGTAGCAACAAGACTGTGAGGGAACTGTGCGGGGTATACCGACATGGTTGAAACAGTCTGCTACGTTGATGTGGCACTTTGGTGTGTACCGGTAACCCTTGAGTTCAGTCAAGGAGAGTACGGGGCCTCCGCGTGGTGTCGTGAAGCATCAACAGACCTTAGGAACCTTAATTGAACCATCTTGGCCTCTTTAGGGTAGTGAGATAACTGACTTTGGTGCAGTCCGAGGTTGGTTGATACTCGATACTACACTCAATTGAGGGTTGCTTTCCTGGAATATTTCGGTCGCCAGTTCAGTGGCTAAATCGAAACGATGAACAATGAAAGCAATCCCGTGATATTGGGAACCTTAGAACCCGGTTACTTTGATTAGGACAGGTTGAACCCACCAACTTCAAGAGGGTACTACCCAGACGTCATGCTAGCCTAAACACTAAGGGCTTCTCTTGTGTGACTTGCGTGCCTTCGTACTTGACTACCTGCATGCTTGTTATCTGACCCTTGATGTCTTGCAGGTTTTGTTCATAGTCCTTAATTGGGACTTATAACAGGGTGTACTAACCACTTGCAGGTTCTGTTTATAGTCCTCAATTGGGACTCATGACAGGTTTTACTTAGGTTTCTTGCAGGTTTTGTTCATAGTCCTTAATTGGGACTTATAACAGGGTGTACTAACTACTTGCAGGTCCTGTTTATAGTCCTTAATCAGGACTCATAACAAGTTTATCAAGTTTCTTGCAGGTTTCGGTTTATAGTCCTTAATTGGGACTCATAACAGGGTTACTCACGTTACCCCATGCATAACATAACATCATACCATTGCATGCATCCTGCATACATCCTAACCCATTTCAAGGATCTCAAGGGCTTGTGATGCAGGTCATGAGGAATCAAACATTCAACAAGGGGCAAAGAGGATTTATTTTCCTCTAGCCAAAGTTGTCAGGGGCTATGACCCACTGGATATGGTGAGCCTTTGACCCTTGATGAAGGACTCTCAACAAAATGAAGTTCTTACAATCAAGCTACCGGTTCCAAATGCTAATAAGTTTCTCTGTTTACCCCGCGAGGTCCTTGAAAACATTACATGCATGTCATACATCTCATTGCATTGCAGGTATCCCTTTGACAGGTTGCTTACCCTTCTCCGCTGTTTATTTCAGCCGATCGTCATGAATCCTGAATCATCAGCCGAGCAGACTATCAAGGACCTCCAGGCTCAGAACGCCCAGTTCCAAGAGCTGATCATGAATTTGACCCAGGGGCAACAAGATCTGAAGGCTCTGTTCTTGAAGAAGGACAAGAAGAAGAAGAGGACTGTTTTGTTCAGCCCTAGACGCAGATCTGGGAATACACCGCAAATTGAAACTGAGAGGACAACCCCATCTGTGGGGAAAAGCAGTCATCAAGAGGAAAGGGTGCCCAGTCCAGAGGTCTCTGACAATGAAACAGATTTCGACGACGAACAGTACCCTCCGGCCGAGGACAAGTACAAACAGTTGGAGGATAGGATGAATGCTATGGAGATCCAACAGGTACCTGGGCTGGATCTTGGAGATTTGGGTTTGTCAACTGGTGTGGTTATTCCTCGGAAGTTCAAAGCACCATCCTTTACTAAGTATGACGGGGCGTCTTGTCCCAAACTGCATCTAAGGTCCTATGTTCGGAAGATTCAGCCATATACGGTGGACAAGAATTTGTGGATCCACTTCTTCCAGGAGAGTCTTTCAGGGACTCATCTCGAATGGTTCTATCAGCTAGATGGGACCAAAGTTCGTAACTGGGAGGAGTTGGCTACTGCTTTCTACAAGCAGTATCATTATAATGCCGACCTTGCTCCTACGCGCACCCAACTCCAGGGTATGTCGTTAGGTACAGGCGAAGGCTTCAAAGAGTATGCTCAAAAATGGAGGGACCTTGCTGGAAGGGTACAACCACCTCTGACTGACCGCGAGCTCGTCGACATGTTCTTGGGGACCCTGTCTGGTCCATTCTTCAACCACCTAATTGGGAATTCTGCTGCTGGGTTTACAGATCTTGTCTTGACCGGGGAGAGAATCGAAGCTGGTATCAAGTCGGGGAAGATTCAAGAAACCGCACCTGCTGGTACTCAGAAAAAGCCCCACAGTGGAAAGAAAGAGTCCAATGCTATACATAGTAAAAAGGGTCGTCATGATGCAGGGGCAATCCAGATTTCTGATCCCACGCCCGTTCAACCAAGAAAGAGCAATAGGCGTAGGATAAAGCATCAAGATAGGCAGTATACTGACATCAACATGTCTTTGTCTCAGGCATTACAGCAATTGCTGAAGGCGAAAATGATCACACTTAAGGATCCTCCTCAAAATCCTGACACTTCCTCTCCCAAGTACAACCCGGGTGTGAGATGTGCCTACCATTCTGACAGTCCTGGACATGACACCGACGACTGTTGGACCTTGAAGAACAAGATCCAGGATTTGATTGACGCCAAGGAGGTCGAGTTTGAACACTGATCCTACACCAAATCGTCGAGAATGTCTTTTGTTCGCTCAAATATTCAAGTTGTATTTTTCTTTGATTGTTCAAACATTTATTCATGTTAAACAGTGTTATCACATTAATGCATCGCTTATGTCTATTTTGAATCAATATATTCGCATTCACTATATGCAAATTGTTTTCATATTTTTTCTGATGACAACTCTCGTTAATTCTGAGCCTCTTGAGGGAGGATGACGAAAACGATACCGCGATCATTACAGTAGGCTTTTGAACAGACCCCGCTTATGAAGTACAGGCATTGTTTCAATTCCTAAACACTGGAGTTATAAGGAAGATAATCCCTTGTCAACCCCTCTGAGCCAAAGAAGTAGGAGTTTTTATTTTCGAAAATTGAAACCCTTAATCACAACCTGGGGCAGGGTAGTCTCTCAGTTGATCCAAGTGCATAACGAATGGCACCGAGGAGGTCTTTACAAAACGAACAAAGACAGTGATGGTTCAGAACAATCAAAAGGACAGGCAGTCATTATCAAAAAAAATTTCATAAATGAAAAGCCCAAAAAGTCTAAACCTACAAAGGGGACTTATGAAACTGGGGCATCCCGCTGACTGTAATTCCAAAAGGGAAACAAATCAGGCAAGAAAAGAAAGGGATAACAAAAATCAAGAAAGAGGTCTCACAAACCCTCAACCAAAGCAAAAAATGACTGCCTATTCAAAAGAAGTTATCAACATCTGAACCATTATTGAAACATCAAAGCAAAGACTCAAGCAAGGTCTAACGCACGATCAACTGAGTTTAGGTTTGGAGAACATCACGAAGAGCGGGTGGGTACAAATAAAATTTGAGCCTTTATCCTTTGTTTCTTAAACCGTGAACCAGGCCACGTTATAACCCTCAAAAGTCCTAGCTGAAGCATGGGTTAGTTCGAAAGCATACTGTTACAAAAGGTATCCTGACTCCTTAAGGCTACGGTAAATACAGAGTTGACATCACGTTTTACAAACATTCATTTGTTTTATGAAAAAGAATGCATTTTCAAAATCTTCAAGACAGACATAAGCTTTGCATTTTTAACATAACTTTGTTTGCATATGACTTTTTGTTTGAACAGTATAGAAGTTTACACGACGAATGCCTAATGAACAGGAGTATCTCCAATCAAGGGGCATGGCATGACTATTGTCCATCATCTAGGGCAGTTAAGTCAATATCCAGAGAATCTCTCAAAGGCCAAATAGCCTGGGGCAAATCTCCGCCTGAGTCACTGCGGCATTTCAACAACAAATCTCGCCTGATCAAACATCTTCTGGTGACAAAACACTTCTGAACAAGGGCAACTCCCTACTTTCTGAGAACGAACATAGTCGGAAAAATACTACGCAAAATCAAAGACCCGCTAGGTCGACACACCTAGGCAAAAATAAGGGCTTCCCGGCGAACTAAAAGGGTTCGGGCAAAATGAGGGATGAAATGAAAAAATCTGTACACCCGGCAAGTCGAAAACCTGAAAAGGCGGCTTGGGCAAAAATGGGTATCCCGGTGGACTGAAAACCCGAAAGGGCGGTCCAGGCAAAAGTTAGGGATTAAAGCGTACGACTATGTCCCGTATTCTTGTCATCTGTCTACCAGAAGAAGGTTTGTCCATCAACAACTATCAGCACCCCACAAGTGCCTCCCCCATAGAAACAGGGGCAATAAAGGGTGGTCTAAGCAATCTGGTTGTTCTATCCTCCAAGACACCAGGGTAAGTTGAAGAACATAACCAATACAGTTCAATACTTCCCCAGGAGAATCTAATCTAGTTCCCCAGGAAAGTTGGAATCACATCCCCAAGCAGTAAGCCTACCCCCAGTAGATTCTGGAAGCTTACCCTCGCAGAGCACGAACGCGTCGTCCGGCTTGATTTAAAGAGTTATTTCCTTAACAGGATATAACTGGGTTATCCCCAGCCAAAAGCCGCGGAAAGATCGTCGTCGACAGAATCCTCTTATCCCCAGCGAAGTCCATCAGCACTTCCAATACAGCAAGTCATTCTCAGCAATTCAGCAAAAGCATCTCCCCACAGAGTATTTCTTCCCAGCATGGTCGCTAGGATATCTTTTTTCTCCCTGCAGAATCTTCCATTTGCCAAGATTGTTCCGCAACGGAGTTATCTTCTCCTACCAGTATACTTGCAATTATCATCCCCAGCGGAGGCAAAGACCTATTCTTCAACATCAGCCCAGGATACGACTTCCCGGCACCCGTCAAGGATTTATTTTCTTAGACAAACATACATTCATAAAACGTCACATACATCATTATAGCATACATATGCATCATATTACACGAATCTCATTGATTTTGAAGACATACAGTTCATGCATCATGATTTTGCATACAATTATGTTTTGCCTTTTCAGGAAAAAGATCAATACAAAAATGATTACTACCAACTATCGCAAATCCTGTCTAGACATAGTTTCAGATATGAACCAGATATGGTGACGTTCTGATGCTGCTTCCAGATTTCCTTCTAGATATAGTTTCGGATATGATCCAGATATGGTGACGTTTTGATGTTGCTTCCAGATTTCCTTCTAGATACAGTTTCGGATATGATCCAGATATGGTGACGTTCTGATACTGCTTCCAGAAGTCCTTTTTCAAGATGTTTCCCTCTCCGACGATGAGTGTGAGGTGATATTCTTCCTATGGTTCCCTCTCCAACGGTGTGTGAGGTAGTAATCCCTTTTTCAAGATGTTTCCCTCTCCGACGATGAGTGTGAGGTGATATTCTTCCTATGGTTCCCTCTCCAACGGTGTGTGAGGTAGTAATCCCTTTTTTGATGTTCCCCTCTCCGACGATGAGTGTGAGGTGATATTCTCCCTATGGTTCCCTCTCCAACAGTGTGTGAGGTAGTAATCCCTTTTTTGATGTTCCCCTCTCCGACGATGAGTGTGAGGTGATATTCTCCCTATGGTTCCCTCTCCAACGGTGTGTGAGGTAGTAATCCCTTTTTTGATGTTCCCCTCTCCGAAGATGAGTGTGAGGTGATATTCTCCCTATGGTTCCCTCTCCAACGGTGTGTGAGGTAGTAATCCCTTTTTTGATGTTCCCCTCTCCGACGATGAGTGTGAGGTGATATTCTCCCTATGGTTCCCTCTCCAACGGTGTGTGAGGTGATATTCTCCCTATGGTTCCCTCTCCAACGGTGTGTGAGGTGGTAATTCCTTCTTCAGATGTTTCCCTCTCCGACGATGAGTGTGAGGTGATATTCTCCTATGGTTCCCTCTCCAACGGTGTGTGAGGTGGTAATTCCTTCTTCAGATGTTTCCCTCTCCGACGATGAGTGTGAGGTGATATTCTCCTATGGTTCCCTCTCCAACGGTGTGTGAGGTGGTAATTCCTTCTTCAGATGTTTCCCTCTCCGACAATGAGTGTGAGGTGATATTCTCCTATGGTTCCCTCTCCAACGGTGTGTGAGGTGGTAATTCCTTCTTCAGATGTTTCCCTCTCCGACGATGAGTGTGAGGTGATATTCTCTTATGGTTCCCTCTCCGACGGTGTGTGAGGTGGTAATTCCCTTCTTCAGATGTTTCCTTCTCCGACGATGAGTGTGAGGTGATAGTCTCCCATGGTTCCCTCTCCGACGGTGTGTGAGGTAGTAAGTCCTTTTCGGATGATTCCCTCTCCGACGATGAGTGTGAGGTAATGGTCTCTTATGTTTCTCTCTCCGACGGTGTGTGAGGTGACAATTTCTTTTCCTATGATTCCCTCTCCGACGGCGAGTAAGGTGATTCCCTTTCAGATTATAATAGCCTATGGTTTTCTTCCTGATACTGCAAAGATGGTAATTTCAACCAAGATTTTCCTCAACGAGCGTTGTTGAAGTTAAAATCACCCAAGGTTCTCTTACCATTCATGCTAAGGCGGTAACCATACCTGGTTCATTCATCATCTTTTGAAGCTCCAGGTCCAGCTCCTGTAACCAGTCAGGACACATCTATATCAAACATCTAAAATCAGCTCCTGCAACGTGTCAGGTACTCATTTTTTCTTTCGCAGGTATGCAGGTTCTCGCTAAGGAATCTCTTACGCGATCAACATCCAGATGGCATCTATAAGCCCATCATCCTATCCAGCAACCTCTAAATGGCATCTATAAGCCCATTCCCATCACACTGCTACTATGTGAGCGCAAATTTCTGGGCACTCTAGTGTCCAATCATCTTCTACCCTCGGATTACGAAAGGCATGTCAGCCAATCTGCATCCTCAGGTCTAAGAAGATTGAACAGGGGCAACTGTTGTACCCCAAAATTTTCCCTCCCATATTTTTCAAGAAATTGCCAAGCCAAGTCACAAAATTCCCCAAGGGTTATGCAGTTCAACTGTCTCCTATACAGTCAAAACTAGGGTTTGTGTTCTGATCAAGAAATTGAAAGTTTCAGAGGCCCAATCAAGTCCCATATGCTTACAAAGATGGTCAAGTATCCTCATATCAAGTTTCAAGGCATTCAGCTCAAAATTGCACAGTCAAAACCCTAGATTGCACTACAGTCAACTGTAGGGGCAAAATGGTCATTTGGCAGTCAAAAGTTCAAATTTTTGGTCAACATATCATTTTGAAGCCACAAACATCATTTGATCAATGCTTGATCATGATTCTCAAAATTTGGCTCAGAAATCATCAAAGATGCAAAGGTTACTATATTTGAACAACTGAAAAAGTCAACTGAAATTGACTAGGGCATAACTTTCACATGGATTATCAGAAAAATTCCATCCAAAGCTCATTTTGAATAGAAAGACATTTCCTACAACTCATCTTCATATTTCAAGTCCAAGAAATGCTCTCACAAAAAGTTATCAATTTCAACATTATAGGTCATTTTCAAAAGTCAACAAAAAGGGACTTTAAGTCAAAGGCCATAACTTGAGATTGGTAAATCAAAATGACATGGGACCAAAGGCATTGATTAAAGGACTCAAAGACCTTTCCAAAATGTCCAAGAACATGTGAAAAGCTTAAAAATTGAGCAAGTTATGCCTTGTGGAAGTTGGGAAATTTTTGGGAATTTTGAAAAGTCAACATTGATGCAAATGATCCAAAATTGCTAATGGGCCCATTTTTCTTCCATGATTCATCATTCTAAGCCTATGCACGACCACTTGGCCCAAAGGGAAGTATTTTCTCAATTTTTACTTATTTATTTGAATTTATATTAATATTAATTCATTTAAATTATTTAAATACATGAAAAATATCTAACCTAATAAAACCAATCTTTTTATGCATGATTTGGACTCAATATTTCGTGCTTGTTCAATTATGGAAAGAATTGGTGTGATTGGAGCTAATTGACACAAAGAACCATGTGAAAAAGATTCAAAAAGATCTTACAAAATCAAATATGCAAATCATTGAATGCCATGGATTTTGTTCAATTTTGTTGACCTAAAAGCTCCTATACATATTCAGAATCACAACCCTAAAAGAATTAGACTCTAAGCTGCGCCCAAAGAGCCATTGCAACATTGAAAAATTGCCATAAAAACTCAAATCTGAAAACGTTGTTAGAGGTGGTTTTAAGCCCTAATACTCATTCCAAAAGCTTGCTCGTGGACTCCTGATCATATTCCAATCAATATCAACCACAAAAGCTCCAGGAATTGGTACCTGTAACTCAAACTGTAAAGCAAAACTTTTGAAATCGCATATCATAATTCATACATCTTTTTGCATTTTTGTTTATGAATTCTTGTTCAGCATGAAGTTTCCAAGCTAACCATGGTGTTTGATTGTATTTTTGTTGACCATACGCGATGATGCCATGAATGAGATTTAGGGTTTGCAGGTTTCAAAATTAGGGATTCTTAATACAAGCAAAATTAGACCATCCCAGTACCACCATTGCAATCAGCTCATCAAGACGAAGAAAAAGCACTAGTCGCGATCAATTTATGATCACCATAGCGCTAGTCGCTATTTTCTTGAAGCCTGCCTAAAACCACGCTTCTAAAACCGTTGCAATAGGATCTTGTTTCAGAAAAAAAGAAATACGTGAGGAAGACGATGTGCTGGCAACCACTGGGTGGCTCATTCAAACCAGCGCGCGCTTTTAGGGGCCACTAACCAATGTTTCTTTTTATTATTTATTTGTTATAATATAATAACATGCGCGTAGTGGCTCAGGTGGTGAACGTTGATTGCATTAACCCTCGTGACCTGGGTTCAAGTCCCAGGTCTGGCAAATTTCAATATTATTTTGCAATGGCAATTCCTATGCAGGCACAACGCTATGGTGCACCATGTACCATCATCATCCAGATGCCCACGCGTCCTGGGAGATCCATCAAAGGGCTCAGAGACAAGGTGTATGATGGATGCTGGTCAACCTTGCCACACGCTACGCAAAAAGTCAATGGACCAAGGCTTGTTGGGCCAGACCATTCCAAGTTACACCTCACAAATTGGGGCTACACCCCACCCTGGTTTGCTAATTTTATTTATTTTTCTTATATCTTTTTAATTATTATTTTATTTGTTTTGTTGTTTTAATTCAATAATTATTTTTTTTACAAAATATGAAAACATCAAAAAATACACAAAAATCAGAAAAGACAAAAATTTAATAAATTGTTTTATTTTAATTATTTTGCTAAATAAATTAACATGTAAATATTTAGTTTTAATTAGGTTGCCATTTTAATTCTTTTTAAATAACTAAAAATCCAAAAAAATATAGAATTAGGTTAATTAACAATTTCTATTCCTTTTAAATTTTCCTTTTTTATTACAATATTATTTATTTATTTATTTTATTTTTATAATTAAATGTATATAAATAACTTAGATTTAAATTAGGTCAAAAATTCAATATTTTCATAATAAACTTAAAAAACATTAGAATTAGGGTTTGACGCCTCATTTTAATTTTAATTAATTATTCTTTCTATTAAATATTAAAAAACATAAAATACTAAAAACATTTAATTTTAATTCTAATTCCTCATTAAATTTAATTTTTTTGCAAAAGGGTCCAACGCCCACATTTTTAATTATTTAATTTCGCGCATTTATTTTATGTCGTTTATTATAATTATGTAATTCTCCCAAAGCGTTGTAACATTTAACTTCTCGCACTTTTCTTTTATTCGCTTTATTTATTTTTCCGTCAAATCGGGTCCGGTTTAATTTTGGCGATGTGGACCCGCGCCATTTGTAATAGCTGTAGATTTATTTCCCGCAAATACTTTATAACTGTTAAAAAGCATGCAAGAATGAATGTCTTAATTAAAATCAAGCGTAGATCACAACGAACTTGACAAAAGACAAATGCAAATGAAAATAACACACAATTCGCACACACCACCCCTAGGGTACGCCTCACTGTTGCCTTTCGAAAGGTGATCGTCGAGTAGAGGACGTCTTAGTAAGTCCTCATGATCCGGGAACCTGGCATGAGGGTAGCTTCTAAGGTGTCTTCCCATTGCTCTGGTGATCACCATGTCCCTATAAACTCGAATTGACCCGAACACCTCCAACGGTGGTGCTACCTACCTCTCAATGGTGGGATGGCACTACTTTAAGGACATTTACACAGACGAATTCCTTAGGGTAGGTAGGTTCTCGTAGATACTTGCTCTCTTTAAAAACAAAACAAAAAGACTTTTCACACCAACACATTTTCAAAAGCTTTCAAAGCAAACTTTTCAAACACTCTGACGTACGAGTCGAACTGAAATTTTTCAAAGAAACTTTTTAAAACCCACAATTGAAAAGCAAACAAACATTTTGAAAACACAATGAGCAAGTATCTAAGAGCCCATGGATAACCATGGATAGAAAGGGTGCTAACACCTTCCCTTTCTATAACCTACCTCCCGAACCGAGAGCAATCTCTTTAAAGGAATTTTGCTGTGCTTTTGTCCTTTCCATTTGGAGAAAATAAAAGACGGTGGCGACTCTTGCTTCCGCGACATTTCGCGAACCAGCGTTAAACAGTCAGTTCCAGATCCACCGATCACAGCAGGCTTCTCAAAGATGTACTTTATCGGATCTATCTTAGATATCAGCAAAGTGGTATGAGTCAACATATACTGTCTTAGCCGGAGAGCAGCCTATACCAGAGCGCAGCAAGTTTTCTTGAGCAGTGAATATCTAGTTTCACAGTCAGTAAACTTTTTGCTCAGGTAATAAATAGCATGCTCTTTTCGGCCAGACTCGTCATGCTGCCCCAGTACGCACCCCATTAAATTCTCTAAGACGGTCAGATACATGATTAGTGGTCTCCCCTCGACTGGTGGCATCAAGACAGGAGGCTATTGTAGATACTCTTTGATTTTGTCAAAAGCAATCTGACATTCATCATTCCATCTGACTACTTGATCTTTCTTCAACAGCTTGAAGATTGGCTCACAAGTGGATGTTAGGTGAGAAATGAATCTGGCAATATAGTTTAGGCATCCCAAAAAACCTCTGACTTCCTTCTCAGTGCGAGGAGCGGGTATTTCTTGTATCGCTTTGACTTTGGCAGGATCAACCTCGATGCCTTTGTTGCTGATAATGAAACCTAAGAGTTTACCAGACCGGACCCCGAATGTGCACTTGTTCGGGTTTAACCTTAATTTGTACTCCTTCAATCTGACAAACAGCTTTTGCAAGTGATCAAGGTGTTCTTCTTCAGTTTCTGATCGGGCTATCATGTCATCTACGTAGACTTCTATCTCATGATGTATCATATCATGAAACAAAGCTACCATGGCGCGTTGATAGGTTGCCCCGACATTCTTCAGTCCGAATGGCATCACTTTGTAGCAGAACATACCCCACTGTGTGACAAATGTAGTTTTCTCCATGTCCTCAGGTGCCATTTTGATCTGGTTATAGCCTGAGAATCTGTCCATGAAAGAAAATACTTTGTGCTGGGCTGTATTGTCGACCAGGATGTCGATGTGTGGAAGTGGAAAATCATCTTTAGGGCTGGCCCTGTTTAAATCTCTATAATCCACGCACATTCTCACTTTGCCGTCCTTTTTAGGCACGGGAACAATGTTGGCGACCCATTGAGGATAGGAAGTAACATCCAGAAATCCAGCATTGAACTGTTTCATAACCTCCGCTTTGATCTTCTCTGACATGTCAGGTCTCATGCGGCAGACTTTTTGTTTCACTGGTGGACAGTCTTCTCTTGTGAGTAGACGATATAACACGATGTCTGTATCGAGTCCCAGCATGTCTTCGTATGACCAGGCAAAGATCTCAACATAATCATGCAACAGCTGAATTAGGCATTCCTTGACACTCGGCTCTAGGTTGGCACCCACTTTGATTTCCTTTTTATCTTCCTCGGTACCCAAATTGATTGTATCCAACAGCTCCTCATGAGGCTGAATAGCTCTTTCCTCTTGTTGTAGTAGTCTGGCCAATTCCCCTGGCACCTCACAATCTTCCTCACCTTCGTATTCAGCTTGGTAGATCAGATCTTCAGAGTCACTGAAGGCTATAGCAGTATCGTTACCCATGGGATCCGGAATGGAAGGGTACCTGCATTTGTGAGTGTGGGTGTGTGTAAGGGTATAGCCATCTTAAAACAATAAAATGTAAAAGAAAGACAATGAGCACAAAAGGTTTATATGTGAAAAAGCGTCCATGATTCATTGAATGTCATATGAAGATGAAATAAAAAACCCTTACAAATGGACCATTGTGCCTCAGGTAAGATACAAGGTTTTAAATGTGCGAATTGTTCGTAAATAATATAAGTCCAACAGAAATGTAAAAGATAAATTACTGAGATATGAAAGTTATCAGGACAAAGTCTCTGGCTTCCCAGTTGTGAAGTCCTCCGTTGACAATAGGAAATATCCAATATTCCAAGCTGCCATCCTCTTCATTGTCTTCTACTGCATTAACGCTTTGGTTGCTAATCTTCACCGGTGGCCCCCCAGCACGGGCACGGCGCACAACCTTCTGACCAGTTGAAGTAAACCCCAAGCCAAACTTGTCTGATTTGTACGGAATATCTGGAAGCTGCCCCTAGATGGTGCATCCTACCTCTTCCACAACTGCCTTTGCATCCTTTATAGATGACATCCGAAGCGGAGGTCTTGTGATCTTAGGAATCGAGGATACCGCCTTGGTCGCTGCTACTTCTGGAGAGACTTCTTCAAAATGTTGGAAAGGGGTTTCAATGAATTTTCCATCTAATTCCACATATCAGAAAGAATTCAGATGACAGGTCATGCACTCCTCCTCCCCGTGGACAGTTGTGATCTTTCCTTGGACTGGGTATTTTAGCATCTGATGCAAGGTGGAAGTGACAACACCGGCATTGTGGATCCATGGGCGTCCCAACAGACAGGAATAAGAAGGACGGATGTCCATCACATAGAAAGTTGAGTTGAAAACCTGAGTTCCCACCTTTATTGGGATGTCCACCTCCCTGTGGACCATCCTTTTAGAGCCATCAAAAGCTCTCACCACTATGTTGCTGGGTTTTAAAGTCATCCCCTCGCAATCCAATCTGTCAAGGGCTTTCTTCGGCAAGACGTTCAAAGATGATCTCGTATCAACCAAAACATGGGCTAGGGTGGTTCCTCTGCACTCCACTGAGACGTGTAATGCCTCTTTGTGTTTTCTCCCTCTGGGTGTCAAGTCAGCATCAGAGAAACCCAAGCCATTATCAGCTGTCAAACTGGCCACACAGTCCTGGAACTGGTCAGCAGACGTCTCTTGCGGCACATGAGTTGTCTTCAGAAATTTTACCAGAGCTTTGGCATGTGCTTCAGAGCACATCAGCAGGGCTAATAGAGATCTTGGAAGGGGTTTTCCCCAACTGTTCAACAATATCATAATCACTCTTTTTTATTATCCTCAGGATTTCTTCCATTTCCTTCCTGGATGTTTCGGGGATAGCTAGTGATTGAGCCTTCGTCCGGACAAGCTCCTCTTGAACGTTTTTTCCTTTATTCTCAACAGTAGAAGTAGGGATATGGATTGTGTCGTCTTTGTTGGTAGGTACGCTTGCAGGTATAATCACTGGTACAAAGGTAATCTTCGGAACGGCCACGGGTCCAAAGACTGCCCTTGGAGGAGCAATCTCTGGAGAGAAGATTCTACCGCTGCGGGTAATCTTGTTAGTTCCGGCAATATTGCTAATGTCAGAATTGTCCTCTTCGGAGCTTTCTTCTTCAGCAGTCAGTTCATCCTGTTTAATACCATGGTAGTAGATTTCTCCACCATAATTCCATGGTACTGTTTTATCTGATTTGTATGGGGCCGACCCAGGCATTGTAATCTTGAGTGGAGTAGTCTTTGGAGCAGGTGTAATCCTAACGGGTCTTTTAGGGGCCTTGAAAGGATTGGCGTAGATGGTTATAATTGAAATGTCTTTAACTGGAACTGATGAAATAGGAGCATTCTCAAACAAAATTTCTTGGTTATCCATCAGTCGTTAGATACCTTTCTTCAATAGAGGGCAGTCAAATGATGAGGACAGACAAACATGGCAGTCTTTATCACAACCTGGGAATATGCCAGCTTTCAACAAATTCAACTTAATAATCGGGAGCGGAGTCAAAAATTTATCCACGGTAGCAACAAACGAATCTTCTTCAATAGCGTTGGCATTGTGACCATGCCTAGGCATTGGAGCGGAAATAACATTTGGTTTCTCAGGCGCTTCAAACTCAACTTCCTTTGCGTCTATCAGGTCTTGGATTTTGTTCTTTAGAGCCCAACAGTTGTTGGTGTCGTGCCCTGGACTTTCAGAATGGTACGCGCACCTGGAATTCGGATGGTAATGTGGAGACGCAGTATTGGGATTCTTTGGGGCCTCTTTTAAAATGGACAAATTCAACTTTAGAAGATGTGGTAGAACTTGGGCTGGAGTCATGTTAATCTTGGTGAATTGCCGAACTGGCCTTTCCATCCTTTGCTGGTTAGTTCTTGGCTGGTCTGATGTAGGCTTCAGAATCATAATGGCCCCCATCGTTGGTCGATGCTCGATTCTTCCCTGATTACTCTATGAATACACAACAGATACTTCCTTTCTTCCAGTGAAGGGCTTTTTCACAGCTGTAGAGGCAGACACGTCTTTCTAAATTTTCCCATTTCTTACACCAGCCTCCACTCTTTCTCCGGTTAAAATCAATTCAGTAAACCCTGTAGAGGAACTCCCAATCAGATGATTGAAGAAAGGACCTGATAGGGTTCCCAAGAACATGTCCACTAACTCCCTTTCGGATAGAGTGGGTTGCACCCTTCCGGCTAGATCTCTCCACTTTTGCGCGTAATCTTTAAAGCCCTCATTGGAAACCATAGCCATACTCTGAAGCTGAGTACGGGTAGGCGCCAATCCAGATTTGTATTGATATTGTTTATAGAAAGTAACTACCAAGTCTTCCCAATTATGGACGTCAGCCCTTTCTAATTGGTAGAACCAATCAAGTTGCGTTCCTGATAAACTGTCCTGGAAAAAGTGGACCCACAAGTATTTGTTGGCAGAGTGTGGTTGAATCTTCCTGACATATGATCTGAGGTGCATTTTAGGGCAAGACACCTCATCATACTTGGCAAATAGTGGCACTTTAAACTTTGGAGGGATTACAATTCCTGACACCAGCCCTAACTCTTCAAAATCTAGCCCTGGTACTCTCTGGATTTCCATAGCGCTTAGTCGCTCTTCAAGGTGTTTGTACTTGTCATCAGTCGGAGGGTATTGTTGTTCAGAGTAGTCCTCCTCTTCCTCTTCTTCTTCAAAATCTGATGGTACTGCCATTTCTTTTCCTTTTCTTTCCCCTTCTTCAGATGTTGTTGGAAATTCTAAGGTCCTTCTGGCTTGTCCCTGAAATCTTCTGCCCATGATTACCACACCAGCTGGCTTCTTCTTCCTTTTCTCTTTTTCTTTCTCTAGAAGAGTATTCAGCTCCTCTTGCCCCTTGGCTAAGGTCATGAGTAACTGTTGAAATTGTGAATTCTGAGCTTGCAGATCTTTGACCATTTGTTCGAGATCCATCGTACTGAAATAAACAGTAGAAAGATGAGGAAACTTGTCGCAAAGACCTGTTTATGTTTATGATGAATGATATGTATTTATGCAATGCTTTCAAGGATTTAAAAATTCAAATTTGTTTCAAACAGAAAAAAGAAACACACGTCATATTAATAAAATAGAATTTGAGTACATCAATGCCCCTTGGGCAAAATAATACAAAATTCTAAGGTAAAAAGACATTGCGCATTCTCTTTGGTGCAATGTAGGTATTGAGAGTCTTCTCTTTATGAAGTAGCCGAGTGAGTTCCAAAACCTTCTTCTCGCTTGCGTAGAATTGGGCTTCGAAAGTATCGCGCTCTCCTTTGAGCTGTATCCAATCCCTTTGTAGATCTTCGAGTGATGTCGGCATGTCAGGATACAGGATAGTGTATGGAACTTCTCCTTCCTTAACAGGCTCAATAATCACTGGGAGAATGGAGGGATAAGGCATCATAAGACTTTGAGCGCGGGTTCGTACCCAATTGAGGTAAGGCTCAAGAGGGATGGAATTATTGTGTCCCAAAGTCTTACTATCCACCTTGTTTAGCATCCTCCAAGCTCGGATGAATCTCTGGCGAAGTCCTTGGTCATCGTTGTCGTAGTCAAAAACCAATCCTTGAATCAACATATCATGTGGGCCATCCCTTCGGGCATAACCAAACTGTCTTAGAGATAAGCATGGGTTGTAGGTGATGCCTCCCCTAATGCCAAATAGAGGGACATTAGGGAATTCCCCACAACAATCAACAATGGTAACATTCTCTTTGGATCGAGAACACCAATGAATATCTGAATGTTTAAGTGTCATCAACCTTTGTGACCACCTCAAACCTTGCTCATTCTTCAAGACTGATTGGGGAAGATGAGAAATAAACCATCTTGCCAGGAGAGGAGTACAACACATAAGAACACCTCTTTTCCTCATTGTATGAGTGTGAAAAGAGTGTAGGATATCCCCAAGCAATGTAGGTACCGGGTTGCGAGACATGAAGATTTTGATAGCACTTACATCTATGAGTTGGTCAGGATTAGGGAACAAGACCATCCCATAGATGAGAAGAGCTACAATCTCCTCAAAAGCTTGCAAGTTTAGGGAATTCCAACAGCTTTGGGCCTTCTCAAACAAGAACTTTTCCAAGAAGCCTTTGACACCACTTCTAGTTTCCCAATGAGTTGTGACATCAGATGAGTGCAAGTGCAGGGCTTGAGCAATGTCTTCTGGCTTTGGATCTCTTTCCGTACCATTGAAGGGTAGTTGGTTGAGAATAGGAATCTTCAGAAGTTGAGAGAATTCTTCCAAAGTGGACACAAGTTGATAGTCAAGAAATGTGAAGCAATGATGCAAAGGGTCAAAGAACTGGAAGAGAGCCTTCATCATATCCTCCTCTGTGTTGGAAGTGACCAAGTTGAGTAGACGACCATGTATCTCGGTGAATGGAGAATTTTCAGGGATCCTTGAAGCTAGCTCCTTGAGTTGTGGAGGAATTCTTACAAGGTTGATTTGGATAGTTTTCCTGAGAAGTGAATCCATAACCTACAAAATAAGAACAAAGATGAATCTTCAAAATCCTTGAAATGGTTAGAGGATGCATATGATGTTCATGATGTCCATGATGTTACACACAAGTATATATATGTACAAGCAAATCAAGCAAGTTCTTAGTTTAGGCTTGCATGGGGTCTCATAGGTAAGTACCCTCTTGAAGTTTAGTTGGCTCAACCTGTCCTAGCAATAGTAATCGGGTTCGAAGGAGCTCAATATCACTGGATTGTTTCCTTTGTTCTTTGTTTCAGTTCAAGCCTCTTTACTGGCGATCAAAATATTCCAAGAAAACAACCCTCAATGAGTGTAGTATCGAGTATCTACCAACTTCGGACTGCACCAAAGCCGGTCATCTCACTACATCCTAAAAGGCCAAGTTGGTCAAGTAAAGGTTCTAGAAGTTCATTAGTGCTTCATGACATCACTCAACGGCCCCTTATTCTCTTTGATTGACTCAAAGGCTACCGGTATCCACAAATATGTCGCACTAACATAACTATTTCTTAGACCGTGTCGGTATACCCTGCACAGTTTCCACAACATATTGCTATTTACCTATAATGTTTCCCAAATCTGGGTGGAGGATTCAAACCCAAACAAAGAACCATAATTGTAAAGCAAACAAGTCAAACAATGTAAGCAAATAAAGGTGATCTAAAACCCTAAGGTAACCCCACTTTTAGAATTTTCCCCAGCAGAGTCTCCAGTTCTGTGATGCGGTGGGAGAACTGACTTGAGTTTTTGCGTTTGTGTTCGCAAATGTCGCGGTTAGCAAGAGTCTCCACCGACTTTTCTTTTATCCAAAAGGAAAGGAAAAAAAGCACAGGAAAGACCTTTGAGATGTTTTCTTGAGTTCGGGGGGTAGATTATGAAAAGGGAAGGTGCTAGCACCCTTTTCATCCATGGTTTCCATGGCCTCTTCGTTACTTGTTTAGATCACTTGATTTGTTTTGTTTGAAATGGTGTTTGGTGTGATTTCGAAAGTATTTTGTAAAAGAGGCCATTTGTTTAGGAAATCTTTATAATGATTCTCGTTCGTAAGAATGTATACAAAGATGTTTGTCTTTTGAAAATGTTTTCAATGTTTTGTAAGATATTTTGAAATGTGCGTGTGTTTGTTTTTGAAAATAGCAAGGATTATTTTGAAATGGAACAAGTAACTAGAAGCTATCTACCTACTCAAATGTCTTTCTTGTGCATTTTTATTCCTTTGACATTGTTGACTTACCATTGATTTGGTAAGCAACCTTATCTTTGGATGTAAACGGGACGGGCGTGGGTCATCGTATAACCATGATAGCAATGTTGCCAAGTATCTTAGCATGTTTGAGGGACCAAGATCATTTTGTTTAGGCAACCTTTGAATAGCGTTATCAAGGGACTATGATCTTATATTTGTTTTGTTTTGCCAAGATACTTCGCATGCATAACATGGCCATTTTATTTTAGGCAACCAAGTGGGAAAACCCCTAAGGGTGCTTGTGTGCAAAGTGTGTCATTTTCATGCTTTTGTCTTGCATTTAGGGTTTTCTATTTGTTTTGTTTTTTTGTTCTTGTCATGCAAACCCTAATTTACTAATCATGGTATAAAAGCGATAAATTGCGTAAAATAAACTAAGCTATTACAACAATTTTTATGGGAGGGGGGATAAAAGTTTTGAATGGGGATTTTGCACAAATATAAACCTAAATATATTATTACAACCAAATCGAATATTGCGCGAATTAAATAAATATAAGACAAATATTCAAAATGCAAGGCAATGTTTATGTTAAAACATGTTTTATGTCTTGTTTTTGTGCAAGAAATATATTTAATTTTAAACCCTAAAAATTATAAGGAAAATATATTAATTCTTTTTTGAAAGGGGGTAAACCCTAGTTTTCAAATAAAAGAAAATAAATGTTTCAAATTATTATTTTGTACATTTTTTGTATAAGAAAATAATAAATGATATTATGCCTAAATATTAAAAATTAAATGTATGTAGAAAATAAGTATTTATGAGTATAAATAGTATAATAAAAATATTAAGTATTTTTTTATTGTATTTACAAATTATTTAAGAAAATAAGTTCTATTTATCAAAATAAAATATTTTTCATGTGAGAAAATAATATAAAAAATAAAAAATAAAAGTGTGAAAGTAAATAAATCATTTTTTGGTATTTTTTTATCATTAAGAAAAACAAATGAAAGTATTAAATATAAAAATATGAAAAAAATATAAAAAATATAAAAAGTTCAGCCAGGGGGTGCAAATAACAAGTCAGGGGGGTGGGTTTAGTGAAAACAAAAAGGCCAAAGCTGCCAAAAAGCCCAGAAGCCACTTCATCCCTGTCCATTGTCTTCTTTTTCGCGTGCTTCAGTTCAAACCTGTAACTCTCACATGATTACATAAAAACAAAAGCTCATAACATGAAACATGTGGCATTTGAGCTCACGATTCCAACCATATAAATTATGTAACCTAACTCTAAAAGATCAAAGAGAATTTTTGAATCCCTAATTCGTGACCTAACTTTTTCAGCATTTTCAGTCTTCAAATTCTCTTAGCACAAGTAATATAAATGAAAAGTAATGATATGTACAACTTTGTTATGATATGGGCTACATTTTTTCTTCACAAACCGTGGCTTGAAGTTGCCTATTCAGAGAGATAGAGTTTAAGAAATTACCTCCTTCAGCTGGATTTGTGTAGGACAATGTAGGGACTTTAATGGAGGCTTGGTGATTGTTTAAGCTTCCTTGAACTTCCCTGAACCTATTCCAATTCCTAGTTTGCTTTGAGGATGGATAAGACTATCTGGACAAGTCAAGCTGCAAGCTTCCAAAGTGAAAATGGTGGATGCTGAAACAGGGGTTACAAAACCAGGGTGATGGCTTGGATTGCTTTGGTATGATGTTTATGAGATGCTTGAAGTGTTTAAACACAAAACGCACGAGCCAAATGAGTGTTGGCTATGGTTTTGCAGATTTTGAGTATTTTTGGCAAAAATTTGGTGTTTTTGAGTTTGAGAGTGTTTCAGGTTCAGTGCCAGCGTGCTATGCCTTGTACCAAGATTGCAAATATGTAGAGAAGTGATACAAAGTCAGCCCTTACTAGTTGTGCAAGCTCTAGCACCTTTTGCAACTTTTCTTGCATTTGAAGTAAAGTGACAAGACCAATGCTACATGCTTGTACTTGCTGGCTTGAGGGCTGATAAGAGTTAGTACACATTGCTTGAGACCTGTAGAAATTGCTTGCACCAAAGGGACAGGTTCAATGCTCAAGATTGACAAAGTTGCAAAAGTGCCCTTTATGAAAATGGCATTGTAACCTTTTGGCCAAAAATGGAAATATCTTTTGTACAAAGAGTCAAAAGCAAAGATAAAGCCTTTGTCAACTGAGTTTGCATTTAATTATGGAGTGTATATCAAGCTTAGGACCTGTAAAGCAATATACAACTAGCATAGATTGGATTTGCAACTTGATGCTATGTGAAAAATGGCTTGAACAAAAGTGAGAAAATGCTAACTTCCCTTCTTCGATTCTCCCTACTCAAAAATGATCTTGGAGAGTTCTTGGACATTTTGGAAATCTTGAAATGTGCTCTATAATCAATCTTTGGAATGAAATTTGAGATACCTCTTGGAACTAGGTGAAAAATGTCCATGAAGTTGGGTCCAAAACCTGCCTAAATTAGGGCAAAATTTCACTAAGTTAAGAAGTTCTTTGACCTATATTCACAAATTCATAACTTGAGATCAAAGCATCTTTTGGGAAAAGTTTGTGAAGAAAAGTTGTAGATTTCATGGAAGACTGTAACTTTCATGTTGGAAGTTTTCTTTGAATCAAAATGCATCTTGGTGAAAAGTTAGGGAAAAAAATTTATACTTAGAAAAATTCTAAGTTATGAAAATTTTCAAATTAAAACCCTAATTTTCAATTTTGAGTTTCTTGGTGAACAAGTTTCATATTTTGACATATCTTGATGAATTATGACCCTTGGCACTTGATTTTGACAAAAAAAGTCAAAGTTTGACTTTTCAGTACACAATTGACTTTTGATCAGTTGACTACAAAATTCATCTGTCAATCCAATGAACTTGAGATCTTTTGAACCGTGTAATTATGTCAATATGATGCCATTGAATCCTTGAAATCATGTTTGAACTCAATTGGTCATTGGCTAGGTTAAAAATCAGAAATTGCCCTTTCTTAGTCAAAACCCTAATTTTGACCATTTTGCCCTTTTGATGATTTGATCAAATTTCCTGAGGAGTTATGATCCAAACTTGATCAAATGGTACATATGAGTCTAAAATGTTGATGTGGATAAAAAATTATGATGTTTGACTGTAAATTGGCCATGGTTGAGTTTTTCCCCAATACAGCTGATTTTTAGGTCAATTGTCCAATTGACTGATCAAAAATGTGGTTTAAGGCTTGAAACTTAACATGAGAAATCTTAGGGGTCCAAAATGGTGTATGAAAGTCACATGAAGCATTGGTGGTCCAAAAATCCTTGTGCAAACTCAAACCCTAATTTTAGGTTATCAGTGCAAGGTGATGTGTCCTGAGCTGACCAAACCCTAATCTTGTCTTGAGTCAAAGAAGTCTTGTGAGAAAAATCTTGATAAATGAGAGGACAAATTTTTGGGGTACAACACTTTAAACAGAACTCAAATCGGATTCCCAGAACTCTAGTTATGAATTTTCGAAGTCCCACAATAATTCAGTAGTTTCCTGCGATTCGCTTACGGAATTCCACTCCAAAACTCATTTGTCTTCAACTTAGACATATTCCAAACAACTCATAACATATCTTGTGCTCCCAAACTTCTTATAACTCGAGATATGCATTCCTTCGCCAAAGTTCATGTTCCAAAACACCAGGGCAACAATTCCTTTCGCAGCGCTACTCACTTCTTCAAGTTTCGACTCAGACTCACGATTCACAACTACTTATCAATGTCAACTACTTCCAACAATCACTTATGTGATCCCAACACAAAAGTTACAACAACTTTATTAATCCATCATTGTTCAAAGATCGACATCTTACACTTGCTTCGTAAATCAACAAATATTACATTGCTCTTCATTCTTTGAGAAGTAAGCACCAACAATGTCTGATCAATTTCTCTCAAGGAGCTCTAACTCGACTAACAACAAGACCTTGAATCCAAGTCATCTTCAAATCCGGGAACAACAAGACTCCAACAATTCTTGCATTGTCGTCGTCGGAAGCACACCGAACCAACACCTTTCAATTGAACATATCTGAGAAGCAAAGCTTCTCCCCCACTTATCTTCAACCAACTTCCTGCAATTAAGGCAAACAAGTACCGACAGTGTTTCACACACTTGTCGCGCACTAAGAAACAAACAATATTAGACAACTTGGTCGGACGGACCGACCTGCTCTGATACCACTAATATAACACCCCAAATTCTACCTGGTAGTTATAACGAAAATCTGAGTATTTAAAAGCTTCCAACACATTTGGGATAACACATTTCAATATGTTATAACATATAAATAGATACATAAAACTTTAATTTTGGAGGATCATATAACAACTTGCATCAGCTTTTAAAACAAAACCACTTCTTTTATTAATAACGCAGCAGAATCATAATTACAACTTCAAGTAGCATCATATGTTTCGTTCAATTAAAACAACTTGAGAGGCAACATATTATTTCATATAATTCAACTTAGGATTCAACAACTAAAATAATTTCAACAAGTAAACAAATATTCGTTAATTTCCCCCCGAGTGCTACGTATCAGAGTGACCAACCGACTTTAAACTAATAAGGCTAAGCAAATCTTCATTCTTGACTACCTGCACGTTAACAACAGAGGGAAACATTCAAATAGTAAGGGGTGAGATTCTCAAATCGTATAAGTGAGTGCATGATAAATCATATACTGGAATTCAGGAATATAAAATCACCACTTCACAACTTACAAAATAACTTTAATCACAATAAAACACCAACACGACATAACTACTAAATTCACAACTTTTAGATAATACTTATCACAACAAGTCAACAACATAAAGCAACAAAGGATCTATCTTCACCACAACTCAAGATGCAACATCAAATGCGACTCAATTAAAATGCACATGCATGTGGTACCATTGGAGCAGAACACCCAACTTAAAAACATTTGCCAGTAATCTCGAGTCACAAGGCATAAGCCTTCAACTTAATATTTTGCCAATCCAGGCCAACGTGGTTCCAATCCAGGCCAACTTAATAATGCAAATGTAGGTGACTCAATAAATGCAACAATCACATACAACAACAACAATCACTGTCACAAAGGCATAAGCCTATATCGTCACTTTACCAACAATTAGATGTACTCATCGTCACTTCAACATTGGCCATAGGCCTACAACTTAATAAACTTATCAATCACAACATATAAACAATGACATATTCAATAACAACAAGGTATTCGACAACGACTTATTCACAATAATGACCCATAACATAATTCTTCCCGCGCTTCGCATTATCACAAAATTATCACAACATCATAACCACAATTATTCAACTTTGACAACAAGCCTATATCACTGTTATTACCAATTAATAGATGTAAATCTTCGTCATAATAATTCCTGCATCTTCACAAAATATTCGCAACATTATAGCATCAACGCACATCACAAAGGAAAACACAAACATGATATTCGTTTCCAAAACACTCCAATAACTCTCTATGTATTAGCTCTTCATTATTTAATTATCCTCTTAATATTCACTTCTAATTAACTAACTGGCAATATATCTCTTCTTCTTCTATTTAATCAATCCTCTAAAATAGTTACTGCAACTTTACTAATTATTTCCAACTCTGTCTTATTTCTACAGGCTGTTAAAATTATATTGTAACTACTAGATTAAGATTACTAACATAAGGGCTACTTCTATTAATATTTTTCTGCTATAACATACTACTGATAATAATGGTTCAATTTGTTCCCTAATTGCTTTGCTTTCGTATTAATAAATTCTCTACTGATACCATATAAAAATTGTGTAACATATTGCTACAGAAAGAAAACAATTGCCTCTCAGACAGTGCCGAACGGCACACCCTAGCTACAATAACACCCAGTGCCGAATGGCACTCTTCTTCCACAAATGCCCAGTGCCAAACAACACTCTTCTCCCTCTCAAGGCTACCGACCAGAAGCACTCACCACTACCAAGGTGACGATCGGCATGCCACCCCTTCTTATAATTTCCAACCTTCCTGTTACTTTTCCAGTTTCCTTCGACCCACATATTTTCAATGGAACAATCAATCAACAACTTGCAGGAATACGAAAGTTTCACCAATATTCACCACTAATTAATTCATAACATCAATTGCCACAAACAAACACAAACAGTAATAAATTTACACCCTAAATCCCCACATACAATTCCTCATAAGCCCCATTATAGGATAAGAAAATCCACCCTTACCTTGGATTGGAGATCGCTCTATAATTCCGATTGCAACCCGCTGCTGCCATAGCTCCAAACCTTCATTCTTCTTCTCTTCTCCATGTACTGCATCCTTTTCTTTTCTCTTTCTCTAAAACTCTTATTCTTCCTTACAATCACTTCTGATTCTCTCTTCTAGTTGACAAAAAAAACCTAATTCCTTCTTATTCAACTTTAACATATAATTTCTATTATTAATTCTATTGGGCCTAATATTCACACCACACATTTTACTACCAACAACACTTTAAATTAAGCCCATAAGAAATAATAATAGTATTATTATAATACTATTTTCCACCACTTAATAAACTCAATATTAATCCAATATAATAATATTATTTCTAATATTATTTCTCCGATTAAACCGACTATTTCACTTAACATCTCAAATCAACATATTAATCCGATCACGCGTCTTAAAATAATATCGGCATATCCTAACTTCGACCATATCTAATAATTAAATATTTAATTAATTTAATTAATTAATTAATTAATTAAATTCGGGATGTTACATTTATCACCTGCCGAATAAGGCTCTAGGGAAATCCCAGAGTCTATGCTCTTCCTTTGAATATATCCAATATCCCAATTACTCGGTAATTAATAATATTCGTAGGAAAAACTCGTCCGAGTGTAGCATCGCGTGACAACTACTTCCAGATTACTCTGTCATAGTATCCACACTATACCTAACAAGGCCAGGATGGGTTAAGGGTTCTACGGCTTCTCAGCTTCGTAGGCTCCCAGGTCGAAAGCAACAACGTCTTCCCAATTGCTCGGTAAACAAATACTACAGTCAAAGGGCCTCCACTGAGTGGGGGATCTCATGCATCCTACTTCAGGATTACTCCCTCAAAGTTAACATGACTATACCGCTCTTTCTAATCCTAAGTGTAACCCCAAGTCCAGGTATAGGACTTATCAAATGAAATCACCCACCCTAACATCATAGAAGATACAACATATCCAGAATATGTGAGTATCAAAAGTACAATGCAATATACACAAAAGAAATTAATAAAGTAATAAAGCGATAAAGAAAATAAAGTAAGTAAATAAAAACCCAAAGAAACAAGCAAACAAAACTAGGATTGACCTATTACTCATCAGCAGATTTGCCAGCTGAAGCGACCGACAAAACACACAGAGTCGCCATCGAACTTTATTTATTCCGAAGGAAGGGGAAATATCGAGAAAACCCCAAGAGGATGGATAAGAAGGTCTTGCAATCCAAAGAGAGGGTACAAAAGTCGATTATGCAAGGGGAAGGTATTAGCACCCCTCACATTCATTGTACTCAATGAGATCTATTTCGATTGTTTGTTTCTAAGGGTGCGTCTATCTAAAACTATACTTGCTAAGGGAAATGAAATGGTTTTTATTACTGCGTTCGTGAGGGTCTCGAAACCCTTTGCCTATGTATCCTGTGAAGGGATCAAAACATTGTAGTTCTTCTAGAAAATGTTGGTTTGTTGGTGTTTTTTAGGGGGCAACATTAGCGCACGCATTCTAGCAATAGGCACGGCCTGTGTCGCGGTAGAATGGAGATAGCATGCCCTTTTTGATTTTGAATTTGTTGTGTGTTTTTGTTAAGTGTGAAATGAGTTTGAATAATGATTACATGTTTTTGGATTTTTTATTAAGAAAAGAAGTTTTTGTTTTAGATTGTGCAAAAGAATAAAAAAATTCTAAAGGGATACTAAAAAACCTAATTTTTGTCATACAAGGTGTGGACTTAAAGTTGAGATTGAAAGAGGAATTCTATCTTAAAATTATCATACCAAGGTTTAAAACCTAATATCTAATTCAACATTAAAACGATCCAAATAAAGTTTAATCGTATAATGGAATTCTTAAGGGACGTGTTATCAAGAATCAATCAATCAACCTAAGATAAAAGAAAATACAATTATAATTCTTTTGGGGGTTTTCGAGTTAAAGAACTATTAAATTCAAAAGGCAATTAGAACCTAAATCTAAAATATTCTAATATTTTTTAATTCTTTTTATGTAAAGAAAATGAAATCAAAATAGATTAAATTCTAGTTATTTATTTAAAGAAGAAATTAAAATAAACAAACATAATTGAAATCTAGACGATAAAACAAAAAGAATTGAAAAGAAGGTCAAAAAAGTGGTCCCTACGGGTATTGAACCCAAGAACATTGGTTAACAAACTCAAAGTCCTTACCACTACTTCATGCTTCCTCATTCATTATTGTCATAGTTCAAAAATAATAAAAAGTAAAACAAAAGAATGAATTGGGCTCAGTTGGGGAATCCGGTCTGAATTAGGCCCAATTAGAAGTTGCATTGAGAAAATCCTAGAAGCTAATAGGAAAGGGTGGCTGCTGGTACTAATTGGGTAGAGGAAAGAAATTGGTCAACAATATTTAATCATTGTCATTTATTTCAAATAAAAAATTTAAAAGAAAATATGGTACTCTCTCACTCATTCACGTTATCACCCTGTTCCAGATTAAAAAAAACACATGCCTTCATCTTCTCTCTCTCTCTCTCTCTCTCTCTCTCTCTCTTTCTCTCTCTCTCTCTCTCTCTCTCTCTCTCTCTCTCTCTCTCTATTTCTCTTCCATGCTTCACTCTTCCCAACACCCTTTACTTCCAATTTCTCATCTTCTATCAACAAAAACCTAACCCCTTCATCAATCCAATTTCCTCCGCCGTAGATACCTTACTCCCACTTCAATCGATTGCCGACAACAACCATACTCCAACATCTCTATTTTTACCGATTGAAAAAAAACGACAACTAACTTTCTTTCCAGTTCTCTCTCAACCAATATCTCTCAAAATCTCACTCCTCTTCTCACGATTTCTCTGTATCACTCTCTCAATATCTCGCTTAAATCGGTAAACATCAACGAACTCAGTTTATTTTCTTATACTATAAATAATGACAACAACATCTCCCGAATTCTATCAATCTCATTCAAAAAGCAATTCAACGTTATGATATGTGATTTCAAGGAATTAATTTTGGGAAAACACTCAGCAAGGTTCAGACTTTTCTGATTCATCAAGAAAGAAAGAGTAAAGAAGATGAACCTACCGACGAAACTGAGGCTTGCTCTGGTGGTCGTTGCAATAGCTTGAAGACGGTCTTGGAAGAAACCTAGAGGTATGCTCCAAATTTTGGTAATTTATTAGCGCAAATCTCTTGTTGCAATATTTTTCTTCCTTTTGTAAATTTCTATTTCCGGCTATTGTCGTCGTGCAATGAGCTTCATAAGCATGAGGTTGGGTGTGATGAAATTTGAATGGTTGGTGTAATACGGTGGCAGAACCGGCGGTAAGTAAGAGTCGCCACAGACTTTTCTTTTATCTAACAAAGGAAAGGGTCAAAAGAACATAAAAAGACCTTTCGAGATTTGTTTCTGAGTAATGGGGTAGATTATAGAAAGGGAAGGTGTTAGAACCCTTTCCATCCGTAGTTATCTATGGGCTCTTAGATGCTTAGCTCATTTTGAAATACCTTGTACTTTGTGTGTTTTGAAAAGTAATTTTGAAAGCACCTTAGTGCAGCGAACTGTGTAATGTTTCTCAGAATAGTAGAGAACGTATACAAAGTGTTTGAAAATGTTTTTTTGAAATAAGTTTTGTTTAAGTGTAAAAATTGTTTGAGCAAGCATCTAACAACTATCTACTTTACTCGAAAGGTTGTTCTTTTCATCTTTTCCTTTAGACAGTGCTATCCTACTATTAGTGAGTAGGTAGCCCTATCGTTGGATGTTTGAGGGACATTCGAAGGGACGTTTATACATTCACAAAGGCAACTGGGCAAGAAACCTTAGTAACTAACCTAGGGTTTTTAAGATCATTTTTACCAAGGCAACTTCGAGAGGGTTATCGAGGGACTTTATGATCTTTAAACCGGAGGGTAGCCACTAAAATATCTCACGTTTCGAGAGTTGTGACTGTTTTTCAAAGGCAACCAAAGTGGGATACCCTAGAGGTGCGCATGTGCAATTGTGTTGTTTTCAGTTATTTTAGTCTTGTGTTAAGTTTGCTAGCATTTTGTGTTTCATTCTCTTGCCATACAATCCTATTAAACATACATCTAAGCAGTTAATAAATTTGCAGAAATTAAAAGTACATAAATGTAAAATCCTATATTACATGGCTTCAGGGAGGGGATTATTTACATGTCCAAAATGGGGAATAAAGCAGAAAAAAGTAAAAGTCCTAATTTAAATTATTACATCCCAGTAAGCAGATACAATAATATGAAAAATAATAATACTAAAATAAAATCGCGCGTGAATTGGAAATACGTCTAAAACCCTGAGAAGAAAAGTCTTTTTGTTTGTTTTTTTGTTTAATAAAATGAAAATAAAAATCTAAGTCTACTTAATTTTAATTTTAAGAAAGTGTTTAAGTAATTAATAATTAATTAACAAAATAAAATTTTAATTAAAAAAAGACTAAATCTATTTTTATGATTTTATAATTTGTTGATTAACTAATAAAAAGAAACAAATAATAAAAAGAATAATAATGTAAATGGGTCTGGTGTTAAAGTTGAAAAGAGGGGTGAGATTTGGAATTTATTAGGCCCAAATCAGGGAGAAGCCCAGGCTACGCGTGATCCTGTGTTACTGACCCTTGAGAGTCTACCATGAAGCTGCATATTTGGAGCGCTAGATCTAATGATACATAGATCAAATGGTGTTGACGATAGGGTGCATGTATGCGCACTAGCCTTTGTTGCATTGGATCTACAAAACAAATGTTGGAAAAAATAAAGATACAAGACCTAGGTATCGAATCCAGGTCTTTCCCCTTAATTCAAACCTTCCCCTAATTCGAACCCCTTGTGTTCGAATCTGGGTTGTTTTGGCTTAAAACTGCCTGTATCATGAGTTTCGAAGGCAAATTCAGATCATGCCCTTCGATGGCACGGTCTTATTCCTGCATGTTATCTTACATGTGGTATGTTCATATAAACACAAACAATATTAGCAGTGCAAATATGCAAACAATATATATTTAAATGGTTTGGAAATACAGTTTTGATTTCGTAAATCCTTACCAACCGGAGATGCTTCGATCTGTAAACCTGGGCGTGGAATTTCTAGCGTAAGGGCATGGGAGGCTTCTTGGGAGTTTGCAAAGTTGGTTTGGTATTTAGGTAACTTATGAGATTTTTAAGCTTTTTCCTAAGGCAACTGTGATCGGTGGATCTGGAACTGACTGTTTAACGCTGGTTTCGCGAAATGTCGCGGTAAGCAAGAGTCGCCACCGTCTTTTATTTTCTCTAATATGGAAAGGACAAAAGCACAGAAAAATTCCTTATTGAGATTAGTTCTCGGTTCGGGAGGTAGATTTATAGAAAGGGAAGGTGTTAGCACCCTTTCTATCCATGGTTATCCATGGGCTCTTAGATACTTGCTCATTTGTGTTTTCAAAATGTTTATTTGCTTTTCAAGGTGAGTGGGTTTGAAAAAGTTCCGTTTAAAATTTCAGTTCGACTCTTGTATCAGTCCTCAAGAGTGTTTGAAAAGTTGTTTTTGAAAGCATTTTGCAAAGTGTTGGTGTGAAAAGAAGTTTTTGATTTGTTTTGAATTAGAGCAAGTATCTACGAGTCATCTACCTACCCTAAGGAATTAGTCTGTGTAAATGTCCTTGAGGTAGTGCCATCCCACCACTGAGAGGTAGGTAGCACCACCGTTGGAGGTGTTCGGGTCAATTCGAGGGTTAGGGACAATGTGGTCACCGATCAATAGTAAGATACCTTAGAAGCTACCCTTATGCCATTGATCTTTTTATTCCGAGGCAACCGTTTCGAGGCAACCGTTCCGAGGCAACTTGTTTCGAGGCAACTGTTTCGAGTCAACTACATCAATGGAACATAAGGACTCACTAAGACGTCCTATACTCGACGACCACGTTTCGAGGGGCAAGGCAACAGTGTGATCACCAGAGCAACAGTAGGACACCTTAGAAGCTACCCTTATGCCATGTTCATGGACATAAGGACTTACTAAGACGTCCTATACTCGACGACCACGTTTCGAGGGGCAAGGCAACAGTGAGGCGTACCCTAAGAGTGGTGTGTGAATTGTGTGTCATTTTCAGTTATTATTTGTCTTGTCATGCATTGGGTGAGCTACGCTTTGATTTTATTTGGGCATACATTCTTTCATGTGATTAACAGTTTAAAGGGTGCGGAAATTAAAATGCGGAAAAATAAAGGTCCTACGCTATTACAAGGCGCGGGTCTACATCGCCAAATTAAACAAAGAATCGATTTTAAATAAAAGTGCGGAAAGTAAATGTCCTAATTATTATTACAAGGCTTTGGGGCAAGTACATAAATTTCACAAAGAAAAATAAAATAAACGCGCGAAGAGAAATTATATTCGAAGGTGCGAGGGCGTTGGACCCTTTAAAGGAATTAAATATTTGAAATTGAAAATTAATTAATGATTTTAATTACAAGAAAATATTTTTTGACCTTTTTTATGTTTTTATGAAATAAAATAAAAAAAGAATTAAAAATGTCAAAAGAAAAAGCCTAAGTCTAAATTTGTTTTTATTTATTGTGAAAAAAGGTTAAAATTAACTAATTAAACTAATTAATTTGTTAGTATTTTATTTACAAAAATAATTACTAAAGTGAAATTAATAATAATAATAATAATTACATTTTTTTTGTTTTTTCTCTGAATTTATGAAAATAATTATTTGTGAACTAACTAAATAATAATAATAATTAATAAAAGGAAAGAAAATAAGAAAAGAAATGCTAAACCAAGGAGGTGAAGGCCGGATTTTGGAGGTTTTACTCAAAATCATCCTTAGGTATAAAAAATTCCATCTAAGCCCATGGTTGTGATCGTCCATGTCTCCTGATCACGTCTATGCTTATGGTTTGTCCCAATTTCACCTGTAGACAAAATACCTAAAAACAAAACCAACGAACCCTAGGCACGGGTATTGTTATACGAAGCCTAAAAATGAAATTGAATATAGCAGTTACATTGGAAATTAGGCATGGAGTATGAATATGCTATTATTTTCCAGAAAAAGTGCAAGAATGGAGAAACATGATTTCGTGTACAGGGGTGAGTTTGAGACAACTTACAGCGCTTGGTAGTGGACCTTAGGACGCGTTTGTGGTTGCTTTGGCTTCAGGGAGTGGCAAGGAAGAAAGCCACGTGCTTGCTTGGATCTGAAAATGTTTGCAACACCGCTTTAGATCTCTCACTTTTTTGGACAAATTTTGAACTTTTCCTCTGTCCGTTTGTGCACACTCTCCTTTTTTTCTAGGTCCTGAATGAGGCTTGCAAGGCTTGTATATATAGGCTTGGATGAGAATCAGTCACATTAAGGAGCTTTTAAGCCTTGCAATGAAGTTTTGATTTTCTCCATAATCACCATTGAAATAACTTGCCATATTTGCTCCAAATTTGAATTTTTTTGCTTGAAATAGGTCTTGAACGAATTTGGTATATGTTTTATGGTGTATCAAAGCTATTCAAACCACAAAATATCCTCCCATTAATTTTCTTGATTTTTATTTGAATTTTAAAGATTTAAAATGAATTAAATCAAATAAAATTAAACAAAAATAGAAAAATTAATTTTTATTCTTGAAATAAAACATGGGACACGTGGGAGGTATGGCAAAGCTGAATCAAGTGGAAAAAGTGGGCCCCTTTTGTCAAAAATGAAGTTTCAAGGATAATTGACTTTGGCCCTTTCACAAAAATTTCCCAACTTCTCCAATGCATATCTTGCTCAATTTTGAAGCTATGAACATGTTCTTGGACATTTTGGAAAGGTCTTGAAGTCCTCTAACCAATGCCTTTGGTCCCATGTCATTTTGATTTACCAATATCAAGTTATGGTCTTTGACTTAAAGTGCCTTTTTGTTGACTTTTGAAAATGACCTATAATGTTGAAATTGATAACTTTTTGTGAGAGCATTTCTTGGACTTGGAATGTGAAGATGAGTTGTAGGAAATGTCTTCCCCTTCAAGATGAGCATTGGATGGGATTTTTCTGATGAACTATGAAAAAGTTATGCCTTGGTCAAGTTACAGTTGACTTTTCAACTGTAAAAAAATAGAAACTTTTGACACCTTGATGATTTTTGAGCCATTCTTGAGAAATCATGATCAAGAATTGATCAAATGATGATTGTGGCTTCAAAATAAGATGTTGACCAAAAAATTTGACTTTTGACTGCCAAATGACCATTTTGCCCCTGTAGTTGACTGTGGAGCAATTAGAGTTTTTGACTGTGCAACTTGACCTTGTGAGCCTTGAAACTTGACATGTAGGTGCTTGACAAAGTGTATGAGCATGTGGGACTTGATTGAGACCTTGAAAACCTCAACTTTCTTTGCAAGAACCAAAACCCTAGTTTGACTGGCTTAGGAGAGTGGTTGACTGTGTAGCCTTTGAGTAGACTTTGAACCATTTGAGGTGATGCTTGGCAAAACTTTGAAGATTATGGGAGGGCAAATTTTGGGGTACAACAGTTGCCCCTGTTCAATCTTCTTAGACCTGAGGATGTAGATTGGCTGGCGTGCCTTTCATGATCCGAAGGTGGAAGATGATTGAACACTAGAGTGCCCAGAAATTTGCGCTCACATGTAGAGTATGATGGTGGGAATGGGCTTACAGATGCCATGTTGAGAGGTGATGGATGGGTGGATGGGCTTATAGATTCCATCTGGAGGTGTGAGTAGCGTAAGAGTTTCCTTAGCGAGAACTTGTGTACCTGAAAAAGAAAGATAATTACCTGGCCTGTTACAGGAGTTGACCTTAAATTTCTTTATATAGACGTGCCCTGGCTGGTTACAGGAATCGAATCTTTGAACTTTTCAGACGTGCCCTGGCAGGATATAGGAATCGAGTCTGGAAATGTAGTCGTCAACAGATACACCCTGGCAAGATACATGAATCGAGTCTGGTACTGTAGTCGTCAACAGATACACCCTGGCAAGATACAGGAATCGGATCTTCGAACTCTTCGTGTAAATGTGCCCTGACTGGTTACAGGAATTGAATCCTTAAACCTCTTCAGACGTGCCCTTGCGAGATACAAGATTCGAGTCTGGAGTTTCAAAAGGTGATGAATGAATCAGGGATGGTTACTACCTCAACGGGACGATGAGAGAACCTTGGACGATTACTACCTCAATAGTAACGATGAGAGAACCTGGGGCGATTACTACCTCAACAGTAACAATGAGAGAATCTGGGGCGGTTACTATCTCAACAGTAACGATGAGAGAACCTGGGGTGATTACTACCTCAACAGTAACGATGAGAGAATCTGGGGCGATTACTACCTCAACAGTAACGATGAGAGAACCTGGGGTGATTACTACCTCAACGGTAACGATGAGAGAATCTGGGGCGATTACTACCTCAACAGTAACGATGAGAGAATCTGGGGCGATTACTACCTCAACAGTAACGATGAGAGAACCTGGGGTGATTACTACATCAACAGTAACGATGAGAGAATCTAGGGCGATTACTACCTCAACAGTAACAATGAGAGAATCTGGGGCGATTACTACCTCAACAGTAACGATGAGAGAATCTGGGGCGATTACTACCTCAACAGTAACGATGAGAGAATCTGGGGAGTTTACTACCTCAACAGTAACGATGAGAGAATCTGGGGCGATTACTACCTCAACAGTAACGATGAGAGAATCTGGGGCGATTACTACCTCAACAGTAACGATGAGAGAGTCTGGGGCGATTACTACCTCAACAGTAACGATGAGAGAATCTGGGGCGATTACTACCTCAACAGTAATGATGAGAGAATCTGGGGCGATTACTACCTCAACAGTAACAATGAGAGAATCTGGGGCGATTACTACCTCAACAGTAACGATGAGAGAATCTGGGGTGATTACTACCTCAATAGTAACGATGAGAGAATCAGGGGCGATTACTACCTCAACAGTAACGATGAGAGAATCTCAGATGTCTTCTATTGAGTCTTCATTAGGAAAATCTTTAGGAATCGATTTAACTGGACCAGAGAAGGCCTTTGACTGGATCGGCATCAGAAAAATCTTTAGGAGTCGATTTAACTGAACCAGGCAAGGTCTTGGAATCTTCTACTGGAATAAGAATCAGGGAGATCTTAGGGTCGATCTGACTGAACCAGAGAAGGCCTTTGACTGGATCGGCATCAGAAAAATCTTTAGGAGTCGATTTAACTGAACCAGGCAAGGTCTTGGAATCTTCAACTGGAATAAGGATCAGGGAGATCTTAGGGTCGATCTGACTGAACCAAAGAAGGCGGTCTTGGATTAACTTTGACTGGATAAGAATCAGAAAAATCTTAGAATCCATTTAACTGAACCATACAAGGTCTTGAAGTAACTTCAACTGGATAAGAATCAGAAAAATCTTTAGGAATCGATTTAACTGAACCAGAGGAGGTCTTGGACATAGCTGAGAATTTAACTGGATCTTTCCTGAAAGGTAAAGGTCAGTCATATGCAATGCATGGATCAAGCCATGATGTTCTCAACATAAATGAGATCGTATGTTCATGATGCATATATGCATGCTATAATGTATGGAAATGCGATGTTTATGAACGTATGTTTTTGTCTAGGAAAGTAAATCCTTGACGGGTGCCGGGAAGTCACATCCTGGGCTGATGTTGGAGAATAGTGCTTTGTTGTTTCCGCTGGGGATGATAGTTGCAAGAATACCGGTAGGAGAAGATAACTCCGTTGGGGAATAAACTTGGCGAATGGATTACTCTGCGAGGAAAAATTACTCTAGCTACCTTGCTAGGGAACAATACTCTGTGGGGAGAGGGGTACTTTGCTGGGATGCTGATGGTAACTTCGCTGGGGATATCGTGGTTATGTTGGAAGTGTTAATAGAATCCGCTGGGGATAAGAAGACTTCGCCAAGGACGATCTTTCCATGGCTATTGGCTGAGGATAACCCAGTTATATCCTGGTGGGGAAATAACTTTCTGAATAAAGCCGGGGGACACGTTCGTGCTCTGCAGGGGATAAGCTTCCAGAATCTATTAGGGATAAGCTTCCTGCTGGGGAGATGGATTCAAACTTTCCTGGGGAAATCTTGAACTATGTTGGACCCTCCTGGGGAAACTTTGAGATGCATTGGGGAAGTGGCTCCGCTGAATGTCTGGTATACCGCCGGGGAACAATCTTAGATCAAGATTGTCGGGGACGCTTGTTGAGGAATGTTGAGATCTGCTGGAGGATACCCAACTTCCTTAAGGCTGACAGGATAACTCTGCTTGGGGAGAGTGTATTGACCTGCTGGCTCACTCTCTGGGGAGTTAAGATATACTGGTTACGTTCTTCAGCTGAACCTATCTTGGTACCTTGGTGGACCGAACCATTAGATCGCTTAGACCACTCATTATTGCCCCAGTTTCAGTGGGAGAAGGCACCTGTGGGGGTAATTGACAAATCTTCTGGTAGACGGGTGACGAGATGCCAAGACATAGTCGTACTCTTTGATCCCTAATTTTTGCCTGGACCGCCCTTTCGGGTTTTCAGTCCATCGGGATACCCTTTTTTGCCCAAGCCGCCCTTTCAGGTTTTCGACTTGCCGGGTGTACAGATTTTTTCCATTTCATCCCTTATTTTGCCCGAACCCTTTTGGTTCGCCGGGAAGCCCTAATTTTTGCCTAGGTATGTCAACCTAGCGGGTCTTTGATTATGCGTAGTATTTTTCGACTATGTCCACGCTCTCAGAATGTAGGGAGTTGCCCCTGTTAGAAGTGTTTTGTCATACCCCCAGAAGATGTTTGATCAGGCAAGATTCGTTGCTGGAATGCCCCAAGTGACTCAGGCGGAGATTTGCCCCAGGCTATTTGGCCTTTGAGAGATTCTCCGAATCTTGACTTAACTGCCCCAGATGGTAGCCCATGATCATGTCTTCCCCTTGATTGGAAGTGCTTTTGTTCGTTAGACATTCGTCGTGCGAACTTCTATGTTATTCAAACAAAAGGTCATACGCAAACAGAGTTATGTCAAAAATGCAAAGCTTATGTCTGTCTTGAAGTTTTTGAAAAATGCATTTTTCAGTAAAACCAGCAAATTTTGTAAAATGTGATGTCAACTCAATATTTTATAGCAAGCCTTAAGGAGTCAGGATACCTTTGTAATAGTATGCTTTCGAACTAACCCATGCTTCAGCTAGGACTTTTAAGGGTTATAACGTGGCTTGGTTCACGGTTCAAGAAACAAAGGATAAAGGCTCAAATTTATTTGTACCCACCCGCTCTTCGTGATGTTCTTCAAACCTAAACTCAGCTGATCGTGCGTTAGACCTTGTTTGAGTCTTTGCTTTGATATACCAATGATGGTTCAGATAATGATGATTTATTCTGAATGGGCAGTCATTTCTTTTTGTCGAGGGTTTGTGTGACCTCTTTCTTTTTGATTTTGTTATCCCTGTTTTTTCCTGAACTGTTTCTTTTGTGATGACAAGCAGCGGGATGCCCCAGTTTTCGTAAGTCTCCTTCATAGGTTTTGACTTATTGGGTTTTTATTTTTTGAGATATAATGACTGCCTATCTGTATGATTGTTCGGAACCATCACTGTCTTTTGTTTTGTAAGGACCTCTTTGGTGCCATTCGTTATGCACTTGGATCAACTGAGAGACTACCCTGCCCCAGGTTATGATTAAGGGTTTTAAATTTCGAAAAGAAAAACTCCTACTTCTTTGGCTCAGAGGGGTTGACGAGAGATTATCTTCCTTATAACTCTAGTGTTTAGGAATTGAAACAATGCATGTACCTCATCAGCGGGGTCTATTCAAAAGCATACTGTAAAGATCGTGGTATCGTTTTCGTCATCCTCCCTCAAGAGGCTTAGAATTATTGAGAGTTGACCGTCACAAAAATATGAAAACAGTTTGCATATAGTGAATGCGAATATATTGCTTCAAAACAGACATATGCGATGCATTAATGAACTAACAACGTTTAATCATGAATAAATGTTTGAACAGTCAAAAGAAAGTTACAACTTGAAAATTTTAATAAACACAAGTCTTCTAGTCTCAGGGCTTGTTACTTCGATTGGTGCATCTTGTAGGGATGGCAGGAGCATTCAGCTTGGCCTATCTGGGTGAAATCCACAGCTCTTTCATTAATCAGATCTTGAATCTTATTCTTCAAAGCCCAGCAGTCGTCGGTGTCATGTCCTGGACTGTCAGAGTGGTATGCACATCTTTCCTCAGGATTGTACTTTAGGGAGGTTGTGTTGAGATGCTTAGGAGGGTCCCTTAACGTCACCAGATTCAACCTCAACAATTGTTGTAAAGCTTGAGACGGTGACACGTTGAGTTTGGTGAACTGCCTTTTAGGCTTGTCTGGCTTGCTCTGATCAGCCCGTTGTTCTTGGCGAGGTCGTGGTTGGACCTGTGAAGTGATAGCAGCTTGGAGAGGTCTATTCATTGGACCAGACCTTTGTCCTCTTGGAAGCTGTTCAATGACCTGGTTCCTGACTTGGGCTGGTTGCTTCATGTCGTGATGAAGCTGACTGATCATGGCCCTCAGCTCTCCTTGCTCCCGAGCTAAACTTTGGATGAGAGCCCTTTGTCCCAGCATCTGGGTTTTCATCGTATCTACCTCAGCTTGCAGACGTTTCAGCTGCTCGTCCTTGTCATCTTCGGGACTTTGCTTGGCCAAATTCCCCATAAGGAGTGTCCTCAACTCTTCCTGCCCCTTGGATAGGTTTAGGAAGATCTCTCTGAACTGAATCTCTTGAACCTGAAGATCCTAGTTATCTTGATGGAAAGCCATTGCTGAAATAAACAGTGGAGATGGTGAGTGACCTGTCAAAAGGGTACCTGTTATGCAATGATATGTATGTATATATATGCAATGTTTTCAAGGATCTCGCGGGGTAAACAAGAAAAATGTTAGAGTTTTCATTTTGTAGCTTGATTGAAGGAGCTTCATGTTGTTGAGAGTCCTTCTTCAAGGGTCAAAGGCTCACCATATCCAGTGGGTCATAGCCCCTGACAACCTTGTCCAGAGGAAAATAAATCCTCTTTGCCCCTTGCTGGGATAGTTGATTCATCATGACCTGCATCACAAGCCCTTGAGATCCTTGAAACGGATTAGTCCTTATGCGGGATGTATGCAATGGTATGATGTTATGCTATGCATGGGGTAACGTAGGTAAACCCTGTTATGAGTCCCAATTAAGGACTGTAAACAAAACCTGCAAGAAACTCAGTAAACCCTGTTATGAGCCCCAATTAAGGACTATAAACAAAACCTGCAAGAAACTCAGTAAACCCTGTTATGAGCCCCAATTAAGGACTATAAACAAAACCTGCAAGAAACTCAAGTGTCAGATAACAAGCATGTAAGTAGTCAAGTTGGAAGGCACACAAGTCACACAAGAGAAACCCTTAGAGTTCAGGCCAGCATGGGGTCTGGGTATTACCCTCTTGAAGTTGGTGGGCTCAACCTATCCTATCAGAAGTAACCGGGTTCTAAGGGTCCCAATATCACTGGATTGCTTTCATTGTTCATCGTTTCGATTTAGCCACTGAACTGGCGACCGAAATATTCCAGGAAAGCAACCCTCAATTGAGTGTAGTATCGAGTATCAACCAACCTCGGACTGCACCAAAGTCAGTTATCTCACTACCCTAAAGAGGCCAAGATAGTTCAATTAAGGTTCCTAAGGTCAGTTGATGCTTCACGACACCACGTGGCGGCCCCGTACTCTCCTTGACTGAACTCAAGGGTTACCGGTACACACCAAAGTGCCACATCAACATAGCAGACTGCTTCAACCATGTCGGTATACCCCGCACAGTTCCCTCACAGCCTTGTTTCTACTTTCTAAGAAGGTATCCCCAGATCCGGGTTAGGATCTATAGAACTCCCAAGACATTCCCACAATTTAAAGCAAACAAGTCAAAGAAATTGAAAACACAGTGATCTTAGTCCTGAGATACGCCTCACTTTAAAAGTTTTTCCCCAGCAGAGTCGCCAGTTCTGTGATCGGTGGATCTGGAACTGACTGTTTAACGTTGGTTTCGCGAAATGTCACGGTAAGCAAGAGTCGCCACCGTCTTTTATTTTCTCCAATATGGAAAGGACAAAAGCACAGAAAAATTCCTTATTGAGATTAGTTCTCGGTTCGGGAGGTAGATTTATAGAAAGGGAAGGTGTTAGCACCCTTTCTATCCATGGTTATCCATGGGCTCTTAGATACTTGCTCATTTGTGTTTTCAAAATGTTTGTTTGCTTTTCAAGGTGAGTGGGTTTGAAAAAGTTCCGTTTAAAATTTCAGTTCGACTCTTGTATCAGTCCTCAAGAGTGTTTTAAAAGTTGTTTTTGAAAGCTTTTTGCAAAGTGTCGGTGTGAAAAGAAGTTTTTGATTTGTTTTGAATTAGAGCAAGTATCTACGAGTCATCTACCTACCCTAAGGAATTAGTCTGTGTAAATGTCCTTGAGGTAGTGCCATCCCACCATTGAGAGGTAGGTAGCACCACCGTTGGAGGTGTTCGGGTCAATTCGAGGGTTAGGGACAGTGTGGTTACGAGCAATAGTAAGATACCTTAGAAGCTACCCTTATGCCATTGATCTTTTTATTCCGAGGCAACCGTTTTGAGGCAACCGTTCTGAGGCAACTTGTTTCGAGGCAACTGTTTCGAGGCAACTAGATCAATGAAACATAAGGACTCACTAAGACGTCCTATACTCGACGACCACGTTTCGAGGGGCAAGGCAACAGTGTGATCACCAGAGCAACAGTAGGACACCTTAGAAGCTACCCTTATGCCATGTTCATGGACATAAGGACTTACTAAGACGTCCTGTACTCGACGACCACGTTTCGAGGGGCAAGGCAACAGTGAGGCATACCCTAAGAGTGGTGTGTGAATTGTGTGTCATTTTCAGTTATTATTTGTCTTGTCATGCATTGGGTGAGCTACGCTTTGATTTTATTTGGGCATACATTCTTTCATGTGATTAACAGTTTAAAGGGTGCGGAAATTAAAATGCGGAAAAATAAAGGTCCTACGCTATTACAAGGCGCGGGTCTACATCGCCAAATTAAACAAAGACCCGATTTTAAATAAAAGTGCGGAAAGTAAATGTCCTAATTATTATTACAAGGCTTTGGGGCAAGTACATAAATTTCACAAAGAAAAATAAAATAAACGCGCGAAGAGAAATTATATTCGAAGGTGCGAGGGCGTTGGACCCTTTAAAGGAATTAAATATTTGAAATTGAAAATTAATTAATGATTTTAATTACAAGAAAATATTTTTTGACCTTTTTTATGTTTTTATGAAATAAAATAAAAAAAGAATTAAAAATGTCAAAAGAAAAAGCCTAAGTCTAAATTTGTTTTTATTTATTGTGAAAAAAGGTTAAAATTAACTAATTAATTTGTTAGTATTTTATTTACAAAAATAATTACTAAAGTGAAATTAATAATAATAATAATAATTACATTTTTTTTTTTGTTTTTTCTCTGAATTTATGAAAATAATTATTTGTGAACTAACTAAATAATAATAATAATTAATAAAAGGAAAGAAAATAAGAAAAGAAATGCTAAACCAAGGAGGTGAAGGCCGGATTTTGGAGGTTTTACTCAAAATCATCCTTAGGTATCAAAAATTCCATCTAAGCCCATGGTTGTGATCGTCCATGTCTCCTGATCACGTCTATGCTTATGGTTTGTCCCAATTTCACCTGTAGACAAAATACCTAAAAATAATACCAACGAACCCTAGGCACGGGTATTGTTATACGAAGCCTAAAAATGAAATTGAATATAGCAGTTACATTGGAAATTAGGCATGGAGTATGAATATGCTATTATTTTCCAGAAAAAGTGCAAGAATGGAGAAACATGATTTCGTGTACAGGGGTGAGTTTGAGACAACTTACAGCGCTTGGTAGTGGACCTTAGGACGCGTTTGTGGTTGCTTTGGCTTCAGGGAGTGGCAAGGAAGAAAGCCACGTGCTTGCTTGGATCTGAAAATGTTTGCAACACCGCTTTAGATCTCTCACTTTTTTGGAAAAATTTTGAACTTTTCCTCTGGCCGTTTGTGCACACTCTCCTTTTTTTCTAGGTCCTGAATGAGGCTTGCAAGGCTTGTATATATAGGCTTGGATGAGAATCAGTCACATTAAGGAGCTTTTAAGCCTTGCAATGAAGTTTTGATTTTCTCCATAATCACCATTGAAATAACTTGCCATATTTGCTCCAAATTTGATTTTTTTTGCTTGAAATAGGTCTTGAACGAATTTGGTATATGTTTTATGGTGTATCAAAGCTATTCAAACCACAAAATATTCTCCCATTAATTTTCTTGATTTTTATTTGAATTTTAAAGATTTAAAATGAATTAAATCAAATAAAATTAAACAAAAATAGAAAAATTAATTTTTATTCTTGAAATAAAACATGGGACACGCGGGAGGTATGACAAAGCTGAATCAAGTGGAAAAAGTGGGCCCCTTTTGTCAAAAATGAAGTTTCAAGGATAATTGACTTTGGCCCTTTCACAAAAATTTCCCAACTTCTCCAATGCATATCTTGCTCAATTTTGAAGCTATGAACATGTTCTTGGACATTTTGGAAAGGTCTTGAAGTCCTCTAACCGATGCCTTTGGTACCATGTCATTTTGATTTACCAATATCAAGTTATGGTCTTTGACTTAAAGTGCCTTTTTGTTGACTTTTGAAAATGACCTATAATGTTGAAATTGATAACTTTTTGTGAGAGCATTTCTTGGTTGACTGCCAAATGACCATTTTGCCCCTGTAGTTGACTGTGGAGCAATTAGGGTTTTTGACTGTGCAACTTGACCTTGTGAGCCTTGAAACTTGACATGTAGGTGCTTGACAAAGTGTATGAGCATGTGGGACTTGATTGAGCCCTTGAAAACCTCAACTTTCTTTGCAAGAACCAAAACCCTAGTTTGACTGGCTTAGGAGAGTGGTTGACTGTGTAGCCTTTGAGTAGACTTTGAACCATTTGAGGTGATGCTTGGCAAAACTTTGAAGATTATGGGAGGGTAAATTTTGGGGTACAACAGCAACTTATTGTGTGTGTGCAATGCGTGCGTGTGTCTAGAGGCAATGTTTCGTCTGGCTAATGCATGTCTGTCTGGAGGCAATGTTTCGTTTGGATAATGTGTGTCTGTCTGGAGGCAATGTTTCGTCCAGATAATGTGTGTCTGTCTGGCCTAGGAAATGCGCTTTAGCTCTGTATTTATACGGGTGCAGTGATGAACAAAAATGGAAAAAATCAGCCATTAACCATGGCTTTATAGGCAGAATTGAGAGTCTTAAAAGATTGCCATTGTTGATGATTTTCTACCATTTTGGGTTTTTGAGTGAACCTGGATAGGTTTCACTCCCACATCTTGACTTTTTGAATGCTCCCAAGTTTTGTTCTTCGATGGTTCTGAGTTCCCATTCGAATGGTCCAAGGTCTCATCATGGTGGATTCTTCGATGGAGCCAATATCTGCCTTAGTTGCTTGATCTGAAAACTATCCAATTAGCCCAATCGAACTCAACTATTATCCATTACGAATCTCTTTTCCTTCAATTAGACCAATTGAAGCATCACCTTTTCATCCCAGCCTGTCGAAGCTTCGGTTTTCTCCTTTTGAACTCCACTCAATTTGAACACCTCTTCATTTGGGCCTGTCGAAGCTTCATTTTTACTCCTTTCGACCATAGTAGTGTAGGTGGCTCTTTGATTCCAACTTCCACCCTTTGCTTATGTCTACAAAAATATCTTTCTTGCTGATCACTAGTCACCTTCGATTGGTGAATATAGCTTATATGCGCTAATCAAAAGATTACTTATGAGAACCAAGCCTTTACTTTGATTATCCAACTCCTTCCTTGCCAGTTCAAGCACATGTCTGAAAACATTGCTCCTAAAACTCTAAGATGACTCATATTTGGATGCTTCGTCTCTAACTATCCTTCCATCACGCCATGTTTGAAAATTGCATGCCCTTCAAACCATTAGGCTTCCATGTGCATCTTTGGATAAGATAAGAGCTTTTTGAATTCCAAATATTCTTTTTTTTGAAGTGCCCATTCAGGAAACATGTCAATCGAAAGGTGTCTTCCTTGTAACGCTTCGAATGGCTTACATCTCCATGTTCGAAAATGAACCTTTTGATGGCGCTCATTACCAGCTCTCCCAATCGAAGGCTTCATAAAATCCTTCTCAGGCTTTCTTTCGAACTAGCTCTCCTTCGATCCTAATGTTTTATTAGGCATTAAATTAGCCTGCATACTGCTGCCGAAGATGCTTTGACCCAAAATCCCTTAGGCATATTTTCAGCCTTCGACCTACACTTTGTCATGTACACTTATTTATTTTTTCAGCTGTGCCATTATACTGAGGCATATAGGGTGCCATGGAAATCATTTGAAGCTCTAGAACTCACATATCTTGGTAAGAAGTGAAATTAGTTGAAAGGCCATTACTTAGGAGGAGAATTCATCTGATCAATTCTTTGTCAACCTTGAGCAATTAGGGACCTTAATGAGCATGCCTTGAATAAAAATGGAAGGGCAAATTTTGGGGTACAATAGGTGCCCCTGTTCAATCTTCTTAAACCTGAAGATGTAGATTGGCTTATCTTTCTTTCATGATCTGAAGGTGGAAGATGATTGAACATTAGAGTGCCCAGAAATTTGCACTTGCATGAAGTAACGCCGTTGGTTGATGATGTCAAGAATGGGCTTACAGATGCCATTAGGAGAACATAATTAAGAGTTGTTGGAGATGGGCTTAAAGATGCCATCTAAAGTAGATGTTGACTTCATAAGAGGTCTATTTATGGGGATCCATGTTCCTGTTGCCTGAGGAGGACTCCACTGGAGAATGTTAATTCCTGTTATTCTCATGCTTGAGGAAAACTCCGTGGGGAATAGATTCTAGGAGATTTAGTCGTCCATGGCTCTACTGAGGTATTATCTCTGGACTGGAGAGATTAAAGTTAGTTGTTTTCTGGTTGAAATCCAGGATTCGCAATAACTTACTGGGGAGAATGAAATTAACTCTTATCTGGAAATGTATTAGAAAGAGCATGTGTAGAGCTGCTTCAGGATGAGTCCTTGTTAAACTTCATCTGTAAATTTCGAGAAGGAATCCGTGTAATATTGCTTCAGGATGAGCTTGTGTAAAGCTGCATCTTGAAATTGTAAGAAGGAATCCGTGTAGGATTGCTTCAGGACGAGCTCATGTAAAGCTGCATTTGGGGATCATGAGAAGGAACCCGTGTAAGATTGCTTCAGGATGATCCTGTGTAAAGCTGCATTTGGAGATCATGAGAAGGAACCCGTGTAAGATTGCTTCATCTGGTCATATAGATAGTCACCCCGTCTTGTTTCGGGAATTGGTCTAGAATCGATTGTTCATAGACAGTTGTCCTATCTTGTTTCAGGTATCAATCTGGAACTCGCCTTTTGCTGGTCATAGAGATAGTTGCCCTGGCTTGTTTCAGGAATTAATCTCTGACCTAAGAGAAATAAAGATAGTTTCCCCATCTTGTTTCGAGAGTTAATCTTTAATCTTCTCATGTAGATAGTTGTCCTATCTTGTTTCAAGTATTAAACTACAATCATTCATTCACAGATAGTTGTCCTGTCTTGTTTCAGGTATTAATCTGAAACTTTAGAGAAAGAAAGATAGTTTCCCCGTCTTGTTTCGGGAGTTAATCTTCAATCTTCTCATGTAGATAGTTGTCTTGTCTTGTTTCAGGCATTAATCTACAATCACTCATTCACAAATAGTTGTCTTGTCTTGTTTCAAGTATTAATCTGGAACTTTTGAAAATTATTGATGACTGTGATCGGTGGAAATAGAACTGACTGTTTTGGAATGCTGGTTCGCGAAATGCCGCAGTAAGCAAGAGTCGCCACCGTCTTTTATTTTCTCCAACAAGGAAAGGACAAAAGCACAACAAAATTCCTTTTTGAGATGTTTCTCGGGTTCGGGAGGTAGATTATAGAAAGGGAAGGTGTTAGCACCCTTTCTATCCGTGGTTATCCACGGGCTCTTAGGTACTTGCTCACTATGTTTTCAAAAATGTTTGCTTTTCTTGTGTTTGTGGGTTTTTAAAAAGTTTGTTTGAAAACTTCTAGGTAACTCTTGTATCAGTCCTCAAGAGTGTATGAAGTGTTTGTTTGAAAACTTTTGTTTGAAAGTGTGAGTGCGAAAAGATGTTTTGTTTTTGAAAGAGCAAGTACCCAGGAGAAATCTACCTACTCAAAAGAAATTAAGCTGTGTAAATGTCCTTTAGACAGTACTATCCCACTATTGAGAAGTAGGTAGCACCGTTGTTGGAGTTATTCGGGTCAATTCGATTATAGGGACATGTGTGGTCACCAAAGCAATAGTAGGACGCCTTAGCGGTAACCCTAATGTCCTAGATCCTTTTTATCCGAGGCAACCGTTTCGAGGCAACTGGATTTTTAGACAAGAGGGTGACCTCTAAAACACCCTATACTCAATGACCACGTCGAGGCAACCAAGTGAGGCGTACCCTAGGAGTGGCATGTGCGAGTGTGTCAGGTTTCAGTTATGTTATCTTTGTACATGTTATGGTGAGCTATGATTGATTTTAATTTAAGAGAGATCTTGACATGCATAGCCTAGTTAGCATACATCTAGCAGTTAATAGTTGCAGAATTTAAATTGCGGAAATTAACTCTAAACTATTACAAGGCGTCAGGTATTTACATCGCCAAAAACAACCCTTGAAATAAAATGCGGAAAGTAAAAATAAAGCGATAAATAATTAAAGTCCTAATTAAGAGCTATTACATTCCGGAAGCAAGTACAATAATATGGAAAAATGGATCGCGTGCGGGAAATTAAATCGAATGCGAGTTTTTTGGGGTTTTGACCCTTTTTTGAAAGAAAGTGATTTTTTTGGTTATTTTTGAATTAAATGGAATTAAATTAAATGAACAATTAAATTAAATTAAATAATGAAAATATTTTTGGATTTTTGAGTTTTTAAAGAAATAAAATAAATTGAATTAATGCTAATAAAAACCTAATATTCTAAATTGATTTTAAATATTGCAAAAATTATTAAAAGTTAAATCTAATTAAAGCTAAATTGATTAAATTAATTTATTTACAAAAATAAAAGTGATGAAGTTAATTTTAATAAATAAAATATTTTTTGTGTTTTTGATTTTATTAGGAAAAAATGTTAATTGGTTAGTGATTAATAAAAAGAATAACGATTAATTAATTAAAGGAAAATAATAAAAATAGAGAGAGAGAGAGTTTAGGAGTATACGAGCCTGATTGGAGGGGTGAAACAGCTATTGGCGTCATGTGTAAACTGTTTTGTTTTGGCCATTTGTGTTTTGGCTTTTGGCCATTTGTGTTTTGGCTTCAACGTTCTTTAACCTTCTCAGGATGTCTGTCTCGCCATGTATTGGTGTCATGTGTAAACTGTTCTATTTTGGCCATTTGGCTTTTGGCTTTTGGCCATTTGTGTTTTGTCCTCAACATTCCTTAATGAACCTGCATGGGATCCTGTCTAAATCTGCAGTGTTGAATCTTATGAACACATTAAATAAATTACTATATATCATAAAATACAAATAAAGTCAATATATGAAGATATTTAATGTTTAGGTCAATATGGCATGTATGAATGATTATACCCTTTTGATCATGGAGATCAAATCAACCTTACCCTTACTGGAAAAGTAGTGACGTGAATGCTTTTATGCCCTTTTGATCATGGAGATCAAGCCAACCTTACCCTTACTGAAGAAGTAGTGAGATGTTGGTTTGTAACTGAGATGACTTGTTTGTAGTGAGATGTTGGTTTGTAACTGGGATGGTTTGTTTGTAGTGAGAGAGGGATTTGTAATAAGGATTTCAAGGTTTTAGGGTTCTTGAAAGAATTTGATATTCTGACAGTGTTGTGGCAAGGTTTTTTTTTTCCTCCTCTGGTTTGTGTGAAAAGAATGTGATTATATAATGGAAATTAGGGTAAAGAAAATGGGCTTTGAATGTGCAATTGGGCCTCCAATGTTCACTTGAGTTCGTCACTTTCCAGGCTAAATTGCAGGGACTTAAGTGCAATTTTTGAAGTTGAAATGTGAAAACGAAATGTAGCCGATATCGAGAACTAACTCCTGTCCGAAAATCGGCTTAATCGGATAAATGGTGAATTAATTATGAATTTTTTAAGTTTCAGCTCAAACAAACTTATTTTGGGCTCCAATGTCGACTCTGACACGTTCTTCAATAAAAAACTGGTACTGATTGGAGCATAATTCGGTCTCGACTTTTGAAGAAAAGTTGTAGATATTTGAGTCAGTGACCTTGTGTAAAAATATGAGCCCAGTCCGATAAAAATTGACCGAGTTATGAATTTTCCAAGTTTCGGCCCAGATGAAATAATATTCAGCATTCAGGATTTTCGGTGTGTCACGCATTCTGAGTAAAACAAAATGGCCTTTTGAATACCGTTTGAACTCAATACCTTCTGTGAAAATGTAGCCAACTCAATTTGTGAAATTTTGGCGCCGGAACCAGCTCGATACGATGAAAATCGACCAAGTTATGATTTTCTGAACATGACGCAAATAAACTTCTGTCATAAATTTTCTGTACGAAAATACTTGATAAATCCACATTTTTGAAGACCTTCTGATCGAAATTGGCTTCCAGCCGTGAGAGATGAAAACGTAGATAATGTCAAGACGGAATTTTGGCCACCAGAACAGGTTCAAAACGAGCCACGATCTTCAAGTTATGAATTTTTTAGCGCGTAAAAACTGCACTTTCAACACACTTTTTCACCATATTTCTTCGAGAAAACTCACACATTCGGATACCTTCTTTAAAGAATTGACTCTTGAGCTGAACCTAAATTTGAGAATACGTTATCAGAGATATCTTGGTGAAAGAACACCTGAATATGATGCGCCGGGTTGGACTTGTGAATTTTTTCTTGAAATGTTTTGAGAAATATGGGAGGACAAATTTTAGGGTACAACAGTTGCCCCTGTTCAATTTTCTTAAACCCGAGGATATAGATTGGCTTTCGAGCCTTTCGTGATCCGAAGGTGGAAGATAATTGAACACTAAAATGCCCAGAAATTTGCACTCGCATGGTGTAGTATCAGCATTGTGATGTCAGGAATGGGCTTACAGATGCCATTTAGAGAGATGATGGATAGGAGGATGGACTTATAGATGCCATCTGGAAATGTAATGGATAGTTGTGGAGATGGGCTTAAAGATGCCATCTGGAAATGTTTGTTGAATTGTGACTTGGTAGGTTGAAAGAAGGAACCTGTGTAGGGTTGCCTGATGATGAGTCCGTGTAAAACTGCACCTTGGAAGGAAGGAACCAGCGTAGGGTTGCTCCATGATGGTCAAGTAGATAGTTGTCCTGTCTGGTTTCAGGTATTAATCTCTGACTTGAGATAGTTTTCCTGGCTCACTACAGGTATTAATCTTCAATCTCTTCAATGTAGATACTTTCCTAGCTAGTTACAGGTATAGATCTACAATCAATCGTCCACAGATATTTCCTGGCTTGCTACAGGTATTAATCCGGAACTTAAGAAGGCTGGCCGATGAGATAGTTTTCCTGTCTGGTTTCAGGTATTAATCTCTGACTTGAGAAAGAAATATAGTCTTCCTGGCTTGCTACAGGTATTGATCTTCAATCTCTTCATGTAGATAACTTTCCTGGCTAGTTACAGGTATCGAATCTACAATCAATCGTCCACAGATATTTCCTGGCCTGTTACAGGTGTTGATCTGGAACTTGAAAGGTTTTTTTGATAATGATGTGATGAAGGAACCTGAGACGATTGCTACTCCAAATAGATGATGAAGGAATCTTGGAAGATTACTACCTCAGCAGGATGACGAAGGAATCTAGGATGATTACTACAACAGCAGGATGATGAAGGAATCAGGGACGATTACTACCTCAGCAGGATGATGAAGGAATCAGGGACGATTACTACCTCAGCAGGATGATGAAGAAATCAGGGACGATTACTACCTCAGTAGGATGATGAAGGAATCAGGGACGATTACTACCTCAGCAGGATGATGAAGGAATCAGGGACGATTACTACCTCAACAGGATGATGAAGGAATCATGGACGATTACTACCTCAGCAGGATGATGAAGGAATCAGGGACGATTACTACCTCAGCAGGATGATGAAGGAATCAGGGAGGATTACTACCTCAGCAGGATGATGAAGGAATCAGGGACAATTACTACCTCAGCAGGATGATGAAGGAATCAGGGACGATTACTACCTCAGCAGGATGATGAAGGAATCAGGGACGATTACTACCTCAGCAGGATGATGAAGGAATCAGGGACGATTAATACCTCAGCAGGATGATGAAGGAATCAAGGATGATTACTACCTCAGCAGGATGATGAAGGAATCTTGGAAGATTACTACCTCAGCAGGATGACGAAGGAATCTAGGATGATTACTACAACAGCAGGATGATGAAGGAATCAGGGACGATTACTACCTCAGCAGGATGATGAAGGAATCAGGGATGATTACTACCTCAGCAGGATGATGAAGGAATTAGGGACGATTACTACCTCAGCAGGATGATGAAGGAATCAGGGACGATTACTACCTCAGCAGGATGATGAAGGAATCAGGGATGATTACTACCTCAGTAGGATGATGAAGGAATCTGGGCGACTTCTACCTCAACGGGATGATGAAGGAATCTTGATGACTTCTACCTCAGCGGGATGATGAAGGAATCTCGGACGATTACTACTTCAACGGGATGATGAAGGAATCTTGATGACTTCTACCTCAACGGGATGATGAAGGAATCTTGATGACTTCTACCTCAACGGGATGATGAAGGAATCTTGATGACTTCTACCTCAACGGGATGATGAAGGAATCTTGGCGACTGCTACCTCAAAAGGAATGGTGAAGGAATCTTGGACGATTACTACCTCGGCAGGAATGGTGAAGGAATCTTGGACGATTACTACCTCAACCAGATGATGAAGGAATCTTTGACGACTGCTACTTCAAAAGGTAATGACTTTTATCTGTTGATCGATCTTTCCTGAAAAGGTAAAGAATTAGTTGTATGCAATGTCATGATGTATGAGATGCATGATGTCATGATGTTCTCCTGAGTAAATGAGGTCGTGTCGTATGCACTTTATCATGTATGTAAATAGGAGATGTGAAATGTGATATGTTTATGAATGTATTTTTGTTTGGGAAAATAAATCCTTGACAAATGCCGGGGAGTTCGTTAAATCCTTGGCTGATATTGAAGAATAGAGTTCTTTGTTTCCGCTGGGGGATGATGAACGAAGATGGTTGCAAGAATAAACCGGTAGAAGAAGATGACTCCGTTGGGGAATAAACCTGGTGAAGAGATTACTCTGCAGGGAATTACTCTATGGGAGGAGATGCTTCGTTGAGATTTTAACGATAACTCCACTGGGGATTCTGTTGATAAGCTTTGTTGGGGATAGAAAGAACTTCATTGGGGATAGGAAGAACTTTGCCGAGGACGATCTTTCCGTTGCCATGCTGAGGATAACCCAGTTAGGCTCTGGTGGGGATAACCTCTAAATATGGTCGGGGAGAGATACGTTGGTACTCTGCAGGGGACAAGCTTCCAGAATCTACTGGGGATAAGCTTCCAGAATCTACTGGGGATAAGCTTCCAGAATCTACTGGGGATAAGCTTCCAGAATCTACTGGGGATAAGCTTCCAGAATCTACTGGGGATAAGCTTCCAGAATCTACTGGGGAGACTGTTCAACTCTCCTGGGGGAAACTTTTGAGACTGCACTGGGGAAGTGGCTCCACTGGGGTGTCTGGTATTCTGTCGGGGAACAATCTTATATTAAGACTGTCGGGGATGCTTGCTTGGGAATATCTGTATACTCCGCTGGGGAATGTTGAGATATTCTGAGGATATCCAACATTCTTAAGGCTGACTGCAGGCTAACTCTGCTTGGGGAGAGTGTTGCTGACTTACTGGAGATATTGTGCCTTTTCAGGGCTGAGGAGAGACCAACTCTGCTAGGGGAGAGTACTGCTGAATCTTGTCTTACTCTGCGGGGAGTGAAGATGTCTTGGTCAGATTCTTCAACTGAACTTACTTTGGTACTTCGGTGGACAGAGCAACCAGATCGCTTAGACAATTCTTATTGCCCCAGTTTCTGCGGGAGAAGAAGGCCTATGAGGTGCCTGATACCTGCCGATTGATAAATCTTCTTCTGGTAGGTAAGTGACGAGATGATGGGACATAGTCGTACGCTTTGATCCCTAATTTTTGCCTGGACCGCCCTTTCGGGTTTTCAGTCCACCGGGGTACCCATTTTTGCCCAAGCTGCCTTTTCAGGTTTTCGACTTGCCGGGTGTACAAATTTTTCATTTTCATCCCTTATTTTGCCCGAACCCTTTTGGTTCGCTGGGAAGCCCTTATTTTTGCCTAGGTGTGTCAACCTAGCGGGTCTTTAGTCATGCGTAGTATTTTTTCGACTATGTCCATGCTCTCAGAATGCAGGGAGTTGTCACTGTCAGTAGCATTGTGTTGCCATACTACCAGAAGATGTCTGATCGTCCAAGGTTCGTTGCTGGAATTCCTGTCCAATGCCCCAAGTGACTCAGGCGGAGATTTTCCCCAAGCTGGTTGGCCTTTTGAGAGATTCTCCGAATCTTGACTTAACTGCCCCAGATGATGGACAATGATCATGCCATGCCCCTTGATTAGAAGTGTTTTTCCATTTGAGGTGCCCTTCTTGTTGAGAAGATTTTTATTCACTAGATATTCGTCGTGCGAACTTCTATGTTGTTCAAACAAATAGTCATATGCAAGCAATGTTATTTAAAATGCAAAGCTTATGTCTGTCTGGACGTTTTTTTGAAAATGCATTTTTCAGTAAAACAAACAAATTTTGTAACATGTGATGTCAACTCAAGATTTTACAGCGAGCCTTAAGGAGTCAGGATACCTTTGGTAACAGTATGCTTTCGAACTAACCCATGCTTCAGCTAGGACTTTTTATGGTTGTAGCGTGGCCTGGTTCACGGTTTAAGAAACAAAGGATAAAGGCTCAAATTTTATTTGTACCCACCCGCTCTTCGTGATGTTCTCCAAACCTAAACTCAGCTGATCGTGCGTTAGACCTTGTTTGAGTCTTTGTCCTGATATTCCAATGATGGTTCAGATATTGACAGTTTATTTTGAATAGGCAGTCATTTCTTTTTTTTTTGGGTGAGGGTTTGTAGGACCTCTTTCTTTTTTGATTTCGCTATCCCTGTTTTTTGCCTGAACTGTTTCTTTTTGAATTTACAGTCAGCGGGATGCCCCAGTTTTGTAAGTCTCCTTCATAGGTTTTGACTTATTGGGCTTTAGTTTTTTTTTTGGTAATGACTGCCTGTCTTTATGATTATTCGGAACCATCACTGTCTTTAGTTTTGGAAGGACTCCTTTGATGTCATTCGTTGTGCACCTGGATCAACTGAGAGAACTACCCTGCCCCAGGTTATGATTAAGGGTTTTAATTTTCGAAAAGAAAAACTCCTACTTCTTTGGCTCAAAGGGGTTGACGAGGGATTGTCTTCCTTATAACTCCAGTGTTTAGGAATTGAAACAATGCCTGTACCTCATCAGTGGGGGCTGTTCAAAAGCATACTGTAGATTGTGGTATCGTTTTCGTCATCCTCCCTCAAGAGGCTTAGAATTATTAATCGAGCGTTTGAACATCACAAAAAATGAAAGCAATTTTGAATATAATGAATACGAATAGATTAATTCAAACAGACATATGCGATGCATTAATGGAATAAACAAGTTTGCTATGACATTAATTATTTGTATAAGCAAAGAAAAATACAACTTGAAACTTCCGATGAACAAAAGGTCTTCTCGTCTAGGGATAGTAGAAGAATTCGACCTGACCATCTTGGGTGAATTCCACTACTCCTTCATCAATCAGGTCCTGGATCTTGTTCTGCAGAGTCTAACAGTCGTCTGTAGCATGCCCTGGGCTGTCAGAATGATAAGCGCAGCGGGCGTTGGGGTTGTACCTTGAAGGTGTCTTGTTGGGATTCTTAGGAGGGTCCCTTAGTGTGATCAGATTCAATTTCAACATGCGTTGTAAAGCTTGAGACAACGACGTGTTGAGCTTGGTAAATTGCCTTCGGGGCTTACTCTGGTCAACCTGTTGCTCTGGGCGAGGTTGTGGTTGGACCTGTGAAGTGGTAGCAATTTGGAGAGGTCTATTCTTCACCATACCAGAATCTTGTCCTCTTGGAAGCTGGTTAATGACCTGGTCCCCGACTGGGACTGTCTGCTTCATGTTGTATCTCTCTTGGTGAAGCTGGTTGACCATGGTTCTCAACTCTTCTTTCTCCCGAGCCAAACCTTGGATAAGAGCCATTTGCCCCAGCATCTGGGTTCTCATTGCATCCACCTCAGCTTGCAGATGTTTCAGCCGTTCATCCTTACTGTCTTCTGGACTGTTCCTGCCCAAAGCCCCCATGAGGAGTGTTCTCAGCTCTTCCTGCCCCTTGGATAGATTTAGGAGGATCTCCCCGAACCGAGTCTCTTGAGCATGAAGATCCTGGTTGTCTTGTTGGGAAGCCATTGCTGAAATACACAGCGAATAAGGTAAGAGACCTGTAAAAGGGTACCTGTAATGCAATGATATGTATGTATGCAATGTTTTCAAGGATCTCGCGGGGTAAACAAGAAAATTGTTAGAATTTGAGTTTGGTAGCTTGATTGAAGGAACTTCATGTTGTTGAGAGTCCTTCTTCAAGAGTCAAGGCTCACCATATTGAGTGGGTCATAGCCCCTAACTCAAGTCATCGTATTTTGATTTCCAAACAACCTTGGCTAGAGGAAAATAAATCCCCTTTGCCCCTTGCTAGACAGTTGGTTCATCATGACCTGCATCATAAACCCTTGAGATCCTTGAACTGGTTAAGGAAATGCTATGGTATGATGTTATGATGCGTATGATGTTATGTACGTGGATGCAAAGGTGTGAGGTGTAAGTAAGCCCTGTAATAAGTCCTGATTAAGGACTGTAACCAAAACCTACAAGGAACTCGTGTTGTTAGATAACATGTATGCAAGTAGTTCAAGTATGAAGGCACACAAGTCACACAAAAGAGCCTTAGATTTTAGGCCAGCATGAAGTTTAGGTACTACCCTCTTTCAGTTTCGTTGGTTAAGACCTTTCCTAGAAAATAGTAACGGGGTTCTAGAGGATCTCAATATCACTGACTACCCTCAATCGGTCATAACTCCAGCATCGCAATCTTTTCTTGCGGCCAGAACCATCGCGAGAGTTTAGCCTCAATGAGTGTAGCATACTGCTACTGTTCTATGGCCAAGTTGGGTCAATTTAGGGTTCTAAGGTCGGTTGGTGCTTAATGACTCCTCAGAAGACCCATATTCTCCTCGTTGCAACACAAGGGATATCGGTACAGACCAAGGTGTCACACCAACGTAGCCACTGCTTCACCCGTGTCGGTCTACGCCGGACAGGTCGCTCACAACTTATTGCTACCTAAAGGGTATTCCCCAGATCCGGGTTAGGATCTATGAAACTCCGATGCAAGCCCACAATATTAAAGCAAACAAAGCATACAATTGAAAACATAGAATGATCTAATCCTAAGGTACACCTCACTTATAATATTTCCCCAGCAGAGTCTCCAGTTCTGTGATCGGTGGAAATAGAACTGACTGTTTTGGAATGTTGGTTCGCAAAATGTCGTAGTAAGCAAGAGTTGCCACCGTCTTTTATTTTCTCCAACAAGGAAAGGACAAAAGCACAGCAAAATTCCTTTTCGAGATGTTTCTCGGGTTCGGGAGGTAGATTATAGAAAGGGAAGGTGTTAGCACCCTTTCTATCCGTGGTTATCCATGGGCTCTTAGGTACTTGCTCACTATGTTTTCAAAAATGTTTGCTTTTCTTGTGTTTGTGGGTTTTGAAAAAGTTTGTTTAAAAACTTCTAGGTAACTCTTGTATCAGTCCTCAAGAGTGTATGAAGTGTTTGTTTGAAAACTTTTGTTTGAAAGTGTGAGTGCGAAAAGATGTTTTGTTTTTGAAAGAGCAAGTACCCAGGAGAAATATACCTACTCAAAAGAAATTAAGCTGTGTAAATGTCCTTTAGACAGTACTATCCCACTATTGAGAAGTAGGTAGCGCCGTCGTTGGAGTTATTCGGGTCAATTCGATTATAGGGACATGTGCGGTCACCAAAGCAATAGTAGGACGCCTTAGCGGTAACCCTAATGTCCTAGATCCTTTTTATCCGAGGCAACCGTTTCGAGGCAACTGGATTTTTAGACAGGAGGGCGACCTCTAAAACACCCTATACTCAATGACCACGTCGAGGCAACCAAGTGAGGCGTACCCTAGGAGTGGAATGTGCGAGTGTGTCAGGTTTCAGTTATGTTATCTTTGTACATGTTATGGTGAGCTATGATTGATTTTAATTTAAGAGAGATCTTGACATGCATAGCCTAGTTAGCATACATCTAGCAGTTAATAGTTGCGGAATTTAAATTGCGGAAATTAACTCTAAACTATTACAAGGCGTCGGGTATTTACATCGCCAAAAACAACCCTTGAAATAAAATGCGGAAAGTAAAAATAAAGCGATAAATAATTAAAGTCCTAATTAAGAGCTATTACATTCCGGAAGCAAGTACAATAATATGGAAAAATGGATCGCGTGCGGGAAATTAAATCGGATGCGAGTTTTTTGGGGTTTTGACCCTTTTTTGAAAGAAAGTGATTTTTTTGGTTATTTTTGAATTAAATGGAATTAAATTAAATGAACAATTAAATTAAATTAAATAATAAAAATATTTTTGGATTTTTGAGTTTTTAAAGAAATAAAATAAATTGAATTAATGCTAATAAAAACCTATTATTCTAAATTGATTTTAAATATTGCAAAAATTATTAAAAGTTAAATCTAATTAAAGCTAAATTGATTAAATTAATTTATTTACAAAAATAAAAGTGATGAAGTTAATTTTAATAAATAAAATATTTTTTGTGTTTTTGATTTTATTAGGAAAAAATGTTAATTGGTTAGTGATTAATAAAAAGAATAAAGATTAATTAATTAAAGGAAAATAATAAAAATAGAGAGAGAGTTTAGGAGTATACGAGCCTGATTGGAGGGGTGAAACAGCTATTGGCGTCATGTGTAAACTGTTTTGTTTTGGCCATTTGTGTTTTGGCTTTTGGCCATTTATGTTTTGGCTTCAACGTTGCTTAACCTTCTCAGGATGTCTGTCTCGCCATGTATTGGTGTCATGTGTAAACTGTTCTGTTTTGGGCATTTGGCTTTTGACTTTTGGCCATTTGTGTTTTGGCCTCAACATTCCTTAATGAACCTGCATTGGATCCTGTCTAAATCTGGAGTGTTGAATCTCATGAACACATTAAATAAATTACTATATATCATAAAATACAAATAAAGCCAATATATGAAGAAATTTAATGTTTAGGTCAATATGGCATGTATGAATGATTATACCCTTTTGATCATGGAGATCAAATCAACCTTACCCTTACTGGAAAAGTAGTGACGTGAATGCTTTTATGCCCTTTTGATCATGGAGATCAAGCCAGCCTTACCCTTACTGAAGAAGTAGTGAGATGTTGGTTTGTAACTGAGATGACTTGTTTGTAGTGAGATGTTGGTTTGTAACTGGGATGACTTGTTTGTAGTGAGAGAGGGGTTTGTAATAAGGATTTCAAGGTTTTAGGGTTCTTGAAAGAATTTGATATTCTGACAGTGTTGTGGCAAGGTTTTTTTTTTCCTCCTCTGGTTTGTGTGAAAAGAATGTGATTATATAATGGAAATTAGGGTAAAGAAAATGGGCTTTGAATGTGCAATTGGGCCTCCAATGTTCACTTGAGTTCGTCACTTTCCAGGCTAAATCGCCGGGACTTAAGTGCAATTTTTGAAGTTGAAATGTGAAAAAAAAATGTAGCCGATATCGAGAACTAACTCCTGTCTGAAAATCGGCTCAATCGGATAAACGGTGAATTAATTATGAATTTTTGAAGTTTCAGCTCAGACAAACTTATTTTGGGCTCCAGTGTCGACTCTGACACGTTCTTCAATAAAAAACTGGTACTGATTGGAGCATAATTTGGTCTCGACTTTTGAAGAAAAGTTGTAGATATTTGAGTCAGTGACCTTGGTTAAAAATATGAGCCCAGTCCGATAAAAATTGACCGAGTTATGAATTTTCGAAGTTTCGACCCAGATGAAATAATATTCAACATTCAGGATTTTCGTTGCGTCACGCACTATGAGCAAAAAACAATGGCCTTTTGAATACCGTTTGAACTCAATACCTTCTTTGAAAATGTAGCCAACTCAATTTGTGAAATTTTGGCGCTGGAACCAGCTCGATACGATGAAAATCGACCAAGTTATGATTTTCTGAACATGACGCAAATAAACTTCTGTCACAAATTTTCTGTACGAAAATACTTGATAAATCCCCATTTTTGAAGACCTTCTGATCGAAATTAGCTTCCAGCCGTGAGAGATGAAAACGTAGATAATGTCAAGACGAAATTTTGGCCACCAGAATGGGTTTAAAACGAGCCACGATCTTCAAGTTATGAATTTTTTAGCACGTAAAAACTGCACTTTCAGCACACTTTTTCACCATATTTCTTCGAGAAAACTCACACATTCGGATACATTCTTTAAAGAATTGACTCTTGAGCCGAACCTGAATTTGAGAATACGTTATCAGAGATATCTTGGCGAAAGAACACCTGAATATGATGCGCCGGGTTGGACTTGTGAATTTTTTCTTGAAATGTTTTGAGAAATATGGGAGGACAAATTTTGGGGTACAACAATGACATTCGTCTGTTGATCTTTCCTGAAAAGGTAAAGAATTAGATGTATGCAATATCATGATGCATGGAGTGCATTGGGTAATGATATTCTCCAGATAAATGAGATTGTGATATATGTATTTGTGTTGCATATGCTATGACGCTTGTAAAATTATGTATGAATGCAACGTATGTACATATCAGTTGTTCTATTGCAGTGTTATTGAACTAGGGAAAATAAATCCTTGATTGTTGCTGGGGATGAAGAATGTAAGTCTTCAAATTTTGTTGAAATTGAAATGCTGGGAGACGGATTTCCATTGTTAGAGAAATAAACTATGTTGGGGAAGGGAAACTCTGTAGACCTCTTGGGGATTTTTATGAAACCCTTATTGGGAAACCCAAGAAGCTTGTGAACCAAGCTAAGGAATTCTTTGAGATCTCGGGTAAGTAATTGGAAATTTTTGCACCGTCGGGGATATAAGAACACCTGACATCATTAGGATGTATGTTGAGGATATGGAAGTGACTTTATAGTAGGATGCCCCTTCCTCTGTACCTGCTGGAGAAAGTATCTGCGGGGATTTGCAGAGGGCCTTTAGACATTGTCTCGTTTCTTAAAGCCATTAGTAACTATCTTTCTGTTTTTTATGCGTGTATTTGTAAACGGTAATCACATTCAAATGCATATGTTCAAAAATAATCACTAGACATTTTTGTAAATAAAACAGAAAGATAAAAAATAAATAGTTTTTCACTTTCAAAGAGATAGTTTTGGTATTAATTTGAATAAGAATTTTTTGTACAAGGAGACGAATATCCTAATAAGAAAATGTCGTCGTAAGAATGAAAACTATACAAAATAATATACAAAGAAAAAATAGCTATGTGAAATAATCCCATTGGTTTCCTATTCTGCTATTGCCTTTATGTCTTTGAGCGTCTCATCTCTTTTGTTGCTTGTCCGAAGCTGAATGGATTGATTAGTACCATTTGAACTTAATAGTTGTTACCGAAGATTGGTTGTAAGGTGATCCTACGAGACATAATTATACGCTTTAAATCCCTAACTTTTGCCTGGACCGTCCTTTTGGGTTTTCAGTCCACTGGGGTACCCTTTTTTGCCCAAGCCTCCTTTTCAGGTTTTCAACTTGCCGGGTGTACATATTTTCCCATATGTATATTCCTAATTTTTGCCCAAACCCTTTTGGTTCGCCGGGATGCACTTATTTTTGCCTAGGCCAGTCAACCTAGCGGGTTTTTGTTTATGTGTAGTATCTTTTAACTATGTCCATGTTTACAGGGTGCTGAAGGTCGTCACTGTCCATAGTGGTTAAGATCATGGCTCCACCAAAAAATGTGTTCTTGATCATAAACGGCCCTTCGTATGTGGGAGTCCATTTGCCCCTGGGATCATCTTGCGGCGGGATAATGCGTTTGATTACTAAGTCACCAGCTTGATATAATTGACGTCTGACCTTCTTGTTAAAAGCTTTATCATACGTTTTTGGTACATTTGACTATGGAAGACAACTGCGAGCCTCTTCTCGTCAATCAGGTTTAATTGGTCAAGTAGAGTCTGAACCCATTCATCTTCATTCAAACCTGCATCTTGCATGATTCTCAAGGAAGAGATCTGGACCTCGATGGGTAAGACGGCTTCCATACCATATACCAGAGAGAAAGGAGTTGCCCCTGTTGATGTGCGTTCTGAGGTACGGTAACCATAAAGAGAAAATGGTAACATCTCATGCCATCCTTTATATGTCACTGTCATCTTCTGTATGATCTTCTTGATGTTTTTATTAGCCGCCTCTACAACTCCATTCATCTTCGGCCGGTAAGGAGAAGAGTTATGGTGCTGAATCTTGAATTGTGCGCAGAGATCGGTGATCATAGTATTATTAATATTGGTACCATTATTCGTAATGATTCTTTCTGGAATACCATATCGACAGATAAGGTTATGTTTGATGAATCGGGCCATAACATTCTTGGTAACAGAAGTAAAAGAGGTTGCTTCGATCCACTTTGTGAAGTAATCAATGGAAACTAGGATGAAGCGGTGTCCATTAGAATCTATAGGTATAATCTCTCCAATCATATCGATGCCCCACATTGCGAATGGCTAGGGAGAATCCAAGACATTTAGAGGAACCAGAGGCACATGTACTTTATCAGCATAGATCTGACATTTGTGACAAGTTCGGGAATGTTGATAATAGTCTGCTTCCATAGTGGACCAGTAGTATCCTGCCCGTAGGATCTTTTTAGCCATTGTGTGCCCACTAGAATGGGTACCAAAAGTGCCTTCGTGCAAATCTGTCATGATCTTCTCTACTTCACTCTTGTCTACATACCGAAGCAAAGTAGAATTGTGGTTGCGCATATTGGGGATTCAGTTACTGGGGAAAAACATGGCAGAGAACCTTTTTAGGAACTTCTTATCATTGATGGAAGCTCCCTCGGGATACTCTTGGGATTCGAGGTATCTTTTAACTTCATGGAACCAAGGTTTTTCCCCTATTTCTTTAGTATCAACCTCATAATAGTATGATGGTTCGTCCATTCTCTCAATAGTGATATGAGGAGCTTCATTATCCCACCTGACCTTGAACATGGATGACATAGTACCTAGCGCATCCGCTAATTGATTTTCCTCTCGTGGGAAATGCTCAAAGGTAACTTCTTCAAAGTGTGGAATCAATGTCAGCACATGCTCCCGGTAAGGGATGAGATTAGGATGCTTCGTGTCCCATTCTCCTTTGATTTGACTGATCACTAAGGCCGAGTCTCCAAATACACTCAAAAATTTAATTCTCAAGTCGATAGCAGATTTGAGACCCATAATGCATGCTTCATATTCATCCATGTTGTTGGTACAGTTGAAACATAACCTAGTAGTGAAGGGAGTATGACAGCCTTCGGGAGATATGATCATAGCAGCGATGCCATTGCCGAGTGCATTAGAAGCTTTGTCAAAAAACATAGTCCATTGGGACCCTTTTTCAGGTCCTTCATTCGGTCCAGGTTCTTCATAATCGGTCACTAACATGATGTTCTCATCCGGGAACTCAAAGTTCATGGATTGGTAGTCGTTCACGGCCTGATGATCCAAATGATCAGCTAATACACTTCCTTTGATTGCTTTCTGGGTTGTATACTGAATATCATATTCGGTCAGGATCATTTTCCATCTTGCTATTCTTCTAGAGAGAGTGGGCTTCTCAAAGATGTATTTGATAGGATCCATTTTAGATATCAACAAGGTAGTGTGAGTCAACATATATTATCTCAGTCGGTGAGAAGCCCGTGCTAAAGCCAACAAGTTTTCTCGAGCATTGAGTATCTTGTCTCACAGTCGGTAAACTTTTTGCTAAGGTAGTATATTGCATGTTCTTTTCGACCGGACTCGTCATGCTGCCCCAACACACACCCCATTGAGTTCTCTAACACTGTTAAGTACATGATCAGAGGTCTCCCATCAACCGGCGGCATCAGAATTTGAGGCTCTTGAAAAAATTCCTTGATTTTGTCAAAGGCGGTATGGCAATCGTCATTCCAGTTCACTGCTTGATCTTTCTTCAGTAATTTGAAGATTGGCTCACAAGTAACAATTAGATGGGAAACGAATCTGGAAATATAGTTTATACGTCCCAAGAATCTCCTAACCTCCTTCTCAGTGCAGGGAGTTGGCATTTCTTGTATAGCTTTAACCTTTTCAGGGTCTACTTCAATACCCTTGCTGCTGACAACGAAGCCTAAGAGCTTACCAGATCTTACCCCAAAAGTGCACTTATTCAGGTTCAGTCTTAGTTTGTACTTTTTCAGTCTTTCAAACAGCTTTTGTAGGTGATCAAGGTGCTCCTCTTCAGTCTGAGACTTGGCTATCATATCATCGACATAGACCTCTGTCTCGTGATGGATCATATCATGAAACAAAGATACCATGGCACGCTGATAGGTTGCCCCGACATTCTTTAACCCAAATGGCATAACTTTGTAGCAGAAAGTGCCCCACTGCGTGACAAAGGTTATTTTCTCCATATCTTCAGGTGTCATTTTGATCTGATTGTACCCGGAGAAATCATCCATGAAGGAGAATACCTTATGCTGTGTGATGTTCTCAACCAGAACATCAATATGGGGAAGCGGAAAGTCATCCTTGGGGCTTGCCCTATTCAAGTCTCTGTAATCCACATACATACGTACTTTACCGTCCATCTTAGGTACCAGAACAACATTAGCAACCCATTGTGGATAAGAAGTAACATCTAAGAAACCATCGTTGAACTGTTTCATGACTTCAGCTTTGATCTTTTCTGACATCTCTGGTTGCATATGATAGACCTTTTTCTTCACGGGAGGGAAGTCTTCTTTTGTCAGCAGGCGGTGAACCATAATATCAGTGTCTAGCCCTGGCATGTCTTTGTATGACCAGACAAAGACCTCAACATAGTCATGTAACATCTGAATTAACCGCTTTTTGACACTATGCTCCAGATCGGCACCTATCTTGACTTCCTTCTTATCTTCCTTAGTACCCAAGTTTACTATCTCAACCGGATCTTCATGGGGCTGTATTTCCCTTTCCTCCTATTGTAACAGTCTGGAAAGTTCTCCTGGTACTTCACAATCTTCCTCACCTTTGTCCTCGGCTTGGTAGATCGGATTTTCAAAGTTATAATTGGCAATAGCAGAACTGTTATCAATGGGATCCAGAGTGGATGTGGATCTGCAGTTTGATATGTGGGTGTGTGTAAGAGAGCATATCTATTTTTGATAAAATAAAATCAGAAAATAAAGACAGAGCGTAAAATTTGTATGCAAAACGTCCAATTATTTATTAATGACATATGAAGATGAAGTAGTAACCCTCATAATATATACCATTGTGCCTCGGGTAAAGCACAAGGCTTTAGAGTTCATATTGTTTAAATATTACATATCCCAAAAAAAACAAAAATACAATTACTCCTGAGTAAAAGTAATAGGAACAAAATCCTTGGCCTCCCAATTGTTGAGTCCACCGCTGATAGTTGGGAAGATCCATTTGTCTATGTCGCAGTCACTGTCAGCATCTTCTGTAGCAGAAACAACACCAATAGAACTGACTCTCAGGTCATGCTTGGGCATTGGTGCAATTATGACGTTGGGGGTCTTAGGAGGATCAAATTCAATCTCATTTTCCTCAATGAGATCTTGCACGTTATTCTTCAGAGCCCAACAATCATTTGTATCATACCATGGACTTTCAGAGTGGTAGGCATATCGAGGATTTGGGTTGTAGCAGGGAGATGCAATATTTGGATTCTTGGGAGCCTCCTTTCGAGTAACCAAATTAGGCTTTAACAGGTGTGGAAAAACCTGTGATAAGGACATGTTAATCTGGGTGACCTGTCTTCTGGGCGCATCCGGTCTACGCTGATTATTTTGTTGTTGATTTGATGCAGGGTTGGAGATCATCACAGCCCCTACCATCGGACGGTGTTCAGTTTTGCTTTGGTTTCTCTGGCCATAAGCAGCATTGACCTCCTTCTTTCTAGTGAAGGTGTTATACCCCAAAATTTTCCCTCTCATTCTTCAGGAAATCATCATGGATTCTCAGAGTTTCTCTTAAACAAATCCAAGTCCTGAATTATCATTTCTACCCAAGCAAACCATTTACAAGAGAAAAATGATCACACAAGCTCTAAAGGCAACACTTTTACCTTGGAAAAATTAAATTCTTAACATTTGGAACTTTTCTCTGAAAATGGGTGTTTAAGAAAAAATAGCACTTCATAACTTCTGAACCAAACTCCGGATAGAAATGGTCAAAAGTTGCAAGCTTGGCTCAACGCAATCAGAAGTTGGCTCTTTCAGCAGTTATGCAAGTTCAGCCAGAGTTTTCTAGAGGAATGCAAAGAAAGCAAAGAAGTCTGAAGGCTCCTTCAGAACATGCTGGAATTAGAAGATGAAAGGGTCAGAAAAGTGGGTGTTACACTGACACAGAATCTCTAAGTCCAGGATTTCCAGAAGAAAATCCAAGGAACGTGCTAGAAAGTCAGGAGAATCCTCAGAACTTGCTGAGACAGCAAGAGGCCAAGGTCAGATCTTGGTTTACGTTGTTTTGGTAAAGCAGAACTGCTGGTTCAGGTTTTGATGCAAAATCTCCTATTACAAGATTTTTGATGTTGATAAATCTCATCACCATTTAATGCTCATTAATGCTCCCAACCACTCCTGAACATTCATCCAAGGGGTCTCTCCACGTGTGGCTTAATAAACACCTTTATGGAGGTTTAGGCATGGGTCTATGCACCACCTTTCACCTATAGAGGTTGCTTCTCCTCAATCCTTGCCTACTGTTCCAGCCTAGGCTGAAAAGGCTGTCCATTATCACAACTTTTCATGAACTTCTGTCAAAAAAATAAATAAATAATAAGTTAACCTCTAATATTGGCGCCTTTAACATTCAAAATCCACAAGAGCTTTGCCTATAAATAGAGCACTATTGACCACTAAAAAGGGGCGGTCCAAAACCCAGAAAAAATTGCTAGAAGAGAAATAGAAATTTTTAGCAAGAAAATACTTTGAATCTCTGTCAAAAATCTTAGTGTTCCAAGAGCCTCAAACATAACTTTGAATCTCCTGCCTCAAAACCACATACACTCTCCATTCACCCCTTCAAAAAAGAACCTGTCCAGAACACCATCAGAGCTAAAAGCTAGCTCCCACTCACAGAATTTTCCAACAGCCAGGTAAGCACCTGCTGACCTTCATTACGCTTCTAAGCATCATCAGCTTTGCATGCTCAAAAAACATAATGTAAATATCATGTCGCTGCTGTTTGCGTTCTGAGGATTTTCATACCTCAGAATGTTTAAGTAGGAAGTGAATCAGTGTAGAACCTGCTTGTGACCTTATTGGTTCTGTCTCCTGAAACACTTTGACATTTGCTGAAGTTGTCCCAAACATGTTTTCTGTTTTGTGGAAAAATAACAAAACTGCAGATGTTCTGACTAGCACAGGGAAAAGCCAAGTGCTGACTTTGACGTTAGCACATCTTAAGCCTTTTTTGCTGTCAATAATATCAGAACTTCTGAAAATTATTGTATTTCCAGCAGGATCAGAACTTATGATTTCCCCACTAACAAACTTTTGTCTTGCAGCGCATGGGGGTCAGAACTTCTGATTTTCCCACTAACAGGTTTCTGTTTTGCAGGTGCCAGAGTCAGAAGTTCTGACTCATACAGTTTCACCAAAAGGTTGATAATCTGGCAACAGGCCTGAGTCAGAACTTCTGATGACCTCTCAGCAGCGCGCTGGCTCTCTCTCTCTCTTTCTTTCTATCTTGCCTTTGTTATTTTCTTTTCTTATCTATTTTTCTCGTTGAACCACCCCATGTACAAATATGTATCCCCACCCCCCTAATTGCTGTAATAGCGTAGAATTTTACATTTCCGCTTTTTATTGCTTTCAAATATAAATGCTAGTAATTAGGATGTGTATGGCAAGATAAAATCAATGAAATAGAAAATCCTAATTCAAAGATAAACTCTTGTATGCAATAAAACATACTTGCACACAAACACTCCTTAAGGTATCTCCACTCGGTTGCCTAAATTTAAAACGTCCATGTTACGCATGCAAAGTATTTTGGTAAAACAAACAAAATCAAAAGATCATAGTCCCTCGATGACGCTATTCGAAAGTTGCCTTACAAAAATGATCTTAGTCCGTAGAAAAATGCTAAGATACTTTGCAAAATTGCTAATCATGGTCTATACGATGACCCGCGCCTGTCCCGTTAACATCCTAACACAAGGTTGTTCATCAAATACAATGGTGAAACAACACTGTTAAAAGGGTTAAAAACGTAGGAAAGATCTTTGAGTAAAAATAGGGTAGACAACTCTTAGTTACTTGATCGAAAATCTTGCAAAACATCTTTGCTATTTTCAAACACACATCACAACACAATTTCAAAACACTACTTTCAAACATTGAAAACTTTTTAAAAGACGAAAACACCTTTGTATACATTCAAACAAGAATCATTACAAAGGTTGCCACAACAATGGCCTCTTTTCAAAACATCTTCAAAAATCACACACAAAGCACCATTTCAAACAATTGAAAATCAAAGCAAGTGATCTAAGCAAGTAACTAAGAGCCCATGGATAACCATGGATAGAAAGGGTGCTAATACCTTCCCTTTCTATAATCTACTCCCCGAACCCAAGAAAACATCTCAAAGGTCTTTCCTGTGCTTTTTGGCCTTTCCTTAGGATAAAATAAAAAGTCAGTGGCGACTCTTGCTAAACCGAAACATTTGTGAACACAAGACGCAAAACCCAAGTCAGTTCTCCCACTGTATCACAGAATTGGCGACTCTGCTGGGGAAAGTAATAAAAATGGAGTAACCTTAGGGCTTAGATCACCCTTTTTGCATGATTATTGTTTGCTTTGATTGCTTTACATTTTGGTTCTCTTGTTTGGGCTTGAAATCCTCCACCCGGATTTGGGAAACATTCATAGATAGCAATACGTTGTGGAAACTGTGCGGGGTATACCGACACGGTTGAAGCAATAGCTATATTAGTGTGACATATTCGTGAGTACCGGTAGCCTTTGTGTCAATCAAAGAGAATATGGGGCCGCTGAGTGATGTCATTAAGCACTAATGAACTAGAACCTTACTTGACCATCTTGGCCTTTTATTAGGGGTAGTGAGATGACCGGCTTTGGTGCAGTCCGAAGTTGGTAGATACTCGATACTACACTCATTGAGGGTTATTTTCTTGGAATATTTTGGTCGCTAGTTAAGTGTCTAAACCAAAACAATGAACATAGAAAACAATCCAATGATATTGAGCTCCTTAGAACCCAGTTACTATTTATAGGACAGGTTTTGAGCCAACTAAACTCAAGAGGGTACTTACCCATGAAACCTCATGCAAGCCTGAAACTAGGGTTTTGTGTGACTTGCTTGTACATGTGTTTGTGCATACATCATGAACATCATAAAGCATCATATGCATCCACTAACCATTTCAAGGGCTTGGATCTTCATATTTGTTCTTGTTTTGTAGGTCATGTAATCTCTTCGCAGGAAAACAATACAGGTCAACCTTGTAAGAATCCCTCCTTAACTCAAAGAGCTTACTTCCAGGATTCCAGAGAATTCTCTCTTCAGTAAAAGACATGGTAGACTCCTCAACTTAGTCAACACCCGCATTGAAGAAGACATGGTGAAAGTTCTCTTCCAGTTCTTTGACCCCCTACACCACTATTTCACATTCCCTGATTACCAATTGGTGCCTACTTTGGAGGAATTTTCTCAACTCCTGAGAATTCCTATTCTTAATCAACTACCCTACAACAGTACGGAAAAAGAACTAAAGCCTGAAGATGTTGCTCAAGCATTACACTTGCAACCATCTGACATCAAGGGGCATTGGGAAACCAGGAGTGGTGTCAAGGGCTTCTTGGAAAAGTTTCTGTTTGAGAAGGCATAAGACTGCTGGAATTCTCTTGATTTACAAGCCTTTGAAGAGATTGTGACACTCCTCATCTATGGGTTGGTCTTATTCCCAAACCCTGACCAACTTATAGATGCGAATGCTGTCAAGATTTTCATGTCCAAGAATCCCATACCTACATTACTTGGGGACATCCTACACTCATTTTACACACGAACAATGAGGAAAAGAGGTGTTCTCATGTGCTGTACTCCTCTCCTAGCAAGGTGGTTTATTCCTCACCTTCCACAATCAGTCTTAAAGAATGAGCAGAGTTTAAGGTGGTCACAACGGTTTATGACCCTCACACATTCTGATGTACATTGGTGTTCTCGGTCCAGAGAAAATGTCATCATCATTGATCGTTGTGGTGAATTCCCTAATGTCCCATTACTTGGCATTAGAGGAGGCATTACCTACAATCCATGTCTAGCTTTGAGACAATTTGGATATGCTCGGAGGGATGACCCTCATGACATGCTGATTCCTGACCTAGTTTTTGACTTCGACAACGATGCGCAAAGACTTCGACAAAGGTTCATCAGAGCTTGGAGGATGCCTAACAAGGTGGATAGTAAGACACTGGGGCACAAGAATTCCATCCCCCTTGAGCCTTACCTCAAGTGGGTACGAACCCGCTCCCAGAATCTTATGATGCCATATCCTCACATTCTCCCCTTGATTAAAGATCCTGTTAACGAAGGAAGGGTTCTATACACCATCCTACATCCTGACATGCCAACATCATGGGAGGAAATGCAAAAGAGTTGGATCCAACTCAAAGAAGAACGGGATACTCTTGAAGCCAGCTTCTATGCCAGTGAGAAGAATGTTTTAGAGCTCACCCGCCGACTTCACGAGGAGGAAACTCTCAACACCTACATCGCACCAAAGAGGATGCGCAACGTCTTTTTACATTAAGAATTTTGTAATATTTCGCCCATGGGGCATTTATGTACTAACAATTTCTTCTTAATATGACGTGTGTTCTTTTGGTTTGCAACAAATTTGAATTTTTGAACCCTTGAATGCATTACATGAATAACATATCATTCATCATATGCACAAACAGGTCTTCAAGCCAGGTTTCCTTATCTTTCTACTGTTTATTTCAGCAAGATGGATTTGGAGCAAATAGTGAAGGACCTACAGGCACAAAATTCACAATTTCAACAACTCCTCATGACCTTGGCAAAGGGTCAAGAGGATCTCAAAGTTCTGCTAGAGAAGAGTAAAGAGAAGAAAAAGAAAAAGAGACCGGGGGTAGCTACCTTCGGAAGAAGATTTGAGGGTGATGCTAGAAGGACTCTTGAGTTTCCATCAACGTCCGACGAAGGGATTAGCAAAGGGAAAGGAGTTACGGTACCTTCCAAATATAAGGTAGAAGGGGATGAAGAGGAATCAGAAGAAGACTATTCAGAACAAAAGTATCCACCAGCGGATGACAAGTATAAGAACCTTGAAGACAAATTGGAAGCTATGGAGTTGCAGAGGGTGCCCGGATTGGATTTTGAGGAGCTGGGGCTTGTGGTTGGGATTGTTATCCCTCCTAAGTTCAAGGTGCCAACATTCGCCAAGTACGACGGTCTGCCTTGACCTAAGATGCACTTGAGGTCGTATGTTAGAAAGATCCAACCACATTCATCCGACAAAAACCTCTGGGTACACTTTTTCCAAGACAACTTGTCTGGAACTCGGTTAGATTGGTTTTATCAGCTCGAGAGATCAGAGGTCCACAATTGGGAAGACTTGGCAGCCGCTTTCTATCGTCAGTATCAGTACAACACTGATTTGGCGCCTACCCATACTCAGCTACAAAGTATGGGGATGGCTTCAAATGAAGGGTTTAAGGAGTACGCCCAGAAGTGGCGCGACCTGGCGAAAAGGGTGCAGCCACCGCTATCAGATAGGGAATTAGTTGACATGTTTTTGGGGACCCTATCTGGCCCTTTATTCAACCATCTAATCGGAAGCTCTTTTGAGGGATTTACTGAGTTGATTTTGACTGGCGAGAGGGTGGAAGCCGGTATCAAAAGTGAAAAAATTCAAAAGGATGCTTCTGCATCCACAACTGCTAGAAAACCTTTCCCAGCCAAGAAAGAAGCATCTGCTATGTACACTCAGAAAAATCGGGAAGGAGAGGAACGTCGGCCAACAGTGGGGGCCGTATTAATACAGAAGTCCGCATTAGACCAGCTTAGAAACAGTCAACCAAGGAATGATCAGCCCAGAACTTATCAGCAAAGGCCACCACGGCAGCTTACCCCAGTAAACATGACCCCTGCTCAAATCCTTCCACATCTCATGAAGTTGAATCTTGCTAATTTAAAAGAGGCGCCAAAGAATGTAAATACTTCCTCTCCATACTATCACTCAAAAGCAAAGTGTGCTTACCATTCCGACAGTATTGGGCACGATACCAATAATTGCTGGGCACTCAAGAACAAAATTCAGGATTTAATTAACGCCAAAGAGGTTGAATTTGACGCTCCTGAAAAGCCCAATTTTATATCCGCGCCAATGCCCAAGCACGGCCACAATGTGCATGCTGTTTTGGAAAATCTCCATGTTACTGATGTTACCTATCTGTTGACTCCATTGTTGGTGATAAAAGAAAATTTGTTGAAAGCTGGGACCTTTCCTGGTTGTGATGAAGACTGCTATTTTTGTTTGAACATTCAAGATGATTGTCCAATGTTGAAGTCGGGTGTCCAACGCCTGATGGATACTCAAGAAATACTTTTCTAGAAAACTCCTGTTAACACTTTCAATCCAATTACTCCTGATACTTTTGATACCTCAACCAATGATATTGCCATCATAACCATTTCCGACAATCCTCCCAAGGCTTGCAAAAGGCATGTCAGGATTACACCCAACTTTGAATGTGTACCTCTAAAGATCACAATGCCGGGACCTGTCCCATACCAATCAAGCAAAATGATACTATGGAACTATGGGGGAGAAATCTTCTACCACGGCGTCAAACAAATCGAAACAGTATAAGAAATCTCTGAAGAAGACCCTGATATAGGAAACATCGCGGGTACAAGCAAGATCACCCGCAGTGGCCGGATCTTTTCTCTGGAGATTTCTCCTCCCCGAGCAGTATTCAGACCCTTAATAGCTTCTGCACCTGTTGGACCCTCTGTGCAAGGCCCAGTGATTGAAGAGTTAAACACTCCTGAAGAAAGACCATCCGCTGATAACACCGACAAAGGTAAGGGGATACTGGAAATGCCTGTCAGGACGAAGGCTCATGATGTGGTTATCCCTGAAACCACTTAGAAGGAGATGGATGAAATCCTTAAAATAATCAGAAAAAGTGACTACGACATTATGGAACAATTAGGGCAGACCCCTTCTAAAATTTCAATGTTGGCTGTCCTGCTCTGTTCAGAGGCCCATGCTAAGGCCCTGATTAAATTCTTGAAAACGGCACATGTCCCCCAAGAGACCTCGGCTGACCAATTTCAGGATTGTGTGGCCAGTCTTACTGCTGACATGGCCTGGTTTTTCCGACGCTGACCTAACTCCCAAAGGAAGGAAACACAATGATGCGTTACATGTTTCAATTGAGTTCCGAGGGACCACCCTTGCCCATGTCTTGGTCGATACTGGTTCTTCCCTGAATGTGCTGCCTAAGAAGGCCTTAGACCGTTTGGATTGCGAAGGTTTGACCCTCAAACCTAGTAACATCGTCGTCAGAGCTTTCGATGGTTCCAAAAGAATGGTTCATGGAGAGGTTGATATTCCCATCAAGGTAGGAACCAAAGTGTTCAACTCCACCTTCTATGTGATGGACATCCGTCCGTCATACTCTTGTTTGTTGGGAAGACCGTGGATCCATTATGCCGGGGAAGTTACATCCTCTTTGCACCAGATGCTGAAGTATCCTGTTAAGGGTAAAATCATAATTGTGCATGGCAAGGAGGAGTACATGATTAGTCATCTCAATTCCTTTTGATATGTGGAGTTAGATAGAGAGTTCATCGAAACACCTTTTAAACATTTCGAGGAAGTTTCTCCCGAGGTAGCAGTTGCGAAGACAGCAGTTGAGGTACCTATCATTCCCAAGCATGTGGCTAGAATGGCATCTCTCAAAGACGTAGAGGCTGTGATTAAGGAGGGGAAGAGCACGGTATGGGGACAATTTTCTGACTTTCCCCATAAGAAGGACAAGTTTGGTTTAGGGTTTACTGCTGCGGGACAAAAGGCTATGCGTCGCTCCAAGATTGGAAGACCACCTGTCAAGATTTCTCACCGTGGAATCAATGATATAGAAGATGAAGATGAGGAGAGCCACTTTGAAGATTGGTTTTTCCGACTGTCGAAGGGGGTTTGAGAAATTGGGAAGCAAAGGATTTCATTCCTATCACCTTTATCAACCAGTAATTTTATCTTTGAACAATTTCCCATTTTTATGGTCTGTAATAACTAAAACAATTCGCACTATTTTCACCTCATGCCTTGCCCGGGGCATGTAGGTCCATTTGTAAGGGTTTGATTTCCTTCATAATCATATGCCATGTTTTAATGAATCATTGGACGTTTTTCATCTATAAACTGCTCATTTTATTTCCTTTTTGCGTTTTTGTTTGTTTAAGGATGGCTATCCCTTACACACACCCACACTCACAAATGCAGGTACCCATCCACTCCGGATTCCATGGGTGACTATTATGTTTTAGCCTTCGATAACTTTGAAGATTTGGTCAATCACGCTGAGTACGAAGCTGACGAAGATTGTGAAGTGCCGGGAGAGTTAGCCAGACTTCTACAACAAGAAGAGAGGGCTATTCTGCCTCATGAAGAGTTGTTAGAAACCATCAACTTAGGGACAGAGGTGGACATGAAAGAAGTAAAAGTGGGTGCTAACTTGGAACCAAGTGTCAAGGAACGCTTAATACAGTTGTTGAATGAATACGTTGAAATCTTCACTTGGTCTTATGAAGACATGCCAGGGTTAGACACAGATATCGTGGTTCACTGTCTCCCTACAAGAGAAGACTGTCCACCGATCAAGCAAAAGGTTCGCCGAATGAGACCTGACATGTCTGAGAAGATTAAGGGTGAAGTAATGAAGCAATTCAACACTGGCTTTCTGGATGTCACAACCTATCCACAATGGGTTGCTAACATTGTGCCCGTACCCAAAAAGGACGGCAAGGTCAGAATGTGCATGGACTATCGAGATTTGAAAAGGGCTAGCCCTAAAGATGATTTTCCGCTGCCACATATCGACATCTTGGTTGACAATACAGCTCAACACAAGGTTTTTTCTTTCATGGACGGATTCTTGGGCTACAACCAGATCAAAATGGCCCCCGAGGACATGGAGAAAACTACCTTCGTCACACAATGGGGTACCTTCTGCTACAAGGTGATGCCGTTCGGACTGAAGAACGCAGGGGCAACCTATCAACGCGCCATGGTGGCTTTATTTCATGATATGATACATCATGAGATCGAAGTTTACGTAGACGACATGATAGCTCGATCACAAACAGAAGAAGAACACCTTGAACATTTGCAGAAGCTGTTTTCCAGATTGAAGGAATATAAACTCAGACTGAATCCAAGCAAGTGCACTTTTGGAGTTAGGTCAGGTAAACTTCTGGGATTTATTGTCAGCAACAAGGGTATTGAGGTTGATCCTGCTAAAGTAAAGGCTATACAAGAAATTCCTGCCCCCCGTACGGAAAAGGAGGTTAGAGGATTCTTGGGACGCTTGAACTATATTGCGAGATTCATCTCTCACCTGACGTCTACCTGCGAACCAATTTTCAAACTGTTGAAGAAAGATCAGGTGGTTGAATGGAACAACGATTGTCAAGTTGCTTTTGATAAGATCAAGGAGTATTTACTAGAACCTCCTATCCTGATGCCACCCGTTGAAGGAAGGCCATTGATCATGTATCTGACTGTTTTGGACAACTCAATGGGGTGCGTACTGGGCCAACATGACGAGTCTGGTCGAAAAGAGCATGCCATTTATTACCTTAGCAAAAAGTTTACCGACTGTGAGACTCGCTACTCACTGCTCAAGAAAACTTGTTGCACTTTGGTATGGGTTGCTCACCGACTAAGGCAGTGTATGTTGACTCATACCACTTTGCTGATTTCCAAGATGGACCCGATCAAATATATCTTCAAAAAGCCTACTTTATCTAGAAGAATAGCTAGATGGCAGATGATCCTGACTGAGTATGACATCCAGTATACTACCCAAAAAGCTATAAAAGGGAGTGTACTAGCTGACCATCTAGCTCATCAAGTCGTCGAAGATTATCAATCTATGAAATTCTACTTCCCTGACGAAGACATCATGACCCTAGACAGCATCGAAGGTAACAGACCATATGACGGACCTGAACAAGGATCCCGATGGACCCTGTACTTTGATGGTGCTTCAAATGCACTCGGCAACGGTATCGGCATGGTACTCATTTCTCCAGAAGGTTGCCATACACCTTTCACTTCCCGACTTTGTTTCAGCTGTACCAACAACATGGCCGAATATGAAGCTTACATCTTTGGTCTCAAGGCTGCTATAGACCTGGGGATCAAATCTTTGGTCGTATTTGGGGACTCGGCTTTGGTTATCAGTCAAGTCAAAGGAGAGTGGGACACCAAACATCCTAATCTTATCCCATACAAAGAACATGTCCTGACTTTGTTGCCTCATTTCGAGCAGATTACTTTCGAGCATTTCCCGCGAGAAGAGAATCAGCTAGCAGATGCTCTGGCTACAATGTCTTCCATGATTAAACTCAACTGGGATAACGAGGCTCCCCAAATTACCATCGAGCGAATGAACGAACCTGCACACTGTCATGAGATTAATACCGAAGAAGTAATGGAACAACCCTGGTTTCATGAAATCAAAAGGTATCTCCAGACTAGAGAATATCCCGAAGGAGCTTCCGTCAATGACAAAAAGTTCTTAAGGAGATTTGCTGCCAAGTTCTTCCTAAGCAATGACATCCTTTATAAACGCAGCCATGATTGTGTTATACTTCGATGCGTGGACAAAGCTGAAGCAGAGTTGATCATGACTGAAATACACAGCCGCACATTCGGCACCCATTTGAGCGGACATACGATGGCTAAGAAGATCCTAAGGGCAGGCTACTACTGGTCTACCATGGAAGCTGATTGTCATCAACATTCCCGTACTTGCCATAAATGCCAAGTCTACACCGACAAAATACATATTCCTCCTATTCCTCTCAACATCCTGACAGCTCCTTGGCCATTCGCGATGTGGGGCATTGACATGATTGGAGAGATCAAGCCCACGACATCCAATGGACATCACTTCATCTTGGTCGCTATTGATTACTTCACCAAATGGGTCGAGGCAGCTTCCTATGCCTCAGTTACAAAGAATGTGGTTGCCCGCTTCATCACGCAGAACCTCATATGCCGGTATGGTGTCCCCGACAGGATCATCACAGACAACGGTACAAATTTAAACAATACTATGATCACCGCTCTATGCGAGCAGTTCAAGATTTATCATCATAATTCATCTCCCTATCGGCCGAAGATTAACGGTGCTGTTGAAGCCGCGAATAAGAATATCAAGAAGATCATTCAAAAGATGACAGTCACCTACAAAGACTGGCATGAGATGTTACCATTTGCTCTGCATGGGTATCATACCACGGCACGTACTTCAACAGGGGCAACCCCATTCTCTTTGGTATATGGCATGGAAGCTGTCCTACCTATGGAAGTTCAGATTCTTTCTTTAAGGATTATGAAGGACGCTGGTTTGAGTGAAGATGATTGGATTCAGACCCGACTTGATCAACTCAATTTGATCAACGAGAAGCGACTTACTGCTGTTTGCCATGGTCAGACGTACCAAAAACGGATGATCAAGGCTTTCAACAAGAAAGTCAGGCGTCAGGTATATCAAGTCGGAGATCTTGTAATCAAGCAGATCATCTTACTGCAAAGTGATCCCAGGGGCAAGTGGACTCCTACTTACGAAGGACCATTTGTGATCAAGAGCATCTTTTCTGGTGGGGCAATGATTCTGACCACCATGGACGGCGATGACTTGCCACACCCTGCGAACGTAGACATAGTCAAAAGATACTACGCATGAAACAACTCGACAAGTCGAAAACCCGAAAGGGCAGCTTGGGCAAAAATGGGCATCCTGGTGAACCGAAAACCCGAAAGGGCGGTTCAGGCAAAAATTAGGGATAAAACAAAAAAAATATGTACACCCGGCAAGTTGAAAACCAGAAAGGGCGACTTGGGCAAAAAAGGGTTTCCCGGTGGATCGAAAACCCGAAAGGGAGATTCAGGCAAAAGTTAGGGAATTAAAGCGTATGACTGTGTCTCGTAGGATCACTTTAAAGAATAATCTCTTCATCAATAAGCTCCGAGCTTCTGATCAACCTTGTCATCGACGGACGAAGCAATGAATGGACAAAATATTCAGATTTGTGAAGGCCATAACAGAATGGGAATTCCATGGAATTGTTACACATAGCCATTTTTCTTTTGTATAAAATTTTTCAATTCTTACGACAACATTCTCTTACTAGGATGTCTGTCTCCTTTGTACAAAGATAATACAAATACACTTCCAAGTGCAGAAATTTGCTTGCCTTCCTTTTCTTTTTTACACTTACGTTTTATTTGAAAAACGTCCAATGTTTTGTTAAATAGGCATATGCATTTGAACGAAATCATTGCTTATAAGTAAAACGAATTTGAGAAAGGATAGTTACTGATAGGTGGAGGGTATGGGAAGATATCTTCATGCCATTTCAGAAGTAATCCCTAGCGGAGTTAAACTTCAAGATCCTCAGCAGAGCAAAAGCTTTCTAAAGCTGGATTCCCCGGTTAAAGTGCATTCCAAAACTTAATTCCCCTCAGAGTCAAGATCCCCAGTGGAGCCCAAAAACCCTGAAAAACCTATCCCCAGCGGAACCAGAATAGTGAACATTCTCCCCACAGAGATATTTCCCAGCAGATGGGAGATTCTCAGTCTCACTCCTCCAGCATAAGTCTCCCAGGTTTTCACTTCCCAGTAGAGATTTTCAAAGTTTTCCTTATTCCCCAAGCAGTCAGCAGTCAATAAGGACTTCTTATCTTCAACAATCAAAGATTTTTTGAATCCCCAGTTTCGGTCAAAGATTTACTTTCCCCGGCAGCAGTCTAAGATTTCATTATCTCCAACTATCAAGGATTCATTTTCCTCAGCAAGATGGCTACTCAGCCTGCATGCATAGCAATTACATTCATATATCATAAAGATTGATGAAGCACAATTCATTGCATCATACATATCATGCAACATAACTTTGTGTTTAGCTAACATTTTATCCTTTTCAGGGTAAGATTAAAAGGCTATCATGAACTCCAATCAAATACAGTATGGATACACCCCAAACACGGAGGTCATTCTATTACTCATTCAGAACTCCAATTCAGATACAGTATGTATACACCCCAAACACGGCGGTCATTCTATTACTCATTTAGAACTCCAATTCAGATACAGTATGGATACACCCCAAACACGGCGGTCATTCTATTACTCATTCAGAACTCCAATTTAGATACAGTATGGATACACCCCAAACACGGCGGTCATTCTATTACTTATTCATAACTCCAATTCAGATACAGTATGGATACACCCCAAACACGGCGGTCATTCTATTACTCATTCAGAACTCCAATTCAGATACATTATGGATACACCCCAAACACAGCGGTCATTCTATTACTCATTCAGAACTCCAATTCAGATACAGTATGGATACACCCCAAACACGGTGGTCATTCTATTACTCATTCAGAACTCTAATTCAGATACAATATGGATACACCCCAAACACGGCGATCATTCTATTACTCATTCAGAATTTCAAGTCAGATACAGTAAGGATACACCCCAAACACGGCGGTCATTCTATTACTCATTCAGAATTTCAAGTCAGATACAGTAAGGATACACCCCAAACACGGCGATCATTCTACTACTCATTCAGACTTCGGCAATCCAATACAGACTAGATACGCTCCATACACAGTGGCCATTCTATCTCTCATTCAGATTCAATTATCAACCTCAAGTCTAGATACGCTCCAGACACGGTTGCCATTCTGTCACTTATTCAGATCCCAGTTACAGTTTCAGATACACTCCAGACACAGAAGTCATTCTGCTAACTCATACAGATCTAAATTTCAGATCCCAGTTACGGTTTCAGATACACTCCAGACACAGAAGTCATTCTGCTAACTCATACAGATCTAAACTTCAGATACAGTCCAGATACGCTCCAGACACGGTTGCCATTTTGTCACTTATTCAGATCCCAGTTACAGTTTCTGATACACTCCCGACACGAAAGTCATTATGCTAACTCATACGGATCTAAACTCCAGATACAGTCCAGATACGCTCCAGACACGGTTGCCATTCTGTCACTCATTCAGAACTTATCCTCAACACACAGTCGCTCCATACACAGATATTCCTCTGTTATCCGGAGACAATACAGATACACTCCAGACACGGTAGTCATTCTGATATTCATTCTACATTCAAACACAGTCACAACTCAGATACGCCCCAGACACGGACGTCATTCTTTTGCTCATACAAATTCAGTCTCCAGATACGGTCCGAGTGCATTCCAGGCACGGATACCATTTTGATACTCATTCTTTTGACCTACAACATTGCAAGTTAACAAAGATTCTTGGATGGCATCTTTAAGCCCATCTCCAGCAAGATTCTACCATCTCCAAATGGCATCATTAAGCCCATTCCCTCAACTATGCTTTGGGACGAGTGCTAATTTACGGGCACTCTAGTGTCCAATCCTCTTTTACCTTTGAGTCGCGAAAGGCAAACTAGCCAATCTAACTCTTCGGGTTCAAGAAGATTGAACAGGGGCAGCTGTTATACCCCAAAATTTGCCCTCTCATTCTTCAGGAAATCATCCTGGATTCTCAGAGTTTCTCTTAAACAAATCCAAGTCCTGAATTATCATTTCTTCCCAAGCAAACCATTTACAAGAGCAAAATGATCACACAAGCTCTAAAGGCAACGCTTTTACCTTGGAAAAATTAAATTCTAAACATTTAGAACTTTTCTCTGAAAATGGGTGTTTAAGAAGAAAATAACACTTCATAACTTCTGAACCAAACTCCGGATAGAAACGGTCAGAAGTTGCAAGCTTGGCTCAACGCAATCAGAAGTTGGCTCTTTCAGCAGTTACGCAAGTTCAGCCAGAGTTTTCTAGAGGAATGCAAAGAAAGCAAAGAAGTCTGAAGGCTCCTTCAGAACATGCTGGAATTAGAAGATGAAAGGGTCAGAAAAGTGGGTGTTACACTGACACAGAATCTCTAAGTCCAGGATTTCCAGAAGAAAATCCAAGGAACGTGCTAGAAAGTCAGGAGAATCCTCAGAACTTGCTGAGACAGCAAGAGGCCAAGGTCAGATCTTGGTTTACGTTGTTTTGGTAAAGCAGAACTACTGGTTCAGGTTTTGATGCAAAATCTCCTATTACAAGATTTTTGATGTTGATAAATCTCATCACCATTTAATGCTCATTAATGCTCCCAACAACTCCTGAACATTCATCCAAGGGGTCTCTCCACGTGTGGCTCAATAAACACCTTTATGCAGGTTTAGGCATGGGTCTATGCACCACCTTTCACCTATAGAGGTCGCTTCTCCTCAATCCTTGCCTGCTGTTCCAGCCTAGGCTGAAAAGGCTGTCCATTATCACAACTTTTCATGAACTTCTGTCAAAAAAAAAATAAATAATAAGTTAACCTCTAATATTGGCGCCTTTAACATTCAAAATCCACAAGAGCTTTGCCTATAAATAGAGCACTATTGACCACTAAAAAGGGGCGGTCCAAAACCCAGAAAAAATTGCTAGAAGAGAAATAGAAATTTTTAGCAAGAAAATACTTTGAATCTCTGTCAAAAATCTTAGTGTTCCAAGAGCCTCAAACACAACTTTGAATCTCCTGCCTCAAAACCACATACACTCTCCATTCACCCCTTCAAAAAAGAACCTGTCCAGAACACCATCAGAGCTAAAAGCTAGCTCCCACTCACAGAATTTTCCAACAGCCAGGTAAGCACCTGCTGACCTTCATTACGCTGCTAAGCATCATCAGCTTTGCATGCTCAAAAAACATAATGTAAATATCATGTCGCTACTGTTTGCGTTCTGAGGATTTTCATACCTCAGAATGTTTAAGTAGGAAGTGAATCAGTGTAGAACCTGCCTGTGACCTTATTGGTTCTGTCTCCTGAAACACTTTGACATTTGTTGAAGTTGTCCCAAACATGTTTTCTGTTTTATGGAAAAATAACAAAACTGCAAATGTTCTGACTAGCACAAGGAAAAGCCAAGTGCTGACTTTGACGTTAGCACATCTGAAGCCTGTTTTGCTATTAATAATATCAGAACTTTTGAAAATTATTGTATTTCCAGCAGGATCAGAACTTATGATTTCCCCACTAACAAACTTTTGTCTTGCAGTGCATGGGGGTCAGAACTTCTGATTTTCCCACTAACAGGTTTCTGTTTTGCAGGTGCCAGAGTCAGAAGTTCTGACTCATACAGTTTCACCAAAAGGTTGATAATCTGGCAGCAGGCCTGAGTCAGAACTTCTGATGACCTCTCAGCAGCGTGCTGACTCTCTCTCTCTCTTTCTATCTATCTTGCCTTTGTTATTTTCTTTTCTTATCTATTTTTCTCGTTGAACCACCCCATGTACAAATATGTATCCCCACCCCCCTAATTGTTGTAATAGCGTAGGATTTTACATTTCCGCTTTTTATTGCTTTCAAATATAAATGCTAGTAATTAGGATGTGTATGGCAAGATAAAATCAATGAAATAGAAAATCCTAATTCAAGGATAAACTCTTGTATGCAATAAAACACACTTGCACACAAACACTCCTTAAGGTATCTCCACTCGGTTGCCTAAATTTAAAACGGCCATGTTACACATGCAAAGTATTTTGGTAAAACAAACAAAATCAAAAGATCATAGTCCCTCAATGACGCTATTCGAAAGTTGCCTTACAAAAATGATCTTAGTCCCTCGAAAAATGCTAAGATACTTTGCAAAATTGCTAATCATGGTCTATACGATGACCCGCGTCTGTCCCGTTAACATCCTAACACAAGGTTGTTCATCAAATACAATGGTGAAATAACACTGTTAAAAGGGTTAAAAACGTAGGAAAGATCTTTGAGTAAAAATAGGGTAGACAACTCTTAGTTACTTGATCGAAAATCTTGCAAAACATCTTTGCTATTTTCAAACACACATCACAACACAATTTCAAAACACTACTTTCAAACATTGAAAACTTTTCAAAAGACGAAAAAACCTTTGTATACATTCAAACAAGATTCATTACAAAGGTTGCCACAACAATGGCCTCTTTTCAAAACATCTTCAAAAATCACACACAAAGCACCATTTCAAACAATTGAAAATCAAAGCAAGTGATCTAAGCAAGTAACTAAGAGCCCATGGATAACCATGGATAGAAAGGGTGCTAATACCTTCCCTTTCTATAATCTACTCCCCGAACCCAAGAAAACATCTCAAAGGTCTTTCTTGTGCTTTTTGGCCTTTCCTTAGGATAAAATAAAAATTCGGTGGAGACTCTTGCTAAACCGAAACATTTGCGAACACAAAAAGCAAAACCCAAGTCAGTTCTCCCACCGTATCACAGAAGGGTTTCTTCATTGTACTTGAATATGCATCCCTCTGAATCTTACCACTCTTGATACTCGCTTCTACTCGTTCCCCAGTCAATATCAGCTCAGTGAACCCAGTTGAAGAACTTCCAATCAAATGGTTGAAAATGGAACAAATAAAGTTCTCAAGAACATGTCTACCAGCTCTCTATCAGACAGAGGAGGCTGGACTCTTCCCGCAAGATCCTTCCACTTCTGGGCTTAATCTTTGAAACCCCCATTGGAACCCATGGACATGCTTTGAAATTGTGTACGGGTTGGAGCAAGGTCAGCATTGTATTGGTACTTCCTGTAGAAAGCGGCAGCCAGATCTTCCCAGTTGCAGATGTTGGTTCCTTCCAGCTGATAGAACCATTCCAATTGAGTCCCTGATAAACTTTCCTAGAAGAAATGTACCCACAGGTCCCTATCAGTAGTGTGAGGCTGAATCTTCCTGACATAGGATCTTAGATGCAGCTTAGGACACGAAACCCCGTCATATTTAGAAAATACGGGAACCTTGAACTTCTGCGGGATAACCACCCATGAGACTAGTCCTAACTCTTCAAAATCCAGACTGGGTACCCTCTAAATCTTCTTAGCATTGAAGCGATCCTCCAGCTATTTATACTTGTCATCAGCAAGACGATATTATTCTTCAGCATAGTCTGCTTCTTCTTCATCAGACCTTGGGTTATTATCTCCTTCCTTGTTCTTTTCTTCTTGATTGTCTCCCTCATCCGACGGGGTTGCAAAATCTAGAGCTCGCTTGGCCGGTCCTCTGAACCTTCTTCCCATATTCAAGACACCATATGATTTCTTTGCCTTCTTCGTCTTCTCTTTAATGATCAGAGCTTTCAGATCTTCTTGTCCCTTAGCCAAATCCAGGAACATTTGTTGGAATTGAGCGTTTTGAGCTTGAAGATCCTTAACTATTTTTTCGAGAGCCATTTCTTTTTTTTTGTTGATGAAATAAACAACGAAAAGATAAGAAAAATGTCCCAAAATACCTGCTTATGTAATGATATGCATGATATGCTTATGCAATGTTTTCAAAGATTTTTAATATTTAAATTTGCTTAGGCAAAGAGAGAACAAACATTAATTGCATTCATAAGTTTAAATGGTTACAACGACGCCTCTTGGGCCTATAATGGAAGAAACAAAGATAAAACAAAACTCCTAAATCAAACAGGACTCAGGCTTCCCATGAGCGCATCCTCTTTGGTGCAATGTAGGCATTCAAACTCTGTTCTTCATGCAGTTGTCTTGTAAGCTCCAAAACCTTCTTCTTGCTTGCATAGAACTGGGTTTCAAAGGTGTCTCATTCCTCTTTGAGTTGAATCCAAGATCTTTGCAACTTCTCGTGAGTAGTTGGCATGTCAGGATGGAGAATAGTATGAGGTATATCTCTCTCGGCAATAGGTTCCATGATGATAGTTAGGATGGCGGGGTAAGGCATCATGAGATTTTGAGCGCGTGCTCGCACCCACTTAAGATAAGGCTCCAAAGGGATGGAGTTCTTATGCCCTAATGTCTTGCTATCCACTTTGTTCACCATGCCCCAAGCTCGAATGAACCTTTGACAGTACCCTTGGACATCATTCTCATAGTCGAATACAATTCCTTGAACCAGTGCATCATGAGGACCATCCCTCCTAGCATACCCAAATTGCCGCAACGCCAAACAAGGGTTATAAGTAATTCCTCCCCTAATTCCTAGGAGAGGGAAATTAGGGAATTCCCCACAGTGACCAATGATGGTAACGTCTTCCAAAGATTGAGGGCACCAGTGGATATCTGAATGCGTGAGGGACATCAACCTATTAGACCACCTCATGCCTTGGTCATTTTTTAAAACAGATCGAGGTAGGCGCGAAATAAACCACATAGCCAACAGAGGAGTGAAACATATAAGGGTCCCTCTTCTCTTTACGGTGCGAGTGTGAAAAGAGTGCAAAATGTCTCCAAGTAAAGTAGGCACTGGGTTACGAGACATAAAAACTTTGATCGTATTCACATCTATGAGTTGGTCCGAATAAGGGAACAATACCATCCCATAGATGAGAAGGGCCAACACCTCTTCAAAGTCTTGTAAATCCAAAGTATCTCAAAAATAGTGATCTTTCTCAAACAAAAACTTGGCTAGAAACCCTTTGACACCGTTTCTTGTTTCCCAATTGCCACAATGTTGGACCGTTGTAAATACAGAGCTTGAAAAATCTCCTCAGGTTTTGGGTCTCTTTCCATACCGTTGAAGGGTAATTTATTGAGAATAGGCACTCCCAATAACTGAGAAAACTATTCCATAGTAGGAACCAAATGGTAATCGAGAAGTGTAAAGCAATGGTGTAAAGGGTCAAAGAACTGAAAGAGAACTTTCACCATGTCTTCATTAGGGCTTGAGGTGACCAAATTGAGGAGTCGACCATGTCTTTTGGTGAATGGAGAATTCTTGGGAACCCTTGATGCCAACTCTTTGAGTTTAGGAGGCACTCTTACGAGGTTGACTTGGATAGTATTTCTGCGAGTGGGAGCCATGTCCTACAAAACAGACACAAAGATAAGTCCTAAAAATCATTGAAATGGTTAGTGTGATATGCCATGTTATGATGTCATGATATTATATGAAAACAAATATATACAAGCACACAAATAGATTCTTGGGTTTTAGGCTTGCATGATTTCCATAGGTAAGTACCCTCTTGAAGTATAGTTGGTTTAACCTGTCCTAGAAAGCAATCGGGTTCTAGGGAATCGCAATATCACTGATCTTTCTTCACTGGGAATTGTTTCAGCGCAAGCCTCTTTATTGGCGATCGAAATATCCCATAAGTCCGATCTTAGTGAGCATAGTATCGAGTACCAACCAACTTTAGACTACACCAAAGCCGACTATCTCACTACTTCCTAATGGCCAAGTTTGTTCAATTAAAGGTTCTAAGGTCAGTTGGTGCTTCATGTCACCACATAGTGGCCCCTTATTCTCCTTGACTACTCAAGGGATACCGGTACCAACAAATGTGTCACACCAATTTAGCTATCATTTCAACCGTGTCGGTATACCCCGCACAGTCCCCACGGTCTATTGCTACTTACCTAAAAGGTTTCCCAGATTCGGGTGTAGGATCTTTTAGTAATAGCCCAAACAAGCCCTCAAAGATAAAGCAAAAAAAACACACAATGTAAATCAAATAAAGAATAAACTAAACTCTAAGGTAACCCCAATTTATAAGTAACTCCCCAGCAGAGTCGCCAGTTCTGTAATACGGTGGCAGAACCGACGGTTATACTGGTTTTGCGTTTGTGTTTGCAAATGTTGCGGTAAGTAGGAGTCGGCACTGACTTTTCTTTTATCCAACAAAGGAAAGGGTGAAAAGAACAGAAAAAGACCTTTCAAGATTTGTTTCTGATTAATGGGGGTAGATTATGGAAAGGGAAGGTGTTAGAACCCTTTCCATCCGTAGTTATCTATAGGCTCTTAGATGCTTATCTCATTTTGAAATACCTTGTACTTTGTGTGTTTTGAAAAGTATTTTTGAAAGCGCCTTAGTGCGGAGAACTTTGTAATGTTTCTCAGAATAGTAGAGAACATATACAAAGTGTTTGAAAATGTTTTTTTGAAACAAGTTTTGCGTAAGTGTAAAAATTGTTTGAACAAGCATCTAACAACTATCTATTTTACTCAAAAGGTTGTTCTTTTCCTCTTTTCCTTTAGACAGTGTTATCCTACTATTAGTGAGTAGGTAGCCCTATCGTTGGATGTTTTAGGGACATTCGAAGGGACGTTCATACAGTCACAAAGGCAACTGGGCAAGAAACCTTAGTAACTACCCTAGGGTTTTTAAGATCATTTTTACTGAGGCAATGTCGACAGGGTCATCAAGGGAATTTATGATCTTTAAACCAGAGGATAGCCACTAAAATCTCTCACGTTTTGAGAGTTGTGACTGTTTTCCGAAGGCAACCAAAGTGAGATACCCTAGAGGTGCGCATGTGCAATTGTGTTGTTTTCAGTTATTTTAGTCTTGTGTTAAGTTTGCTAGCATTTTGTTTTTCATTCTCTTTCCATAAAATCCTATTAAACATACATCTAAGCAGTTAATAAGTTCACATAAATTAAAAGTACAGAATTGTAAAATCCTAACTATTACATGGCTTTGGGGAGGGGATTACTTACATGTCCAAAATGGGGAATAAAGCAGAAAAAAGTAAAGTCCAAATTTAAACTATTACATCCCAGTAAGCAGATACAATAATATGAAAAATAATAATACTAAAATAAAATCGCGCGCGAATTGGAAATATGTCTAATACCCTGAGAAGAAAAGTCTTTTTGTTTGTTTTTTTGTTTAATAAAAGAAAAAGAAAAATCTAAGTCTACTTAATTTTAATTTTAAGAAAGTGTTTAAGTAATTAATAATTAATTAACAAAATAAACTTTTAATTGAAAAAAGACTAAATCTATTTTTTTGATTTTATGATTTGCTGATTAACTAAAAAAAGAAACAAATAATAAAAAGAACAATAATGTAAATATGCCTGGTGTTAAAGCTGAAAAGATGGGTGAGATTTGGAATTTATTAGGACCAAATCAGGGAGAAGCCCAGGCTACACCTGATCTTGTGTTACTGACCCTTGAGAGTCTACCATGAAGCTACGTATTTGGAGCACTAGATCTAATGATACATAGATCCAGTGGTGTTGACGACAGGGTGCATGTATGTGCGCTAGCCTTTGTTGCACTGGATCTGCAAAACAAATGTTGGAAAAAATAAAGATGCAGGACCTAGGTATCGAACCTAAGTCTTTCCCCTTAATTCGAACCTTCCCCTATTTCAAACCCCTTGTGTTTGAATCTGGGTTATTTTGGCTTGAAACTTCCTGTATCATGAGCTTCGAAGGCAAATTCAGATCATGCCCTTCGATGGCACGATCTTATTCCTGCATGTTATCTTACATGTGGTATGTTCATATAAACACAAACAACATTAGCAGTGCAAATATGAAAACAATATGTATTTAAATGACTTGGAAATACAGTTTTGATTTTGTAAATCCTTACCAACCGGAGATGCTTTGATCTGTGAACCTGGGCGTGGAATTGCTAGGGTAAGGGCCTAAGCGGCTTTCTGGGAGTTTGCAAAGCTGGTTTGGTATTTAGGCAACTTATGAGATTTTTGAGCTTTTTCCTAAGGCAACTTCTTGTGTGTGTGCAATGCGTGTGTGTGTGTGTCTGGAGGCAATGTTTCGTCCAGTTAATATGTGTCTGTCTGGAGGTAATGTTTTGTCTGGCTAATGCGTGTTTGTATGGCCTGGGCAATGCGCTTTAGCTCTGTATTTATAGGGGTGCGGTGATGAACGAAAATGGCAAGAATCAGCCATTAACCATGGCTTTGAAGGAGGAATCGAGAGTCTTAAAAGGTTGTCATTGCTGATGATTTTCTACCATTTTGGGTTTTTGAGTGAACCTGGACAGGTTTCACTCCCACATCTTGACTTTTCGATTGCTCTCAAGTTTTGTTCTTCGATGGTTCTGAGTTCCCATTCGAATGGTTCAAGGCCTCATCATTGTGGCTTTTTCGATCGAGCCAATATCTGCCTTAGTTGCTTGATCTGAAAACTATCCAATTAGCCCAATCGAAGTAAAATAGTGTCACTTTCGAATCTATTTTCCTTCAATCAGACCAATCTAAGCATCACCTTTTCATCCTAGCCTGTCGAAGCTTCATTTTGCTCCTTTTGAACTCCACTCAATTTGAACACTTCTTCATCTTAGCCTGTCGAAGCCTTCGACCTACACTTTGTCATGTACATTTCTTTTATTTTTTTTCCAGCTGTGCCATTATGCTGAGGCATATAGGGTGCCATGAAAATCATTTGAAGCTATGGAACTCACATATCTTGGTGAAAAGTGAAATTAGTTGAAAGGTCATTGCTTAAGAGGAGAATTTATCTGATCAATTCTTGGTCAACTTTGAGTAATTAGGGACCTTAATGAGTATGCCTTGAATAAAAATGGGAGTGAAAATTTTGGGATACAACAGTTGGTAAATGGGGCGATCCAGGTTGCAGTTTAGGAAGAAGTAGTATGGTGTGTTGAGGTGAACTTGGAGTTGTTGTAGGGTCTGATCTCGTTGCTGAGAGTTTTGCATAAAGTATACTTGGGTGAGGTTTAGTTGAACAGAGCAGAGGTTGAGTGTGGGGATAAGTTGATGATGCGGTTTGGTTTAGTTGAATTGGAAGCTAAAGACAGGTTTAGTGAAACCTGAAGGTTGAAGTTACAATGGAGGATTATGGTTTTGTTTATGCAGGGAGTTGAGATATCATTGAGAATGGAAAAGAGGTTGTAGTAGAGATTACAGGGGAATTGAGGTTGAAGGTGTGCACAAAGTTTTTTGAGTGAATAAGAGTGTTTTTTCTGTAAATTTCTTTGTGTGTTTTTGCAGAGAGATATATGAAGTTTCTCGAGGGTTTTGGCAAGTGTATTGGTCTCTCTTTTTTCCTCTGGTTCAATTCCGAATTTATAGTGCAGAATGATAGCATTTATGGGGAGGGGGGGGGGGGGGGGGGGGGACGGGATGAATTTTGAACAAATTTGTTGCTCTGCTTTGTTTCTTTCTTGATGCAGTTTTTTTGTTAGCTATTTTATGTAAGTTAGGAGCAGGTTTTATGTAGGTTTTTGGAATGATTTGGGACAGTAGTAGTCGGTTTTGTGGTTTATGTTGCAGGGTAATGTTATGCAGGTTTTGGAAGATTTTGGAGTGATATGGATAGTGCTGTACCCCAATTTTTGCCCCTAAGATCCCTTCATCATACCACATTGTTTCAATCACCACAAAATCACATTAGGGATTTTGGTTCGTCTCCCTATCCTTAGCTTTGCTCTTTGAGAAGTTACCAAGCACTTTGATTTGTTTGCTTTTGTGATCATAGATATTGTACTCTAATTTTTCTCTCTAATTAATAAAATACAATATTGGTTTGTCTTACTTATTAATAATGTAGGTAAAATCAATGAGGATTAGCAAGTTGCTTCATGGGTTACTGAGTTTATTTCCATGCCCTAGTCAAAAGCTTGAGAAATTCAAACCTCACCATTGAAGTTGTTTTGAAGTTGATATGAAATTTTTTTTGTAGCCATAGGTCCTCATCATCATCCTCAACAATTTATATTCACAAAGGAAGAATATTGGCACAAAAAGTTTGTTCAAACTTGGCAAAGTTCCACCAAGCATTCTCTTGATTTAGAGGCTAGGGTTTTGGACTTCAAAGAGGCATATCTTGCTCATCTTTTGTTTTTTGAGTGATTTCAAAAACATTCTTCTCTTCAAAGAGTTACCAACAAATCACTTCAAAAGTTCCAAAGAGTTTTCATGTGGAAGGAACTTGGTGAAGAAGAAAGATTACAAGTCATCCAGTTGAATCCCTAATTTTCCATATGTAACTTCAAATTGTCATAACTTGGTCAATTTTTATCACCTTGAGCCCATTCTTTTTTCATGATGATCATAAGGATGTGTACTTCATTCCTTCTTTTATGTGCAAAGTATGAAAATTGATGGAAGTTGCCTCAAGAATGCAAAACATTATAGGTCATTTCATGATTTTTGGCCAACTTCAACAAGTCATAACTTGCACAATTCTTGGAGATTTTGAGTGGTTCAAATTGAAAAATGTCATTCAAGAGGTCTACTTCATTCCATCTTTTTGGGTCAAGAGCAAATTCTAGGTGCAAGGCCATGTTTAGAAGCAAGAGATTATAGGTCATTTTTAAAGAAGAATTTAAAATATTTCTAAGTATGGAAAGTCAACTCTTTTTCTCCAACTTTGACTCCATGTAATTTTCAGCTCAAGCCTCCAATTGATTCCATTCTTTTTCAATTGCAAAGTTTGTTACCTCATCTTTCCAAATCATCAAGAATCATGCTTTAAGACTCCCTGAGGTGGAAATGCCATTGTTTCAAAAGTGGTAACTTGGAATTGAGGTTTCCCTACAAGTCAGAATTTGAATTTCATGTTACAATCTCTAAACCTCAAATTAGCATGCGTTTTGGGTCTAAACATGATTAGCCAACTTTCCCAACTGGATTAGTGCATCAAAACGCAAGAATTGGATGAGTTTTGGTGAAGTTTGGATCACACTTCACTCGTGCATCAGGTTTGCACGAATTCCCTCCAAAACGCATCATTCACTCTTCCTTTTGATCCCATTTGCTTCTCCTATAAATACATGTACTATCCCATTCATTTTCTCAAGCTTAGATAGCCAGAATCACCCTGCCAAACTTACTCCACAACTCAGAATTCAGCTACTTCGAATCCTATTCTTAAGCCTTTTTCAATCCATTTTTTCCATCAATTCACCTTCCTTGATCTTCCCTGAACCTAACCATACCATTACATTCAAGAATTGTGCCCTACATTGCTCCATAGAAGTCCAGTTTCAGAGCTCTGCAACTCAACTTCAATAGGTAGATTCCTTCATCAATTCTTCAAAACTTTGGTACCATTGTGTCGCTCTCATTGCACTGGTTCTAGTTGCAACACTTACTTTTATCTAGAAACAAGTTTTGACCATGAATTTTCAAATCCCCTTTCAAAACTTTCTTTCCAAATTCCTTGAGTTACAGTTTATATAAAAATGGCGCGAGGGTATGGTTATCTTCGTCTTGAAGAGACAAAACAAATGGCATAGGTCTGAGCTTCTAATTTTACAGTTTGAGAGACCTGCAATTCGTGAGGCTGGAGGTTGAAGATGACCAACGTGTCACCTTCTAACCAATGAAATCGTGCCATTTGTATTTTTAAAATTTATGATTTTACATTTGATTCAGTGCTTTATTCAGTAAAGACCATGATATGCACAGTGCGCCAGATCCCTTGGATTTGATTACTAACGCGTTTTGACTCTCATCCAATGGTCCACATCTTTTTCTTTTATTTTCTTTTTCTGATTTTTATATTTTAATTGTTTTAAATTTCAAAAAATCATAGAAAATTCATTTTTAGTCAAAAAAATCTGAAAAAATTATGAAAAATATTTTTGATTATTCTCTTTCTGATTTTTATTTTTTCACAATTTAATTTTGTGTTTTGGTATTTTTTAAGAAATTTACACTTATTTGATTTTTTTAAAATGTTTAAAAATACTTTTGCACATTTTTTAATTCTAAAAAAATTATGGAATGATCCAATGACATTGTGACAAATATTGGTGACTTTATTTTATTTTTGTTTCTGACTTTCTATTTTTCACCATTTTTGTCTATTTTACCCATTTATTTTAATTTTAAAAAATAGTTTCTGACTTTTAAAAATTCCCAAAATTTTTATAAAAATATTCGGACCCACTTCTGATTTTTCTATGGTTTTATTTTTTATTTCTTGATTAATTTGAACATAATTGACATTTTTCTCATTATTTTCTATTTTAAACTTTCTTTTTTAATCCTTTAATGTATATATTGTATATATTATTATTTTGTGAATATTTTCTGGCTGTCTTGGGTTGATTTTTTGATCATGGCTTTATTAACATCATTGGATCCATGGTGTTGAGTCTAACTCCATAAAAATGGATGAATGATTTTAATAATTGAAATTTCTGGCTACAGATACTTAATGTCACGTCCGATGTTATGACACCGTATCTGACTTACTATATGACAGTAAATACAAAAGCAGTAAACAACACAGTCAATTGTTTACCCAGTTCAGTGTGCAACAACACCTACTCTGGGGGCTACCAAGCCAGGGAGAGAATCCACTATAAGAGATGTTAATTCAGGAATAAACCAACCAGTTTATCTCCTTCACTTAAGACCTACCCAATGCAATTCTAATCTAAGTACAACTTAAACCTGAGTTCCTACTCACTCCCCCTCAATCACAGCAGTGATACATAAACCAATTTGACTTGAGAATTGATGAAGACACTCTTCAAAACACACTCTTGATTAAGCTTCACAGCTTTTTAATCAAGTAACACAATCACTCGTGCTTCACAGCTTTGAGTGATGTACACAACTAACTTGACTCTGCTTCACAGCTTTAGTCAAGTAACATTCAAACACTCTTGCTTCAAAGCTTTGAGTGCTACACAACCCTTACAATTGAAACCTATTCCAAGACACTTATCACAATGATAATTGCTTGGAGTACAATAAACAAATCTATAGAGATTACAAACTTGATCTTCTAATCAATCAGCAGGGATAACTTCAAAAACCGCAGCTCTGTTGAATATATAGCAGCTGCAACTTCAGTTAGGGTTTCCAAAAACCTAGGGTTGATTCCGTTTGACCTTAAGACCAGGTCACAGTACTTCATTGATCAGGTTAGGATTGAGCTAGGTTACTCCTCAGAAAACGCAGGATTCTGTTTAGGAAGGACTGAGTTATTTCCTGAAAAAACTCAGACTTATCCAATCCTGTAATCCTGCTAGTTCAGAACAGGATGTCATAACATCTGTTATGACATCTGAGAAAACCTGTCTACTGATTAGTAAAATGTGATCATTTTGCAAACATGCTCAGATACACACTTATAAACATCAGTATTTGAGTTACAATATTTTTCTGCACATGTACCTAAAGAGCTAGTACAACCTGAACTAGAATGTTATGACATCAGTCATGACATTCACACATACACTTGGAATTTACCAAAAATGCAAGCCAATACCTAAACACCTACAAACTCCCCCTTTGGCAGATTTTTGGCTAAAGTCCCTAAACAATCAGAGATAGATAGATAGCAGCAGAAATAAATGACAGCAGAAAAATATAGTGTTAAGTACTAATTAAGCAGTACCAAATATTCTCCCCCACTTTAGCCACAAATGGGCCAAAGATTACATGTTTATAAAGTTATACAGTTATCCAAGACAAAATAATGAGATCAGCAGCAGACAATAGCAGAACATACTTCCAAACTCCACCAGCAACACCACCAAGCAGCAATCATCCTTCAAGTACTGTCATCAGACTCAGAGGAGCCACTTTCTTCAATGTTGAGCTGTCCTTCATCTTCTTCCCTCATGCTTGCTTCAGCTTCTTCCTTTTCTAGCTTGGCAATTAGTGCTTCTAGGGTCCTTTTTCTAGCATCCAGATCTTTGCAAGTTTCTTTTAAGACAGCTATGACATCTGATGTTTTGGACTGGCTCTTTGCAGACGATGTCTCAGCTGATGTTATGACAATGTCTGGAGCATGGGATCCCTGAAACAGTTTGTAGTGCAGGCCAAGGGCAGGGGCTCTTTTGCAGACTGTATCTCTTGCTACAAGTATGTCAGGATATTGTGCAAGGATGATTCCACAAAGGAGGGAGGGAAAGGCAATTGGTCCTTTGACAGCATAACTGCCAGCATGCTTCAAGGTTTGTTCAAAAATGTACCTTCCATAGTCAAAGGCAGTCTTGGTTCCTACAGCATAGATGAATCTCCCCAATCCTGTGGAGATGGTTGATTTGTGATTTGTAGGCATCCAGTTTGCTGCACCTATTTTATGCAAGATGGCAAATTTCATGCTGAGTTTACTAGCATTCAACTTCCCTTTCAATGGCCAGCACTTTACTTGCCTGGCAGTGATGGTCAAGCATACTTCATTGTCAGTTGCCTCTAGGTCAGGACAGTCCTTATTTGTTCTTCCAAGAAACTTGTTGATTTCTGATGGAGAGAACTTGACCCTTCTTCCTCTAACAAACACACTCTCAAAGTCAGCTGACCTCCCATCAGCACAATCATTGGATAAGTTCACTACAAACTCTTTAACCAGATTTTCATAGCATTTTCCAAACTTCATCACAGTCTTTATTAGCCCAGCATTCCTGATCAGCTCCATGATGTCTTTGCACTCCAAAGCATCATTGTTGAGTTCTCTCTCCAAGGCTATTCTCTTCAAGCAAACATACTTCCACCTGTTTGCATTATCAGGATGATGAAAGGAGATGTTGTCAGTTGGCACTTCAGGCACTCTAGCAATCTTGCTGGAAGGGAGCTTCCTTCTGATGGGAGCATTGTCAATGTCAATCTCAAATTCTGATTCATCATCAGAGTCAGAAGTTTCAGGTTCTTTTCTTTTCTTGGAGATTGGTTGTCTAGCAGTCAGCACCTGTGCCTTCTTCCCCTTTGTCTGAATTTTTTCAGCCATCCCTTCAGCCTTGGACTTCTTAGGTTTAACAGTCTCACTACTTTTTCTTTTCATCAATCTCCTAGCAATGCTAGGGTTCACATTAGCAATCAGTTCATTATCTGAGTACTCTTCATCCACATCAATGATAGGTGGATCAGCAGCCTTTTCAGAGGGATTCTGAATGTTGTCTTTTGGTGTCACAACATCCTCAGTGACATCTATATTTTCAGAACCTTCCACATTTGGACTTTCAGATTGATTCAAAGGAATAGAAATCCCCGGTACAGATTGGTTGCCACTCAGAATGCTAGTAACCAGTCTAGCAATAGCTTGGTGTACTTGAACTGTTCCTTCTTTATTAGGTATAGTAGATGAAGGAAGAGAAGAATTACCAGAGACTGCAGCTTGAGCTCTTCCTGCATGTCTGGTCCTGAGCTTCTTGATTTTGGCTGGGTTAGTTGCCATCTCCCTGAGAGGAGTGACCTCAAGTACTTCAGATTCTATGCATGTCGTGATTGCCCTAGAATCTTGATCAGATGACGATGATGATGAGTGAGACGAAGCCGCCATAGTGGAAGATGATGTCTGAGACATTGTGTTTAACGTTGAGTAGCAGTAGCAATTTGAGAAAGCTCTTTGATTGGGAGGAGAAAACAGGTTGCAAGGATGAGAGAGATAGGGAGTACAAGGGAGTCTTTTCAACTTCTGAAGGCTTTTGAAGGAATTGTGAATGAATATGATCAACCCACTAAATATAGACTTAATAGAATTAATCCCTTCAACCCTTGTTTTCAGCAAAACTAATTGCTATAATTTCTCATGTTGGTGAATACCCAATCTGCCCCTCAAATTTTCAAGTTGATTTCCAACAAGCGCCTTGATAGAAGAATCAGTTAGCTGAAGCTCAGAGAAACTATGTTTCAGTTTAAATGATTTCTTCTCTCCAAAGTCAATAGGGTTTAAGGAAATGTTGAATGTTTTCAGATTATCACACCACAATGTCACAACATCTTGTGTAACATTGTCTTCAGGTAGCATCTGTGTTGACCAGAATTTTTGAGAACAGAATTTATGAGACTTGTTCTTTGCCACATCACATATATTATCAGCCTGTAGTTTAGGAGTTCTTCTGACATCTTCCATAGGAATAGCTCTTTTCATTCCTTCAAGTTTATGCTGCCACTGTTTCATATCTTTTTCTTCTTTGATGATTTGACTCAAAGTGGGGATATCAGTGTTCTCAGGCTGCCACACATAACAGTTATTTTTGGATTTTATTCCTCTCATTACAATATCTAGTTTTTCATTAAACACTAGACATTCAGATCTTGAGAAGTTGACCATGAATCCTAGATCACATAATTGACTGATGCTGATGAGATTAGTAGTCAACCCTTTTACCAGCAGTACCTTATTCAGACTTGGAACTCCAGGGTAGTCCAAATTACCAACTCCTTTGATTTCTCCTTTAGCACCATCTCCAAAGGTCACAAAACTGGTGGTGTGAGGCATAACATTATTGAGGAGATTTTTAAATCCAGTCATGTGTCTGGAACATCCACTGTCAAAGTACCAATCTTCCTTTGCTGAGATCTTCAGGGAAGTGTGTGCTATCAGTGCAATAGCCTTTTTCTTCCATTGAGGAGCGTGTGGTACCTTTTTAGACTTAGGTTTGACATCTGATTTTTGATTAGGATATCCATGTAGTCTGTAGCAGAAGGGCTTTATGTGACCATATTTCCCACAATGATGACATCTCCATCTTTGGTACCTCTTCTTCATGTGTCTCTGTCCCTGATGTTGAGAGTAATGTTGAGACATCTGGTTTGACATTTGCTTCCTGGTAACAAATTTCTTTGTTTCCACAAATCCTAGGCCAGATTTATTTCCCATATTTTGTCCAGCCTGAAGAATCTCTTCCAATTTGTCTGTTCCATTTGTCAACATCTTGACTGATTTGGTCATTTGATTCAGTTGTGAGTTCAGCAGTTGAACTTCTTCTTCTAAATGACTTATAGTTTCAAGATTTGCTCTCTTTTCAGCCTCCAGCTTTACAATGAGTTTTGATTGTTTCTCATTTTGCACACAGACTTCACCACTTCTGATACACAATTTCTTGTAGGTATCAGCCAGTTCTTCAAATGTTACTTCTTCATCACTGGTGTCACTTTCAGAAGTACAAACACTAGTTAGGGCAGTAACTAGTTTGGCAGATTCTTCTTCAGAATTGCTTTCTGAATCATAGTCAGACCAAGTAACAGTCATTCCTTTCTTTTGCTTCTTAAGAAAGGTAGGACATTCAGCTCGAATATGTCCATATCCTTCACATCCATGGCATTGAATTCCTCTGCCTTGGTTTTCCTTATCTTCTGATCTTGGTCTTCTGCTGGAACTGTCAATGTCAGAAGGAATGTTATGAACATTTGACCTTGACTTTGGGTCCATTCTTTTGATGAGCCTGTTGAACTGTCTTCCAAGCATGGCAATGGCTTCTGATATGTTTTCTTCTTCATCCTCCTTGTGTTCAACATCAGTGTTGGTTACAAGTGCTATGCTTTTGTTCTTCTTGTCACCATTATCAGTGATCCCCATCTCAAAAGTCTGAAGAGACCCAATAAGTTCATCCACTTTTAACTTGCTAATGTCCTGGGCTTCCTCTATGGCAGTTACCTTCATTGCAAATCTTTTAGGCAGGGATCTGAGAATCTTCCTCACCAGTTTTTCTTCTGACATTTTTTCTCCCAGTGCTCCTGAGGTGTTGGCAATCTCCAAGATGTTCATGTGAAATTCATGGATGGTTTCATCTTCCATCATTTTTAGATTCTCAAACTTAGTGGTCAACATCTGAAGCCTTGACATCTTTACTTTGGAAGTGCCTTCATGAGTAGTTTTGAGGGTGTACCAAACTTCCTTGGCCAGTTCATATTGATGTACTAATCTGAAGATGTTTCTATCAATTCCATTGAACAAGGCATTTAAGGCTTTTGAATTTCCCAGAGCTAACTCATCTTCTTCTTTACTCCACTCTTCCTCAGGCTTCAGACTGATTGTCCCATCTCTTTCAGTTATGGTGGGATGAATCCATCCTTTGTCAGCAGCTCTCCAAGCCTTTTTGTCCAGAGATTTTAGGAAGGCAATCATACGAGGTTTCCAGTAGTCATAATTAGTTCCATCCAGAATGGGTGGTCTATTTCCAAAAACTCCTTCTTTGTCCATAGTGCCAGAAAGTGATATCCCTAGATCTCACCCAGTAATACAGGCAGGGTGCCTGCTCTGATGCCAATTGAAATTTCTGGCTACAGATACTTAATGTCACGTCCGATGTTATGACACCGTATCTGACTTACTATATGACAGTAAATACAAAAGCAGTAAACAACACAGTCAATTGTTTACCCAGTTCAGTGTGCAACAACACCTACTCTGGGGGCTACCAAGCCAGGGAGAGAATCCACTATAAGAGATGTTAATTCAGGAATAAACCAACCAGTTTATCTCCTTCACTTAAGACCTACCCAATGCAATTCTAATCTAAGTACAACTTAAACCTGAGTTCCTACTCACTCCCCCTCAATCACAACAGTGATACATAAACCAATTTGACTTGAGAATTGATGAAGACACTCTTCAAAACACACTCTTGATTAAGCTTCACAGCTTTTTAATCAAGTAACACAATCACTCGTGCTTCACAGCTTTGAGTGATGTACACAACTAACTTGACTCTGCTTCACAGCTTTAGTCAAGTAACATTCAAACACTCTTGCTTCAAAGCTTTGAGTGCTACACAACCCTTACAATTGAAACCTATTCCAAGACACTTATCACAATGATAATTGCTTGGAGTACAATAAACAAATCTATAGAGATTACAAACTTGATCTTCTAATCAATCAGCAGGGATAACTTCAAAAACCGCAGCTCTGTTGAATATATAGCAGCTGCAACTTCAGTTAGGGTTTCCAAAAACCTAGGGTTGATTCCGTTTGACCTTAAGACCAGGTCACAGTACTTCATTGATCAGGTTAGGATTGAGCTAGGTTACTCCTCAGAAAACGCAGGATTCTGTTTAGGAAGGACTGAGTTATTTCCTGAAAAAACTCAGACTTATCCAATCCTGTAATCCTGCTAGTTCAGAACAGGATGTCATAACATCTGTTATGACATCTGAGAAAACCTGTCTACTGATTAGTAAAATGTGATCATTTTGCAAACATGCTCAAATACACACTTATAAACATCAGTATTTGAGTTACAATATTTTTCTGCACATGTACCTAAAGAGCTAGTACAACCTGAACTAGAATGTTATGACATCAGTCATGACATTCACACATACACTTGGAATTTACCAAAAATGCAAGCCAATACCTAAACACCTACAATAATAGTTTGATTAAATATTAATTCAAATGTGGTTTTCTTTTTTACCCTGATTCCCCTTCATCTCATCCCCTTCATCTCATCCCCTTCTTATTGCACTAAGTGTTGTTGGAGCATGATCTCTATATCATGTCTCAAAACAAATGGTGCATAGATTGCTATTGACCGGCCTCAAAATAGGTGCGACTTCTATATAAGTCCACTTACGATTGCTTAACATAGCGCTAAATTTTGTCCCGATTCGAATAAATGATCATTCGTGGCCCAAACTTATGATTGCAAGCCCAAGTATGTTAATTTGATCTCTTTGATCCCATAACCTTGAGATTCATTGTGTGGAGGCTTTGGTTCTACCAATCCTCTAATGGATATAAACACCTTTGGTCAACGCGGATCACTTAAACATCGTTGATCATTAAATGGTACTTATGAGAATTCCAAATGGATGATATACTTGACAAAAAGCAAATGCAAATTGTTGTGTGGAGGCTTTGGTTCTACCAATCCTCTATTGAGTTCCAAATGCAAGTTTCAAGATGGTCATCCAACTAACCACTAATTATTGACTTGTTTATTTTATGCTTTATTCTTTTTATGCTTTATGTACTATTTGTTTTTTAGCATTTTTACATTTCATGCCATTTTTATCTTTGCTCATTTGAGCATTTATTTATTCTTGTCATTTTTACTTTGCTCACTGGAGCTTTTCTTTTCTTTTCTTTTCCTAAGATACTTAATAATCAACATAAACCCTAAAAAACTCTTAATGGTACTTGGACTATTTGGTTACTATCCTTGGCAGTATGGAGCAGTGGACTTTTCTGGACTTAGGATTAGAAACCTTGGCCTATCTTGGAGACCTTGTGATCTTATCTGATTATTTTTTCTGGAGCTCTTAAGGTTTACCTCAAGACATTGGGTTGCTTGCTTGTTTTTGTGTACAGGTTTTTGTGATTGCATCCTTGATTTGTAATCTGGAATTCACCCGTATACAGCCGTTACTCTGCCCAATTTTTGTGAAGACTCAATACATTTGAAGAGGTCTAGTATGTTTGCTTGCTTGGTTTCAATCCAAAGAATGGGAATTCTATCTTGACTCATAATGTCAAGGTTTTGGCTTCTTGTTGGTTAGATGGTCCTTATCCTTAGATTTTACTTTATGCTTTAGGATAGTCTCTTCTTCCCCTCCCATCTTCTTTAATTTCAAAAATCTTCTCCCTCCTTTTGAAAACTCTTCTTGTTTTGAAACTTAAACACTTTCATAATAAACTTGGACTTAGGTCCATGCATTTTCAAAACATTTTCATAAATAAACTTCAATTAATTTAATAATACCTTGACATTTTTTGTGGGAAGACTAAAAGTCAATCAATCTCATTTGAAACCATTTTGCCACTTTGGCTTTTTACTTTAAACTTTTCTCAAAAGATTAAACTCTTGTCAATCCTTGTAGTGACGCAAACAACTATACTTCTACAATATGTAGTGAAGTGAGATATTTTCCACTTGGGTGTTAAGTGAGGCATTGTTGATTTTAAGATCCAAGCCATATCCTCCACTTTGAGATGATGCAAATTCTCCTTTCTCGTGATTGTGGGTAGTAAGTATGTTTTCCACATGGACAATGACGATGATGTATTATCTCTTAAAGTCAACCAACACATTTGTGTTTCAAATTTTTAAAAGAGGAACTACGTGTACCCTGATCCCCAATTACACGAAAGGTGGTACGTAGGCACTAAAGGTTTGCAACTGCGGCGGGTGCAAAAATCATAAAAATATATTTCTTTTCTCACCTCCACCATCCATTTTATATACAACACATTTTTATAGCCAAAATATACAGATTTTACAAAGAGGTTCCTGCGGTGTACCGTAGATGTTTAGGGTGCTAATATCTTCCCTTTGTATAACCAACCCCCTTACCTTGAATCTTTCCCCCTTTTTTTTGGTTTATTCGCTCTTTTCCCATTCCTTTGGAAACAATAAAGCACAGTGGCGATTTTTATTTTGATTTGTATAAAGTCTAGTCAATTCAATGGCTTAGTCTTGAACATTTCTACCGCTACAGGAAGAAGTAGCAGATGGCCTTTTGGACAGGTATTCGGACTGGTTTGAGACATCAGTATTTTGTTTGTTTTGTAGCAAGTTCATGGGCTGATTTTTGACATTGTTTTTGGACTGTTTTGCAGGTTAATGCATGGTTAGTCTTAGATTGTTGTGGGAAGCATAAGCCTGGTTTGTGAACAACAGGGTATTTGTTTCCTATGGATAACATTATGATAAAGCTTGAAGATTAAGATTAATTTATCATTTATCATAAGTTCAAGACCTTAGGGATCTAGGATTAGCTTTTATGTAACTTGAAATTTTGTAATGTTGCAATGTGAAACTTGTAACTAGTCTTGAATTTTAATGAAGCTTTGAAATCTTTCACTTGAGTTTGAAATGGATTTTTCGTGAATTATTCCTGAAAATTAATATGATGCATCCTCCATTTTAGCTTGAAATTGGAATTTTGATGATGATTTGAGATGATGAATTTTCGAATGATGAATAATGATGAATTAAGTGGACTTGAGTGAAACGTGAATAAGTTTTATAATCTTGTGATATTTGAATGATAAATGACCTTTAACCATGGTGAATGCTTAATTCTTATAACTTGAATATCAAGAAATCCCCCTTCAAATTTGCATGCTTAGAACCTTGACAACTTTGAACCAATTTGAACTCAATTTGAATTCAATGATATTTTTGGAGGAAATTTCAAATCAACTCAATGAAACTCCTCATATCACTTGTATCATGGCTCCAACTTCTAACAATTCAAACTCTTAACTCCTTATTATCGGGTATTGAAAGCAACAAGCGGAAACCTTGATCACAACTTCATCTCTCGGACCATGGTTTGTTCTTTGTAGTTCACACCAACAACTCTTGAAATAATGATCAATGATCTCAAAATGCATCTTTAAGATGTATAAGATTTGTCATGAAAACTCTAATCATTCTTCCTTTGAGAAACACTAACAAAATCACACACCAAGGATAAGAAATCCTAATTATCAAGTACAGTGACGCAAGAAAGCCCTTTGTACTAAGAGAAACCCCAAATCCCTAATTCACTCCATACTTAAAAGATTTCAACCCTCTAATCATTCTTCCTTTGACTGTAGTGTCGTTTACCGAGTAATCGGGAAGACGTATTGCTTTCGACCTGGGAGCCTGCTGAAACTGAGGACCGTAGAATACCAAACCCATCTTGGCCTTTTAGGTGTAGTGCGGAAGCTATGACAGAGTAATCCAGAAATAGTTATCACGCGATACTACGCTCGGATGAGTCTTTCTTGAGAATATTACTAATTACCGAGTTAATCAGGAAGTTGGTAATATTCGAAGGAAGGATGTAGACTCTGGGAACCTCTAGAACCTTGTTCGGCAGGTGATAACTCTTAGACCAACACCTTATGGGTAGTACCTTCGACCACATGCTTGTGACGTTGAACCTATGAACCCTATATATGTGATCTTGTGTGTGATAGTTGCATCATGCATCCATGCATTCATAAGCATCTTTTGAAGAAAACAATATTTCAAGGGATTTACAGGTTGACTATTTGTGAATATCTCAGGTACTTTTAACCATGGATTCTGGAAAGAGAAAGATCGGGAAATACAGTTTCAAGGATCCCAAGATAGATGAGCTGATCAGTCTGATTCCAGAGATTGAGTGTCCTGCAGACTTTCGAAGAAGTATGGATCCCTTATTCCTCTCATGAAGCTGAAGATGAAGGAGGGTATTCTCTCGACCATGGTCCAGTTCTATGATCCGGTGTATCACTGCTTTACTTTTCCCGATTATTAGCTGATGCCTACACTGGAGGAGTATTCTTATCTATTAGATTTACCCATTACCAATCGTGTTCCTTTTACTGGTTTGGAGTGTGAGCCAAAACCACATGAGATTGCTTCTTTGATTCATCTGGGGAAGTCTGGGGTGGAAGCCCATATGACTACTAAAGGAGGGATTAGAGGATTACCAGCTTAGTTCTTATTGGAGAAAGCTCATTACTTTTCCAGAATGAAGAGTACAGTTGCTTTTGAGGCCATCTTTGCTTTACTTGCTTACGGATTATTCTTATTCCCTAATGTGGACAAATTTGTCGACATTAACGCTATCAGGATTTTCATGATTGGTAACCTGGTTCCTACACTGTTGGGTGATGCTTATTACTCTGTTCATCTTCAGAGTTCTTATCATGGAGGAATGATTATCTGTTGTACGCCTTTGTTGTACCGATGGTTCATCTCTCACATGCCTTAGTCTGGTGCCTTTTGGGATGTCAAGAAGGAACCCCGTTGGGCTCCTAAGATCATGGCACTTACTCACTCGGACATTGATTGGTATCATCGAGCTTATAATCATATAGATATTGTTGACAGTTGTGGTAGTTTCCCCAATGTACCTCTTCTTGGTAAAAAGGGAGGAATTAACTATAAACATGTACTTGCACGACGACAACTTGGATATCCGATGAGAGATAAACCGAACAGTATTCATTTGAGTAGTTTCTTTCTGAAGGATGGAGAAGACCACAAGGAAGCTAGGGAGCAGATTGCGAAGGCCTGGCGTCACATTCATAAGAAGAGTAGGAAGGATTTAGGCCTAGAGGTTATGTTTCTTTAGAGCCATATCTTCAGTGGGTCCGATCGAGAGCCATTCAGTTGAAAATGCCGTATACTCGGGAGACACCCATGCCTGATTTATTTGTGAAGACTTCTCCTCCTTTATTAGATGATCTAGAAGAACTGCAACTCGCTTTGGTTAGGATGCAGCAAGAAAGGGATGCTTGGAAGAACAAGTTCCAGACTTTAGAGAGTTCGTATAGAGCAGACTTAAAGGAGAAAGATGATTTGATCGAGATCCTTGAGAGTCGAGCGGTGGAGTCTATGGAGAGGAAAGGGGATTTATTTTCTCCTAAGCCTCAAACAGGTGTTGATTACTCACTTCCTGCTTCAGATGATTGGAAGGAGTTTTCCATCAGATAGGTGGAAGAAAACCAGAAGTTGAGGGCTCAGATTACCAGACTCACAGGGAAGCGCCAGCGTACAAATTGATCTCTATCAGTTCCTTTTCTCGGGATTTTAGATTGTGTTCTCGTCTTGTACTTGGGATCATTGAAACTTGTAACCCATTTTGAAGTTATTATAATAAAAGTTTTCAGTATTTCAAATGCGTTATTATTTTGATGTTTGCAATATGTCTATAGACGTTAAATCCCTTGAAATATTAAACGATAAAGTAAAAAATAAATCATGTGCATTGCATATCATGCATCATATTGCACATATTTCTTGCATACCTAGGTGCCTTACCCAGCTTCTTTGCTTCGCTCAGCAAACTGACTCATCAGTACAACACTCCGGCTAACTTCAAAAAGAAGATGGACAATTTGGAACAGGAGAATCGCGAGCTGCGCGAAGAAGTTTCTGCTTTGAAGGCTGGCTTGGCCAATTTGACTACTCTGATGGAAGCTCTGGTGGCTGCTCAGTATCAGCCACCGAGTGTTCAACCTCAACCAACAAGGGCAAATGTTGAAGTTCCTGCTGTTCCCATATCTGCTACTCCGACTGTTGTTCATAACCGTATGCCTCAGGGTTATCCATGGGGAATGCCAGAGAATTTTGCACCAGAAGGTTTCAATTTGGGCCCCCAAGATGCTCCAGTGGTTCCAAATGTTGTTACTCCAGCACCTCCTGTGGTGCATACTGTTCCTGCTGCACCTCCTTCGGTGAATTTGGTTCTGTTTGAAGATGTGTGTCATCCTTTCCCTCCGTCGAGTGAAGATTTGGGTCTTTATGACATAATGGATGATTTCCAAGAGCAGTTTGATAGAATGCAAAGAGAGATGAAGGCTCTTAGGGGAAAAGAGTTATTTGGGCAGAACGTGAATGAGCTGTGTTTGGTCCCAAATGTTAAAGTGCCTGCTAAGTTCAAGGTCCCTGAGTTTGAGAAGTACAAGGGCAACACTTGCCCTCGTGCTCATTTGGTGATGTATCTAAGGAGAATGTCAACCCAAACAGATGATCAACATCTACTGATTCACTTTTTCTAGAATAATCTGACCGGCGCAGCGTTGAAATGGTACATGAGTTTAGATAACGCCAACATCCATACCTTTAATGATTTGGGAGAAGCATTCATAAAACAATACAAGTATAATGTGGACATGGCGCCTGATCGTGACCAGCTTAGGGCCATGGTTCAGAAAGATAGAGAATCGTTCAAAGAGTATGCGCAGAGATGGTGCGAAGTGGCAGCACAAGTGATTCCTCCCATGGAGGAAAAAGAAATGACTAAAAATTTTCTGAAGACGCTGAGTGCCTTCTACTACAAAAGAATGGTAGCAAGTTCCCCGAGTGATTTTACAGAGATGGTAGGAATGGGTGTCCGCCTGGAAGAGGCAGTAAGAGAAGGCCGTTTGACAAAGGGAGAAGGATCTGGAGGTGTGAAAAAGCCAGCTTATGGGTTTACAAAGAAGAAAGAGGGGGATACCAATGCTGTCATACAAGAGAGGAGAGTGAATGCTCCTAGAAGGAATTATCAGCATCACCGACAAGTTGCTTCAGTTACTCCTGTTACGAATGCCGCTCCAACTACCGTTTCTTATCAGAGATAGTCCCAGTAGGGGAATCAAGGAAAAAAATCAGAGAAGGGAGAATTATGACCCTATTCCCATGAGTTATGCAAAGCTACTACCAGCATTGATCCAAAAGAAGTTGGTCCAGACACGATCACCTCCAGCAATACCATCTCAATTGCCTTGGTATTACAAAGCAGACCATACATATTCTTTTCATCAGGGAGCACCAGGGCATAGTGTTGAGAACTGTTACCCTTTGAAGACTGAAGTACAAAGGTTGGTGAAGTCTGGAATTTTATCTTTCAAGGACATGGGACCTAATGTGAAAGAAAATCCTCTACTCAAGCACGAGGGAGTGAATGCTATAAATATGATGGCCGGTTGTCTAGGTGATTTTCGGATTTTTGATATTAATCTGGTTAGAGGAGATTTGGTGAAAATGCATGCAGACCTCTATGAATTCAGTTATTATACACATGACCACGCCGGTTGTGCTGTTTGCAGTACAAACATCCAGGGTTGTGAGAAGATAAAGGCTGATTTGCAGAAGATGATGGATGAAGGTTTAATCCATATAATTAGGCCTAGGGCAAAATATGAGGAGGAAATGAATATGGTGTCTGGATGTCCGGGTGAATTCAGAATTTTTGAAGTAGAGCATTTGAATGAAGATCTCGTACAGTTGCATGCTACCTTTTGCCGTACTGCTGGTCAGGTGGAACACCAATATGGATCTTGCCTAGTTTGTTGTCAAAATCCCCGAGGATGTTCTATTGTAAGTGAGGGTGTTCAATTGCTGTTAGATAATGGGACTATCAAGATCACAGGTCAGAGAGATAATTGTCACGAGATTGATATGGTTGAAGTTTGTTTGATGGGAGAAGAGTCAGAGGAAGAATATGCCTCCGCGGATGAGTATTTTTTTCCAGATGAAGATTTGTTTGTCGAAAATGGTCTTTTGAGGGCCAATTGTGTCGAGGAAGGTGTAAACGTCATTGTACCTTGTTTTGGTGCACCCACTCACCTTGAGGTGGAGTACCATAACAAACTAGTTGTTACCCCATTGGTAATTAGTCTGCCAGGTCATGTTCCCTATAAATCGGATAAGGCGGTGCCTTACAAATACAACGCTACAATCTTGGAAGATGGGGTGGAAGTTCCCATCTAGCCAATGCCAGATGTTGGAAATATAGATGATAGTAGCAGGGTGACTCGTAGTGGTCATGTGTTTGCGCCGGTTATTCGAAAAGACGTTGTTGCTGGAAAGAAAATTGCTGAGAACGATGAGCCTAAGAAGGCTGTAGGAGAGACTAGTAGAGCCACATTAGAGAAAGCAGGGGATGATATCCTGAAGGTAATTAAGATGAGCGACTACAAAATTGTAGATCAACTATTGCAGGCTCCTTCAAAGATATCCATCCTAGATTTATTGATGAATTCCTCCGCTCATAGAGAATCACTAATGAGAGTACTAGACCAAGCTTTTGTGGAAAATGACATGCCATTGGAACAGTTCAGCAGCGTAATTGGAAACATTATGGCATGTAACAACTTGAGTTTCTGCGATGATGAGTTACCAGATGAAGGGAGGAATCACAACTTAGCCCTCCATATATCCATGAACTGCAAGAATGACTCGCTATCTAATGTGCTAATTGATAACAGATCTGCATTGAATGTTATACCGAGAAGTACCCTCAAGAAGTTAAAATATCAGGGAACACATATGTGCCCGAGTGGCATCATTGTGAAGGCTTTTGATGGGTCGAGAAAATCTGTCATCGATGAGGTGGACTTACCCATCCATATAGGACCGCACTTATTCTTGATAACTTTCCAGGTAATGGACATTATTCCCGCATATAGTTGTTTGCTTGGATGGCCATGGATACACGAAGCAGAGGCTGTCACTTCAACTCTGCATCAGAAGCTAAAGTTTGTACGTGAAGGGAAGGTAGTGATCATAAATGGGGAGTAGGCATTGTTGATATCCCATCTATCCTCTTTCAGTATTGTAGAAGTGGATGAGGTTACTGTTGGAACCCAGTTCCAAGCCCTGTCCATTGACAACATAAGGAAGAATGAGAATTCTATGATTCCCCTAAAGGACGCGCAGCAGGTGGTGCGCAATGGTCATAATGCAGTTTGGGGACGACTTGTGAATCCACCCGTGAACAAAAACAAAGCTGGTTTAGGTTTCTCTTCGAGGAATGGCAAAAGCGAAAGTTTGAAGTCAAACTCTTCTGTGAACAGTTATCATGATGTTTTCCGCAGCGGAGGTTACCTCCATCTGATTGGTTCTGGAGTTGATGTTGTTGAAGAGGATGAAGCAGAGCAGGAAGCCTCTAATTATGTGACGCATGGAGTCCGAGTTCAGAAATGGGTCACCATTGATGTTACTTCTTGCATACATGTTTTAAAGTAATTTGTTTTGTTAATTTGTTTCTTTCTTTTGAAAATCTTTCACTCTGTCCAAGGTGGAAGTATTAATGTTGTAGGGCTTATCTGTTTGCTATAATTGATAAGGTCATTAATAAAAGTTGCCTTTGCTTCCGAAATTATGTCTTTTATTTTCTGCCTTTTTTCTCGGGAAATGGTAAAAAAACCTTTCAAAATAAATAATAACTGAAAATTAATTTGCATGATCACTTGTTATATGTGTCAGTTTCTAAAAGCAATCATAAATCACATGTGCAGATTAATTAAAAAACTCGTTGAGTACAATGACCCTGCATCCTCTCCCAACTTTGATTGTCCTGTGTTTGGGGCCAAAGAAGAAGATTATGATGAGATTCTAGAAGAGGTCTCACGGTTGCTTGAGCACGAGGAGAATACCATTCAGCCATATAAGGAGCCTTTGGAAGTGGTTAATTTGGATTCAGAAGAAGATCCGAAGGAGGTTAAGATTGGAGCATCGCTGCATCCTGATGTGAAGAGCGGGTTGATTGAGCTGTTGAAAGAGTACGTGGATATTTTTGCTTGGTCTTATCAAGATATGCCTGGTCTAGATACAGACATTGGCGAGCATCGTTTGTCGTTGAAGCCAGAGTGTCTGCCAGTTAAACAAAATTTGAGAAGAACCCATCCAGATATGGAAGTAAAGATCAAGGAGGAGGTCCTAAAGCAGATTAATGTCGGTTTTCTTGTGACCTCAGTGTATCCTCAATGGATTGCCAATATTGTCCCTGTACCGAAAAAAGATGGAAAAGTCCGTATGTGCGTAGATTACAGAGATCTAAATAAAGCTAGTCCAAAAGATGATTTTCCATTACCTCACATTGACATGTTAGTGGATAGCACAACAAAATTCAAGGTATTCTCGTTCATGGATGAATTTTCCGGGTATAATAAAATAATAATGGCTCCAGAGGACATGGAAAAAACAACGTTTATCACACCCTGGGGAACATTCTGTTAGAGTGATGCCCTTCGGGTTGAAGAACGCTGGTGCAACGTACTAGAGGGATATGACAACCCTATTCCATGATCTGATGCACAAAGAAATCGAAGTATATGTTGATGATATGATTTCCAAATCCCAAACTAAAGAAGGGCATATAGAAGATTTGTTGAAGTTGTTTCAGCGTTTGAGGAAATATCGTCTCCGCTTGAATCCAAATAAATGCACCTTCGAAGTTAGATCGTGGAAATTGTTGGGTTTTATTATTAGCCAGAAAGGAATTGAAGTTGACCCTGACAAAGTTAAGGCAATTCAAGAAATGCCAGCGCCAAGAACTGAAAAGCAAGTCAGAGGTTTCCTCGGGCGTTTGAATTATATCTCCAGATTTATTTCCCACATGACTGCAACGTGTGAACCGATCTTTAAGTTGTTAAAGAAATATCAAGGTTGTGTGTGGACTGATGACTGCCAAAGGGAATTTGAAAGTATTAAAGAGTATCTGCTTGAACCTCCTATCTTGCTCCCTCCTGTAGAAGGAAGACCGTTGATTATGTATCTGACAGTATTAGATAAATCCATGGGTTGTATTCTGGGACAACAGGATGAAACAGGAAAGAAAGAGTTCACCATTTATTATCTCAGCAAAAAGTTCACTGATTGTGAGTCACAGTATTCTATGCTAGAAAAAACATGTTGTGCTTTGGCCTGGGCGGCAAAGCATTTGCGGCAGTATATGTTAAATCATACTACTTGGTTGTCACTTATAAGGATTGGCATGAAATGCTCCCTTTTGCTCTACATGGATATCGAACATTTGTCCGCACTTCAACAGGAGCAACCCCGTTTTCTCTAGTATATGGAATGGAAGTTGTACTCCCTATCGAGGTAGAGATTTCCTCGTTGCGTGTGATAATGGAAGCCAAATTGACAGAGGCTGAATGGGTTCAGAATAGGTTTGACCAATTAAATTTGATTGAAGAAAAGAGAATGGCAGCTTTGTGTCATGGGCAGTTGTATCAGAAAAGAATGAAGAAGGCATTTGATAAAAAGGTCAAACCTCGTGAATTCAGAGAAGGCGACCTCGTGCTCAGAAAGATCATGTCTTTCAACGCTGATTCTAGGGGAAAGTGGACTCCCAATTTTGAAGTCCCGTATGTTGTCAAGAAAGCCTTCTCTGGTGGTGCGTTAATTCTTGAAACTATGGATGGCGAGGAGTTCCCACGTCCCATGAATGCTGACGCAGTCAAGAAATACTTCACCTAAAGAAATAAAAGAACAACTCTCTAAGTTGAAAACCCGAAAGGGCGGATTAGGCAAAAAGGAGCGTCTCGGTAAGCCGAAAACCCGAAAGGGCGGTCTAGGCAAAAATTAGAGACATAAACAGAATAAATTTCCCACTAAGTTGAAAACCCGCAAGGGCAGCTTAGGCAAAAGTTAGGGATTTTATTGGCAAGTAACTACGTTAGACAAAACTTGATCACCAAAGCAACAATCTTCTCAGATCCTCACTGTGATCGGTGGAAATAGAACTGACTGTTTTTAGCTGGTTTCGCAAAATGTCGCGGTAAGCAAGAGTCGCCACCGTCTTTTATGTTCTCCAACAAGGAAAGGACAAAAGCACAACAAAATTCCTTTTCGAGATGTTTCTCGGTTCGGGAGGTAGATTTATAGAAAGGGAAGGTGTTAGCACCCTTTCTATCCGTGGTTACCCACGGGCTCTTAGGTACTTGCTCACTATGTTTTCAAAATTTGTTTGCTTTTCAAGTGTGTGTTGGTTTTGAAAAAGTTTAGTTTGAAAACTTCTAGGTAACTCTTGTATCTGTCCTCAAGAGTGTATGAAGTATTTGTTTGAAATTTTTTTGAAAGTGTAGGTGCGAAAAGATGTTTTTGTTTTTTGAAAGAGCAAGTACCCAGGAGAAATCTACCTACTCTAAGGAATTAAACTGTGTAAGAGTCCTTTAGACAGTACTATCCCACTATTGAGAAGTAGGAAGCACCGTCGTTGGAGGTATTCGGGTCAATTCGATTACAGGGACATGTGTGGTCACCAAAGCAATAGTAGGACGCCTTAGCGGTAACACTAATGTCCTAGATCCTTTTTATCCGAGGCAACCGTTTCGAGGCAACTGGATATTTAGACAGGAGGGCGACCTCTAAAACACCCTATACTTGATGACCACTTTCGAGGCAACGAGTGAGGCGTACCCTAGAAGTGGTGTGTGCATTGTGTGTTGTTTTCATGTTAACATTTATCTTGGATCATGCAATTGTGAGCTACGAGTTGTTTTTAATTATCATATATTCTTTCATGCAATTTAGCAGTTAGGAGTGCGGAAAATTAAATACAGAAAGGTAAAAGCTACGCTATTACAAGGCGCGGGTCTATACATCGCCAAAAAACAAAGACCCGTTTTTGATAAAGATGCGGAAAGTAAAAAAAAGCAATAAACCTAATTACTATTACATCCTTGAAACAGTTACATAATAATCAAAATATAAAATATAACGCGCGAAAGAATTAAAATCAAGACGTCCTTAGGGTTTTTGACCCTCTTGAGAAATTAAGAGTTTTTTGTCCTTTGCTTGAAATTAAAATTAAACTTAATTATTTAATTAATTATTTACAAGAAAGATGTTTTTTATGTTTTTTGTATTTAATGATAATAAAGAAATTAAAATCAAAAGAAAACCCTAGTTCTAAGTTTATTTTAATTATTAAGAAAATGTTAAAGTTAACCTAATTTAAACTAATTAATTAATTTACATTTTTATGTACAAAAATAATAATAATTAATAATGATAATAATAAGAAAATGATTAAAAAAAAGTCAAAACCTAATTCTATGCATTATTTATTTATTAAGAAAAAGGATTAAAATTAAAACCTTAATTAAACTAAGTTAATTATTAGTATTTATTTACAAAAATAGGTTAATGGTGAAATTAATAAATAATTAAATATATTTACAATTTTGAGTTTCTGATTTTTATTAGGAAAATTAATTTATTGTGAATTAATAATAATAATTAAACAATTAAAAGAAATAAAAAGAAAAGAAAAGAAATTGCAAACCAAGGGGGTATGGTGGCCCAAGTGGAGGTTTGTTTTGAGCAATTCTGGCCCAAGAAGACCAAGCCTGGTTGACTTTCAGGAATCACGTGCGTGCTGTTTGACTGGAGCACACCATGGACTCCATCTCTTGGCCTTCAGATTGTTCATCAAGGCCACTTGGCAAGCTAACGCGTGAGGCTTATGGTGGAACGTTGGATCACACGCTGCACTGGAACACGTTAGAACAAAAATTAACAATTATATGGGGGGACCTGGGAATCGAACCCAGGTCCCAGTGTTTGCCAGCCACATCTCCCACCATCTGAGCTATGAAGCGCATTTGTAAACATATTGATAAACAAATATTATATAAAATACAAACAATTATTATGATGTAACAAAAATACGCGCGCTGAGTTTGAATGATCCACTAGCGTTTGGACAACTCACCCTTCTTCTTCGTTTTTCCTACAAACATGAACAAGATAGCGGGGGTTTTAAACCCCCACTAACTACAAGTCCCAATAATAGCGATTAGAGTTATGGATAATATAAAAAGAGCACGAGGGTCTCAATGATTTCATCTTGTCCTGACGAATTCATCCATACAGGTCTTGAGGTCTAATTTTACAGTATACGCAAATCCCTAATTTTCAAGCTATGAAACCCTAGATATCTCCCATGGTGGATTTCGATTCAGGCAGTTTTAGCACAATTAAACTATATCAAAAGCTTCAGGAAGATGTCAGCAATACAAATCAATAAGCAAAACATGTCAATGATGCATAAAAATTGGATTTCGATTATGGGAATATTTGGCCAAACCGTGACTCTGTTTTACCGTTTCCTTGGGTATGAGAGCTTGTTCTTGATGGCAATAGCTTCCTAGAGACTCGGGCAATATGTTTGAATAAAAAAGAAGCTTTGAATTGTGCTGCAAATAGGATTTCAGTTTCACAATGTTCTTGAGTTTTTTGCAATTTGGTTATATGGTTTCAGCAGCAATTGTGCGTGTCTAGCTTTAGGGTTTGCTTCAGCACATATATGTGAATGGAATTAGGTTAAAATTAAGCCCAAAAGTCCATTGTATTATGACTTGAATGTGTGATTGCCAATCATATCTTTTTCAATCTTTTCTTTCATGAAACCTTTCCAATCACGGATATTTTGATGCCTTTGAGGTGTACACGAGTTGCCAGCTTGCCCTAGCCTTATTTGTCTCACAAAAGATCCAAAAATCATATCTTTTTAATTTTCCTACAATTAAAACCAATTAAATGAATTAATATTAATAAAAATTCAGTTAATTAATTAAAAATAAGAAAATAAATCAAATTAAGTTCAATGGGTCGTGCATAGGCCTTGGGTAATGATTCAAGAAAGAATTTGAGGCCCATTAGCAAAAATGAAGTGTTTTAGGCAAAGTTGACTTTCGAAAATTCCCAAAAATTTCTCAACTTCTCCAATGCATATCTTGCTCAATTTTGAAGCTATGAACATGTTCTTGGACATTTTGGAAAGGTCTTGAAGTCCTATAACCAATGCCTTTGGTACCATGTCATTTTGATTCACCAATCTCAAGTTATGGTCTTTGACTTAAAGTTCCTTTTTGTTGACTTTTGAAAATGACCTATAATGTTGAAATTGATAACTTTTTGTGAGAGCATTTCTTGGACTTGGAGTGTGAAGATGAGTTGCTGGAAATGTCATCCCCTTCAAAATGAGCATTGGATTGGATTTTTCTGATGAACCATGAAAAAGTTATGCCCTGGTCAAATTGCAGTTGACTTTTCAACTGTCCAAAAATAGAAACTTTTGTCATCTTGAGACTTTTTGAGCCATGCTTGTGGAATCATGATCAAGAATTGATCAAATGATGATTGTGGCTTCAAAATAAGATGTTGACCAAAATTTTTGACTTTTGACTGCCAAATGACCATTTTGCCCCTGCAGTTGATTGTGAAGCAATTAGGGTTTTTGACTGTTCAACTTAATGTTGTGAGTCTTGAAACTTGACATGTAGATACTTGACAATGTATATAGGAATATGAGACTTGATTGGACCCTTGAAAACCTCAATTTCTTTGCAAGAACCAAAACCCTAACTTTGACTGTGTTATGAGGCAATTGGACTGTGCAACCCTTGAGAGATTTGAAACTTGATCTTGCCAAATCTTGAAGAATATGGGAGGGCAAATTTTGGGGTACAACAGTTGCCCCTGTTCAATCTTCTTAAACCTGAGGATGTAGATTGGCTGGCGTGCCTTTCGTAATCCGAAGGTGGAAGATGATTGAACACTAGAGTGCCCAGAAATTTGCACTCACATAGTAGAATGTTAGCAGTGTGATGGCGGGAATGGGCTTACAGATGCCATTTGGAGGGATGATGGATAGGAGGATGGGCTTATAGATGCCATCTAGGGACTGTTGGTATGTGGATGGGCTTATAGATGCCATCTAGGTGTCGATCGCGTAAGAGATTCCTTAGCGAGAACTTGCGTACCTGAGAAAGAAAAATACTTACCTGGCCTGTTACAGGGATTGATCTTCAGACTCTTTATGTAGATATGCCCTGGCTGGATGCAGGAATCGAAACTGGAATTAGTCGTCAACAGACATGCCCTGGCTTGATACAGGAATCGAGTCTTCAAACTCTTCAGACGTGCCCTGGCTTGATACAGGAATCGAATCTGGAATTAGTTGTCAATAGACATACCCTGGCTGGATACAGGAATCAAATCTTCAAACTCTTCAGACGTGCCCTGGCTGGATACAGGAATCGAGTCCGGAATAAGTCGTCAACAGATATGCCCTGGCTGGATACAGGAATCGAATCTGGAATTCAAAAAGGTTGGTGAGTTGTCTCTACCGACAGGTTATCTCAGAAAACCTTTAGGGATTGATTTAACTGAACCAAGGGGTATTGTCTTCTCTGACGAGTTGTCTCTTCAAGGACGGGTTATCTTCATGGACGGGTGGTCTTTAACAACGAGTGTCTATAATGACGAGTGTCTATGACGACGAGTGTCTATAACGACAAGTGTCTATAACGACGAGTGTCTATAACGACGAGTGTCTATGACGACGAGTGTCTATAACGACGAGTGTCTATAACGACGAGTGTCTATAATGACGAGTGTCTATAACGACGAGTGTCTTTAACGACGAGTGTCTATAACGACGAGTGTCTTTAACGACGAGTGTCTATAACGACGAGTGTCTATAACGACGAGTGTCTATAACGACGAGTGTCTATAACGACGAGTGTCTATAACGACGAGTGTCTATAACGACGAGTGTCTATAACGACGAGTGTCTATAACGACGAGTGTCTATAACGGCGAGTGTCTATAACGGCGAGTGTCTATAACGGCGAGTGTCTATAACGACGGGTGTCTATGACGACGGGTGTCTATGACGACGAGTGTCTATGACGACGAGTGTCTATGACGACGAGTGTCTATAACGACGAGTGTCTATAACGACGAGTGTCTAAAACGACGAGTGTCTATAGCGACGAGTGTCTATAACGACGAGTGTCTATAACGACGAGTGTCTATAACGACGAGTGTCTATAACGACGAGTGTCTATAACGACGAGTGTCTATAATGACGAGTGTCTATAACGACGGGTGTCTATGACGACGGGTGTCTATGACGACGGGTGTCTATGACGACGGGTGTCTATGACGACGGGTGTCTATGACGACGGGTGTCTATGACGACGGGTGTCTATGACGACGGGTTTCTATGACGACGGGTGTCTATGACGACGGGTGTCTATGACGACGGGTGTCTATAACGACGGGTGTCTATAACGACGAGTGTCTATAACGACGAGTGTCTATAACGACGAGTGTCTATAACGATGAGTGTCTATGACGACGGGTGTTTATAACGACGGGTTTTTTTAGGAAATGATTTAACTGGATTTGTCTTTTCTGACTGGATTTGCATCAGAAAAACCTTTGGGATTTAACTGGACTTGTCTTTCTTGACTGGATTGGTCTCTTTTGACTATATTCGTCTACTTTGACATAACTGATCATTTAACTGTATCCTTCCTGAAAGGTAAAGGTCAGTCATATGCAATGCATGATATGGATCAAGCAATGATGTTCTCGACATAAATGAGATTGTATGACATGATTCATATATGCATGTATCATGTTGTAATGGGATGTTTATGAATAATGTATCTTCGTCTGGGAAAGCAAATCCTTGACGCATGTTAGGAAGTGGAATCCTAGGCTGACGTCGAAGAGTAGAATTCTTCATTTCCGCTGGGGAGGATGATTGCAAGAATACCGGTAGGAGAAGATGACTCTGTTGGGGAAAAAACTTGTTGGAGAGATTACTCTGCGGGGAAAATACTCTGGGGGAAGAGATACTTCGCTGAGGTTGATGATAACTCCGCTGGGGGATAGGAGGAACTTCTCCGAGGGCGATCTTTCCGTGGTAATTAGCTGAGGATAACCCAGTTATAAGCCCTGAAGGGAATAACTTTGAATAAAGCCGGGGAGATGCGTTCGTACTCTGCAGGGAGCGAAGGTATCTTAGTTGTGTTCTTCAGCTGAACTTACCTTGGTACCTCGGTGGACAGAGCAACCAGATTGCTTAGACAATTCACATTGCCCCAGTTTCTGCAGGAAGAGGTACCTGTGGAGATGCTTGATCACTGCTGATTGACAAATCTTCTTCTGGTAGACAAGTGAAGAGATGACGGGACATAGTCGTACGCTTTGATCCCTAACTTTTGCCTGGACCGCCCTTTCGGGTTTTCAGTCCACCGGGATACCCATTTTTGCCCAAGCCGCCTTTTCAGGTTTTCGACTTGCCGGGTGTACAAATTTTTTTATTTTCATCCCTTATTTTTGCCCGAACCCTTTTGGTTCGCCGGGGAGCCCTTATTTTTGCCTAGGTGTGTCAACCTAGCGGGTCTTTGATTCTTCGTAGCGTTTTTTCTACTATGTCCTTGTTCTCGGGATGTAGGGAGGTGCCCCTGTCAGTAGTGCTGTGTTGCCATACTACAAGAAGATCTTCGTTTGATCGTCCAATGCCCCAAGTGATGGAGATTTGCCCCAAGCTGGTTGGCCTTTTGAGAGATTCTCCGAATCTTGACTGGACTGCCCCAGATGATGGACCACGATCATGTCTGCCCCTTGGTTGGGAGTGCTTTTGTTCATCAGATATTCTTCGTGCGAATTTCTTTGCTGTTCGAACAAAAAGTCATGTGCAAACGATGTTATTTAGAAATGTCAAGCTTATGTCTGTCTTGAAGATTTTAAAAATGCATTCTTTTTATAAAAACAAGTGAATTTTTTGTAAACTGTGATGTCAACTCGTTATTTTACCGCAAGCCTTAAGGAGTCAGGATACCTTTCGTAACAGTATGCTTTCGAACTAACCCATGCTTCAGCTAGGACTTTTAAGGGTTGTAGCGTGGCCTGGTTCACGGTTTAAGAAACAAAGGATAAAGGCTCAAATTTTATTTGTACCCACCCGCTCTTCATGATGTTCTTCAAACCTAAACTCAGCTAATCGCGCGTTAGACCTTGTTTGAGTCTTTGTCCTGATATTATGGTGATGGTTCGGATATTGACAGTTTATTTTGAATAGGCGGTCATTTCTTTTTTGTCGAGGGTTTGTATGACCTCTTTCTTTTTTGATTTTGTTATCCCTGTCTTTTGCCTGAACTGTTTCTTTTTACAGTCAGCGGGATGCCCCAGTTTTGTAAGTCTCCTTCATAGGTTTTGACTTATTGGGCTTTAGTTTTTTTTTGGTAATGACTTCCTGTCTTTGTGATTATTCAGAACCATCACTGTCTTTTGTTTTGTAAGGACTTCTTCATTGTGCACTTGGATCAACTGAGAGAACTACCCTGCCCTAGGTTATGATTAAGGGTTTTAATTTTCGAAAAGAAAAACTCCTACTTCTTTGGCTCGAAGGGGTTAACGAGGGATTATCTTCCTTATAACTCCAGTGTTTAGGAATTGAAACAATGCCTGTACCTCATCAGCGGGGTATGTTCAAAAGCATACTGTAAGGATCGTGGTATCGTTTTCGTCATCCTCCCTCAAGAGGCTTAGAATTTTTCAATCAAGAGTTGATCATCACAAAAATATGAAAGCAGTTTGAATATAGTGAATACGAAATAATTACTTCAAAACAGACATGTGTAATGCATTAATGAAATAACAACATTTGACATAAAATGTTTGAACAATCAAAGAAAAATACAATTGGAACATCCGAATGAACAAAAATTTCCAATCCTAGCCATGTCTTGGCAAGGGAGCAGTGATCACATTGGGAGCCTCTGGAGAGTCGAACTGGACTTCCTTTGCGTCGATCAGATCCTGAACCTTGTTTCTCAAAGTCCAACAATCATCTGTAGCATGCCCCGGGCTGTCAGAATGATAAGCGCAGCGAACATTGGGGTTATACCTTGAAGGTGTCCTATTGGGATTCTTTGGAGGGTCCCTTAGAGTTACCAACTTGGTCTCCAGCAACTGCAGCAATATCTGGGACAAGGTCACGCCGAGGGGAGTGAATTGTCTTTTAGGTCTCTCTTCCCTTTGTTGATTGTGACACTGAGGAGCACCGGCCGGCTTTGCAATAACTACCGTGTTGACAACACTAGATTCTCTCTTGGATGGTTTCTTCTCAGTGTTCGAGGAGACACCATTCTGTATTTTCCCCGACTTGATGCCAGCTTCTATTCTTTCCCTGGTCAATATCAAATCTGTAAACCCAGCAGCAGAGTTCCCAATCAGGTGGTTGAAGAATGGACCAGACAGGGTCCCCAAGAACATGTCGACGAGCTCGCGGTCAGTTAGAGGTGGCTGTACCCTTCCAGCAAGGTCCCTCCATTTTTTAGCATATTCTTTAAAGCCTTCGCCTGCCCCCATAGACATCCCCTGAAGCTGAGTACGCGTGGGAGCAAGGTCGGCATTATACTGGTACTGCTTGTAGAATGCAGTGGCCAATCCCTCCCAGCTGCGGATGTTGGCTCCATCCAGCTGATAGAACCACTCGAGTTAAGTCCCTGACAGACTATCCTGAAAGAAGTGAATCCACAAATTCTTGTCAGCCGTGTAGGGTTGGATCCTCCTTATGTATGACCTGAGATGCAGCTTAGGACAGGATGCCCCGTCGTACTTTGCAAAGGCAGGTACTTTGAATTTGTGTGGGATCACTACCCCAGAAGACAGACCTAGATCTTCGAAGTCCAGGCCGGGCACTTTTTGTATTTCCATGGCACTCAGACGGTCCTCTAGTTGCTTGTACCTATCTTCAGCGGGAGGGTACTGTTCATCATTGAAATTCGTCTCGTTGTCGGAGACCACTGGACTAGGAACCTCTATCTCATGGGGACTGTCCTTTCCAACAGATGGGGTAGTCTGCTCAGCCTCATTTCGTGATCCATTCCCAGATTTGCGTCTAGGGTTGAACAACACCGTCCTCTTCTTCTTCTTCTTCTTCTTCATAAGCAGAGTCTTCAATTCCTGTTGACCTTGGGCTAAGCTCATAACCATCTCTTGGAACTGGGCATTCTGGGCCTGGAGTGCCTTGATAGCTTGTTCATTGGATGCTTCAGGATTCATGATGATTGCTGAAATAAACAGCGAAGAAGATAAGTGACCTGTAAAAAGGGGTACCTGTTATGCAATGATGTGTATGGTATGCATGCAATGTTTTCAAGGATCTCGCGGGGTAAACAGAGAAATTGTTAGAATTTGAATTCGTAGCTTGATTGAAGGAACTGCATATTGTTGAGAGTCCTTCTTCAAGAGTCAAGGCTCACCATATCCAGTGAGTCATAGCCCCTGACAACCTTGGCTAGAGGAAAATAAATCCCCTTTGCCCCTTGCTAGATAATTGGTTCATTATGACCTGCATCACAAACCCTTGAGATCCTTGAAATGGATTAGTCTTTATGTAGGATGTATGCAATGGTATGATGGTATGATGTTATGCTATGCGTGGAGTGATGTAAGTGAACCCTGTTATGAGTCCAGATTAAGGACTGGAAACAAAACCTGCAAGGAAATCGCATGTTAGATAACAAGCATGCAAGTAGTCAAGTTTGAAGGCACACAAGTCACACAGAGAGCCCTTAGAGTTTAGGCCAGCATGAAGTTTGGGGTACTACCCTCTTGAAGTTGGTGGGCTCAAACCTGTCCTATCAAAAGTAACCGGGTTCTAAGGATCTCAATATCATTGGGTTGTTTTCTATGTTCATTGTTTCGGTTTAGCCACTGAACTGGCGATCAAAATATTCCAAGAAAACAACCCTCAATGAGTGTAGTATCGATTATCAACCAACTTCGGACTGCGCCAAAGTCAGTCATCTCACTACCCTAAAGAGGCCAGGATGGTCAAGTAAGGTTCCTAAGGTCAGTTGATGCTTCACGACACCACGCGGCGGCCCCGTACTCTCCTTGACTTGACTCAAGGGTTACCGGTACTCACCAAAGTGCCACATCAACGTAGCAAACTGCTTCAACCGTGTCGGTATACCCCGCACAGTTCCCTCACAGTTTTGTTGCTACTTTCTAAGAGGTATCCCCCAGATTCGGGTTAGGATCTATAGAACTCCCAAAACAGGCCCACAATATTAAAGCAATCAAAACAGGCAATTGAAAACATAAGTATAATCTATCCTAAGGTACACCTCACTTTAAGTATATATCCCCAGTAGAGTCGCCAGTTCTGTGATCGGTGGAAATAGAACTGACTGTTTTTAGCTGGTTTCGCGAAATGTCGCGGTAAGCAAGAGTCGCCACCGTCTTTTATGTTCTCCAACAAGGAAAGGACAAAAGCACAGCAAAATTCCTTTTCGAGATGTTTCTCGGTTCGGGAGGTAGATTTATAGAAAGGGAAGGTGTTAGCACCCTTTCTATCAGTGGTTACCCACGGGCTCTTAGGTACTTGCTCACTATGTTTTCAAAATTTGTTTGCTTTTCAAGTGTGTTTGGGTTTTGAAAAAGTTTAGTTTGAAAACTTCTAGGTAACTCTTGTATCTGTCCTCAAGAGTGTATGAAGTATTTGTTTGAAATTTTTTTGAAAGTGTAGGTGCGAAAAGATGTTTTTGTTTTTTGAAAGAGCAAGTACCCAGGAGAAATCTACCTACTCTAAGGAATTAAACTGTGTAAGAGTCCTTTAGACAGTACTATCCCACTATTGAGAAGTAGGAAGCACCGTCGTTGGAGGTATTCAGGTCAATTCGATTACAGGGACATGTGTGGTCACCAAAGCAATAGTAGGACGCCTTAGCGGTAACCCTAATGTCCTAGATCCTTTTTATCCGAGGCAACCGTTTCGAGGAAACTAGATCTTTAGACAGGAGGGCGACCTCTAAAACACCCTATACTTGATGACCACTTTCGAGGCAACGAGTGAGGCGTACCCTAGAAGTGGTGTGTGCATTGTGTGTTGTTTTCATGTTAACATTTATCTTGGATCATGCAATTGTGAGCTACGAGTTGTTTTTAATTATCATACATTCTTTCATGCAATTTAGCAGTTAGGAGTGCGGAAAATTAAATACAGAAAGGTAAAAGCTACGCTATTACAAGGCGCGGGTCTATACATCGCCAAAAAACAAAGACCCGTTTTTGATAAAGATGCGGAAAGTTAAAAAAAGCAATAAACCTAATTAATATTACATCCTTGAAACAGTTACATAATAATCAAAATATAAAATATAACGCGCGAAAGAATTAAAATCAAGACGTCCTTAGGGTTTTTGACCCTCTTGAGAAATTAAGAGTTTTTTGTCCTTTGCTTGAAATTAAAATTAAACTTAATTATTTAATTAATTATTTACAAGAAAGATGTTTTTTTTTGTATTTAATGATAATAAAGAAATTAAAATCAAAAGAAAACCCTAGTTCTAAGTTTATTTTAATTATTAAGAAAATGTTAAAGTTAACCTAATTTAAACTAATTAATTAATTTATATTTTTATGTACAAAAATAATAATAATTAATAATGATAATAATAAGAAAATGATTAAAAAAAAGTCAAAACCTAATTCTATGCAATTTTTATTTATTAAGAAAAAGGATTAAAATTAAAACCTAAATTAAACTAAGTTAATTATTAGTATTTATTTACAAAAATAGCTTAATGGTGAAATTAATAAATAATTAAATATATTTACAATTTTGAGTTTCTGATTTTTATTGGGAAAATTAATTTATTGTGAATTAATAATAATAATTAAACAATTAAAAGAAATAAAAAGAAAAGAAAAGAAATTGCAAACCAAGGGGGTATGGTGGCCCAAGTGGAGGTTTGTTTTGAGCAATTCTGGCCCAAGAAGACCAAGCCTGGTTGACTTTCAGGAATCACGTGCGTGCTGTTTGACTGGAGCACACCATGGACTCCATCTCTTGGCCTTCAGATTGTTCATCAAGGCCACTTGGCAAGCTAACGCGTGAGGCTTATGGTGGAACGTTGGATCACACGCTGCACTGGAACACGTTAGAACAAAAATTAACAATTATATGGGGGGACCTGGGAATCGAACCCAGGTCCCAATGTTTGCCAGCCACGTCTCCCACCATCTGAGCTATGAAGCGCATTTGTAAACATATTGATAAACAAATATTATATAAAATACAAACAATTATTATGATGCAACAAAAATATGCGCACTGAGTTTGAATGATCCACAAGCGTTTGGACAGCTCACCCTTCTTCTTCGTTTTTCCTGCAAACATGAACAAGATAGCGGGGGTTTTAAACCCCCACTAACTACAAGTCCCAATAATAGCGATTAGAGTTATGGATCATATAAAAAGAGCGCAAGGGTCTCAATGATTTCGTCTTGTCCTGACGAATTCATCCATACAGGTCTTGAGGTCTAATTTTACAGTATACGCAAAGCCCTAATTTTCAAGCTTTGAAACCCTAGATATCTCCCATGGTGAATTTCGATTCAGGCAGTTTTAGCACAATTAAACTATATCAAAAGCTTCAGGAAGATGTCAGCAATACAAATCAATAAGCAAAACATGTCAATGATGCATAAAAATTGGATTTCGATTATGGGAATATTTGGCCAAACCGTGACTCTGTTTTACCGTTTCCTTGGGTATGAGAGCTTGTTCTTGATGGCAATAGCATCCTGGAGACTCAGGCAATATGTTTGAATCAAAAAGAAGCTTTGAATTGTGCTACAAATAGGATTTCAGTTTCACAATGTTCTTGAGTTTTTTGCAATTTGGTTATATGGTTTCAGCAGCAATTGTGCGTGTCTAGCTTTAGGGTTTGCTTCAGCACATATATGTGAATGGAATTAGGTTAAAATAAAGCCCAAAAGTCCATTGTATTATGACTTGAATGTGTGATTTCCAATCATATCTTTTTCAATCTTTTCTTTCATGAAACCTTGCCAATCATGGATATTTTGATGCCTTTGAGGTGTACACGAGTTTCCAGCTTGCCCTAGCCTTATTTGTCTCACAAAAGATCCAAAAATCATATCTTTTAAATTTTCCTACAATTAAAACCAATTAAATGAATTAATATTAATAAAAATTCAATTAATTAATTAAAAATAAGAAAATAAATCAAATTAAGTTCAATGGGTCGTGCATAGGCCTTGGGTAATGATTCAAGAAAGAATTTGAGGCCCATTAGCAAAAATGAAGTGTTTTAGGCAAAGTTGACTTTCGAAAATTCCCAAAAATTTCTCAACTTCTCCAATGCATTTCTTGCTCAATTTTGAAGCTATGAACATGTTCTTGGACATTTTGGAAAGGTCTTGAAGTCCTATAACGAATGCCTTTGGTACCATGTCATTTTGATTCACCAATCTCAAGTTATGGTCTTTGACTTAAAGTTCCTTTTTGTTGACTTTTGAAAATGACCTATAATGTTGAAATTGATAACTTTTTGTGAGAGTATTTCTTGGACTTGGAGTGTGAAGATGAGTTGCTGGAAATGTCATCCCCTTCAAAATGAGCATTGGATGGGATTTTTCTGATGAACCATGAAAAAGTTATGCCCTGGTCAAATTGCAGTTGACTTTTCAGCTGTCTAAAAATAGAAACTTTTGTCATCTTGAGACTTTTTGAGCCATGCTTGTGGAATCATGATCAAGAATTGATCAAATGATGATTGTGGCTTCAAAATAAGATGTTGACCAAAATTTTTGACTTTTGACTGCCAAATGACCATTTTGCCCCTGCAGTTGACTGTGAAGCAATTAGGGTTTTTGACTGTTCAACTTAATGCTGTGAGTCTTGAAACTTGACATGTAGATACTTGACAATGTATATAGGCATATTAGACTTGATTGGACCCTTGAAAACCTCAATTTCTTTGCAAGAACCAAAACCCTAACTTTGACTGTGTTAGGAGGCAATTGGACTGTGCAACCCTTGAGAGATTTGAAACTTGATCTTGCCAAATCTTGAAGAATATGGGAGGGAAAATTTTGGGGTACAACACTCACTGTGATACGGTGGGAGAACTGACTTGGGATTTTGCATTTGTGTTTGCAAATGTTTCAGTTTAGCAAGAGTCGCCACCGACTTTTTATTTTATCCTAAGGAAAGGTCAAAAAGCACAGGAAACACCTTTGAGATGTTTTCTTGGGTTCGGGGAGTAGATTATAGAAAGGGAAGGTATTAGCACCCTTTCTATCCATGGTTATCCATGGGCTCTTAGTTACTTGCTTAGATCACTTGCTTTGCTTTTCAATTGTTTGAAATGGTGCTTTTCAATTGTTTGAAATGGTGCTTTGTGTGTGGTTTTGAAAGATGTGTTGAAAAGAGGCCATCGTTGTGGCAACCTTTGTAATGATTCTTGTTTGAATGTATACAAAGGTGTTTTTGTCTTTTGGAAAGTTTTCAATTTTTAAAAGTAGGGTTTTGAAATTGTGTTTGAAGTGTGTTTTGAAGATAGCAAGGATGTTTTTGCAAGTTTTGATCAAGTAACCAAGAGTTATCTACCCTATTTTACTCAAAGATCTTTCTTATGTTTTTTACCCTTTTAACAGTGTTGTTTCACCATTGTATTTGGTGAACAACCTTGTGTTAGGATGTTAAACGGGACAGGCGTGGGTCATCGTATAGACCATGATAGCAATTGTGTCAAGTATTTTTGGCAATTTTCTTAAGGGACTTGATCATTTTGTTTAGGCAATTCAGATAGCGTCATCGAGGGACTATGATCTTTTGTTTTGTTTTTGTTTTGCCAAAGTACTTGACATGCAACCATGGCCCATTTTTGAAGGCAACAAGTGGATTGAAACCCTAGGGGTGCAAGTGTGCATTGTGTTTGTTTTTCATGCATGTTTATCTTGGATTAGGTCAAGCTAGTTATTGATTTTCTTTGCATACAAACCCTAGGTCTAACCATGGCATAATTGAAAGCATTTAAAAGTGCGAGAATTTAAATCCTACACTATTACAACATGATATAGGGAGGGGGGTACAAATTTGAATTGGGGATTATTTTGAAAGAATTTAAACCCTAAATTACTATTACAACCAAATTGAATGTACAAGGTACAATATTTAAATGTGCAATAATTAAATAAAATACAATAAATAAATGTTAAATAAAATGTATTATGCAAAAAGTTTTTATGTATGTAAAAAGTAATTTTTTAATATGAAATGTAAAAATAATAAAAAAAAGAAAGCCAATTTTAATTATTTTGTTATTTAGGGCAAAAACCCTAATTCTTAATAAATAGTATTATTTATTAATTATATACAATAATATATTAATTTATACAAAAAATAAAAGTATATTGTAAAGAAGATATTTTTAGTGCAAAATATTAATAAAAATAAAAATAAAAATGTAATATTTTTATATTTTTGTCCTAATTATTTAATAAAATAAAGTATATAAGTATATATATATATATATATATATATATATATATATATATATATATATATATATATATATATATATATATATATATATATATATATATATATATATATATTAAATATATTAAATATATAAAAATAGAAATTAATTATTTACAAAAATGTGCATATTTCAAGAAAATATTTTCAAGTGTGTATAAAAATAATAAATAAAAATAAGTATATTTTTTTACATTACTCTTTGAGTTTTAATAAAAGAAAATAAACTATTTACATATTTATGCTAGTAAAATAAAAAATAAATGTGAAATAAATATGAAAAAATATAAAATAATTTTTTTGGCATTTTTTATATTTGGACAAAAAATAATAAAATCAGAATAAAAAATAAAAACATCAAAATGACAAATATTCAAATAAATGGGCCAGAGGGGTGTAAACTGAAAATGCATGTGTAAAGAGTAAAAACAACCAGGCCCAGCCCAGTCAGACTTCATCTTCTTCCTCTTGTTCACAAAACACGCGTTCTGTACATCAATGGCTATCTCCTGATTCTTTGATTTTTTGAAAAAACTCATAACATGAAACTTGTAGAGTATCAAACAACGAATCCAACCATATAAAAAACTTAAGCTAACTCTCAAAGACCAGAGAGAATTTCTCTGGCCCTAATTTCTAACCTAGTTTTTTCAGAAAGTTCATGAACAAAATTCTCCTAGCACGATTAATATAAATGAAAACTAAGCATATGTATGGCTTCAGGGCTATGAGTACAACATATTTCATTCACAAACCTAAGCCTAACTATTCCTAAATAGAGAGATAGAAGTCCATGAAATACCTGTTTCAGTTGACTTCGAGCTGGACAATGCAGCAACTTTCAAGGGTGCTTGAGCTTCTTTTGAGCTTGCCTGAGGTCCAAGGAAGCTTTTCCAATGCTTGGTTTATTTTGAAATATCTTGAATCGTGCCACAGAACTCAACCTGCAAAGCTTTGAAACAAAAATGGAAATGTGTGTTAATGGTGTTACAGCAACTTGTGGATGATCTGGATAGCTCAGGTAGGTTGGTTGGAAGGTGTTTGAAGTATCTTTGGGCTAAATGCACGATGGAATATGGAGATGGAGATGGTTATGCAGGGGTTGCCCTGTTTTGCAGAAAAACAGGGATTTTGTGTACAAGGGAGTTTGAGAGGCAAAGGGGTCGTGTTTATGGCTTGTTGGGAGGTATCAAACTTGTTTACAATGTTTGTGTAAGTTAGTTTTTACAGATGTGAGAGATGGCTTGTATTTTGCAAGTTTCTTCTACTTGAAGCAAGAGTGTGTATGTTCTCAATGCAAGCCTGTCCAAGACCTATATTTTGCTGCACACTTTCCCCTTGGTTCTTGGAATTGGTAGATTGGATCTTGCTTCAGAGATATGGCCCCATGCCTCAAGGATTTTGTTTTGACATAAAGTGCAACTTTACAAAAATGGCATTTTACCTTTTTCCAAATAGGGATTAATCTTGTATACAATGTCCAAATGAACAAGATAATACCTTAGCTCAATGGTTATGCATTAAATTATGGAGTATAAACTGGTTTTGAGGCCTTCAAGCTAGTACCAAGCATGTTGATTTGAAAATGCAAGTTTATATGAATATGTATTGGTCATGGACAAAAGTGAGTTTTTGCCAACTTCAAGCATTCGATTCTCTCTAACCACAAGGGTGTTTGAGGAGTTCTTAGACAATTTGGAAAGCTTGGAACATGTACTATAATCCATCTTTGAAATTAAACTTGAAAATCCAAGTGGAACTATGTGAAAAATGGCCAAGAAGATGGGTCAAAATCCTGCCTAAACTAGGGCAAAATTTCTCTAAGTTAAAAGTTTTAGGTACCCTTGTTCCAAAAATCATAACTTGAGATACAAGCCTCTTTTGAGAAAACTTTATGAATCAAATTTGTAGACTTTGTGATGGACTACAACTTTCATGTTGCAAGTTTTGTTTGAATCTATTTTCATCTTGGTGAAAAAATGGGACAAAGTTAGGAAAAAATAAGAAAATTTCATAACTTAGAAAATTTCTAAGTTATGAAATTTTTCCATTTTAAACCTTAATTTGCATTTTTGGGTTTCTTGATGAAAAAGTTTCATAATTTGACATGTCTTGATGAAAAATGACTCTTGGCACTTGATTTTGACCAAAAAGTCAAAGTTTGACTTTTCAGTGTACAATCAAATTTTGATTAGTTGACTGAAAAATTAATTTGTCAATCCTATGCATTTGAGATCTTTTGAACTTGTTGAATGGATCAAGACAATGTCATTGAGTTCTTGAGTCCATGTGTGAGCTTGATTTTCCATTGGTTAGGTCAAACAGTCAAAAGTTTCCTTTGTGCAGTCAAAACCCTAAAAATGACCATTTTGCCCTTTTGGTGATCTGATCAAATTTCTTGTGGAATTGTGATCCAAACTTGATCAAATGGTTCATATGAGTTCATAATGTTGATGTGGGTAAAAATTCATGAGGTTTGACTGTCAATTGGCCACAGTTGGCTTTTTCCCCAATACAGCTGATTTCTAGGTCAACTGTCCAATTGACTGGGCAAAAATTTGAATCAAGGCTTAAAACTTGGTATGGACAAACTTGTGAGTCCAACAGGAAGTATGAAAGTCACTTTGGGCATTGTAGGTCAAAATATCCCTGTGCAAACTCAAACCCTAATTTAGGTCAACAGCATAAGGAGGTGTCTTGAGCAGAGCAAACCCTAGCTTGATCTTGAGTTCCAAGAGTCTTGTGATGAGAAATGTTGATGAAATGATAGGGCAAATTTTAGGGTACAACAGTTTCCCCTGTTCAATCTTCTTGAACCTGAAGAGTTAGATTAGCAAGTTTGCCTTTCGCGACTCGAAGGTAAAAGAGGATTGGACACTAGAGTGCCCGTAAATTTGCACTCGTCAAAACATAGATGCGGGAATGGGCTTAAAGATTCAATTTGGAGATGGTAGAATCTTGCTGGAGATGGGCTTAAAGATGCCACCCAAGAATCTTTGTTGAATTGCAATGTTGTAGGTTAGAAGAATGAGCATCAAAACGGTATTCGTGTCTGGAATGCCATTGAACTGCATCTGGAGACTGAGTTTGTATGAGAAAAAGAATGGCGTCCGTGTCTGGCACGTATCTAAGCTGTAATTGTATTTGAATTTTGAATGAATATCAGAATGAATGTCGTGTCTGGAGTGTATCTGTATTGTATCTAGGTAATAGAGAAACATCTGCGTATGGAGCAACTGTGTGATAGGGATAAACTATGAATGAGTGACAGAATGGCAACCGTGTCTGGAGCGTATCTGGACTGTATCTGAAGTTGAGATCTGTATGAGTAGTATAATGACCGTCGTGTCTGGGGTGTATTAGTACTGTAACTGGGATCTGAATAAGTGACATAATGACTTCCGTGACGATTGCACTGGGGATAATCAAACTTCTGGTGTAAGGGTCAGAATAGAATCCGTGTTTGGAGCGTATCCGAACTTAAAGCTGATAGTTGAATCTGAATGAGAAATAGAATGGCTGTCGTGTCTGGAGCGTATCTAGTCTGTATCGGATTGCTGAAGCCTGAATGAGTATTAGAATGACCGTCGTGTCTGGGGTGTATCCATACTGTATTTTGACTTGAAATTTTGAATGAGTAATAGAATGACCGCCGTGTCTGGGGTGTATCCATACTGTATCTGAAATCTTTGAATAATTTTTAATGATAGCTTTTTAATTTTATCCTGAAAAGGGTAAAATGTTAGCTGAAACACAAAGTTATGTTGCATGATATGTATGATGTAATGAATTGTGTTTCATCAATGTTTATGATATATGAATGTAATGGTTGCACATGTAAGCTGAGTAACTGTCTTGCTGAGGAAAATAAATCCTTGATAACTGGAGATAATGAAATCTTTGATTGCTGTCGGGGAAAGTAAATCCTTGACCAAAGCTGGGGATTCCAAAAATCTTTGAAGATGAGAAATCCTTGCTGACTGCTGACTGCTTAGGGGAATAAGGAAAACTCTGAAAATCTCTACTGGGAAGTTAAAACCTGGGAGACTTCTGCTGGAGAAATGAGACTGAGAATCTTCAATCTGCTGGGAAATAACTCTGTGGGGAGAATGTTCACTATTCTGGCTCCACTGGGGATAGGATTTTCAGGGTTTTCGGGCTCCACTGGGGATCTCGAAGCTTAACTCTGATGGGAAGTTTGAAGCTTAACTCAGCTGGGGAATCAAGTTTTAGACTGCACTGGCTCCGTTGTGGATCTTGAAGCTTAACTTCGCTGGGGAAATATACTCCATACTTAACCTTGTTGAGGATCCGAATGATGTATCGTAGGGGATTTCTTCTGGAATGGCATAAAGATTTCTTCCTACTCCTTCAACCTATCAGTAATTATCCTTTTTTTCAAATTGTTTTATTTGTAAGCAGTGATTATATTCAAATGCATATGCCTATTTAACAAAACATTGGACGTTTTTCAAATAAAACATAAATGAAAAAAAAAAAGGCAAGCAAATTTCTGTACTTTGAAGTATTTTTGTATTAACTTTTGTGAGTATTTTTGTACAAAGGAGACAGACATCCTAGTAAGAGAATGTTGTCGTAAAAATTGAAAAATTTTATACAAAAGAAAGATGGCTATGTGTAACAATTCCATGGGATTCCCATTCTGCTATAGCCTTCACAACTCTGAATATTTTATCCATTCGCTGCTTCGTCCGCTGATGACTGGATTGATCAGAAGCTAGGAGCTTGTTGGTGAAGAGATTATTCTCAAAGTGACCCAACGAGACATAGTCATACGCTTTAATTCCCTAACTTTTGCCTGGACCTCCCTTTCGGGTTTTCGATCCAGCGGAAATCCCTTTTTTGCCTAAGTCGCCCTTTCGGGTTTTCAACTTACCGGGTGTACAGATTTTTTTGTTTTATCCCTAATTTTTGCCTGAACCGCCCTTTCGGGTTTTCGATTCACCGGGATGTCCTTTTTTGCCCAAGTCGCCCTTTCGGGTTTTCAACTTGTTGGGTCGTTTTATGCGTAGTATCTTTTGACTATGTTTGTGTTCGCAGGGTACGGGAAATTGTTGCCGTCCATGGTGGTCAGAATCATTGCCCCACCAGAAAAGATGCTCTTAATCACAAATGGTCCTTCGTAAGTAGGAGTCCACTTGCCCCTGGGATCACTTTGGGGCAAGATGATCCGCTTGATTACAAGATCTCCGACTTGATATACCTGACGTCTAACTTTCTTGTTGAAAGCCTTGATCATGCGTTTTTGATACGTCTAACCATGACAGACAGCAGTAAGTCGCTTCTCGTTGATCAAATTAAGTTGATCAAGCCGGGTATGAATCCAATCGTCTTCGCTCAAACCAGCGTCCTTCATAATCCTTAAGGAAGGAATCTGAACTTCCATGGGTAGCACAGCTTCCATGCCATATACTAAAGAAAAATGGGGTTGCCCCTGTTGAAGTACGTGCCGTGGTACGGTATCCATGTAGAGAAAACGGTAACATCTCATGCCAGTCCTTGTAGGTGACTGTCATATTTTGAATGATCTTCTTGATATTTTTGTTTGCAGCTTCAACAACACCGTTCATCTTCGGCCGATAGGGAGATGAATTATGATGATAAATCTTGAATTGTTCGCATAGAGCGGTGATCATAGTATTGTTCAAATTTGTACCGTTGTCTGTGATGATCCTGTTGGGGACACCGTACCGGCATATGAGATTCTGCTTGATGAAGCGGGCAACCACATTCTTTGTAACAGAGGCAAAGGAAGCTGCCTCGACCCATTTGGTGAAGTAATCAATAGCCACCAAGATGAAGCGATATCCATTGGATGCCGTGGGATTGATCTCTCCAATCATGTCAATGCCCCACATTGCGAATGGCCAAGGAGCTGTCATAACATTGAGGGGAACAGGAGGAATATGTACCTTGTCGGCGTAGACTTGGCATTTGTGGCAGGTACGGGAATGTTGATGACAATCAGCTTCCATGGTAGACCAGTAGTAGCCTGCCCTTAGAATCTTCTTAGCCATCGTATGTCCACTCAAGTGGGTGCCAAATGTCCCACTATGTATTTCGGTCATGATCAACTCTGCTTCAACCTTGTCCACACAACGAAGTAGAACACAATCATGTTTGCGCTTATAAAGGATGCCATTTCTTAGAAAGAACTTGGCAGCAAATCTCCTTAAGAACTTTTTGTCATTGATGGAAGCTCCTTCAGGATATTCTCTAGTCTGGAGATACCTTTTGATTTCATGAAACCAGGGTTGTTCCACTACTTCTTCGGTATTAATCTCATGACAGTGTGCTGGTTTGTTCATTCGCTGGATGGTAATTTGGGGAGCCTCGTTATCCCAGTTGAGTTTAAACATGGAAGACATCGTAGCCAGAGCATCTGCTAGCTGATTTTCTTCTCGCGGGAAGTGCTCGAAAGTAATCTGCTCGAAATGAGGCAACAACGTCAGGACATGTTCTTTGTATGGGATAAGATTAGGATGTTTAGTGTCCCACTCTCCTTTGACTTGACTGATAACCAAAGCCGAGTCCCCAAATACGACCAAAGATTTGATTCCCAAGTCTATAGCATCCTTGAGACCAAAGATGCAAGCTTCATATTCGGCCATGTTGTTGGTACAACTGAAGCAAAGTCGGGCAGTGAAGGGTGTATGGAAACCTTCCGGAGAAATGAGTACCGCACCGATGTCGTTGCCAAGTGCATTTGAAGCACCATCAAAGTACAGGTTCCATCGGGATCCTTGTTCAGGTCCTTCATACGGTCCGTTACCTTCGATGTTGTCCAAAGTCATGATGTCCTCGTCAGGGAAGTCGAATCTCATAGACTGGTAATCTTCGACGGCTTGATGAGCTAGATGGTCAGCTAGTACACTCCCCTTTATAGCTTTTGTGGTAGTATACTGGATATCATACTCTGTCAGAATCATTTTCCATCTAGCGATTCTTCCAGATAAAGCGGGCTTCTCGAAGATATACTTGATCGGATCCATTTTGGAAATCAACAAAGTGGTGTGAGTCAACATATACTGCCTTAGCCGGCGAGCAGCCCATACCAAAGCGCAGCAAGTTTTCTCGAGCGGTGAGTAGCGAGTCTCACAGTCGGTAAACTTTTTGCTAAGGTAATAAATGGCATGCTCTTTTCGGCCAGACTTGTCATGTTGGCCCAGCACGCACCCCATGGAGTTATCCAAAATAGTCAGATACATGATTAACGACCTTCCTTCGATGGGTGGCATCAGAATAGGAGGTTCTAGTAAGTACTCCTTGATCTTATCAAAAGAAACTTGACAATCATTGTTCCATTCAACCACCTGATCTTTCTTTAACAGTTTGAAGATCGACTCGCAGGTAGATGTCAGGTGAGAGATGAATCTCGGGATATAGTTTAAGCGTCCCAAGAATCCTCTAACCTCCTTTTCAGTACGGGGGGTAGGAATTTCTTGTATAGCCTTTACTTTATCTGGATCAACCTCAATGCCTTTGTTGCTGATAATAAATCCAAGAAGTTTACCAGACCTAACTCCAAAAGTGCACTTGCTTGGGTTCAGTCTGAGTTTATACTCCTTCAACCTGGAAAACAGCGTTTGCAAATGATTAAGGTGTTCTTCTTCTGTCTGTGATCAAGCTATCATGTCATCTACGTAAACTTAGATCTCATGATGTATCATATCATGAAACAAAGCTACCATGGCGCGTTGATAGGTTGCCCCTGCATTCTTCAGTCCGAATGGCATCACTTTGTAGCAGAAGGTACCCCATTGCGTGACAAAAGTAGTTTTCTCCATGTGCTCGGGGGCGATTTTGATCTGGTTGTATCCCGAGAATCCGTCCATGAAGGAAAACACCTTGTGCTGAGCTGTATTGTCAACCAAAATGTCGATATGCGGCAGTGGGAAATCGTCCTTAGGGCTAGCCCTGTTTAAATCCCGATAGTCCATGCACATTCTGACTTTGTCGTCCTTCTTAGGTACGGGCACGATGTTAGCAACCCATTATGGATAGGAGGTAACAGCCAGAAAGCCAGCGTTGAATTGCTTCATTACTTCGGCCTTAATCTTCTCAGACATGTCAGGCCTCATTCGGCGAACCTTTTGCTTGATCGGCGGATAGTATTCTCTTGTAGGGAGACGGTGAACCACGATATCTATGTCTAACCCTGGCATGTCTTCATAAGACCAGGAGAAGATTTCAACATATTCGTTCAGCAACTGTACTAAGCGCTCCTTGATACTTGGTTCCAGGTTGGCACCCACTTTTACTTCCTTCCTGTCTTCCTCTGTCCCCAAGTTGATGGTTTCTAACAACTCTTCATGAGGCAGAATGGACCTCTCTTCCTGTTGTAGAAGTCTGGCTAGCTCTCCCGGCACTTCACAATCTTCGTCAACTTCGTACTCAGCATGATTGACCAAATCTTCAGAGTTATCGAAAGCTAAAACAGAATAGTCACCCAGGGAATCCGGAGTGGATGGGTACCTGCATTTGTGATGTGGGTGTGTGTAAGGGATAGCCATCCTTAAACAAGCAAAAAATGCAAAAGGAAAGAAAATGAACACAACAGTTTATAGATGAAAAACGTCCAATGATTCATTAAAACATGGCATATGATTATGAAGAAAATCAAACCCTTACAAATGGACCTACATGCTCCGGGCAAGGCATGAGGTGAAAATAGTGTGCGAATTGTTTTAGTTATTACAGACCATAAAAATGGGAAATTGTTCAAAGATAAAATTACTGGTTGATAAAGGTGATAGGAACAAAATCCTTTGCTTCCCAGTTGTTCAAACCCCCTTCGACGATCGGAAAGATCCAATCTTCGAAGTCGTTCTCTTCATCTTCATCCTCAACAACATTAATTCGGTGATGAGTGATCCTTATAGGTGGCCCTCCAGTCTTGGAACGACACATAGCCTTCTGTCCTGCAGCTGTAAACCCTAACCCAAACTTGTCTGTCTTATGGGGAAAGTCAGGCAATTGTCCCCATGTTGTACTCTTCCCTTCTTTGATCACCACCTCTGCGTCCTTGAGAGATGCCATCCTAGATACATGCTTGGGAATGATAGGCACCTCAACCATTATCTTCACAACTTCTACCTCAGGAGACACTTCCTCGAAATGCTGGAAAGGTGTTTCGATGAACTCTCCCTCCAGCTCCACATAGCGAAAGGAATTGAGATGACTTATCATGTACTCTTCCTCGCCGTGCACTGTTATAATTTTACCCTTGACAGGATATTTCAGCATTTGGTGCAAAGAGGAGGTAACTGCCCCGGCATAATGGATCCACGGTCTCCCTAGTAAACATGAATATGACGGACGGATGTCCATCACGTAGAAGGTGGAGTTGAAAACTTCTGTGCCTACTTTGATAGGAATATCAACCTCTCCATGAACCATTCTTTTGGAACCATCAAAAGCCCTAACAATGATGTTACTAGGCTTGAGAGTCAGTCCTTCGCAGTCCAAACGGTCTAAGGCTTTCTTTGGAAGCACGTTCAAGGAAGAACCAGTATCAACTAAGACATGGGCGAGAGTGGTTCCCCGAAATTCAACTGAAACATGTAACGCGTCATTGTGTTTCCTTCCTTTAGGAGTTAAGTCAGCATCGGAAAAGCCAAGGCCATTATCATCAGTAATACTGGCCACACATTCCTGAAACTGGTCAGCCGAAGTCTCTTGGGGAACATGTGCCGCCTTCAAGAATTTGATCAGGGCCTTAGCGTAGGCCTCAGAACAGAGCAAAAGAGCCAATATTGAAATCTTAGAAGGGGTCTTCCCTAATTGTTCCAAAACGTCGTAGTCACTTTTTCTGATTATTTTCAAGATTTCATCCATTTCTTTCTGAGTGGTTTAAGGGATAACCACAACATGAGCCTTCGTCCTGACAGGCACTTCCAGTATCCCCTTACCCTTGTCGGTAGTATCAGCAGCTGGTCTTATTACAGGAGTATCCAGTTCTTCAATCATTGGGCCTTGCACAGATGGTCCAACAGGTGCAGAAGCTTTCAAGGGTCCGAAAACTGCTCGAGGGGGAGCAATCTCCGGAGAAAAGATCCGGCCACTGCGGGTTATCTTGCTTGTACCCGCGATGTTCCCTATATCAGGGATTTCTTCTTTATAAATCTCTTGGACTGTTTTGATTTGCTTGATACCATGGTAGAAGATTTCTCCCCCATAGTTCCATGGTATCGTTTTGCTGGATTGGTAGGGGACAGGTCCCGGCATGGCGATCTTTAATGGTACACATTCAGAGTTGGGTGTAATCCTGACAGACCTTTTGCAAGCCTTGGGAGGATTGTCGGAAATGGTTATGATCGCAATATCGTTGGTAGAAGTAGCAACAGTATCAGAAGTAACAGGATTTAAGGTATCAACAGGGGTTTTCTGGAAAAGTATCTCTTGGGTATCCATCAGGCGTTGGACACCTGACTTCAACATTGGGCAATCACCTCGTATGTTCAAACAAAAATAGCAGTCTTTACCACAACCAGGAAAGATCCCGACTCTCAACAAATTTTCTTTAATCACACGTAACGGCGTCAACAGGTCAACAACATCAGTAACATGAGTATCCTCCATAACAACATGAATATTGTGGCCGTGCTTGGGCATCAGAGCAGATATAACATTGGGCTTCTCAAGAGCATCAAATTTTACTTCCTTAGCATCAATCAGATCCTGGATTTTGTTCTTAAGTGCCCAGCAATTATTGGTATCGTGCCCAGCACTGTCGGAATGGTAGGCACACATGGCATTGGAGTGGTAGTATGGAGAAGAGGTGTTAGGGTTCTTTGGCGCTTCTTTCAAACTGGTCAGATTCAGCTTCAACAAATGAGGGAGTACCTGAGCGGGCGTCATATTGATGCGGGTGAACTGCCGTTGTGGCCTTTCCACCCGTTGTTGATTAGGTCTCGACTGATTTCTACGAGGTTGATCATTTGACGAGTTTTGAATCATCACAGCTCCTACAGTCGGCCGGTGCTCAGTTCTTCCCTGTCCCTTCTGAGAATACATAGTAGATGCTTCCTTCTTGGCTGGGAAGGGTTTCTTAACAGCCGTGGATGCGGAAGCATCCTTTTGAATCTTTCCACTCTTAATACCAGCCTCAACCCTTTCGCCGGTCAAAATCAGTTCAGTAAATCCCGCAGAAGAACTCCCGATTAGATGGTTGAAAAAGGGGCCAGACAGGGTCCCCAGAAACATGTCAACTAACTCCCTATCCGATAGCGGTGGCTGCACCCTTCCAGCCAAATCACGCCACTTCTGGGCGTACTCCTTAAACCCTTCATTGGAAGCCATCCCCACACTTTTTAACTGAGTACGAGTGGGCGCCAAATCAGCATTGTATTGATACTGACGATAAAAAGCAGCTGCCAAGTCTTCCCAATTGTGAACCTCTAATCTCTCGAGTTGATAAAACCAGTCTAACTGCGTGCCCGACAAGCTGTCTTGGAAAAAGTGTACCCAGAGGTCTTTATCGGATGAGTGGGGTTGGATTTTTCTGACATACGACCTCAGGTGCATCTTTGGGCAAGACAGACCGTCGTACTTGGCAAATGTTGGCACTTTGAACTTAGGAGGGATAACAATCCCAACTACCATCCCTAGTTCTTCAAAATCCAATCCGAGCACCCTCTGCAACTCCATAGCTTCCAGTCTATCTTCAAGGTTTTTATATTTATCATCCGCTGGTGGATACTGTTGTTAGGAGTAGTCTTAGTCTTCTTCCTCTTCCTCCTCTTCAACCTCGGATTCAGAAGGCATAGCAGTCCCTTTCCCTTTACCGGCCCCTTCGTCAGACATTGAGGGGAACTCGAGAACTCTCCTAGCCTGATGCTCAAATCTTCTTCCCAAAGTGGCTACTCCAGGTCTCTTTTTCTTTTTCTCTTTATTCTTCTCCAACAAAACTTTGAGGTCCTCTTGACCCTTTGCCAAGGTCATGAGGAGTTGCTGGAATTGTGAATTTTGTGCCTGTAGATCCTTTACCGTTTGCTCCAAATCCATCTTGCTGAAATAAACAGCAGAAAGATAAGGAAACCTGGCGTGAAGACTTGTTTATGCATATGATGAATGGTATGTTATTTATGTAATGCACTCAAGGGTTCAAAAATTTAAATTTGTTGCAAACAAAAAGAACGCACGTCATATTAAGAAGAAATTTGTTAGTACATAAGTGCCCCATGGGCGAAATATTACAAAATTCTTAATGTAAAAATACATTGCGCATCCTCTTTGGCGCGATGTAAGTGTTGAGAGTTTCCTCCTCGTGAAGTCGGCGGGTGAGCTCCAAAACCTTCTTCTCACTGGCATAGAAGCTGGCTTCAAAAGTATCCCGTTCTTCCTTGAGTTGGATCCAACTCTTTTGCATTTCTTCCCATGATGTTGGCATGTCAGGATGTAGGATGGTGTATGGAACCTCTCCTTCCATAACAAGCTCTTTTATCAAGGGGAGAATGTGAGGGTATGACATCATAAGATTCTGGGAGCGGGTTCGTACCCACTTGAGATAAGGCTCAAGGGGGATGGAATTCTTGTGCCCCAGTGTCTTACTATCCACCTTGTTAGGCATCCTCCAAGCTCTGATGAACCTTTGTCGAAGTCCTCGCGCATCATTGTCGAAGTCAAAAACTAGGTCCGGAATCAGCATGTCATGAGGGCCATCCCTCCGGGCATATCCAAATTGTCTTAAAGCTAGACAGGGGTTATAGGTGATGCCTCCCCTAATGCCAAGTAGTGGGACATTAGGGAATTCCCCACAACGATCAATGACGATGACATTTTCTCTGGACCGAGAACACCAATGTACATCAGAATGTGTGAGGGTCATCAATCGTTGTGACCACCTTAAACCCTACTCATTCTTCAAAACTGATTGTGGAAGGTGAGAAATAAACCACCTTTCTAGGAGAGGAGTACATCACATGAGAACACCTCTTTTCCTCATTGTTCGTGTGTAAAATAAGTGTAGGATGTCCCCAAGCAATGTGGGTATAGGATTCCTGGATATGAAAATCTTGACAACATTCACATCTATAAGCTGATCAGGGTTTGGGAACAAGACCAAACCATAGATGAGGAGAGACACAATCTCTTCAAAGGCTTGTAGATCAAGAGATTTCCAGCAGTCTTGTGCCTTCTCGAACAGAAACTTTGCCAAGAAGCCCTTGACACCACTTCTGGTTTCCCAATGCCCCTTGATGTCAGATGGTTGCAAGTGTAATGCTTGAGCAACATCTTCAAGCTTTGGTTCTTTTTTCGTACCGTTGTAGGGTAGTTGATTAAGAATAGGAATTCTCAAGAGTTGAGAAAATTCCTCCAAAGTAGGCACCAACTGGTAATCAGGGAATGTGAAACAGTGGCGTATGGGGTCAAAGAACTGGAAGAGAACTTTCACCATGTCTTCTTCAATGTTGGTGTTGACCAAGTTGAGGAGTCTACCATGTCTTTCATTGAAGAGATAATTCTCTGGAATCCTGGAAGTAAGCTCCTTGAGTTGCGGAGGGATTCTCACAAGGTTGACTTGAATTGTTTTCCTGCGAAGAGATTCCATGACCTACAAAATAAGAACAAAGATGAAGATCCAAACCATTGAAATGGTTAGTGGATGTATATGATGCTTTATGATGTTCATGATGTATGCACAAGCACATGTACAAGCAAGTCACACAAAACCCTAATTTCAGGCTTGCATGAGGTTTCATAAGTAAGTACCCTCTTGAGTTTAGTTGGCTCAAAAACCTGTCCTATAATTAGTAACCGGGTTCTAAGGAGCTCAATATCATTGGATTGTTTTCTATGTTCATTGTTTTGGTTTAGCCACTTAACTAGCGACCAAAATATTCCAAGAAAACAACCCTCAATGAGTGTAGTATCGAGTATCTACCAACTTCGGACTGCACCAAAGCCGGTCATCTCACTACCCCTAAAAAGGCCAAGATGGTCAAGTAAGGTTCTAAGAGTTCATTAGTGCTTCATGACATCACTCAGCGGCCTCGTATTCTCTTTGATTGACTCAAAGGCTACCGGTACTCACAAATATGTCGCACTAATATAGCTATTGCTTCAACTGTGTCGGTATACCCCACACAGTTTCCACAACGTATTTCTATTTACCTATGCATGTTTCCCAAATCCGGGTGGAGGATTTCAAGCCCAAACAAGAGAACCAAAATGTAAAGCAAGCAAGGCAAACAATAATCATGCAAAGGGTGATCTAATCACTAAGGTTACTCCACTTTTAGTTAATTTCCCCAGCAGAGTCGCCAGTTTTGTGATACGGTGGGAGAACTGACTTGGGATTTTGCGTTTGTGTTTGCAAATGTTTCGGTTTAGCAAGAGTCGCCACCGACTTTTTATTTTATCCTAAAGAAAGGTCAAAAAGCACAGGAAAGACCTTTGAGATGTTTTCTTGGGTTCGGGGAGTAGATTATAGAAAGGGAAGGTATTAGCACCCTTTATATCCATGGTTATCCATGGGCTCTTAGTTACTTGCTTAGATCACTTGCTTTGCTTTTCAATTGTTTGAAATGGTGCTTTTCAATGGTTTGAAATGGTGCTGTGTGTGGTTTTGAAAGATGTGTTGAAAAGAGGCCATCGTTGTTGCAACCTTTGTAATGATTCTTGTTTGAATGTATACAAAGGTGTTTTTGTCTTTTGGAAAGTTTTCAATGTTTGAAAGTAGGATTTTGAAATTGTGTTATGAAGTGTGTTTTAAAGATAGCAAGGATGTTTTTGCAAGTTTTGATCAAGTAACCAAGAGTTATCTACCCTATTTTACTCAAAGATCTTTCTTATGTTTTTAACCCTTTTAACAGTGTTGTTTCACCATTGTATTTGGTGAACAACCTTGTGTTAGGATGTTAAACGGGACAGGCGTGGGTCATCGTATAGACCATGATAGCAATTGTGTCAAGTATTTTTGGCAATTTTCTTAAGGGACTTGATCATTTTGTTTAGGCAATTCAGATAGCGTCATCGAGGGACTATGATCTTTTGTTTTGTTTTTGTTTTGCCAAAGTACTTGACATACAACCATGGCCCATTTTTGAAGGCAACAAGTGGATTGAAACCCTAGGGGTGCAAGTATGCATTGTGTTTGTTTTTCATGCATGTTTATCTTAGATTAGGTCAAGCTAGTTGTTGATTTTCTTTGCATACAAACCCTAGGTCTAACCATGGCATAATTGAAAGCATTTAAAAGTGCAAGAATTTAAACCCTAAACTACTATTACAACCAAATTGAATGTACAAGGTGCAATATTTAAATGTGTAATAATTAAATAAAATACAACAAATAAATGTTAAATAAAATGTATTATGCAAAAAGTTTTTATGTATGTAAAAAGTAATTTTTTAATATGAAATGTAAAAATAATAAAACAAAGAAAGCCAATTTTAATTATTTTGTTATTTAGGGCAAAAACCCTAATTCTTAATAAATAGTATTATTTATTAATTATATACAATAATATATTAATTTATACAAAAAATAAAAGTATATTGTAAAGAAGATATTTTTAGTGCAAAATATTAATAAAAATAAAAATGTAATATTTTTGTATTTTTGTCCTAATTATTTAATAAAATAAAGTATATAAGTATATATATATATTAAATATATAAAAATAGAAATTAATTATTTACAAAAATGTGCATATTTCAAGAAAATATTTTCAAGTGTGTATAAAAATAATAAATAAAAATAAGCATTTTTTTTTTTACATTACTCTTTGAGTTTTAATAAAAGAAAATAAACTATTTACATATTTATGCTAGTAAAATAAAAAATAAATGTGAAATAAATATGAAAAAATATAAAATAATTTTTTTGGCATTTTTTATATTTGGACAAAAAATAATAAAGTCAGAATAAAAAATCAAAACATCAATGACAAATATTCAAATAAATGGGCCAGGGGGGTGTAAACTAAAAATGCATGTGTAAAGAGTAAAAACAACCAGGCCCAGCCCAGTCAGACTTCATATTCTTCCTCTTGTTCACAAAACACGCGTTCTGTACATCAATGGCTATCTCCTGATTCTTTAATTTTTTGATAAAACTCATAACATGAAACTTGTAGAGCATGAAACAACGAATCCAACCATATAAAAAACTTAAGCTAACTCTCAAAGACCAGAGAGAATTTCTCTGGCCCTAATTTCTAACCGAGTTTTTTCAGAAAGTTCATGAACAAAACTCTCCTAGCACGATTAATATAAATGAAAACTAAGCATATGTATGGCTTCAGGGCTATGAGTACAATATATTTCATTCACAAACCTAAGCCTAACTATTCCTAAATAGAGAGATAGAAGACCGTGAAATACCTATTTCAGTTGACTTCGAGCTGGACAATGCAGCAACTTTCAAGGGTGCTTGAGCTTCTTTTGAGCTTGCATGAGGTCCAAGGAAGCTTTTTCAATGCTTAGTTTATTTTGAAACAACTTGAATCGTGCCACAGAACTCAACCTGCAAAGCTTTGAAACAAAAATGGCAATGTGTGTTAATGGTGTTACAACAACTTGTGGATGATCTGGATAGCTTAGGTAGGTTGGTTGGAAGGTGTTTGAAGTATCTTTGGGAAAAATGCACGATGGAATATGGAGATGGAGATGGTTCTGCAGGGGTTGCCCTGTTTTGCAGAAAAACAGGGATTTTGTGTACAAGGGAGTTTTAGAGGCAAAGGGGTCGTGTTTATGGCTTGTTGGGAGGTATCAAACTTGTTTACAATGTTTGTGTAAGTTGGTTTTTATAGATATGAGAGATGGCTTGTATTTTGCAAGTTTCTTCTACTTGAAGCAAGAGTGTGTATGTTCTCAATGCAAGCTTGTCCAAGCCCTATATTGTGCTGCACACTTTTCCCTTGGTTCTTGGAATTGGTAGATTGGGTCTTGCTTCAGAGATATGGCCCCATGCCTCAAGGATTTTGTTTTGACATAAAGTGCAACTTTACAAAAATGGCATTTTACCTTTTTCCAAATAGGGATTAATCTTGTATACAATGTCCAAATGAACAAGATAATACCTTAGCTAAATGGTTATGCATTAAATTATGGAGTATAAACTGGTTTTGAGGCCTGCAAGCTAGTACCAAGCATGTTGATTTGAAAATGCAAGTTTATATGAACATGTATTGGTCATGGACAAAAGTGAGTTTTTGCCAACTTCAAGCATTCGATTTTCTCTAACCACAAGGGTGTTTAGGGAGTTATTGGACAATTTGGAAAGCTTGGAACATGTACTATAATCCATCTTTGAAATGCAACTTTAAACTCCAAGTGGAACTATGTGAAAAATGGCCAAGAAGATGGGTCAAAATCCTGCCTAAACTTGGGCAAAATTTCTCTAAGTTAAAAGTTTTAGGTACCCTTGTTCCAAAAATCATAACTTGAGATACAAGCCTCTTTTGAGAAAACTTTGTGAATCAAAGTTGTAGAATTTGTGATGGACTACAACTTTCATGTTGCAAGTTTTGTTTGACTCCATTTGCATCTTGGTTAAAAAATGGGACAAAGTTAGGAAAAAATAAGAAAATTTCATAACTTAGAAAATTTCTAAGTTATGAAATTTTTCCATTTTAAACCCTAATTTGCATTTTTGGGTTTCTTGATGAACGAGTTTCATAATTTGACATGTCTTGATGAAAAATGACTCTTGGCACTTGATTTTGACCAAAAAGTCAAAGTTTGACTTTTCAGTGTATAGTCAAATTTTGATCAGTTGATTGAAAAATTCATCTGTCAATCCTATGCATTTGATATCTTTTGAATATGTTGAATGGTTCAAGACAATGTCATTGAGTTCTTGAGTCCATGTGTGAGCTTTATTTGCCATTGGTTAGGTCAAACAGTCAAAAGTTGCCTTTGTGCAGTCAAAACCCTAAAAATGACCATTTTGCCCTTTTGGTGATCTGATCAAATTTCTTGTGGAATTGTGATCCAAACTTGATCAAATGGTTCATATGAGTTCATAATGTTGATGTGGGTCAAAATTCATGAGGTTTGACTGTCAATTGGCCACAATTGGCTTTTTCCCCAATACAGCTGATTTCTAGGTCAACTGTCCAATTGACTGGGAAAAAATTTGAATCAAGGCTTGAAACTTGGTATGGAAAAACTTGTGAGTCCAACAGGAAGTATGAAAGTCACTTTGGTAATTGTAGGTGAAAATATCCCTGTGCAAACTCAAACCCTAATTTAGGTCAACAGCGCAAAGAGGTGTCTTGAGCAGAGCAAACCCTAGCTTGATCTTGAGTTCCAAGAGTCTTGTGATGAGAAATGTTGATGAAATGAGAGGGAAACTTTTGGGGTACAACACTCACCATACTTCAACGGAGACTGCTACTCAAGATTTCAAAAGTTGTTAGGGGGATAGTGGTCATTGTATCTCAATGTATCTTTTCCATTATGTATTACCATTTCCCAAATTTTGTAATCATCCATGGAGTCTCGCCATACGCAGACTACCATTCTATTAACGAAATTCGAGCCTTTGCCCAATTCTTTGTATTCTTAATTTTATTTAGCTTGCAAAGACTTCATTTATTACCGATAATAACTTTTAAAGCAAAGAGATTAAAAAGCAAAATTGACTTTTCAAAAAAAAAAGAGATCATTACAATTCAATTTACTTTGGGATTTGTGATGAAACAATGACAACAAAAATGGTGATCCCAGGGATGAACAAATTCTGGTTTCTTTAAGAAGATTTACTTCCTTCATAAAGGTTTTCTCAGGTCATTTTGCTAGTATGTGCGCAATCTTTGTGTGTTTCACAGATAGTTAAAGACGATATCAGTGGGTACAAAGTACAGTACTTGGGTTGGTGATCCCATTATCCCCAGTTAAGTCTTGATTCACTTTTGATTTTGGGTTAGCATGGTCAGAAGCCTTCGTCCCCGCTTCCCCAGCAAAGTCTTCCCTCATATGATGAAAGGTTTTATTCCCTTGGTGTGTTGAGGTGTCGCTCTTTTTACAGTATCGACGCTAGTGTTGACTTCTTGATCTCCCGGGAGGGTTATCCCAGGGCATCTCTTGTTAGAATGAGTGTTGTACCCCAAAATTTGCCCTCCCTTTTTCGCTAGAAATCACAGCTTCGGGTTTTCCCTGATTTTTCAGATTGGCTCAAGAATCGGTCAAACAGACTTTTCTTATCAGTCAAACAAAATTAGGGTTTCCATTGATTTTGAATCAGTCAAACAGATTATTAGGGTTCCTGTTGATTTGGTTGAGTTTGGCTCAGGGTTTGTTGATTTGGTTGAGTTTGGCTCAGGGTTTGATCAAGCAGACGTTTCTTTGACAATAAATCCAAAATTAGGGTTTGCACACGCATTCTCAAAAGGAATTGAATCCACAATATTTCAATTGACTGTCACACTGCTTTGACGCTTGTTCAAGATTTCTGTTTGTTTCTCAAAGCCTAAAACATCTGGGATATAAGCTGAGGCATTGGAATTGAAAGTTTGAAGCTTTAGTTTGATCAGTAAAGTAAAAGGCGTATGGACGTTTGTTTGTTTAACTGTGCAATGCATTTGGTTATTTGGAATGTCGGGCTTATTGTTGGTTAATGCAAGGTTGTGAGACTACGACGTTTGTTGATTATTTATAATTTCTAAGTTAAAATAGTTGGGATGCATTTCCAATTATTATAATTCAAGAAATTTAAATAATTAAATAAACAAGTGCAGAAGAAATAAAGAATTATCTGACAAAAGATTTTTATTCATTTTCAATTGATGTTACAAATGTTATTTGGATACTGTAAATTTATTTACAATATTTACAATCATATTTATTACAAATAATTGAAAAAGAAAATAAATCTAAATCTCTTGAAGTCTTCTATCTTATACTGCTGCTTCCCTTATCTAACTAATATTTACCTGCAAAGACAGAAGAAAGAAGTCAATACAGTTAAATTGGAAAAGCACTTTTCAAACAGATAAGCAAAAACTCATCATTAAAGGTTGTTGGCCGGAATCAATTTGTTTTGGTTTTCATCGTATTTTGCTCGTCCTCTCTGAAAATCGCAAGAAGATTTCTCTTCTTGGTTCACAAAGAGGAAAAGTAAAATTAAATGTTTGCAAGCATATGAATCAATTAAACAAAATGCACAAAACTGCATAAATTCAAACTGAACAAACAAATTGCATTGTCAATCTGAGCAAACTAAGTTACAATGTCAAAATTGGGCAAACTAAGTTGCATAAAGGCAAACCAAACTGTCAACCAAGCTGTAACTATCAACTAAGCTGTCAACAAATTGTCAACTAAGCTATCAAACAGAAAAGCTGCATACAAGTACACAAAAGGCAATGCAGAAAATCTGGAAGATAAGAAAATATACAGAGGAAAACCAAATTGCAAGCAAGCAATATTGTCAAAAACAATTTCATCATTTCCCAGGCCAACACCTTTTCAGAAAAAGAGCTATTAAGCAATAAAATATGCTTATGGAGAGAGAGAAAGAGAAAAAGTAAAGCAGGTTTGCAGTTTGGCAAGCTAAGAGAGATAGATAAATATAACAAGAGTTCAGTTTAGAATAGGGGGGAGAACACAAAAGAAAAAAAGACCACAAAATGTAACATTGCAAGCAAGCCTGCATAACACAGCCTGCTAGTAACCAAACCTCCAAACCAGAAGCAAGCCTGCTTCAGGCCTACCTGCTAACTCCCTTCCCAACCAGAAGCAAGCCTGCACCAAAACCTTCAGACTTGCTTAAAACCTGTCAAACTGCAAATACTAACAAGCCTGTACCAGTTACCAAACTTATAGAAGCATAACAAGCCTGCCTCAAGCCTGCATCAAAAACCTTACCAAGCAAGTTATCAAAACCTACCAAAACCTTCAAACCTGTTTCCTCAAGCCTGCCTATAACATCAAGTCTGCATAACCTTCAAAGAAAAAAACAACACAAATGCAATAACTTCAAACCTGTCAAACTTGCAAAACTCAAACAACAACAAAAGATAGGTCTCAGAAAGTCTTCATCATCAACCTAATCATCTCAAATCAGAACAACAAGCCAATTCCAGATTTGACAAAAATTATGAAGGAAAAGCAACTCAGAAGCAAAAGCATCTCAGAGGAATATCATCATTGACAACAAGAGAGAGGAAGTTTGTAAAAGCAACTCAGAAACAAACATCAGAACAACAAAGTTCATCAGCATCAGAAGCAACAAACAACTTCAAAGATTCATCAACAATCAAATATCCAAACAACAATAGCAAGCGTTCTAGGAACAGGGTTCCTCACAGAATCGACAAGGCAAGCAATCAGAAGAAGAAGAGAAAACTTAGAAGTCATGTTTTCAGAAAAGATTCATCACTAAACATTCAAGGCTAAAGATACGAAGTACCAGGAAGCCAGCAAGCAACATCACAAGCTCCCCACCTCCGGCCACCTGAGAGCGCCACCGTCCAACCTCCCCGTCTCATCCGGAAACAAAAACCTAAAGGTATCGTCTCCTCTTCCTACACCTCACACAAACACAAATAACACAGAAGATCAAAACATGTCAAAGATTAATAACATGCAAGAGTAAAAAATCTGAAAACCCTAAAACATGAAGAAGAAAATCGTTACCCTTTTTTATCACCGCCTGGTACAACCATGAGGAGGAGGAGGTGGAGGCATCGCCCTGGTAGCCTGAGGCGAGGAGAGAGTTTAATCAGTGGCTGTTTGAGAAGAATGAAGAGGACGAAGAAAGGAGAGGAGCGGCGCCGTTCCAAACTGTGAAACCCTGGATTCTGAGCCAAACAATTGAAACCCTAACAAAAAAACCTTGTCAAAAGCATCGTGGGCTTTTGCCCCAGCGAACTAAACATCAAGCCCAATACATGTTTTTTATCTGCTTTGTCTTTTGTTAAATCTTGGGCCTGCTTAACAATTCCACTCAGCCCAGTAGCGAAATTCACACTCACACCACCTATATGTTGCTCACTTTCAATTTTTTTATTGTTTAATGATTTTGTTAATGGTAGTTAGTTAGGGTTAATTGTTTTTATTTTCTTCTAATTTTTTTTTATCTTTGCTAATTGTTATTGGTAATTAGTTTTAGTAAATATTTTCATTTAATAAAATACAATAATGATTTCTTTAACAAAACACAAAAAGTGATAGAAACTTTAATTAAAATAATTTTTCTTTCTTTTAAAACTTTTCTTTTCATAATCAATTAACAAAAAATACAAAAAAAATGATGATAATCTTTTTAAGTTACAATTTTTATTCATTTGTAAATAATCATATGCATTTCACAATACTTTTGATTCTCTTTGATTCTTATACCTTGCTATATTTTTACATTGAGAATGCAACGATTCGATTTGGTTGTAAATAATATTTGGACACTACTATTCTGATAAGACTCATCCTCATTTGTAAACATTTGTACCCCCATCCCCGGATACTTATTTGTAATAGCTTAGACTTTAAATTCCCGCAATTTATCGCTTTCCATATACTATATAGTAATTAGGGTTTGTATGCGAAGATTCAAAATCAACCGCTAGATAACTTAACACAAAGATAAATGCATGAAAATCAATACACAATTCACACTTGCACCTCTAGGGTAACCTCGCTCGTTGCTTCGGAAAAATGTAATCATGTCCCTCGAGTATGAGACACTCTAGCAAACGTCCCTTCGATAAACAAAGATCGTTAGTCCCTCGATGACCCTCGATGTTTCCTTCGATAAAACGATCTCATCCCTTACAAAATTGCTAGAGCGTCTCACAAGTTGCCTCCAATGATTGTATACGATGACCCGCGCCTGTCCCATTAAACATCCTAACGCAAGGTTGTTCATCAAACACAATGGTGAAACAACGTTGTTAAAAGGGTTAAAACATAAGAAAAATCTTTGAGTAAAATAGGGTAGACAAACTCTTAGTTACTTGATCAAAAATCTTGCAAAAACATCCTTGCCATTTTTCAAAACACACTCCACAACACAATTTAAAAACAACTTTCAAAATATTGAAACATCTTTTCAAAAAGGCAAACACCTTTGTATATACTCAAACAAGAGTCATTACAAAGGTTGCCTAGACAAGGCATCTTTTTCAAAACATTTTCAAAACCACACACACAAAGCACCATTTCAAACAATTGAAAAGAAAAGGCAAGTGATCTAAAACAAGTAACTAAGAGCCCATGGATAACCATGGATGAAAAGGGTGCTAGCACCTTCCCTTTTCATAATCTACCCCCCGAACCCACGAAAACATCTCAAAGGTCTTTCCTGTGCTTTTTGACCTTTCCTTAGGATAAATAAAAAGTCGGTGGCGACTCTTGCTAAACCGAACATTTGCAAACACAAACGCAAAACCTCAAGTCAGTTCTCCCACCGTATCACAGAACCGGCGACTCTGCTGGGGATTTTCTAAAAGTGGGGTTACCTTAGGGTTTTAGATCACCTTTACTTGCTTTCTTTGATTGCTTTACTTTTTGGGTTCCTTGTTTAGGTTTGCTGTAAATCCTACACCCGGATTTGGGGGCACCTTCTTAGGTAAATAGCAATAAACTGTGAGGGAACTGTGCGGGGTATACCGACATGGTTGAAGCAGTAGCTATGTTAGTGTGACATATTTGTGAGTACCGGTAGCCCTTGAGTAGTCAAGGAGAATACTGGGCCGCTGAGTGATGTCATGAAGCACTAACGAACTCTTAGAACCTTACTTGACCATCTTGGCCTTTTTAGGGGTAGTGAGATGACCGACTTTGGTGCAGTCCGAAGTTGGTAGATACTCGATACTACACTCATTGAGGATTGTTTTCTTGGGATATTTTGGTCGCCAGTTAAGTGGCTAAACCAAAACAATGAACACAGAAAATAATCCGGTGATATTGAGCTCCTTAGAACCCGGTTTCTATTTTAGGACAGGTTGAGCCGACTAACTTCAAGAGGGTACTTACCTATGAACCCCATGCAAGCCTAAACCTAAGGACTTGTTTGCTTTGTGTGAATATGATTACCTGTATATACACTTACTTGCTTTTGCATACATATACATAACATCATAACATCATACCATAGCATTTTCAATAACCATTTCAAGGATCTCGACGGTCTTTTGATACAGGGTCATGTTGAACCAGACGTCTACCAAGAGGCAAGAGGGTTTTCCTCTGAACAAACGCCATCAGAGATCAAGTGCAACAACTTGAATCAGGGGCTATGACCCACTCGACATGGTGAGCTTGATTCTCGTGGAAAGACATCCACCAATACGAAGTTCTCCAATCAAAGATGTTGATAAAAGTTCAACCTCTAACATTTTTCTTGTGCTTACCCCGCGAGATCCTTGAAAACATGCATTCACATATCATGTATTGCATCATAACAGGTTTTCCTTTTCAGGTTTCCTTATTCTCCTACTGTTTATTTCAGTAGATATGGCTCTGGAGCAGACTATCAAGGGCATCCAGGCTCAAAACGCTCAACTTCAAGAGATGTTCTTGAACCTATCCAAGGGGCAGGAAGAGTTGAAAGTACTCCTCGCTAGGAACCTGGCCGATAAAAATTCGGAAGACAATAAGGACAAACAGTTGGAACAACTGCAAACGGAGGTTGAAGCAATGAGAACCCAGATGCTAGGGCAGATGGCTCTTATCCAAGGCCTAGCCCTAAGACAAGAAGAGCTGGGAACCATTATCAATCAATTTCGTCAAGACGGTTGCAACCGTATGGGGCAAACAATCAGGATCGGAAAGCAAGGCCTTTCTCAGCTTCCCATGAGATAAGAAACTGGTTTAAAGGAGAGAAGACCTTCTCATTTTGCTTCCACATCACGAGCCCAGTAACGACTTCATCAACATCAACCGGAAAATCAGCCAAAGGGGGAAAGACTTCAAAGGCAATACACCCAAATCAACATGCCATTGTCACAAGCATTGCAGCACATGTTGAAGATGAATCTGATTACGGTGGTAAACCCTCATCCGAATCCTAAGACTTCTTCTCCTAGCTACAATCCAGATGCCAGGTGTGCCTATCATTCTGATAGTCCTGGACATGATACAAATGATTGTTGGGCATTGAAGTACAAGATTCAAAACCTGATCGACGAAGGAAGGTTGGAGTTCACACAAGATGGCCAGACTGAATTCTTCTGTCGTCCCTCAAAGGTTCACCACCTAAAGTGACAAGTTCAGACGAAGAGGCTTCTGTTCCATTTGAATCTTCAAGTTGTAATTTCTTTTGTTATTCAAACAATTATCTGTTGATGTCAAAATCTATTTCATTAATGCATTGCATATGTTTGTCTTGAATTCATCCATTCGTTTTCACTATTCATATGCTTTCTTTATTATATTTAACTCTTGATAAAAAGCTACAAGCCTTTAGAGGGAGGATGACGAAACAATACCGTAATCTCATACAATATGCTTTTGAACAGACCTTGCTGACGATGTACATGCATTTCTTTCAAATCCTAAACACTGGAGTTATAAGGAAGATAATCCTTAGTCAACCCCTTCGAGCCAAAGAAGTAGGAGTTTTCTGTTTTAAACACAAAATTGAAACCTTTGATTAAACATGGGGCAAGGTAGTCTCTCAGTTAATTAAAAAAAAAAGAGATGCGCATTGAAGTCGCAAACTCTCAGTTCATAATACAACGAATGACATCAAAAGCATTCCTCTGGAATCAAAAAGATGGTGATGGTTCCCTATCACATAGGAAGTCAATCTCTCAAAAGAGAAAAGCCCACTGAGCTAAAACCTATAAAGGAGGCTTAAGAAAGCTGGGGCATCCCGCTGACTGTAATCTCGAAAACAGGAACAGTCAGGCAAAAGTTAGGGATAACAAATCAAAAGAACGAGGTCACTACAAATCCTCAACAACATGAAAAATGTTGCAAAAACAATGACTGCCTTCCAAAATTCAACTGATGTGAACCATCACCAAAAAGTCGTTCCAAACTCGAATAGAGTTCGATGCACAATTAACTGAGTTTAGGATTGAAGGACATCACGAAGAGCGGGTGGGTACAAATATAATTTGAGCCTTTATCCTTTGTTTCTTAAACCGTGAACCAAGCCACGTTACAACCCTTCAAAAGTCCTAATTGAAGCATGGGTTAGTTCGAAAGCATACTGTTACAAAAGGTATCCTGACTCTTGTAAGGCTTTGCCCTAAATCTTGTGTTGAATTTGTCTTATAAAAAGTTTTCTGCTAAAAACGCATTTTTTCAAAACTTCAAGACAAGCATAAACATTGCATTACTTGAATATCACTGTTTGTATTTGGCTATTTGTTTGACAGCGGAGAAATTCTCACAAGGAATATCCGATGAACGAAAGCCCTCTCAGTGAACAAAATCACTTCAAAAAGGATGACACTTCCATTGACAAATCTCCTATCAACAAGGGGGCATGACATGTCACTATCCAGCACACCTGGGGCAGTCCAGTCAAGATTCCAGGAAATCTCTCAAAGAATTGCAGAGTAACCAGGGGCAGGCCTCCCTCACCATCACTTGGGGCGTTGAACATCAATCTCAGTGAAGGGTTACATACAATGCCACAAACATTCGCTACTAGGGGAAATGACAAGTCTCCCCAAAGTCCTTCTCATGGGATGACTCCTAAGCAAGGGTTTAATCTCTGAAAACCTTTTTCCCAGCTGAATCAACCTCAAGAATCCTCGAGGCCCTCCCCCAACGAAGATGTCACCTCTCTAGCAGACTGACGACAGGGTTCATTTCCCCAACAACACTAGGATTCCCCAGCTTGAGTTTGCCTCTCCGGCTACTACGAATCAAAGGACCGCAACTCCTCTTCTCCAGTAGACTACTCTACAATCCCCAGCAAGTTACTACGAAATCTGGACCCGACCAGATATCAGTTCAACTTCGACTCCCCAGTAGAGCAACGGACGACTAAGACTCCTAAACTATTTTCCCAAGCAAAAATAAGCATACTCCCCGCAGAGTTTTCAACATCCCCCAGCGGAGTTCTCCTCAAACAACAAAACAGGAATCCATTGGAAATATTCTAAGCAAAGTTGAAGACACACATACTCTTCAACAGCAGTCCAGGGTTTAACGACTCCCCAGCACTTGTCAAGGATTTATTTTCCCAGACAAAAGTACATTCATTAAACATTTCACATTTCATACATCCTATTCTCATACATAATAAATGCATATAACACAAATCTCATTTATTTTGAGAACATCATTATGCATTTCATACATTATGACTTTGCATACGACTAACGTTCTACCTTTTTAGGAAAGATCGATCAACAGATGATTACCATCAACCTTTTCAAGTTCCAGATTAATACCTGTAGCAAGCCAGGAAAACCATATGTGGACGAGAGATTGAAGAGTAATACCTGTAACAAGCCAGGAAGACCTTTCTTTCTCAGGTCAGAGATCAATACCTGAAACCAGCCAGGACAGTATCTCCTTGAGCAACCTTTTCAGGTCCCAGTTTAATACCTGTAGCAAGCCAGGAAAATATCTGTGGACGAATGATCGTAGATTGATACCTGTAACAAGCCAGGAAATTATCTACATGAAGAGATTGAAGATGAATACCTGAAACAATCCAGGAAGCCTTTCTTTCTCAGGTCAGAGATCAATACCTGAAACCAGCCAGGACAGTATCTCCTTGACCAACCTTTTCAGGTCCCAGTTTAATACCTGTAGCAATCCAGGAAAATATCTGTGGACGACTGATCGTAGATTGATACCTGTAACAAGCCAGGAAATTATCTACATGAAGAGATTGAAGATGAATACCTGAAACAAGCCAGGAAGCCTTTCTTTCTCAGGTCAGAGATCAATACCTGAAACCAGCCAGGACAGTATCTCCTTGACCAACCTTTTCAGGTCCCAGTTTAATACCTGTAGCAAGCCAGGAAAATATATGTGGACGACTGATCGTAGATTGATACCTGTAACAAGCCAGAAAATTATCTACATGAATAGATTGAAGATGAATACCTGAAACAAGCTAGGAAGCCTTTCTTTCTCAGGTCAGAGATCAATACCTGAAACCAGCCAGGACAGTATCTCCTTGACCAACCTTTTCAGGTCCCAGTTTAATACCTGTAGCAAGCCAGGAAAATATCTGTGGACGACTGATCGTAGATTGATACCTGTAACAAGCCAGGAAATTATCTACATGAAGAGATTGAAGATGAATACCTGAAACAAGCCAGGAAGCCTTTCTTTCTCAGGTCAGAGATCAATACTTGAAACTAGCCAGGACAGTATCTCCTTGACCAAGCTTTTTAGGTCCCAGTTTAATACCTGTAGCAAGCCAGGAAAATATTTGTGGACGACTGATCGTAGATTGATACCTGTAACAAGCCAGGAAATTATCTACATGAAGAGATTGAAGATGAATACCTGAAACAAGCCAGGAAGCCTTTCTTTCTCAGGTCAGAGATCAATACCTGAAACCAGCCAGGACAGTATCTCCTTGACCAACCTTTTCAGGTCCCAGTTTAATACTTGTAGCAAGCCAGGAAAATATCTGTGGGCGACTGATTGTGGATTGATACCTGTAACAAGCCAGGAAATTATCTACATGAAGAGATTGAAGATGAATACCTGAAACAAGCCAGGAAGCCTTTCTTTCTCAGGTCAGAGATCAATACCTGAAACCAGCCAGGACATTATCTCCTTGACCAACCTTTTCAAGTCCCAGTTTAATACCTGTAGCAAGCCAGGAAAATATCTGTGGACGAGGGATTGAAGATCAATACCTGAAACAAGCCAGGAAAACTATCTTTCTTTCTCAGGTCAGAGATTAATACCTGAAACCAGCCAGGACAACTATCTCATCGACCGACCTTTTCAAGTTCCAGATCAATACCTGTAGCAAGCCAGGAAAACCATCTGTGGACGAGGGATTGAAGATCAATACCTGAAACAAGCCAGGAAAACTATCTTTCTTTCGCAGGTCAGAGATTAATAACTGAAACCAGCCAGGACAACTATCTCATCGACCAACCTTTTCAAGTTCCAGATCAATACCTGTAGCAAGCCAGGAAAACCATATGTGGACGAGGGATTGAAGATCAATACCTGAAACAAGCCAGGAAAACTATCTTTCTTTCTCAGGTCAGAGATTAAATACCTGAAACCAACCAGGACAACTATCTACTCGACCAACTCAAACAATTCAACAATCATTTCTGGATGGCATCTTTAAGCCCATCTCCATTAACTATCCATCATATCTCTAAATGGCATCTGTAAGCCCATTCCCGACATCACAATACCTGTAGAGATTGAAGATCAATACCTGTAACAATCCAGGAAAACTATCTTTCTTTCTCAGGTCAGAGGTCAATACCTGAAACCAGACAGGACAAATATCTACTCGACCAACTCATGCTTATTCAACTTCAAGACCTCTGAAAACAGTTTACGGGTTCTCCAAATACGGATGTCAATCTATTGCTTATTCAGACCCCCAGCTCAGAGACGTTCCAAAACATGGACACCTTTCTGATACTCATTTCTTTCACCTACAACATACATTCCAGATGGCATATTTAAGCCCATCCCCCGACAAGATTCTGTCACATCCTTGGATGGCATCGTTAAGCTCATCCCCGACAAGGTTCTGTCACATCTCCAAATGACATCTTTAAGCTCATTCCCTCTACCATCACATCATCGAGTGCAAATTTCTGGGCACTCTAGTGTTCAATCATCTTTCACCTTCAAGTTGCAAATGGCAGATTCTCCAATCTAACTCTTCAGGTGTAAGAAGATTGAACAGGGGCAACTGTTGTACCCCAAAATTTGCCCTCCCTTTTTCGCAAGAAATCACAGCTTCGGGTTTTCCCTGATTTTTCAAATTGGCTCAAGAATCGGTCAAACAGACTTTTCTTATCAGTCAAACAAAATTAGGGTTTCCATTTATTTTGAATCAGTCAAACAGATTATTAGGGTTCCTGTTGATTTGGTTGAGTTTGGCTCAGGGTTTGTTGATTTGGTTGAGTTTGGCTCAGGGTTTGATCAAGCAGACGTTTCTTTGACAATAAATCCAAAATTAGGGTTTGCACACGCATTCTCAAAAGGAATTGAATCCACAGTATTTCAATTGACTGTCACACTGCTTTGACGCTTGTTCAATATTTCTGTTTGTTTCTCAAAGCCTAAAACATCTGGGATAGAAGCTGAGGCATTGGAATTGAAAGTTTGAAGCTTTAGTTTGATCAGTAAAGTAAAAGGCGTATGGACGTTTGTTTGTTTAACTGTGCAATGCATTTGGTTATTTGGAATGCCGGGCTTATTGTTGGTTAATGCAAGGCTGTGAGACTACGACGTTTGTTGATTATTTATAATTTCTAAGTTGAAATAGTTGGTGTGATCGGTGGAAATAGAACTGACTGTTTTTAAAGCTGGTTCGTGAAATTTCGCGGTAAGCAAGAGTCGCCACCGTCTTTTATGTTCTCCAACATGGAAAGGAAAAAAGCACAGCAAAATTCCTTCTTTGAGATGTCTCTCGGTTCAGGAGCTAGATTTATAGAAAGGGAAGGTGTTAGCACCCTTTCTATCTGTGGTTATCCACGGGCTCTTAGGTACTTGCTCTTATGTTTTCAAAAGATTGTTTGCTTTTCAAGTGTGTGTGGGTTTTGAAAAAGTTTCGTTTGAAAAATTTCTAGGTAACTCTTGTATCTGTACTCAAGAGTGTATGAAAAATTTGTTTGAAAACTTTTTGAAAGTGTCAGTGTGAAAAGTATTTTGTTTGTTTTTGAGAGAGTCAGTACCCAGGAGAAATCTACCTACTCTAAGGAATTAGGATGTGTAAGAGTCCTTTGGACAGTACTATCCCACTATTGAGAAGTAGGTAGCACCGTCGTTGGAGGTATTCGGGTCAATTCGATTATTAGGGACATGTGTGGTCACCGAAGCAATAGTAGGACACCTTAGTGGTAACCCTAATGTCCTAGATCCTTTTTATCCGAGGCAACCGTTTCGAGGCAACTGGATCTTTAGACAGGAGGGCGACCTCTAAAACACCCTATACTTGACGACCACGTCGAGGCAACCAGTGAGGCGTACCCTAGGAGTGGCATGTGCATGGGTGTTGTTTTCATGTTATATTATCTTGTACATGGATCATGGTGATCTACGAGTTATTTTTAATTTTCATCCAAGTCTTGCATGCATATTAACAGTTAAGAGTGCGGAAAATAAAGTGCGGAAAGGTAAATCTACACTATTACAAGGCGCGGGTCTATACATCACCAAAAACATAACCCGTTTTGGAAAATAAATGCGGAAAGTAAAGAAAGCAATAAAATCCTAATTAACTATTACATCCTCGGAAACAGATACATCAATAATCAAAATAAATAATAATGCGCGAATAGAAATTTAATCGGGACGTCCTTAGGGTTTTGACCCTTTTTGAGAAAAGAAAGTAATTTTAGTCCTTTTTTGCAATTAATGAAATATTAAACCTAAACTAATTAATTATTTAATTAAAGAAAAAAATGTTTTTGTGTTTTTTAATATTTTAATGAAAAATAAAAAGAAAAGAAATTAAAAGTCAAGAAAAAACCCTAATTCTAACCTATTTTATTTATTGTAAAAAAAGATTAAAATTAACTAATTAAACTAATTAATTTGTTAGTATTTATTTACAAAATAATGAATTAAAATGAAATTAATAATTAGTAATAAAAAATATTTACATTTTAATAGTCTGAATTTATTATGAAAATTAATTTGTTAGTTAATAATAATAATAATAATAATAATAAGTTAAAAGAATTAAAGGGAAAAAGAAAATAAAAATAGCAAACCAGGGGGGTGTGATGGCCCATGTATGGAGGTTTTGTTCTGGAAATTTAGGCCCAATAGCAACTCAAGCCTGTTGACTTTCTTGAATCGTCCAGAGATGCATTGACTCATGAGTACCATGATCTCCACCCTTTGACCATTGGATTGAGGATTATGGACACATGGCATGATGATGCCTGGAGCGCATGATGGAACACATTTAGGAAGCTGCACGCAATCATGTTAGAAAAAACAATATGGAACTTTTGGGTGGACCTGGGAATCGAACCCAGGTCCCAACGATTGCCAGACACCTCACTATCCACCAAGCCAACTGCACGCTTTTGTTATAATAATAGGCAATGAATATATTATATAGAATAACAACACATGCTGGAAATTATGAAACCACGCGCGCGCTTTTTGAATGAACCAATATCATGCTTCCACGTATTATCTTCTTCGCTTGGCCTGTAACAAAAACAATCAAATAGCGGGGGTTTTTAACCCCCATAAAATGCAACAAGGAAAAATAGCGATTAGGTCCCTGATGCATATAAAGATGGCACAATGGTTGGGTTGAGTTCGTCTGGCCTTGATGAATTCAACCATATGCGTGAGAAGGTTCAATTTTTCCTGTGCTGGAAACCCCCAAATTGAAAGCTTTGAAAACCTAGAATTCGTCCATGGTAATTTTCGTTTCAGGGCACCATAACGCAATTCACCTATACCATTAGCTTCAGAAAGGTTCTAGCAATCCAATACACACAAAAAATCTCATTAATAATGCATGAATATTGAATTACGATTATGAAAAAATAACCAAACCGTGTGACTTGTTCTTGCGTGTTCTGGGAGTGGTAAGGCTTGTTTTTTATTCCAAACTGTTTGAGTGTGCTAGCAATGTATTTGACTCCTTAAAAGCCCTTGAATTGGCCTGGAAATGAGAAAACGATTTTACAATTTTCTTCAAAAAATTCAATATGGCATATGGTTTTCTGCAGCAGCTTTTACGTGTATGGAATTAGGTTTAGGTTCTGTATATGTAGTAGAATGGAATTAGGGTTCAATCTTTGTCCAAGAATCCATGAAATAATGTTTTCAATATTTGATTTCAATCAAATCTTTTTGCACATTTTTGATTGACAAAACTTGCTAAAATTGGATATTTTGGTCCCCTTGATGTGTACACGAGATCTTCAGCTTGTCTTGAGTTCATTTGCATCACAAAAAGATTTGAAAACCATATCTTTTGATTTTTCCTACAATTAAATGAATTAAATGAATTAATATTAATAAAAATTCAATTATTTAATTAAAAATAAGAAAATAAATCAATTTAAGTTCAATGGGTCATGCATAGGCCTTGGACAAAGTTTCAAGAAAGAATTTGAGGCCCATTAGCAAAAATGAAGTGTTTTGGGCAAAGTTGACTTTTGCAAATTCCAAACATTTCCCAACTTCTCCAATGCATATCTTGCTAAATTTTGATCCTATGAACATTTTCTTGGACATTTTGGAAAGTTCTTGAAGTCCTCTAACCAATGCCTTTGGTCCCATGTCATTTTGATTTACCAATCTCAAGTTATGGTCTTTGACTTAAAGTGTCTTTTTGTTGACTTTTGAAATTGACCTATAATGTAGAAATTGATAACTTTTTGTGAGAGCATTTATTGGTCTTGGAATGTGAAGATGAGTTGTAGGAAATGTCATCCCCTTCAAAATGAGCATTGGATGGGATTTTTCTGATGAACCATGAAAACGTTATGCCTTGGTCAAGTTACAGTTGACTTTTCAACTGTCCAAAAATGGAAACTTTTGTATCTTGATGATTTTTGAGCCATTCTTGTGGAATCATGATCAAGACTTGATCAAATGATGATTGTGTGCTCAAAATAAGATGTTGACCAAAAATTTTGACTTTTGACTGTAAAATGACCATTTTACCCCTATAGTTGATTGTGAAGCAATGAGGGCTTTTGACTGTGCAACTTGATGCTGTGAGTCTTGAAACTTGATATGTAGATGCTTGACAATGTATATAGGCATATGGGACTTGATTGAGCCATTGAAAACCTCAACTTCCTTGAGAGAAACAAAACCCTAATTTTGACTAGCTTAGGAGGATGTTTGATTGTGCAATCCCTTGAACCATTTGAAGGTGGTTCTTGATAAACCTTGAAGAATATGGGAGGGAAAATTTTGGGGTACAACAGTTGCCCCTGTTCAATCTTCTTATACCCGAGGATGTAGATTGGCTTGCGTGCCTTTCGTGATCCAAAGGTGGAAGAGGATTGAACACTAAAGTGCCCAGAAATTTGCACTCGCATAGTGGAGTATCAACAATGTGATGTCGGGAATGGGCTTATAGATGCCATTTGGAAAGATGGTGGATAGGAGGATGGGCTTATAGATGCCATCTGGAGATGTGACAGAACCTTGTCGGGAATGGGCTTATAGATGTCATATGGATAGTTGTGGAGATGGGCTTATAGATGCCATCCGGAGGTGTCGATCGCGTAAGAGATTCCTTAGAGAGAACTTGCGTACTTTGAGAAAGGAAGATGGTTTCCTGGCCTGTTACAGGTGTTGATCTTCAAACTCTTCATGCAGATATGCCCTGGCTGGATACAGGTATCGAATCTGGAATTTGTCGTCTACAGATATGCCCTGGCTGGATACAGGTATCGAATCTCTAAACTCTTCATGCAGATATGCCCTGGCTGGATACAGGTGTCGAATCTACAATCAAATCACTCACAGATATGCCCTGGCTGGATGCAGGAATAGAATCTGGAACTGGTCGTCTACAGATATGCCCTGGCTAGATACAGGTGTCGAATCTGGAATTAGTCGTCTACAGATGTGCCCTGGCTGGATACAGGTATCGAATTTCTAAACTCTTCATGCAGATATGCCCTGGCTAGATACAGGTGTCGAATCCACAATCAAATCACTCACAGATATGCCCTGGCTAGATACAGGAATCGAATTTGGAATTAGTCGTCTACAGATATGCCCTGGCTGAATACAGGTATCGAATCTCTAAACTCTTCATGCAGATATGCCCTGACTGGATACAGGTATCGAATCTAGAATTTGTCGTCTACGAATATGCCCTGGCTGGATACAGGTATCAAATCTCTAAACTCTTCATGCAGATATGCCCTGGCTGGATACAGGTGTCGAATCTACAATCAAATCACTCACAGATATGCCCTGGCTGGATGCAGGAATCGAATCTGGAACTGGTCGTCTACAGATATGCCCTGGCTAGATACAGGTGTCGAATCTGGAATTAGTCGTCTACAGATGTGCCCTGGCTGGATACAGGTATCGAATCTCTAAACTCTTCATGCAGATATGCCCTGGCTAGATACAGGTGTCGAATCTGGAATTAGTCATCTACAGATGTGCCCTGGCTGGATACAGGTATCGAATCTCTAAACTCTTCATGCAGATATGCCCTGGCTAGATACAGGTGTCGAATCCACAATCAAATACTCACAGATATGCCCTGGCTAGATACAGGTATCGAATCTGGAATTGCGAAAGTTGATGGTAATAACTTTTGATTGACCTTTTCCTTAAAAGGCAAAACATTAGTCGTATGCAATGTCATGATGTATGAAATGCATAAAGTCATGATGTTCTCAAGAATAAATGAGATAGTGTGTTATGATGCGTATATGCATGCAAATAGGAGATGTGAAATGTGAAATGTCTATGAATGTATTTTCGTCTAGGAAAATAAATCCTTGACGAATGTCGGGAGTTTGTTGAATCCTGGGCTGATGTTTGAAGAGTAGAGTTCTTCGTTTCCGTTGGGGATGATGGTTGCAAGAATAAACCGGTAAGAGAAGATGACTCCGTTGGGGAATAAACTTGTTGGAGAGATTACTCTGCGGGGAATACTCTGTGGGAAGAGATACTTCGCTGAGGTTTGATGATAACTCCGCTGGGGATTCCGTTGGTAAGGTTTGTTGGGGAATTTTATGAACTCCGCTGGGGGATAGGAAGAACTTCGCCGAGGACGATCTTTCCGTGATAATTAGTTGAGGATAACCCAGTTATAGGCTCTGGTGGAGAATAACCTCTGAATATGGCTGGGGAGAGATACATGTACTCTGCAGGTGATAAGCTTCCAGACTCTACTGGGGATAAGCTTCCAGAATCTACTGGGAATAAGCTTCCAGAATCTACTAGGGAGGATGATTCAAATCTCCTGGGGAAGCTTATGGACTGTACTGGGGGAATGGCTCCGCTGGGGTGTCTGGTATTCCGCCGGGGAACAATCTTATATTAAGATTGTCGGGGATGCTTGTTGAGGAATATTTGTACTCTGCTGGGGAATATTGAGATCTTCTGGGGATGCCCAACTTCCTTAAGGCTGACAGTAGACTAACTCTGCTTGGGGAGAGTATCGCTGACTTATTGGAGATACTGTGCCTTTTCGGGCTGACGGGAGACCAACTCTGCTCGGGGGAGAGTATGGCTGAATCTTGTCTTACCCTGCAGGGAGTGGAGGTATCCTGGTCAAATTCTTCAGCCGAACTTACCTTGGTACCTTGGTGGACAGAGCAACTAGACCGCTTAGACAATTCTGATTGCCCCTGTTTCTGATGTCACCTGTAATTAGTCCTTTGTTTCGTATGCAAATATTTATGATTAGCAATTAATGTCAAATGCATATATCAAAAATGAACATTGGACGTTCTTCGCAAGACAAAACAGAAAAAGGAAAAACAACTGGCAATTTGTCTAAAAAAGTGGATTTGTATTGATTTTGAAATTTGCCTGTAAATAGGCGTTTATGTACAAGAGGCTGACGTCCTAGTAAGAGAACGCCGCCGAACAACATAGAGTTTATACAATTTTGTGAAAAGGAACACAAAAACAGCTATGTGAAAAGAATAATCCCACTGGGTTCCAACTCTGCTATCGACTTTATGTCTTTGAGCGTCTCATCACTTTGCTGCTTAGTTGAAGATGAAGCTGACTGATCGATGCCGTCTAAACCTGATAGTTGATGTCGAATTCTGGATGCAGGGTGATCCAATGAGACATAGTATTACGCTTTAATCCCTAACTTTTGCCTGGACCGCCCTTTTGGGTTTTCAGTCCACCGGGATACCCATTTTTGCCCAAGCCGCCTTTTCAGGTTTTCGACTTGCCGGGTGTACAGATTTTTTTCATTTCATCCCTTATTTTTTCCCGAACCCTTTTGGTTCGCCGGGAAGCCCTTATTTTTTCCTAGGTGTGTCAACCTAGCGGGTCTTTAATTCATGCGTAGTATCTTTTTACTATGTCTGTATTGGCGGGGTGAGGAAGGTCGTCACCATCCATGGTGGTTAGAATCATAGCTCCTCCTGAGAAGACATGTTTAACCACAAATGGCCCTTCGTACATAGGGGTCCATTTGCCCCTGGGATCACTTTGAGGAAGGATGATGCGCTTGATTACCAGGTCTCCGACTTGATACTCTTGTCGTCTGACTTTCTTGTTAAATGCCCTGATCATCCGTTTTTGGTACGTTTGACCATGACAAATAGCGGTGAGTCTCTTTTCGTCAATTAGGTTTAATTGATCAAGCCGAGTCTGGATCCAGTCATCTTCGCTCAAAACTGCATTCTTCATTATCCGGAGAGAGGGTATCTGGACTTCAATAGGCAAGACTGCCTCCATGCCATAGACTAAGGAAAAGGGTGTTGCCCCTGTTGACGTTCGTGCTGAGGTACGGTACCCATGAAGAGCAAATGGTAACATCTCGTGCCAATCTTTGTAGGTCACTGTCATCTTCTGCACAATCTTCTTGATGTTCTTATTAGCTGCTTCTACAGCCCCATTCATCTTCGGCCGGTAAGGAGAAGAGTTGTGGTGCTGTATCTTGAATTGCTCGCAGAGCTCAGTAATCATCTTGTTATTAAGATTGGTACCATGGTCCGTAATGATCCTCTCTGGTACACCGTATCGACAGATCAGGTTATGCCGAATGAACCGTGCCACGACATTCTTGGTTACCGTAGCATAGGAAGCTACTTCAACCAATTTTGTGAAGTAATCAATCGCTACTAGGATGAAGCGATGCCCGTTGGATGCCATAGGTCTGATCTCGCCGATCATATCAATGCCCCACATTGCAAAAGGCCAAGGTGTTGTCAAGACATTCAGAGGTACTGGAGGAATGTGCACCTTATCTGCATAGATCTGGCATTTGTGACACGTCCGAGAATGTTGGTAACAGTCGACTTCCATTGTGGACCAGAAATATCCTGCCCGAAGAATTTTCTTTGCCATGGTATGTCCACTGGAATGCGTTCCGAAGGTACCTTCATGTAACTCTGACATGATCTTTTCTGCTTCAGTCTTATCCACACAACGCAGTAAAGTTGAATCATGGTTTCGCTTGTATAGAATGCCATTGCTGAGGAAGAACTTTGCAGCGAATCTTCTCAGGAAATTTTTGTCATTGACAGATGCACCCTCAGGGTATTCTTGAGCTTCCAAGTACCTCATCACTTCATGATACCAAGGCTTTTCAGTTACCTCTTCAACCTCAAGATCACAGTAATGTGCAGGTTCGTCCAATTTCCAGATAATGATCTGGGGAGCCTCGTTGTCCCATTTGACTTTGAACAAAGAAGACATCGTAGCCAGCGCGTCCGCCAACTGATTCTCCTCTCTTGGGAAGTGTTCAAAAGTTATCTCCTCGAAATGGGGAATCAATGTCAGTACATACTCTTTATAAGGAATAAGATTTGGGTGTTTCGTATCCCACTCGCCTTTGATCTGGCTGATCACGAGAGCGGAATCTCCGAAGACACTCAGAAACTTGATCCTTAAGTCAATTGCAGATTGAAGACCCATGATGCATGCCTCATACTCCGCCATGTTGTTGGTGCAGTTGAAACATAGCCGGGCAGTAAGTGGAGTATGAGTTCCTTTAGGGGATATGATCACAGCGCCAATACCATTACCCGAAGCGTTTGAGGCTCCGTCAAAGTGTATAGACCATCGGGATCCTTCCTCAGGTCCTTCATCCGGTCCAGGTACTTCACAATTAGTTACTACCATGATATCCTCGTCTGGAAATTCAAAGTTCATAGATTGGTAGTCATCCACTGCATGGTGTGCCAAATGGTCTGCCAATACACTTCCCTTGATTGCTTTTTGAGTCGTGTACTGGATGTCGTATTCCGTCAAGATCATCTGCCATCTTGCTATTCTTCTGGACAAAGCAGGCTTTTCGAATATGTACTTGATTGGATCCATCTTTGAAATTAACAGAGTAGTGTGAGTCAGCATATACTGTCTCAGCCGGCGAGCAGCCCACACCAAAGCGCAACAAGTTTTCTCAAGCAGTGAGTATCGGGTCTCACAGTCGGTAAACTTTTTGCTAAGGTAATAAATAGTGTGCTCTTTTCGGCCAGACTCGTCATGCTGCCCCAGCACACACCCCATTGAGCTGTCAAGTACTGTCAAGTATAAGATTAGAGGTCTCCCTTCAACCGGTGGCATAAGAATGGGTGGTTCTTGGAGATACTCTTTGATTCTATCGAAAGAGGCCTGACATTCATCGTTCCAACGTACTACTTGATCTTTCTTCAGTAGCTTGAAGATTGGTTCACAGGTAGCAGTTAGATGTGAGATGAATCGGGTGATGTAGTTCAGCCGTCCTAGAAAGCCTCTGACTTCTTTTTCCGTCTTGGGAACTGGCATCTCTTATATGGCTTTCACCTTGGCAGGGTCCACTTGAATACCTTTGTCGCTCACAACGAAACCTAGTAGTTTTCCATATCTCACCCCGAAGGTGCACTTGTTCGGGTTCAACCTCAGCTTGTACAACTTCAGACGGTCAAACAGCTTCTGTAGATGGTCAAGGTGTTCCTCCTCAGTTTGGGACCTTGCAATCATATCGTCAACATATACTTCTAACTCACGATGGATCATGTCATGAAACAAAGCAACCATGGCACATTGGTAGGTTGCCCCAGCGTTTTTCAACCCAAAAGGCATGACCTTGTAGCAAAAGGTGCCCCACTGAGTAATGAAAGTGGTCTTCTCCATGTCTTCAGGAGCCATCTTGATTTGATTATAACCGGAGAAGCCGTCCATGAAGGAGAATACCTTATGCTGAGCAGTATTGTCAACCAGGACGTCGATATGAGGCAGAGGGAAATCATCCTTAGGGCTCGCCCTGTTCAAATCCCTGTAATCAACACACATTCGGACCTTACCATCCTTCTTCGGCACTGGAACTACGTTGGCAACCCACTGAGGGTAAGAGGTTACTGCAAGAAAACCGGCGTCAAATTGTTTCATAACCTCAGCTTTGATTTTCTCAGACATCTCTGGACGCATACGGCGGACCTTCTGTTTTACCGGAGGGCATTCTTCCTTGGTAGGCAGGTGATGAACCACAATGTCGGTATCCAACCCAGGCATGTCTTCGTAAGACCAGGCAAAGATTTCCACATAGTCATGCAACATCTGAATCAACCGTTGTTTCACAATGAGCTCTAGATTGGCACCAATCTTGACATCCTTTCTGTCTGTTTCAGTACCCAGATTTACCGTTTCCACTGGCTCTTCATGTGGCTGAAAGACCCTCTCTTCCTGGAGTAACAGTCTTGCAAGCTCACCAGGCACTTCACAATCATCTTCACCTTCGTCTTCGACTAAGTTGATCGGATTTTCGAAGTCATAACTGGCAGTAGCAGAGTCGTTACCAGTGAGATCCAGAGTGGATTAGAACCTGTATAAGTGAGTGTGTGTAAATATAGCTGTTTTGCAATATATAAAGAAAGAAAGGGAGCACAAGATTTGAAATGCGAAAAACGTCCAATGTTTTTATTCATGATATATGAAGATGACAAATAATAAGCCCTCACAAATGAAACCACGGTGCCCTGGGTAAGACACCGGGCCATAAAGTTTCAAATTATTGTTTGTTACAAATTTAAAACAAAGGAGTTCATTATTGAGTGACAAAAGTAATAGGTATGAAATCTTTGGCAGTCCAGTTGTTCAGTCCACCGTTGGTCGTTGGGTAGATCCAGCTGTCGAATTCGGATTCCTCCACGTTGTCTTCAATAACATTCACTCCCGGGTTGGTGATTAACACAGAAGGTCTTCCAATCCTTGCCTTACGCACAGCCCTCTGAGCCTCTGCAGTGAAACCCAGCCCAAAATTGTCAGTCTTCGGAGTAAAATCAGGAAGTCGGCCCTAGTTTGCACACTCACCCTTCTCAATCACAGCCCGAGCATCCTTTAAGGAAGCCATCTTCAAAGGAGAACCCTCTTCAGTCACAGTTTCTGCTGATGCCAGTGTTGGAGGAACCTCTTCAAAATGTTGAAAGGGGGTCTCAATGAATTCCCCATCCATTTCTATGTACCGGAACGAGCTAAGATGGCTGACCATATATTCTTCCCCCCCTGCACTGTAACAATCTTCCCTCTGACCGGGTACTTTAGCTTCTGATGTAATGTGGAGGTCACAGCTCCAGCCTTGTGGATCCATGGCCAACCCAGCAAACAAGAATAGGATGGTCGGATGTCTATCACATAGAAATTAGAATAAAAAACTTGAGAACCAACCCTGATTGGAATGTCAACTTCACCATGTACCATCCTCTTCGACCCGTCAAAGGCCCGGACAACAATGTTACTAGGCTTGAGCTCTAAACCCTTACAATCCAGCCTGTCTAGAGCTTTCTTGGGTAATACGTTCAACGAAGAACCGGTATCTACCAACACGTCGGCAAGAGTAGTGCCCCTGCATTCAATGGAGACATGCAGGGCGTCGTTATGGTTTTTTCCTTTGGTAGTCAGATCGGCGTCAGAGAAACCCAACCCATTATCAGCAGTCAAGTTGGCCACACAATCAGTAAATTGATCAGCAGACGTTTCTTGTGGCACATGGGCCGTCTTCAGGAAGGAAATCAGGGCCTTGGCATGGGCCTCTGAACACAACAATAGTGATAGCATAGAAATTTTAGAGGGGGTGTGCCCCAGCTGCTCAACTACGTTGAAATCACTCTTCTTGATAATTTTAAGAATCTCTTCCATCTCTTGCTGGGAAGCTTCAACATTGACGGTCTTCGGTGCCTCCGTCTGGGCAGGCACATCAGTAGCAATCCCTTTGCCCCGAGCATCAGATGACTCGGCAGCAGGGGTAGAAACAGGAACTTGGTCAGGAAGGGCAGCAGGCACACGGGAAGGTGTGATGACAAGAGGTCTTTGAATAACTGGTGGCGCAATATCAGGTGAGAAGAGCCTGCCACTGCGAGTGACTTTAGCAGGCCCAGTGATGTTGCCGACGCCGGTACTTGTATCAAACTCTTGCTTTACTCCAAGAACATAAACATCTGCCCCATAGTGCCACGGGACAGCTTTGTCAGATGTATAAGGGAGGGGCCCCGGAACAGTAATGATGATGGGAGCAATCTTCTGAGTAGACATGATTTTGACAGGCTTCTTTGAGGGAGCCTTAGGAGGGTTGTTGAAAATAGTGACAATAGAAACTTCTTCGTTACGGGTAGCAGGAACAACAATCTTCTCGAACAAGATCTCTTTATTATCCATCAGGCTTTGGATACCTGACTTCAACAAAGGACAACCAGCAGGTGAGACGGAACATAGAAGGCAACCTTTACTACATCCCGGAAATAAACCGGCTAGCAATAGGTTCCTTTTGACAGTCAACAACGGAGTAACAATATCATCCACAGAGGCTACATACAAGTCTTCTTCAACAACATTCACTCCATGCTGGGGCATGGGAGCAGTCACAACATTGGGCCTTTCGGGCGCCTCGAACTGTATTTCTTTAGCATCAATAAGGTCCTAAACCTTATTCCTCACAGCTCAACAATCATCCGTAGAATGCCCTGGGCTATCAGAGTGATAAGCACAGCGGGCGTTGGGATTGTACTTTGGAGAGGTTGTATTCACTACCTTCGGAGCTTCTTTGACAGTTACCAGATTGGTTGACAGCAGTTGCGGAAAAATCTGAGACAGGGTCATACTGAGCCGAGTGTACTCCCTTCTGGGTCTCTTACCCCTTGGTTGGTTATATTGTCGAGGAGCGGCAGCAGGCTTTGAAATTAACACCGCGTTGACAGCTTGGCGGCGTTTCGGTTTATTCTGTTTCCTCGACCCATAAACAACACTAGATTCCTTCTTGAAAGGCTTCTTTTCAGAACTCGAGGAGGCACCTTTTTGTATCTTCCCCGACTTGATACCAGCTTCTATCCTTTCTCCAGTTAAGATCAGGTCTGTGAACCCAGCAGAAGAATTACCAATCAGATGGTTGAAGAACGGACCAGACAGGGTCCCTAGGAACATATCAACGAGCTCTCGGTCAGTCAAAGGTGGCCGCACCCTGCCAGCCAGGTCTCTCCACTTTTGCGCGTACTCCTTAAAACATTCACCCGATCCTAGCGACATACCCTGGAGTTGGGTACGTGTAGGAGCGAGGTCGGCATTGTACTGATACTGCTTATAAAATGCAGTAGCCAAGTCCTCCCAGTTACGAATACTGGTTCCATCCAACTGATAGAACCATTCGAGTTGAGCCCCTGAAAGGCTATCCTGGAAGAAATGGATCCATAGATTCTTGTCTGCAGTGTAAGGTTGGATCTTCCTTACGTATGATCTGAGATGCAGCTTAGGACAGGATGCCCCGTCGTACTTCGCAAAGGAAGGTGCCTTGAACTTGTGTGGGATCACCACCCCAGAAGATAAACCTAGATCTCCAAAATCCAACCCAGGCACATGTTGAATTTCCATAGCGCTCAGACGTTCCTCTAGTTGCTTGTACCTATCTTCAGCGGGAGGGTACTGCTCATCATTGAAATCTGTCTCGTTATCGGAGACCACAGAACTAGGAGCCCTTCCCCTTGGGGACTGTCTTTCCCCACAGAGGAAGTAGCCTGATCAGCTTCATTTTGCAGTGTATTCCCAAACCCCTGTCCAGTGTTGAATAGCACAGTCCTTTTCTTCTTCTTTTTCAAAAGAAGAGTCTTCAATTCCTGTTGACCCTGGGCTAAGCTCATGACCAGCTCTTGAAATTGGGCGTTCTGGGCCTGGAGGGCCTTGATAGCTTGTTCATTGGATGATTCAGGATTCATGATGACTGCTGAAATAAACAGCGAAGAAGATTAAGCAACTTGTAGAAAAAAGGGTACATGTGATGCATATGATGAATGGAATGCGTATGAGTTATGTTTTCAAAGACAATCGGGGTTCAACTTTGTAGACAAAAAAGGAAACACACTTTATTAGATTAAACTTTGAATTGTTCAAGAAATTGCCCTTAGGCGTTACATAAATGAAAATACTGAAAAGGAAATCAAAACTGTAAAAGAAACATCCAAAGCCCATCAGTGCTCCCATGGCCTCCTCTTCTCAGTACTGATATAGTCATTCAAGATCCGCTCGTTCTCCAATTGCTTGGTCAGCTTCTGGATTTTCTGTTCCTGTTCATTGAACCTTTCCCTATAAGAATCCTGTTCTTCCTGTAGTTGTGCCCAAGACCTTTTTAGTGTATCAACATCAGTGGGTATCTGAGGAGGGAGTACAGTTGGAGGAACTTCGTCTCTATCAGGAAAATCAAGGATGATAGGCCTGACAGCTTCATATGGCATACCTAACTTCTGAGCACGGATGCGGACCCATCTGTAGTAGGGTTCCATAGGCAGAGAGGTCTTTGGTCCCAACTCATGTGGGTCAACTTTGTGAATTCTGTCCCAAGCCCTGATGAATCTACGACGCAGCTCGTCACTATCTACCTGAAACTCAAAACTGATGTGAGGCACCAACATCTCATGAGGCCCTGCTCTTCTGGCTCTTCCAAACTGATGGAGAGCTAAACATGGATTATAAGAGATTCCTCCCTGAGTACCGATCAATGGAACATTAGGATATTCTCCGCAACGATCAATAACATCTACCTCATCCAAACCTCTGAGATTCCAAATGATGTCATTATCAGTGAGAGACATTAACCTGTGAGCCCAACCCCTTCCTTCTTTGTTCTTCAGCACGAACTTAGGGAGGTGCAAAATAAACCACCTCACTAACAAAGGAGCACAACACCACAAAGTTCCCCGTCTTCGAGCAGTACGAGCATAGAGTTGTTGCAGGATATCACCCAAGAGAGTGGGCACAGGGTTCCGAGACATGAAGATCCTTATGGCATTGACATTGACAAAGTTATCAGGATTTGGAAACAGAACCAGACCATAGATTAAGAGAGCCAGAATGTCTTCGTACGCCCTGAAGTCTAAGTCATTCCAGAAACTATTAGCTTTACCAATCAGAAACTTAGCTAAAAAGACCTTAACTCCGCTTCTAGTCACCCAGTTATCCATTACCTCCTTGTTGGTCAAGGGAAGGGCTGCAGCAATCTCCTCAAGCCTAAGAGTCTTTTCCCAACCAGTGAAGGGAGTCTGATCCAAAATAGGGATACCAAGCAAATCAGAGAATTCTTCCAGGGTAGGGACCAGCTGGAAGTCTTGAAAGGTGAAGCAATGATATAATGGATCATAAAACTGGGTCAGGACACTCATCAGTTGTTGGTCCCACTTTGAAGTGACTAAACCGAGAAGAGAACCATGCCTCTGGATGAAGGAAGTAGTATTTGGAATTCTGTCAACCAACTCTTTAAGCAAATTAGGTGGGTAAACAAAGTTGAGCCGGATAGTATTCCTTCGCACAGGCATCATAATGTCCTACAAAACAGAGCAAAGATGAAACCCTCTTGTCTTTGAAATGGGTCAGTCCTTATGCAGGATGCATGCAATGGTATGATGGCATGATGTTATGATAAAGCACACCACAAGTATTCACAAAGGCAAACATGATAAGACACACAAGTCACACAAGACAGCCCTTAGAGTTTAGGCCAGCATGAAGTTTAGGTACTACCCTCTTTCAGTTTCGTTGGTTCAGACCTGTCCTATCAAAAGTAACTGGGTTCTAGAGGATCTCAATATCATCGACTACCCTTAATCGGTCATAACTCCAGCATCGCAATCTTTTCTTGCGGCCAGAACCATCGCGGGAGTTTAGCCTCAATGAGTGTAGCATACTGCTACTGTTCTATGGCCAAGTTGGGTCAATTTAGGTTTTTAAGGTCGGTTGGTGCTTAATGACTCCTCAGAAGACCCATATTCTCCTCGTTGCAACACAAGGGATATCGGTACAGACCAAGGTGTCACTCCAACGTAGCCACTGCTTCACCCGTGTCGGTCTATGCCGGACAGGTCCCTCACAGCTTATGCTACCTAAAAGGGTATTCCCCAGATCCGGGTTAGGATCTATGTAACTCCGATGCAATGCCCACAAATATAAAAGCAATCAAAGCAAGAAATTGAAAACATAAGTATGATCTAATCCTAAGGTACACCTCACTTATAATAAATCCCCAGCAGAGTCGCCAGTTCTGTGATCGGTGGAAATAGAACTGACTGTTTTTTAAGCTAGTTCGCGAAATGTCGTGGTAAGCAAGAGTCGCCACCATCTTTTATGTTCTCCAACATGGAAAGGACAAAAGCACAGCAAAATTCCTTCTTTGAGATGTCTCTCGGTTCAGGAGGTAGATTTATAGAAAGGGAAGGTGTTAGCACCCTTTCTATCTGTGATTATCCACGGGCTCTTAGGTACTTGCTCTTATGTTTTCAAAAGATTATTTGCTTTTCAAGTGTGTGTGGGTTTTGAAAAAGTTTCGTTTGAAAAATTTCTAGGTAACTCTTGTATCTGTCCTCAAGAGTGTATGAAAAATTTGTTTGAAAACTTTTTGAAAGTGTCAGTGTGAAAAGTATTTTGTTTGTTTTTGAGAGAGCAAGTACACAGGAGAAATCTACCTACTCTAAGGAATTAGGCTGTGTAAGAGTCCTTTGGACAGTACTATCCCACTATTGAGAAGTAGGTAGCACCGTCGTTGGAGGTATTCGGGTCAATTCGATTATTAGGGACATGTGTGGTCACCGAAGCAATAGTAGGACACCTTAGCGGTAACCCTAATGTCCTAGATCCTTTTTATCCGAGGCAACCGTTTCGAGGCAACTGGATCTTTAGACAGGAGGGCGACCTCTAAAACACCCTATACTTGACGACCACGTCGAGGCAACCAGTGAGGCGTACCCTAGGAGTGGCATGTGCATGGGTGTTGTTTTCATGTTATATTATCTTGTACATGTATCATGGTGATCTACGAGTTGTTTTTAATTTTCATCCAAGTCTTGCATGCATATTAACAGTTAAGAGTGCGGAAAATAAAGTGCGGAAAGGTAAATCTACGCTATTACAAGGAGCGGGTCTATACATCGCCAAAAACATAACCCGTTTTGGAAAATAAATGCGGAAAGTAAAGAAAGCAATAAAATCCTAATTAACTATTACATCCTCGGAAACAGATACATCAATAATCAAAATAAATAATAATGCGCAAATAGAAATTTAATCGGGACGTCCTTAGGGTTTTGACCCTTTTTGAGAAAAGAAAGTAATTTTAGTCCTTTTTTGCAATTAATGAAATATTAAACCTAAACTAATTAATTATTTAATTAAAGAAAAAAATGTTTTTGTGTTTTTTAATATTTTAATGAAAAATAAAAAGAAAATAAATTAAAAGTCAAGAAAAAACCCTAATTCTAACCTATTTTATTTATTGTAAAAAAAGATTAAAATTAACTAATTAAACTAATTAATTTGTTAGTATTTATTTACAAAATAATGAATTAAAGTGAAATTAATAATTAGTAATAAAAAATATTTACATTTTAATAGTCTGAATTTATTATGAAAATTAATTTGTTAGTTAATAATAATAATAATAATAATAATAATAATAATAATAAGTTAAAAGAATTAAAGGGAAAAAGAAAATAAAAATAGCAAACCAGAGGGGTGTGATGGCCCATGTATGGAGGTTTTGTTCTGGAAATTTAGGCCCAATAGCAACTCAAGCCTGTTGACTTTCTTGAATCGTCCAGAGATGCATTGACTCATGAGTACCATGATCTCCACCCTTTGACCATTGGATTGAGGATTATGGACACATGGCATGATGATGCCTGGAGCGCATGATGGAACACATTTAGGAAGCTGCATGCAATCATGTTAGAACAAACAATATGGAACTTTTGGGTGGACATGGGAATCGAACCCAGGTCCCAACGATTTCCAGACACCTCACTATCCACCAAGCCAACTGCACGCTTTTGTTATAATAATAGGCAATGAATATATTATATAGAATAACAACACATGCTGGAAATTATGAAACCACGCACGCGCTTTTTGAATGAACCAATAGCATGCTTCCACGTATTATCTTCTTCGCTTGGCCTGTAACAAAAACAATCAAATAGCGGGGGTTTTTAACCCCCACAAAATGCAACAAGGAAAAATAGCGATTAGGTCCCTGATGCATATAAATATGGCGCAATGGTTGGGTTGAGTTCGTCTGGCCTTGACGAATTCAACCATATGCGTGAGAAGGTTCAATTTTTCCTGTGCTGGAAACCCCCAAATTGAAAGCTTTGAAAACCTAGAATTTGTCCATGGTAATTTTCGTTTCAGGGCACCATAACGCAATTCACCTATACCATTAGCTTCAGAAAGGTTCTAGAAATCTAATACACACAAAAAATCTCATTAATAATGCATGAATATTGAATTACGATTATGAAAAAATAACCAAACCGTGTGACTTGTTCTTGCGTGTTCTGGGAGTGTTAAGGCTTGTTTTTTATTCCAAACTGTTTCTGAGTATGCTAGCAATGTATTTGACTCCTTAAAAGCCCTTGAATTGGCCTGGAAGTGAGAAAACGATTTTACAATTTTCTTGAAAAAATTCAATATGGCATATGGTTTTCTGCAGCAGCTTTTATATGTAGGGAATTAGGTTTAGGTTCTGTATATGTAGTAGAATGGAATTAGGGTTCAATCTTTGTCCAAGAATCCATGAAATAATGTTTTCAATATTTGATTTCAATCAAATCTTTTTGCACATTTTTGATTGACAAAACTTGATAAAATTGGATATTTTGGTCCCCTTGATGTGTACACGAGATCTTCAGCTTGTCTTGAGTTCATTTGCATCACAAAAAGATTTGAAAACCATATCTTTTGAATTTTCCTACAATTAAATGAATTAATATTAATAAAAATTCAATTAATTAATTAAAAATAAGAAAATAAATCAATTTAAGTTCAATGGGTCGTGCATAGGCCTTGGACAAAGTTTCAAGAAAGAATTTGAGGCCCATTAGCAAAAATGAAGTGTTTTGGGCAAAGTTGACTTTTGCAAATTCCCAAAAATTTCCCAAATTCTCCAATGCATATCTTGCTCAATTTGGATCCTATGAACATGTTCTTTGACATTTTGGAAAGTTCTTGAAGTCCTCTAACCAATGCCTTTGGTCCCATGTCATTTTGATTTACCAATCTCAAGTTATGGTCTTTGACTTAAAGTGCCTTTTTGTTGACTTTTGAAATTGACCTATAATGTAGAAATTGATAACTTTTTGTGAGAGCATTTCTTGGTCTTGGAATGTGAAGATGAGTTGTAGTAAATGTAATCCCCTTCAAAATGAGCATTGGATGGGATTTTTCTGATGAACCATGAAAAAGTTATGCCTTGGTCAAGTTACAGTTGACTTTTCAGCTGTCCAAAAATGGAAACTTTTGTATCTTGATGATTTTTGAGCCATTCTTGTGGAATCATGATCAAGACTTGATCAAATAATGATTGTGTGCTCAAAATAAGATGTTGACCAAAATTTTTGACTTTTGACTGTAAAATGACCATTTTACCCCTATAGTTGATTGTGAAGCAATTAGGGCTTTTGACTGTGCAACTTGATGATGTGAGTCTTGAAACTTGATATGTAGATGCTTGACAATGTATATAGGCATATGGGACTTGATTGAGCCATTGAAAACCTCAACTTCCTTGAGAGAAACAAAACCCTAATTTTGACTGGCTTAGGAGGATGTTTGACTGTGCAATCCCTTGAACCATTTGAAGGTGATTCTTGATAAACCTTGAAGAATATGGGAGGGCAAATTTTGGGGTACAACAGTTGGGATGCATTTCCAATTATTATAATTCAAGAAATTTAAATAATTAAATAAACAAGTGCATAAGAAATAAAGAATTATCTGACAAAAGATTTTTATTCATTTTCAATTGATGTTACAAATGTTATTTGGATACTGTAAATTTATTTACAATATTTACAATGATATTTATTACAAATAATTGAAAAAGAAAATAAATCTAAATCTCTTGAAGTCTTCTATCTTCTACTGCTGCTTCCCTTATCTAACTGATATTTACCTGTAAAGACAGAAGAAAGAAGTCAATACAGTTAAATTGGAAAAGCACTTTTCAGACAGATATGCAAAAACTCATCATTAAAGGTTGTTGGCCGGAATCAGTTTGTTTTGGTTTTCATCGTATTTTGCTCGTCCTCTCTGCAAATCGCAAGAAGATTTCTCTTCTTGGTTCACAAAGAGGAAAAGTAAAATTAAATGTTTGCAAGCATATGAATCAATTAAACAAAATGCACAAAACAGCATAAATTCAAACTGAACAAACAAATTGCATTGTCAATCTGAGCAAACTAAGTTACAATGTCAAAACTGGGCAAACTAAGTTGCATAAAGGCAAACGAAACTGTCAACCAAGCTGTAACTGTCAACTAAGCTGTCAACAAATTGTCAACTAAGCTATCAAACAGAAAAGCTGCATACAAGTACACAAAAGGCAATGCAGAAAATCTGGAAGATAAGAAAATATGCAGAGGAAAACCAAATTGCAAGCAAGCAATATTGTCAAAAATAATTTCATCATTTCCCAGGCCAACACCTTTTCAGAAAAAGAGCTATTAAGCAATAAAATATGCTTATGGAGAGAGAGAGAAAGAGAAAAAGTAAAGCAGATTTGCAGTTTGGCAGGCTAAGAGAGATAGATAAATATAACAAGAGCTCAATTCAGAAAAGGGGGGGAGAACACAAAAGAAAAAAAGACCACAAACTGTAACATTGCAAGCAAGCCTGCATAACACATCCTGCTAGTAACCAAACCTCCAAACCAGAAGCAAGCCTGCTTCAGGCCTACCTGCTAACTCCCTTCCCAACCAGAAGCAAGCCTGCACCAAAACCTTCAGACTTGCTTAAAACCTGTCAAACTGCAAATACTAACAAGCCTGTACCAGTTACCAAACTTATAGAAGCATAATAAGCCTGCCTCAAGCCTGCATCAAAAACCTTACCAAGCAAGTTATCAAAACCTGCCAAAACCTTCAAACCTGTTTCCTCAAGCCTGCCTATAACATCAAGTCTGCATAACCTTCAAAGAAAAAAACAACACAGATGCAATAACTTCAAACCTGTCAAACTTGCAAAACTCAAACAACAACAAAAGATAGGTCTCAGAAAGTCTTCATCATCAACCTAATCATCTAAAATCAGAACAACAAGCCAATTCCAGATTTGACAAACATTAAGAAGGAAAAGCAACTCAGAAGCAAAAGCATCTCAGAGGAATATCATCATTGACAACAAGAGAGAGGAAGATTGTAAAAGCAACTCAGAAACAAACATCAGAACAACAAAGTTCATCAGCATCAGAAGCAACAAACAACTTCAAAGATTCATCAACAATCAAATATCCAAACAACAATAGAAAGCATTCTCAGAACAGGGTTCCTCACAGAATCGACAAGGCAAGCAATCAGAAGAAGAAGAGAAAACTCAGAAGTCGTGTTTTCAGAAAATATTCATCACTAAACATTCAAGGCTAAAGATACGAAGTACCACGAAGCCAGCAAGCAACATCACAAGCTCCCCACCTCCGGCCACCTGAGAGCGCCACCGTCCAACCTCCCCGTCTCATCCGAAAACAAAAACCTAAAGGTATCGTCTCCTCTTCCTACACCTCACACAAACACAAATAACACAGAAGATCAAAACATGTCAAATATTAATAACATGCTAGAGTAAAAAATCTAAAAACCCTAAAACATGAAGAAGAAAATCGTTACCCTTTTTTATCACCGCCTGGTACAACCATGAGGAGGAGGAGGTGGAGGCATCGCCCTGGTAGCCTGAGGCGAGGAGAGAGTTTAATCAGTGGCTGTTTGAGAAGGATGAAGAGGACGAAGAAAGGAGAGGAGCGGCGCCGTTCCAAACTGTGAAACCCTGGATTCTGAGCCAAAAAATTGAAACCCTAACAAAAAAACCTTGTCAAAAGCATCGTGGGCTTTTGCCCCAGCGAACTAAACATCAAGCACAATACATGTTTTTTATCTGCTTTGTCTTTTGTTAAATCTTGGGCCTGCTTAACAATTCCACTCAGCCCAGTAGCGAAATTCACACTCACACCACCTATATGTTGCTCACTTTCAATTTTTTTATTGTTTAATGATTTTGTTAATGGTAGTTAGTTAGGGTTAATTGTTTTTATTTTCTTCTAATTTTTTTTATCTTTGCTAATTGTTATTGGTAATTAGTTTTAGTAAATATTTTCATTTAATAAAATACAATAATGATTTCTTTAACAAAACACAAAAAGTGATAGAAACTTTAATTAAAATAATTTTTCTTTCTTTTAAAACTTTTCTTTTCATAATCAATTAACAAAAAATACAAAAAAAATGATGATAATCTTTTTAAGTTACAATTTTTATTCATTTGTAAATAATCATATGCATTTCACAATACTTTTGATTCTCTTTGATTCTTATACCTTGCTATATTTTTACATTGAGAATGCGACGATTCGATTTGGTTGTAAATAATATTTGGACACTACTATTCTGATAAGACTCATCCTCATTTGTAAACATTTGTACCCCCATCCCCGGATACTTATTTGTAATAGCTTAGACTTTAAATTCTCGCAATTTATCGCTTTCCATATACTATATAGTAATTAGGGTTTGTATGCGAAGATTCAAAATCAACCGCTAGATAACTTAACACAAAGATAAATGCATGAAAATCAATACACAATTCACACTTGCACCTCTAGGGTAACCTCGCTCGTTGCTTCGGAAAAATGCAATCATGTCCCTCGAGTATGAGACACTCTAGCAAACGTCCCTTCAATAAACAAAGATCGTTAGTCCCTCGATGACCCTCGATGTTTCCTTCGATAAAACGATCTCGTCCCTTACAAAATTGCTAGAGCGTCTCACAAGTTGCCTTCAATGATTGTATACGATGACCCGCGCCTGTCCCATTAAACATCCTAATGCAAGGTTGTTCATCAAACACAATGGTGAAACAACGTTGTTAAAAGTGTTAAAACATAAGAAAAATCTTTGAGTAAAATAGGGTAGACAAACTCTTAGTTACTTGATCAAAAATCTTGCAAAAACATCCTTGCCATTTTTCAAAACACACTCCACAACACAATTTCAAAACAACTTTCAAAACATTGAAACATCTTTTCAAAAAGACAAACACCTTTGTATATACTCAAACAAGAGTCATTACAAAGGTTTCCTAGACAAGGCGTCTTTTTCAAAACATTTTCAAAACCACACACACAAAGCACCATTTCAAACAATTAAAAAGCAAAGGCAAGTGATCTAAAACAAGTAACTAAGAGCCCATGGATAACCATGGATGAAAAGGGTGCTAGCATCTTCCCTTTTCATAATCTACCCCCCGAACCCCCGAAAACATCTCAAAGGTCTTTCCTGTGCTTTTTGACCTTTCCTTAGGATAAATAAAAAGTCGGTGGCGACTCTTGCTAAACCGAACATTTGCAAACACAAACACAAAACCTCAAGTCAGTTCTCCCACCGTATCACAATGAGGGTTCATGGTGAAAATTTTCAACCCGTGGTTTCTTTTTTCTTGGGAGGTAGGCTTGAATTCCCCAGTGAGGTTTGGTTGTTTCGACGTCAGTCAGCTTTATTTAAGGTTGATCTTGCAATCTCCAATAGGAATGTTTCTTTTGGAAAATTGTTTCTCTGATGAAACCGGAAGCAGGGTGTTCTATCCCGGTGTCTGTTTGATTTGAGCTACAGTCGGATTATGTTCCCCTCAGTGAAGTTAATGCAATAGGTTTGGTTTCCACAGTCTCTTTCACCTTTCCTGGATTGATCTTTCTGATTGAGGCTTAGCTCAATGTTGTTAGTAACTGAGGTGGCTTTGTTTGTCTGTGCTGATTATGTATCCTTTTATCAGCATATGCATAATAGAACTCGTACATTCATACATGCATCATACATTGCTAAAATCATCATTCATGGGCATTGCGTTTCTGACCTTTACTGCAGAGCTCTTTGTTTGGTTGAATTTGGTCTTCCCTCTTGAGTTTATTTCTCAAAGGATGAATCTGATTTGGCCGTCTTGCTCCGGTATCTTTCTGAATTGAATTTGTGGTTGCATGACGATGTCGTGTATTATGGATTTCTGAAAACTTTGAATTTTTGCTTGTGCATTTATTTTGCACAAAGAGACTTTATCCCCTCAGCGGGAATATTATAGCATTTCTCCGGGAAGTCATATTTCTATCTTTAGAAAGTCATTTATTTTGGCATTTCCCCTCTAACAATAAGTGGAAGTCTCTTTATTTGATACGTGTTACATATTACCCTTTCCAGGCAGATCTCCTTGGTTAAAGAAGAAGTTGAGACCCGTTCTTGGCAGAACACCAGAATTCTAGGAAAACTTGATATTTTCTCTTTCTACCTTCAGTGAACTTTGGTAGTACATCGGCAGTGAACGTCGGTGTTTGTTATCTTTTTGCTATCTTCAGTGAACGTTGATATTTCATCGTTAGTGAACGGCGGTGGTATGATATTTTCTCTTTCTACCTTCAGTGAATGTTGGTAGTACATCGACAGTGAACGTTGGTGTTTGTTATCTTTTTGCTATCTTCAGTGAACGTCGATAGTTCATCGTCAGTGAACGGCGGTGGTATGATATTTTCTCTTTCTACCTTCAGTGAACGTTGGTAGTACATTGGCAGTGAACGTCGGTGTTTGTAATCTTTTTTCTATCTTCAGTGAACGGCGGTGGTATGATATTTTCTCTTTCTACTTTCAGTGAACGTTGGTAGTACATCGGAAGTGAACGTCGGTGTTTGTTATCTTTTGCTATCTTTAGTGAACGTTGATAGTTTATCGTCAGTGAACGGCAGTGGTATGATATTTTCTCTTTCTACCTTCAGTGAACGTTGGTAGTACATCGACAATGAACGTCAGTGTTTGTTATCATTTTGCTATCTTCAGTGAACGTTGATAGTTCATCGTCAGTGAATGGCGGTGGTATGGTATATTCAGAGAACGTCAATGCTTGTTATCCTCCTCTTTGATTCTATTCTCGTGGTTCACCAGTGATTTATTTTCCTGGTGGGATTGCTCTTTTGCTTCTGCATTTTGTGTTGCCTCCCCAATGCTACTTTGTGTCTTTTCTGTTCATATGCATTCATATGCATAAACATTTGCATGGCATCTTAGGGCCAAAAACAGGGTTTGTTTTATATTTAAGTGTCTTCGATCACGTCGACATGAAGATTTTTAACCTTCGTATCTCCAGATAGAAGAAACTTAAATAAGGGCAGCTGTTGTGCCCCAATTTTTGCCCCTAATATCCCTTCATCATACCACATTGTTTCAATCATCACAAAATCACATTAGGGATTTTGGTTCTTCTCCTTATCCTTAGCTTTGCTCTTTGAGAAGTTACCAAGCACTTTGATTTGTTTGCTTTTGTGATCATAGATATTGTACTCTAATTTTTCTCTCTAATTAATAAAATGCAATATTGATTTGTCTTACTTATTGATAATGCAGGTAAAAGCAATGAGGATTAGCAAGTTGCTTCATGGGTTCATGAGTTTATTTCCATGCCCTAGTCAAAAGCTTGAGAAATTCAAACCTCACCATTGAAGTTGTTTTGAAGTTGATATGAAATTGGTTTTTGTGGCCATAGGTCCTCATCATCATCCTCAACAATTTCTATTCACAAAGGAAGAATATTGGCACAAAAAGTTTGTTCAAACTTGGCAAAGTTCCACCAAGCATTCTCTTGATTTAGAGGATATGGTTTTGGACTTCAAAGAGGCATATCTTGCTCATCTTTTGTTATTTTTGAGTGATTCCAAAAACATTATTCTCTTAAAAGAGTTACCAGCAAATCACTTCAAAAGTTCCAAAGAGTTTTCATGTGGAAGGAACTTGGTGAAGAAGAAAGATTACAAGTCATCTAGTTGAATCCCTAATTTTCCATATGTAAATTCAAATTGTTATAACTTGGTCAATTTTTATCACCTTGAGCCCATTATTTTTTCATGATGATCTTAAGGATGTGTACTTCATGCCTTATTTTATGTGCAAAGTAAGAAAATGGATGGAAGTTGCCTCAAGAATGCAAACGATTATAGGTCATTTCATGATTTTTGGCCAACTTCAACAAGTCATAACTTGCTCAATTCTTGGATATTTTGAGTGGTCCAAATTGTAAAATGTCATTCAATAGGTCTAATTCATTCCATCTTTTTGGGTCAAGAGCAAATTCTAGGTGCAAGGCCATGTTTGGAAGCAAGAGATTATAGGTCATTTTTAAAGAAGAATTTGAAATATTTCTAAGTATGGAAAGTCAACTCTTTTTCTCCAACTTTGACTCCATGTAATTTTCAGCTCAAGCCTCCAATTGATTCCATTCTTTTTTCCATTGCAAAGTTTGTTACCTCATCTTTCCAAAGCATCAGGAATCATGCCTTAAGACTCTCTGAGGTGGAAATTCCATTGTTTCAAAAGTGGTAACTTGGAATTGAAGTTTCCCTGCAAGTCAGAATTTGAATTTCATGTTTCAACCTCTAAACCTCAAATTAGCACGCGTTTTGGGTCTAAACATGATTAGCCAACTTTCCCAAGTGGATTAGTGCATCAAAACGCAAGAATTGGATGAGTTTTGGTGAAGTTTGGATCACACTTCACTCGTGCATCAGGTTTGCACGAATTCCCTCCAAAATGCATCATTCACTCTTCCTTTTGATCCCATTTGCTTCTCCTATAAATACATGTACTATCCCATTCATTTTCTCAAGCTTAGATAGCCAGAATCACCCTGCCAAACTTACTCCACAACTCAGAATTCAGCTACTTCGAATCCTATTCTTAAGCCTTTTTCAATCCATTTTTTCCATCAGTTCACCTTCCTTGATCTTCTCTGAATCTAACCATACCATTACATTCAAGAATCGTGCCCTACATTGCTCCATAGAAGTCCAATTTCAGAGCTCTGCAACTCAACTTCAATAGGTAGATTCCTTCATCAATTCTTCAAAACTTTGATACCATTGTGTTGCTCTCATTGCCCTGGTTCTAGTTGCAACACTTACTTTTATCTGGAAACACGTTTTGACCATGAATTTTCAAATCCCCTTTCAAAACTTTCTTTCCAAATTGCTTGAGTTACAGTTTATATAAAAATGGCGCGAGGGTATGGTTATCTTCGTCTTGAAGAGACGAAACGAATGGCATAGATCTGAGCTTCTGATTTTACAGTTTGAGAGACCTGCAATTCGTGAGGCTGGAGGTTGAAGATGACCAATGTGTCACCTTCTAACCAATGAAAGCGTACCATTTGTATTTTTTAAATTTCTGAATTTACATTTGATTCAGTGCTTTATTCAATAAAGACCATGATATGCACAGCGCGCCAGATCTCTTGGATTTGATTACCAACGCGTTTTGACTCTCATCCAATGGTCCACATCTTTTTCTTTTATTTTCTTTTTCTGATTTTTATATTTTAATTGTTTTAAATTTCAAAAAAATCATAGAAATTTCATTTTTAGTCAAAAAAATCTGAAAAAATTCTGAAAAATATTTTTGATTATTCTCTTTCTGATTTTTATTTTTTCACAATTTAATTTTATGTTTTGGTATTTTTTATGAAATTTACACTTATTTGATTTGTTTAAAATGTTTAAAAATACTTTTGCACATTTTTTAATTCTGAAAAAATTATGGAATGATCCAATGACATTGTGACAAATATTGGTGACTTTATTTTATTTTTGTTTCTGACTTTACTATTTTTCACCATTTTTGTCTGTTTTACCCATTTATTATAATTTTAAAAAATAGTTTCTGACCTTTAAAAATTCCCAAAATTTTTATAAAAATATTTGGACCCACTTCTGATTTTTCTATAGTTTTATTTTTTATTTCTTGATTAATTTGAACATAATTGACATTTTTCTCATTATTTTCTATTTTAAACTTCTTTTTTAATCCTTTAATGTATATATTGTATATATTATTAATTTGTGAATATTTTCTGGCTGTCTTGGGTTGATTTTTTGATCATGGCTTTATTAACATCACTGGATCCATGGTTTTGAGTCTAACTCCACAAAAATGGATGAATGATTTTAATAATAGTTTGATTAAATATTAATTCAAATGTGGTTTTCTTTTTTACCCTAATTCCCCTTCATCTCATTCCCTTCTTATTGCACTAAGTGTTGTTGGAGCATGATCTCTATATCTTGTCTCAAAATAAATGGTGTGTAGATTGCTATTGACCGGCCTCAAAATAGGTGCGACTTCTATATAAGTCCACTTACGATTGCTTAACATAGCGTTAAATTTTGTCCCGATTCGAATAAATGATCATTCGTGGCCAAAACTTATGATTGCAAGCCCAAGTATGTTAATTTGATCTCTTTGATCCAATAACCTTGAGATTCATTGTGTGGAGGCTTTGGTTCTACCAATCCTCTAATGGATCTACAACACCTTTGGTCAACGCGGATCACTTAAACATCGTTGATCATTAAATGGTACTTATGAGAATTTCAAATGGATGATATACTTGACAAAAAGCAAATGCAAATTGTTGTGTGGAGGCTTTGGTTCTACCAATCCTCTAATGAGTTCCAAATGCAAGTTTCAAGATGGTCATCCAACTAACCATTAATTATTGACTTGTTTATTTTATGCTTTATTCTTTTTATGCTTTGTGTACTATTTATTTTTTAGCATTTTTACATTTCATGCCATTTTTTATCTTTGCTCATTTGAGCATTTATTTATTCTTGTCATTTTTACTTTGCTCACTGGAGCTTTTCTTTTCTTTTCTTTTCCTAATATACTTAATAATAAACATAAACCCTAAAAAAATCTTAATGGTACTTGGACTATTTGGTTACTATCCTTGGCAGTATGGAGCAGTGGACTTTTCTGGACTTACGATTAGAAACCTTGGCCTATCTTGGAGACCTTGTGATCTTATCTGATAATTTTGTCTCGAGCTCTTGAGGTTTACCTCAAGACATTGGGTTGCTTGCTTGTTTTTGTGTGCAGGTTTTTGTGATTGCATCCTTGATTTGTAATCTGGAATTCACCCGTATACAGCCGTTACTCTGCCTAATTTTTGTGAAGACTCAATACATTTGAAGAGGTCTAGTATTTTTGCTTGCTTGGTTTCAATCCAAATAATGAAAATTCTATCTTGACTCATAATGTCAATTTTTTGGCTTCTTGTTAGTTAGACGGTCCTTATCCTTAGCTTTTACTTTATGCTTTAGGATAGTCTCTTCTTCTCCTCCCATCTTCTTTAATTTCAAAAATCTTCTCCCTCCTTTTGAAAACTCTTCTTGTTTTGAAACTTAAACACTTTCATAATAAACTTGGACTTAGGACCATGCATTTTCAAAACATTTTCATAAATAAACATCAATCAATTTAATAATACCTTGACATTTTTTGTGGGAAGACTAAAAGTCAATCAATCTCATTTCAAATCATTTTGCCACTTTGGCTTTTTACTTTATACTTTTCTTAAAAGATTAGACTCTTGTCAATCCTTGTAGTGATGTAAACAACTATACTTCTACAATATGTAGTGAAGTGAGATATTTTCCACTTGGGTGTTGAGTGAGGCATTGCTGATTTTAAGATCCAAGCCATATCCTCCACTTTGAGATGATGCAAATTCTCCTTTCTCGTGATTGTGGGTAGTAAGTATGTTTTCCACACGGACAATGACGATGATGTCTTATCTCTTAAAATCAACCAACACATTTGTGTTTCAAATTTTTAAAAGACGAACTACGTGTACCCTGATCCCCTATTGCACAAAAGGTGGTACGTAGGCACTAAAGGTTCGCAACCGCGGCGGGTGCAAAAATCATAAAAATATATTTCTTTTCTCACCTCCACCATCCATTTTATATACAACACATTTTTATAGCCAAAATATACAGATTTTACAAAGAGGTTCATGTGGAGTACCGTAGATGTTTAGGGTGATAATACCTTTCCTTTGCATAACCAACCCCCTTACCTTGAATCTTTCCCCCTTTTTTTTGGGTTATTCGCTCTTTTCCCATTCCTTTGGAAACAATAAAGCGCGGTGGCAATTTTGATTTTGATTTGTATAAAGTCTAGTCAATCCAATGGCTTAGTCTTGAACATTTCTACCGCTACAGGTAGAAGTAGCATATGGCCTTTTGGACAGGTATTCGGACTGGTTTGAGACATCAGTATTTTGTTTGTTTTGTAGCAAGTTCATGGGCTGATTTTTCACATTGTTTTTGGACTATTTTGCAGGTTGATGCATGGTTAGTCTTAGATTTTTGTGGGAAGCATAAGACTGGTTTGTGAACAACAGGGTATTTGTTTCTTGTGGACAACATTATGATAAAGCTTGAAGATTAAGATTAATTTAGCATTTATCATAAGTTCAAGACCTTAGGGATCTAGGATTAGCTTTTATGTAACTTGAAATTTTGTAATGTTGCAATGTGAAACTTGTAACTAGTCTTGAATATGCGAGATAGGATGGTCCTCATGATACACTTATCCAAGGAATTTCCTTCGACTATGAGAATGATGCTCAAGGTTACCATAAAAGGTTCATGTGAGCTTGGGGCATGGTACATAGAGTTGATAGCAAGACACTGGGGCATAAGAATTCCATCCCTCTTGAGCCTTATCTCAGATGGGTATGATCCCGTGCCCAAAGTCTTATGATACCTTACCCCGCCATCCTACCTATGATTGTGGAACCGGTTGCTGAAGGAGACACTCCTTCTCTTGTTCTTAATCCTGACATGCCAACTGATCATGAGGAGTTACAAAAATCCTGGGTTCAACTTAGAGAGGAGCGGGATACGTTTGAAACTCAATTCTATGCCAGCGAGAAGAAGGTCCTGGAACTCACTAGGCTACTTCATGAAGAAAGGAATATAAACGCCTACATTGCACCAAAGAGGATGCACTCATGGGAGACCTAATTTTCTTTTTGCTTTAAGTTTTGTTTTGTTTAATTGTAATCCTAAAGGGCACTCTTTGTAACAATTCGAACTTATTAATACAATTAATGTGTGTTTCTTTTGGTTAAACAAATTTGAGCTTTTAAGAATCCTTGAAATCATTGCATACACATATCATCCATGACATTTCATAAACAAGTTTCATAACAGGTTTCTCATCTTCTTTGCTGTTTATTTCAGCAATAATGTCTTCTGAACAAAGCATCAAGGATCTACAGGCACAAAATGCCCAATTTCAGCAAATGTTCATAGCCTTAGCTAAGGGGCAGAAAGATCTGAAGGCCCTTATTCTGAAAGAGAAGAAGAAGAAGACCGTTGGTGTCCTTAATCTGGGAAGAAGATTCAAGGGGTCGTTTAAGTAACTGGTTGATTTGACCTCCTCGTCCAAAGAAGGGGAGAATCAAGAGAGAGAGAGAGAGAGAGAGAGAGAGAGAGAGAGAGAGAGAGAGAGAGAGAGAGAGAGAGAGAGAGAGAGAGAGAGAGAGAGAGAGAGAGAGAGAGAGAGAGAGAGAGAGAGAGAGAGAGAGAGAGAGATAGAGAGATAGAGAGAGAGAGAGAGAGAGAGAGAGACAAGGGAGGAGGACCCTAGTCCTGAAGTTTCTTAATGACACAGACTACAATGATGAACAGTATCCTCCCACTGAGGATAGATACAAACAGTTAGAGGATCGGCTTAGCACAATGGAGATCCAGAGAATACCAGGGCTGGATTTTGAAGAGTTGGGTTTAGTATCTGGGGTAGTCATATCACAGAAGTTTAAGGCTCCGGTTTTTGCAATGTATGATGGGGTGTATTGTCCCAAGCTTCATCTTTGTTCCTATGTGAGGAAGATTCAGCCTCACACTGCTGATAGGAACTTGTGGGTCCATTTCTTTCAGGACAGTCTGTCTGGGACTTAGCTTGAATGGTTCTATAAACTGGAGGGGACCAATGTCCACAACTGGGAAGATTTGGTTGCTGCTTTTTATAAGCAGTATCAATATAACACTGACCTTGCCCCTACCCGTACTCAACTCCAAAGTATGTCCATGGGTGCAGGTGAAGGTTTTAAGGACTATGCGCAGAAGTGGAGAGATCTGGCAGGGAGAGTCCAACCCCCTTTGTCTGATAGGGAGTTGGTTGACATGTTTCTTAGGAAGTTGTCTGGTCCATTCTTCAATCACTTGATTGGTAGCTTCTCAGCTGGATTCACCGAGCTGATATTGACTGGAGAAAGGGTAGAAGTTGGGATCCGGAGCGACAAGATACAAAAAGATACCTCGTCAAGTACAGTAAAGAAGCCATTCACGGGTAAGAAAGAGGTCAGTACCATTTATAGCCCAAGAGGTCAGAGCAGAACTGAACACCTTCCAACGGTAGGTGCTATGATGATACCAAGGCTTGCGGCTACCCAACAACGAAACAATTAGCAAAGGGTAGAAAGCCCGCAAAGGAAGTTCACCCGGATTAATATGACATTGACTGAGGTTTTACACCATCTGTTAAGATCAAACTTGGTAACCTTAAAGGAGGCTCCTAAGAATCATAACACCACATCTCCTCGGTACAATCCAAAAGCTCAGTGTGCTTACCATTCTGAGAGTCCTGGCCACGATACAAATGATTGTTGGGCTCTGAGAAATAAGATACAAGATCTAATTGAAGCCAAGGAGATTGAGTTTGATGCTCCAGAGAAGCCTAATGTCATAATTTCTCCCATGCCCAAGCACAACCGTGGATTTAAGGCCATTGATATTGATCTGTTTGTTACCTTTGTTGATGAAGTTTCCACTCCTTTCATGACTATCAAGAAGAATTTATTACTGGCCGGTTTATTTCCGAGCCGTGGTGAAGGTTGCCACATGTGTTCATCTCTGCCCTCTGGTTGCTATTTGCTGAAAGAAGGTGTTCAACGCCTGATGGAAAGTAGAGAGATTTTGTTTGAAAAGACTCTAATTCCGGCTGTTCCGTATGAAGATGTTGCTATCATAACCATTTCCTCCAATCCTTCCAAGGTATCCTCTAAAATATCTATTAGGATTACACCTTCTCCAAGAATTTCTCCGTTGATAATCACTTTCCCTGGCCCTGTACCGTACTCCTCAGACAAAGTTGTTCCTTGGAACTATGGTGCTGACGTTTACTACCATGGCGTCAAACAGGATTTGAAGAATGAAGAGGCTGATCCCGATATCAGTAATATTGTTGGGACCAACAAAGTTAGCCGAAGTGGAAGGGTTTTCTCTCCCGAGATCTCCCCGAAGATTGTTAGTAAGCCTGTTGTTATTCCATATGTTGTTCCTATTGGTACTTTTGTTACTACTCCCGTTCTTACTCCAGTTGTTACCCCTGCCGATGAGTCATCTGGGACCCGGGGAAAATAAGCTATAGGTGAGCCTACCCGGACGGAGACACCTAGAAAAGTTGTTGTGGAATCCTCTAAGCAAGAAATAGAGCAAATCTTAAAAATAATCAAGAAAAGCGACTACAATATGGCTGAATAGCTGGGGCAGACCCCTTCGAAGATATCGATGTTGTCTCTGTTGTCTTTGTTGTTATGTTCTGAGGCCCATGCAAAGGCTTTGATTGCATTCCTCAAGACTGCGTATGTGCCGCAAGAAACCTCTGCCGACTAATTCAAAGACTGTGTGGCCAGTTTGATTGCTGACAATGGGTTGGGTTTTTCAGATGTCGATCTGACACCAAAGGGGAGAAATCATAATGATGCTCTGCATGTCTCGATCGAATGCAGGGGCACTACTATGGCTCATGTACTAGTGGACACTGGGTCTTCACTGAATGTTCTGCCTAAGAAGGCTCTTGATCGGCTAGATTGTGAAGGCTTGACCCTAAAGCCCAGTAACATTGTGGTGAGGGCTTTTGACGGGTCAAAAAGAATGGTGCATGGGGAGGTGGACATCCCTGTCAAAGTGGGTTCCCAGACCTTCGAATCCACCTTCTATGTGATGGATATCAGGCCATCATACTCTTGTTTGTTGGGTCACCCTTGGATCCATGAAGTTAGGGTTGTTACTTCTACGTTGCACCAAATGCTAAAGTATCTAGTGAAGGGGAAGATTATCACTGTGCATGGTGAAGAGGAGTATATGGTAAGCCACCTGAACTCTTTTAGGTATGTGGAGATGGACGGGGAATTCATAGAGACTCCTTGTCAAAACTTTTAAGAGGTTCCCCAGATTATGGCGTCAGCTGAGACTATCACCAGCACCAAACCTCCTTTGAAGATGGCTTCTCTCAAGGACGCCAGAGTAGTAGTTGAAGAAGGTGGGTGTACCATTTGGGGACAGCTCCCTGATTTTCCTCATAAAACTGACAAATTTGGTTTGGGATTTACTTCAGGAGCTCAAAGGACTATTCGACGCGCTCGGGCTGGAGGACCTCCTCTACGCATCAGCAATCGTGGGGTCAATGCTATTGAAGACAGTGGTGAGAATTCTTATATTGACAGTTGGATCTACCCGACTACTAACGGTGGACCTAATAACTGGACGGCCAGAGATTTTGTACCAATTTCTTTTGTTCAGCAGTAATTGTCTTACTTGTTTTTCGAATTTGTAATAAATAATTTAAACTCCATGGCATTGTGTCTTACCCAAGGCACAATGGTTCTATTTGTGAGGGTTATTATATGTCATTTTCATATGTCATCAATAAAACATTAGACGTTTCTTGCATACAAATTTTGCGCTCTTTGTTTTTCTTTTCTGCTTTTCACTTTATCAATACAGTTATACTCTTACACACACTCACGTATTAAACTACAAATCCATATCCACTCTGGATCCCATTGATAACAGTTTTGTTATTGCCAATTATAACTTCGAAAATCCGATCAACCAAGCCGAGGATGAAGGTGAAGAAGATTGTGAGGTGCCTGGAGAACTTGCTAGACTGTTACATCGGGAAGGGAAGGCTATACAGCCTCATGAAGAGCCAGTGGAGATGATAAACTTGGGCACGGACGTAGACAGAAAAGATTTCAAGATCGGCGTAAATATAGAGAATAATGTCAAATAACGGATGATACAGATGTTGCACGACTATGTTGAGATCTTCGCCTGGTCATATGAAGACATGCCTAGTTTAGACACTGATATTATGGTACACCGTCTGCTGACTAAAGAAGATTGTCCTCCGGTTAAGCAAAAGGTCCATCGTATGCGCCCTGAAATGTCAGAGAAGACTAAAGCAGAGGTGATGAAGCAGTTCAACACTGGGTTCCTAGCTGTCACCTCCTTTCCGCAGTGGGTTGCTAACGTCTTTCAGTACCTAAGAAGGATGGTAAAGTACAGATGTGTGTGTACTACAGAGACCTGAATAGGGAAAGCCCCAAGGATGATTTCCCGCTTCCCCACAATGATGTTCTGGTTGACAACACCGCACAACACAAAATCTTCTCCTTCATGGATGGTTTCTCTGGCTACAACCAGATCAAGATGGCTCCTGAAGACATGGAGAAGACAACCTTCGTCACACAGTGGGGCACCTTCTGTTACAAGGTGATGCCTTTTGGGTTGAAGAATGCTGGGGAAACTTATCAACGAGCCATGGTCTCCTTGTTCCATAATATGATTCACCATGAGATAGAGGTTTATGTTGATGACATGATATCCAGATCCCAAACCGAGGAAGAGCACCTTGACCATCTACAAAAGTTGTTTAACAGGTTGAAGACATACAAGCTGAGAATGAATCCGAACAAGTGCACCTTCGGGGTAAGTTCTGGTAAGCTTCCGGGGTTGATCGTCAGTGACAAAGGTATTCAGGTAGACCCTGTGAATGTAAAGGCCATACAAGAGATGTCGGCTCCCCGTACTGAGAAGGAAGTTAGAGGTTTCTTGGGATGCTTAAATTATATCGCCAGGTTCATTTCACATATGACTGCTACTTATGAGCCAATCTTCAAGCTCCTGAAGAAAGATCAAGTGGTAAAGTGGAATGACGAATGCCATACCGCTTTCGAAAGAATCAAGGAATACCATCAAGAACCACCAATTCTGATGCCTCCAATTGAAGGAAGACATTTGATATTGTACTTAATAGTGCTAGATAATTAAATGGGGTGTGTGTTGGGGCAGCATGACGAGTCTGGTCGAAAAGAGCATGCAATATACTACCTTAGCAAAAAGTTTACCGATTGTGAGACAAGATACTCACTACTCGAGAAAACTTGTTGTGCTTTGGCATGGGTTTCTCGCTGACTAAGACAGCATATGTTGACTCACACTATGTTGTTGATATCTAAGATGGATCCAATCAAGTACATCTTTGAGAAGCCCGCTCTCTCTGGAAGAATAGAAAGATGGTAAATGATCTTAACCGAATACGATATCCAATATACAACCCATAAAGCAATAAGGGAAGTGTATTAGCTAATCATTTGGCACATCAGGTCGTGGATGACTACCAGTCCATGAATTTTGAGTTCCCAGACGAGAATATTATGCTAGTGACTGACTACGAAGAACCTGGACCGGATGAAGGACCTGGAGAAGGATCCCGATGGAGCATGGTTTTTGATGGAGCTTCGAACGCACTCGGTAATGGCATTGGCACTGTAACCATATCTCCTGAGGGATGTCATACTCCTTTCACTGCTCGATGTTGCACCCCAAAATTTACCCTCTTGATTTAGGCTTATGTTTCATCATGAATATCATATTCCATTGCATCCATACGTTGTGATGGGATCAAAGTACTTTGGTTATCAAGTTTTCCTCAAGCTTTGAAGGTTGATTGCATTGACAAGTTGCTCAAGTAGGATCTTGTCATCTAAACCTCTGGATCTTTCAAGCCAAAAGTTATTTCATATCTCAAGATATCTTATCCATCTCTTTGGAACATCAGAGGATTCAAGTTTTTGTTTGATTATAAGAAGAATCACTCTTTTGATTCACCAGTCAAAATTAGGGTTTGTTTGATCAAAGCTATTGATCAATGTACAAGTCTTGATTTGGGAAGCTACAACATCTCATTGGTATTTGAGAAGTCTTTGTACAAGAAATTGGTCAAGATGCCCAGAGGATTTGAAGTTTTGAAGAAGATTCATCAGTCTCCTGAGGTATTAACCAAAGCTAGGGTTTGGGATTTCATCAAGATTTCTTGAGAATTTTGAAGTGGAACTTTGCACATAGCCTCTATATATTTGGAAGATCATATGTTTGAAGTTTTGATCATCAATTTTGAAGGAAAGTGGATCAATTGATTCAAAGGGGCAAAATGGTCATTTTGGTCAAAATCAGTCAAAGTCAAGGTTGACCAAGTGAATTTTTGGTCAACCATCAATCCAAGGATGTACTTTTCATATTTCAAGTCCACTTTGATCATTGGATCAAAGAGATTGAGGTTTAGGTTGAAACTTGTCCATGAAGAAACCCTAAAAGTTTCTAATTTTGGAAAATGAGGACTTAATTTCAAAAATTCATATTTTATTCACCCTTGATCAAAAAAATGCAAATGAAGTATGCTTGGAAAGATAAGAGGATGATCTTTCATCTCCTTTTGGTTTCATGTCTAAAATGGAAAAAAGCCAAGAGTTATAAAGCTTGGAAGTCACAAAATTATAGGTCATTTTCCAAATTTAGTGAATTTCAAGCTCAATTTTGAGAAACTTAATGGATTCAATTGTAAAAACTAAAAACTAAGGGTTTGTAGGTCTTTTCAATACCTTTCCAAATTGTACTCATTTATGTCCAAATTCAAAAGTATGAGAAATTTATGGACTTTGGAATTTTGAGGCATTTTATTGAAACTTGACAAATATGCAAAATGGCCATTTCTTGCAAACTCAAGTTTTAGCCATTCCTTTTTCTTCTAATCAAGCCCATGAACAATTAGTGACATGCTGAGGCCCATCACACTCACCATTTCGTGCCCCATATGGTATTGCACATGTTGGATTGAAAAAATGACAAACTTGCTCAATTTTGCAAATTCACCAACACTTCTTTATTTCAAACAATCATGAGCTGGCACTTTGGGCATGTAATTCTGACTTCATTTGGCTCACAAAACGCACAAAAGGAAAGCAAATGCATGAGTGAAACACATATTCCATGTGCGTCCTCCTTTTTGGCCAAAACTTCCAAACTTGCCCTCCAACAGTTTAGAGTGACAAATACCACTTCTATCCTCTTACCCTCGTGCTATATAACAAAAATCAAGGCTCAGTTATGAAGTAGGAGGCTCATAATCGCTACATTGCAAATCTGAACATTTTGGAAGCATCTCTGCAAATTGTTTCGAATCTCTCTTTTCCTTGGATCATTCTTCAAAATTCTAGTTGATTCATCTTCAGTGAAGTAAGGAGATCAAGCCTGCACCATTGGATTATTTCTGGAGTGAAGGAATCGTGTTTCCAGTTTTCACATCCATGTGAGTTTCTTGAACTTTGATTTATGTGTTTCAGCTTGAATTGATATTGTAAGTCACGTCCATTGAGTTGCTAGCTGGTCAATCATTAGGATTGATGTATATTTGAGATTTGATTCAAGCAGAATTGTTGAAATCGTATTCATGACTTTGATGTTTGCAGTGAGTTTTTTCAATTTTTGAGACTTTATTTCTGGATCCATGCTTGATCTTTGAGTTTGATTCAAATTGCATCATGTAGTACGATATGCTAGCTTTAATTTGCACTTGATTTTATGGATTTTGGTTAAGAAACAAGCATGATTGATGGATCTGAACATAGGCTCATGAACTATTGTATTGCACGCGTTTTTCCCTATGCTGGAGGTTGAAGATGAAGTGAGGTGGCGCGTTGTGATTGGCTTGTTTCAAATTATCATGCATTTTTCATATTTTTGTTTTAATTGATTTTCTGATTTTTATTTCTTGATCAAAACAATTTAAAATATTCTGAAAAAATTATCACAAGTCCAAAATAATTTCTACTATCTTGTGTAATTTTATAGGAATTTTTAAAAATGTTTTGATTGGTCTAAAAATTAATGAGTTTAATTAATTGTTTGTTTAAAGATTATTTTTATTTTAATAGTTTCTTTGATCTAAAAATTCGCCAAAAAACATTTTGGATTCATAAAATGATTTAGAAATTGATTCTGATTTTTATTTAGCATTTTTTCTATTTTTTATTAGAATTTTAATTTCAAAAGTTTATTTGAAATATTTGTTTCATAATTTTGATTTTAATATTTCCTTTAATTCAAAAATCCTCAAAAAATAATTGTTTGTTTGATTTTTATTTTAATATTTCCTTTAATTCAAAAATTCCACAAAAAATCAAGGATGTGTGATTTTTAATTCTAATATTTGAATATAATTTTGGTTGGATATTTTTTTGATTTTTGATTAGAATTTCATTTTGAGATGTGATTATTTGTTTAATTGATTAATTGTTTAAATTTGATTTTATTTTTGACTTTTCTTTAATTCAAAAAATGTGAAAAAATATGTCTTCTGACATTTAGGGATTCCTTGTGGTTTTCATGATTTTGGTTTGAATTTTGATCTTATCTAATTCATATTTAAGAGTAAAAGTCAAATAATTAGGGTTTGTTGCTTACATTGCAAGTTTCATTTTCAAAACCATTATGCCCTGGTTTTTCAATGGAATTTAAGTCTTGATTAGGGTTCATTAATGTATTGTGGATCTGAAAACCATTTTTCTTGAATTATTTGACTTGGTTTGATATTTTTACATAAATTATTTTGAAAACTTGTCTAGTTTTGATAGTTTGGCCAACTAGTTTTTAACTTTGGGCCTCATTTGATCCCCTCCTCAACCATCCATGAACTTAAGACTTACTTTATGACTTCTACACACTTCAAATATGCTAATAGATTTTTGGTTTGAATTATTGATCCTTGTTTCTATTTTTGATGTATTTTTGAAGTGAAGGTACCCAATTAATGTTGCATATCTTGTTGCAATTTGTTTGATGGCCAATGAGCTTGAGTGAGGCCTATAATTGTGCAGCTAATGATCATGTTGGATATGCTTATTCAAATAAACTCAAATCACTTCACCTAATGCCCTATGTTTGAATGATTGAACCTTTTGATGCATTGTGTGGAATTCCTCTCCTATTATGCTTGTGAGCTGTGATGAATTAATTGTGCATGATTGAATTGTGTTTGCTACTGACCTTCATGGTATTTGATTATATTCTTATCAAGCTCCCATGATCCTTGATTGATATTCAATTGTCAACTCAACATGGTGATAGAAAGGAGCAACATTCCTCTGATTCTTTTGACCAAATTGTGCATATGCCTGGTTCCTTCTGTTTATCATGACTAATGTTTGATAGTTTCTATCATGTTTCCTCACTTAATTATGGTGTCATCATCCATCCCTTATGTGAATCATCATTCTATTTATGGGAATACTAACTTGGTTGTTGAATGTGCGAGGTACTTTGAGAAAGGTTTTCCATTTTTGACTTGAGGCTACTGTGTTTCACTTTATTTGTGAAACACAACTTATTATGTTTACACTACTCTTGTGCTTGGCATATTTGATAGTCTATGCAGGATATGTATATGTGATTATGAATGCCATACATTTCCCATGGGATCTGATCATATATGAAAATCTCAATACTTACATCCTGATGGCATAATTTCTAACTTGATTTGTCTGCTGATGCCAGCTTGCTTGAAGTTCTTTGGGTTCCTTTTATTCCTGCTCAGTTTCTACGGATAGTTATCCGTTTGGTATTGCACTATTTCCTTTCTTCTACTTTCATAATTCTATGTTGCTGATATATGTCAGGAGGCCCTCTGGTTTTTTTTGTCTGATGCATGTGTTGTGTTTGCTTTTGATCGATGAGTCACTCAATTTAGAAATTGAGATCACGACTTCGCTCTCATTGCATGTTCCCTATAGGATGTTTATTGTTTTTTCTTCTTTAATTGTTGATCGATGAGTCACTCAATTTAGAAATTTATATCACGACTTCGCTCTCAGTGCATGTTCCCTATAGGATGTTTATTGTTTTTCTTCTTTAATTGTTGATCGATGAGTCACTCAATTTAGAAATTGAGATCACGACTTCGCTCTCAGTGCATGTTCCCCATAGGGTAGTTTTGTTAAGCTTCCTTTAACATGTTGATTAAGGTAGGGTTTTCCTTTATCCTCAACCTTAGGTTCAATCACTGTATGATAACACTAGGGATAGTTCTAGGCCAGTTTCCCTTAGTTATTTTCCTTCATTTGCATTTTGCATCTTAAAACAAAGTTTGTTTTCTTGGAAAATCATAAAACACTTCTAATAAATTCAAACCCTTCTTCAAGGTAAAAGATACAAACCAATTCTATTTGTTTGTGCGCCTCATGGTTTTGTTTTTGAACCTTTTAGCCGATGTTTCGCCATCGCACATTTGTTTGAAGCTGATGTTTCGCCATCGCACATGTTTGTTATCCTACTTCGATTCTTAATATCATTGTTAGGTGTGATATTTTGTTATCCGTTTTATTAATGTTTTGCCTTCTTTACCATGATATCTTACTACCTTTTAGCCGATGTTTCGCCATTGCACATTTGTTTGAAGCCGATGTTTCGCCATTGCACATTGTTTGTTATCCTACTTTGATTCTCAATATCATTGATAGGTGTGATATTTTGTTATCCTTTTTATCGATATTTCACCATCTTTTCCATGATACCTTATTATCTCTTAGCCGATGTTTCGCCCTCGCAAATTTGTTTGAAGCCGGTGTTTCGCCATCGCACATGTTTGGTATCCTACTTTGATCCTCAATATCATTGTTAGGTGTGATGTTTTGTCATCCGTTTTATTGATGTTTCGCCATCTTTGACATGCTACTTTGTTGTTATTTAGTAGATGTTTTACCATCTCATTCGTTTTGTTGTTTCATTTGATGTTTTTCCATCTTAATTGCTTTTGTTGTCTTAACTAAAAACACAAACCAACCAAAATATATAAGCCGAACTACGGCTGCTTTGATTCCTTAAAAGGGATACGTAGGCATTGGGGTAGGGCCCGATCGAGCATAACTTTTTTTATTTTCCCTACATTGTTTTCTTTTTCTTTCGCATGCATTCCCTTTTCAGTTTTAAGCCATAGACATAGGTTTTGACCACACCCATTAGATTAGACAACAAGAGTGGATATTGTAGAGTACTACGGGCGTGTGGGGTGCTAATACCTTCCCCTTGCATAACAGATTCCCTTACCCGATCTCTCAGTAGAAAGACCTTGATTTCTCCCTTTCCAGGTTTTCTCGATGTTTACCTTTCCCTTTCGGCGGGATAAAAGACGTTCGGTGGCAACTTCATTGATGTTTCATTACATCTAGATGACGGGTTCCGGCCGGGTGGTTTAATCTGGCGACTTCACTGGGGAAAGATTGACCTTTTTGCTGGTCCATCCCGGAGTCGATCCTATCTCTTATTTGTTTTCTTTATGGGTTTTTATTTTACCGCTTTGTATATTTATCTGTTTGCATTGCATCCTATGTGTGCTTTACTTTCTGCATACTGGATTTGGCTGGACTGTTTGGATTCTAGATTTCTTGGTGGGTGGGTTGTTCCATGAGGTAAAAGGCCTCATACCCAGGCTATGAGTGAATTCCATAGGAACTAGGAATAGAGTGGCCATGGCAGCTATGAGGAAGATGCTTTCTAGACCTGACCATGAGACCCACGACTTCGGAGGTAGTTCGGATAGGTGTTATCGTAAGATGATACCGACATTCGAGCTCTTGTACTCTGATTTGGCTTTTAACCTTACCTTGACCTAGACTACACCCGTGAGAGGGGCGGGAAAACTTTTCTTACAGGTACATGTACTATTGGTGACTTTGTGTTGCGAAGGTGACTCAGGTTCCCATGATAGTTTTTAAGCTTTGGGATTTTCTTTTGATCTTGAGTGGTGTTGTTCTGTAATTGTCCAGCCATTATCAAGTGTGAAACTTTGATCCTGTCATGTTGCATCATAGCATATTTATTTCTAAAAAATGATGTATAAAAAATAACTAGCATATGCATGTCATCTACCAGGGACATTCAAGAGTCTTCTTTCCATCAGAAATGGCTAGCCTCTCGTCAGTTGAATTTGATTCATTTCATGTTAAAGAGCCCACCAGGCATACATTCTCTTATCATATTTCTTTGGTTGATGTGTTCGAATTGAAGAAGTTGAGTTCTTATCTGAAGAGTGATGTTTTGAATAATTTCAACAATTTTTTTTGGCAATTTGTTACTAATCTTTAACACTCAAGTTTACCCAATGGCTTTGATCACTCTCTTCCAGTTCTATGACAAGGAATTACGGTGTTTTACTTTTCAAGATTATCAACTGGTTCCCACACTAGAAGAGTACGCGTACATACTTAATATCAAGTTGACCGATGAAGTTCCTTTTGTCCAGGTGCCGGAGAAGCCGAAGTTCGAAGTTATTGCTGAAATTCTTCACTTGAGTTGGAAAGAGGTGAAAGACAATTGGAAATCAAGTGATAATACTACAGGGTTTTATTTGGATTTCTTAGTGAAGAAAGCTGAAGACTGGGCAAAGAAAGGGAATTGGAGTGACTTCAGCTCTTTGTTTACTCTCATGATATACGGGATCATCCTCTTCCCTCGTAAGAGAAATTTTTTGGATTTGACGGCTATTTGTGTCTTTAGAAATAAGAACCCGGTACCGACACTCTTGGCAGATACTCTTTACACCATTCATTTCAGGCATGGAAAATGAGGTAATGTAAGTTTATGTCATTCGATGTTGTATCAATGGTTTAAGTTGCACCTATCGACATGTGGCCCTTTCGTGGACACCAGAAATTATCTCCGATGGTCATCAAGACTTGTCAACCTTACTTCATTTGATATCCGGTGGAATTATGACATGGGAGAAGTACGAAGTATTATCACTAGCTGCAGATATTTCCCTAATGTTCCCCTCATAGGAACTAAGGGGTGTATCAACTATAATCCTGTGCTTGCTTATCGTCAATTGGGATATGCAATGGATGGACCGCCAAAGGTTGAGGAGGTGTCTGGATCAGTGTATTGTGTTAGAGGAAGTGATCTTGTGATATTGAAAAGAGTGACAGGTGCTTGGAAGAGAATTCACAAGAAGGATATAACTACTTTGGGCAAGAAGGTTCCTATTGCTAGGGTTCCTTACTTGGAATGTATTAGAGCCAGGGTTAAGATTTTATGGTTACCATTTGCAAGGTCGGATCCTATATGTGAGCAACCTCCTACTGTTCTGAGTAACACGGTGCCTGCCGAGGTGTTCACCCAGGTTCATGTTGAGAACATTCAACATCGTGCAAAAGACCGCGAGGCAGGGCTGAAACTTTATTGGGTAGATCAAGAAAGGGCCGACTTAGCTCGCAAACTCAAAGAAGCTCAAGGGGAAACTTCTGATGCAACCAGTTTTAGGAAGAGGTCTCATGCTGAAATGGAAGAAGAGTTGAGTAAGACTCAGCAAGAGTGCCAGAAGCTTCAGGCATCTGAGAATAGCTACAGGAAGAAGATTCAAAACATGGAAAAACAGCTCAAAGACAAAGATGCTCAACTTAAGAAGGAAGTAGCCCAGAGGCATATCGCAGAGGATCGGTTTCGAGAAAGTAAAGTAGTCGCATCACAACTTTTGAAGGAGAAAGCCAAGCTTGAAGAGTATTGTCAACACCTTGAGTGTGTCTTGTTCCGGAGATTTAGTTTTTGTTACTTACCTTTGGTGTATTTGGTCACCCCCAGGATTGTTGGAAGGGACCGTTTGTTTGTTTTTATTATTTAGTTTTTGTTAAGTTTACTTTGAAATACGTATTTTGTTGTTTATCACTCTTAAATATCCAAAGTCACTTGAACATTGTTTCTTTTGTTTGTAAATATTTGAAGTGTTTGTCTTATTGACCTTTTTCTTTCCTTTGATTGTATGTTTGATCTTTGGTTACGCGCCATGATTGATGAATAAAGGGACTCTCGAATACCTGGAAATGACAAACATATCATGCACATCATGCATTTCATAACATTACAGGTTATCTCAAGACGGTATTCTTATTCTGCTGCTTTTCTTATTCAGAATTCAAGACAACTACTCATCGGTATTCCACCAGAAACAATTTTCCAAGACAGATGGAACAAGTTCAAGCTGAACTCGCTGAAATGAGGGCCCAGATGGCTACTCAAATGACCCAGTTCATGGAGGTCATCACCAATGTGAATCGCCGACAGGAGGAACTGGCTGCCATTGTCAACAACCAGCGCCGCTATCCAGGGGATGGTGGAAATCAAGGGCTCTATCAGGAAATTTCTGTAGGATTGGGGGATGTGCAAGATCAGCATGCTGTAAATTTTCACGGGATGCCTGGAAACCCTTTTGTGCGCAACGTAGGGAAGTTTCCCCCGTCTCCGGGACCTCGGCTTATGGGGAACAGAAGAGATAATCAAGGCAGTGTAAGGAACTATCAGGAGCAGGATTATGAATTTGATCAGGATGAAGATCAGTTTTCTGTTCGGCGTTTAGAGTCGGAAGTTCAGGTTGATGATAGGAAGTATTGGTTGTTGGAAGAACGTTTGAAGGCCATGGAAGGGCAAGGAGTCCTTGGTATGGATGCTAATGATCTCAGATTGGTGTCTGGGGTGAAGGTTCCTCCAAAGTTTAAGCCTCCTGTATTTGAAAATTACAACGGAACTTCATGTTCTATTACTCATGCAACTGCTTATTTCTGAAAGATATCGGTACATACTGAGGATTAAGGGATTTTGATTCACTTTTTCCAGGATAGCCTATCTGGGGCATCCCTAGAGTGGTACATGAAGTTGGAGAAAACCCATATTCGTTGCTAGAATGATCTTGCTAGGGCTTTTGTCAAACATTATCAGTACAATATGGATATGGCGCCGAACCGCACTCAGTTATAGAATTTGTCATATGGACCAAGAGAATCTTTCAAGGAATAGGCTCAGAAGTGGCGTGAGTTGGCTGCAAGAGTTCAACCTCTACTCATGGAGAGAGAACTCATTGATATGTTTATGAGTACCCTTCAAGGGCCATTCTATGAGCACATGATAAGAAGTACTTCGGCAGGATTTGCAGACTTGGTTATGGCTGGTGAAAGAATTGAGGCAGGTTTGAAATTGGGGAAAATTCAGATTGGAGGTTCTAGTGGCTCATCAGGGGGCAGTAAGAAACCATTCAACACTTACCCTAAGAAAATGGAAGGCGATGCGAGTGAGGTTTACTCTCATAGAGGAAGAAGAGAGGATCGTTAGCACCAAGAAATCAATGTTATTTCTATTCCTGTTAATGCTCCTCCACAGCAGAGACCAAATATAGTGCCTCAACAACAAATACAGCAAGATGCTCCCCGTCAGTATAATAATCAACAGCAGAGACAGCCGAGAAAATTAGATCCCTTGCCAGTATCTCTTACTGAAGCACTCCACCATTTGCTCGATTTGAAGTTGATCGGTTAGAGAAATATGCCACCACCACCCGCAAGACTTCCTCCTAACTATGATGCTAACGCAAGATGTGAATTCCATTCAGGCGGAGTTGGTCATTCTACTGACAATTGCTTTGCGCTGAAGTGAAAAATACAAGACCTGTTGGATGCTAAGGCAATTTAGTTTACTCCAGTGACTGGTCCGAATGTTACTCAGAACCCAATGCCTAGGCATGGAGGGGGTGTTGTTAATATGACTGGTGATGATGGTGAGGTGTTGAATTTAATCATGGATGTGGAACAAGTAACTACTCTGTTGTGTTATGTTAAGAGGTATTTGCTTGACAATTCTATTTTCCCGGGTTGTACTTCAGAGTGTGCCAAGTGTAGAGAGCAACCGAAGGGATGTGATGATTTAAAAATCGGTATCCAGTTGTTGATAAAGGAGGGTTCCCTGCAGTTCGATAGAAGACCGAGCTACTGTAAGGTTACCTAAGAAGATGTTGTTGTGGTATCTATTCCTTACACCCCTGCGCGCATTCCTACCCCATCTAGGGCGCCTCCTTCGATGATTACGGTACCTGGTCCTATGCCGTATACCCGTGAGAAGGCCATCCCATGGCATTACGGTGTCGATGTTTATTACCATGGGGTGAAGCAGGAGGTAAGTACCTATTCGTATGAGGAAGAATGTGCTGAAGATAATGAAGAGGAAGTTCATAACTTTTCTGGTGTGGGTCGAATGACTAGAAGACGGAGAGTATTTGGTCCTTCCAATGTGCAAGATGCGGCAGATGCTTCTGCAAGAGAAAAAGGAAAACAGCAGGCGATGATTGGTAATCCAAGGGTTACGCCAGCCAATGTGACTCAATCAATTCCGATACCAGAAGCTTCTTCAGTTCCCGATGAGGTTGAAGAGTTAATGCGAATTATCAGAAAGAGTGATTATAGCATAATTGATCATCTGAGCCACACTTCTTCTAAGATGTCTATCTTGTCTCTGTTGATCTATTCAGAACCTCACAGAAATTCTTTGATGAAGTTGTTAAAGAATGTGTTAGTTCCACATGAGATAACAATCAATCAGTTTGAGAATGTCTGTGCTAACATATCTGTCGGGAATGGTATGGGCTTCACAGATTTCGATCTTCCTCCGGAGGGGCCAGACCATAAAAAAGCATTGCATATTTCAATGGAGTGAAGGGGCGCTACTTTATCCCGGGTTTTGGTGCACACATGGTCGTCTTTGAATGTATTTCGCAAGTCAGCATTGATGAAGATTGATTATTCTGAACTGGAGTTGCGCCCTAGTGATTTGATGGTGAAGGAGTTTGATGGGTCTCGAAGGTCAGTGTTTGGGGAAGTGGAGTTACCAATCAAGTTGGGTCCTTGCACCTTCACGACTACATTTTTTGTGATGGATATACAGCCAGTGTATTGTTGTTTGTTGGGGCGGCCGTGGATTCATAGAGCAGGGGCAGTCACTTCTACTCTTCATCAGAAACTCAAGTATCCTGTAGAAGGAAAGGTGATAACTGTGTGCGGAGAGGAAGAGTACATCTTGACTCATTTGACATCATTCCTCTATGTTGAAGTTGAAGGCGAGATACATGAGACTCCGTTTCAGGCGTTTGAGACAGTTCATGATGTCAATTTTCCTCCTTCAGGGTAGAAAAGGAAACCTGAAACTGTTATGTCTTCTCTCAAGGATGCGAGAGCTGTGGTGGAAAATGGTAACCCTGAAGGTTAGGGTCAGGTGCTGGACATTACCCCAAATCTTAACAAATTTGGTCTTGGTTTTATCCCAGGTCAGCAGAGTGAAACTCCCAGAGCATCTAGTTTATCTACTCCTGTGAAGATTTCCCGTCCTTGTGCTACTCAAGAAGGACACGTCAATGCAGTTGGCGACGATATGGTTGATGGCTACAATGTCGAAGATTAGATTCGTCCGAGTATTCCAGGCCAGACACTCAACAATTGGACTTCTGTGGATGTTATCCAAGTTTCAAGCGCTGAGGAGTAATTTTCTTGTTTCTTTTTTTTTATCATATCATAATTCCTACGCTCTGCCCAAGGCATAGTGGATCATTTGTGTAGGGCCACCATGTTTATTTTCAAGTTTATCATGAAATAAAGGATGTTTCTGCATTCAAAATTTTGCTTCATCTCTTCTTTATTTAAATGGCAATGTTTCTCTTTTCACACACTGTCACTAAAAAACGCCAAAATGTCGTTCGTGCAGATGCACTTCCACCACCGATCATATTGAGAACGACTCTGCTATGGCTCATTATGACTTTGATACTCCTATTTATCAAGCTAAAGAAGAGGCATATGAGGATTGTGATCTTCCCGAGGAATTAGAAAGATTGTTAAAACAAGAGGAGAAGGTTATCCAGTCGAATCAGGATTCGATTGAGGTGGTGAATATTGGCACAGAAGAGGAAAGAAGAGAAGTCAAGATAGGGGTAGATCTCGAAGAAAGTATAAAGGTCAGATTGATTGAGCTACTCCGTGAGTATTCTGATATCTTCTCTTGGTCTTATGAGGATATGCCTGGGTTGGATACAGACATAGTGGTGCATCGACTACCGCTCAAAGAAGGTTGTTCCCCTGTCAAGCAAAAGCTTCGAAGAACTCATCCTGAGATGTCCAAGAAGATCAAAGAAGAGGTCCAGAAGCAGTTGGACGCGAATTTCTTAAAGGTCATTAATTATCCGCCATGGATTGCAAATATTGTGCCTGTACCCAAGAAGGATGGTAAAGTCAGGATGTGCATGGATTATAGGGATTTGAACAGGGCCATCCCTAAAGATGATTTCCCTCTACCGCATATTGATGTGTTGGTCGATAATACTGCTCATTCCAAAGTGTTTTCGTTCATGGATTTTTTTTGGGTTACAATCAAATTAAGATGGCTCCGGAGGATATGGAGAAGACAACATTTATCACGCCTTGGGGAACTTTCTATTATAAAGTGATGCTGTTCGGTTTGAAGAATGTCGGGGCAACATATCAGCGCACCATGTTCACTCTCTTTTATGATTTGATTCACAAAGAGATTGAGGTATATGTGGACGATATGATTGCTAAATCTGACACGGAAGAGGAACATCTTGTTCATCTGGAAAAATTGTTCGAGAGACTGAGGCAGTTCTTGCTGAGGTTGAATCCAAATAAGTGCACCTTCGGGGTGAGATCCGGCAAGCTGTTGGGTTTTATTGTAAGTGAAAAGGGTATCGAGGTGGACCCGGCCAAGGTAAAAGCGATACAGGAAATGCCCGAACCAAGGACAGAGAAGGAAGTATGTGGTTTCTTGGGAAGGTTAAACTACATTTCTAGATTTATTTCTCATCTCACAGTCACCTGTGAACCTTTGTTCAAGTTGTTGAAGAAAAGTCAGACAGCGAAATGGAATGAGGATTGTCAGAAGGCCTTTGACAAAATAAAGGAGTATTTGAAGGAACCTCCGATAATTATGCCGTCAGTGGAAGGAAGGCAACTAATCATGTATCTAACTGTGTTGGAGAGCTCAATGGGTTGTGTCATCGGTAAGCATGACGAGACAGGAAAGAAAGAGCAGGCTATTTACTACTTGAGTAAGAAGTTTATGGAATGCGAGTCGAGGTACTCATTGCTGGAAAAGACTTGTTGTGCGCTTGCTTGGGCCGCCAAACGTTTGAGGCAATACATGTTAACTCACACCACCTACTTGATATCCAAAATGGATCCAATCAAGTACATTTTTGAGAAGCCAACTCTTACAGACAGGGTAGCCCGTTGGTAGATGATACTCACCGAATATGATATCTAATACACTACTCAAAAAGCAATTAAGGGTAGTGTACTGACCAACCATCTTGTTGATCAGCCCGTGAACGATTATGAACCGATGAAGTTTGATTTTCCAGATGAGGAAATTGTGTATATTCGGGATTGTAACATGCCAGACCCAGATGAAGGACCCGAGTCGGGATCACGTTGGACGCTTGTTTTTGATGGTGCCTCCAATGCCATGGGCAATAGCGTCGGAGCTATTATCACTTCTCCTGAGGGATACCACATTCCTTTCACGACTCGTATTTGTTTCAATTACACTAACAACATGGCCGAATATGAGGCTTGCATTTATGGCATTGAAGCGGCGATCGACCTGCGCATCAAATTTTTGAAAGTTTACGGGGATTCCAATCTTGTTATCAGCCAGATTAATGGACATTGGGAGACTCGCCATCAGAACCTAATTCCATATCGTGAGCATGTTATGAAGTTGATTCCGTACTTCGAGGAGATCACGTTTAAGCATATTCCCAAAGAAGAAAACAATCTAGCTGATGCACTAGCAACTTTGTCCTCCATGTTCAAGGTTAAGTGGGATAATGAGGCACCTTCAATAACCATCATAAGTTTGAGTGAGCCAGCTTTCTGTTTTGAGGCTAGTTTGGAATCAGATGGTAATCCTTGGTTTTATGATGTTAAACGGTATCTCGAAACACAAGAATACCCTAAAGAGGCATCCATTATAGATAAGAAGTTCTTGAGAAAATTTTCAGCCAAGTTCTTTCTCAGTGGCAGTGTATTGTATAGGAGGCATAATGATGGTTTACTGCTCAGATGTGTTGACAAGAAAGAAGCAGCTAGAATCATTGAAGAGATACATGAAGGTGATTTCGGGACCCATGCCAGTGGGTACACCATGGCTAAAAAGATCTTGCGAGCAGCTTATTATTGGTCCACCATGGAGACTGACTGTTACAATCATGCACGGGTTTGCCACAAATGTCAAGTCTATGGTGATAAAGTGCATGTGCCGCCAGTACCTTTGAATGTCTTGACTTCCCCTTGGCCGTTTGCGATGTGGGGAATTGATATGATCGGCAAAATTGAATCGACTGCATCCAGAGGTCACCGTTTCATTCTGGTTGCCATCAATTATTTTACAAAATGGGTCGAAGCTGCATCCTATGCCAATGTCACCAAGCAAGTGGTAACTCGGTTCATTAAGCATAATATTATCTATCGCTACGGAGTGCCTGAAAAGATCATTACCGATAATGGGTCTAATTTGAACAACAAAATGATGAAGGAGCTTTGTGAGTCCTTCAAAATCAAGCATCATAACGCTTCCCCATACCGACCAAAGATGAACGGCGTTGTCGAAGCGACCAATAAGAATATCAAGAAAATAGTGTAGAAGATGGTGGTAACCTATAAAGATTGGCATGAGATGCTGCCTTTCGCTTTACATGGTTATCGCACCACTGTGCGTACTTCGACTAGGGCAACCCCATTTTCATTGGTTTACAGCATGGAAGCGGTATTGCCGGTAGAAGTCGAGATTCCTTCTCTTAGGATCATGAGGGATATTGAGCTGGATGAAAGCGAATGGGTACAGAATCGGATGGATCATGTGGAACTTATTAACGAGAAGAGGTTGACTGCTGTATGTCATAGTCAGGTATATCAGCAAAGGATGAGGAAAGCTTTTGATAAGAGGGTACGACCTTAATGTTACAAGCCAGGTGACCTTGTGCTAAAAAGGATAATTCTCCCCCAGGGAGATCCCAGGGGCAAGTGGGTTCCGACTTATGAAGGTCCTTTCGTGGTCTGAAAAGTTTTCTCTGGAGGAGCAATGATGCCCACGACTATGGATGGAGAGTACTTCCCTCTCCCTGTGAATGCTGACGTAGTTAAAAAATACTTTGCATAAAAAAAATAAAAAAACCCGCTAAACTGAAAACCCAAAAGGGCGGTTTAGGAAAAAAGAGGGTGTCCTGGTGAATCGAAAACCCAAAAGGGCGATTCAGGCAAAAGTTAGGGACTTAAAGAAAATAACTAAGCTCAGCATGAGGTCCTTTGTTTCTTTCCTTCGTTCTGTCACCTGACATAAGCTCGAAGCTAATCCAAGAATGATCTGTATGAAAGCAGGAAGATGAAAGCGTAAGAGTCATAAGAGTCATAGCAGAGTCAGGACTTGATGGATATTCACATTCACATTGCCATTTGTAAACACTTGTTTGCATTGATTTTGTAAATCACTTGCTTCCAAATGTAAATGCCTTTTTCATAGGCTGATTCATCAAAATCAATATAATATCTTCTTTCAAGTATACATATATGTTTCTTTTCTCCCTTTTTACTATTTTGATTGCAAAAACGTCCAATATTTTGATAAGCATGTGCATATAAAATTCGTGGGCCTTACACGGAAATGGTAATACAAGTCATGGTTGGTTGATCACTTGAAACACGGATAAAAAACACAACTTCTACTGTGCAAGGGGCGTGTTTGGTTCTATGATTGATAGGATTCTCAGTCACTTTACTGGCGGATGCCTTGCCATTTTGTTTCACAGCTCCGTGTTGTTGGTAAAGGTCATGGGTCAGGGTAATATCAAGATTACGGCAGGTCGGCGAGATCGACGAACCTAGTTGGAGATATTTCTTCCCTATAATGGCTTTTATTACGTTTCTTTGCCGCACTTTCATGTGTTATCTTGATTGATTGTTTTAGCATTGTCTGCATATAGGATTTTGTTTGTGGCCGAATGTCAGTCTGGATGCGTTGAATATTTTTGCCTTGAAAAAAATTTTGTTTCATTTTTTTAAATCCATCCAGTATCACTCTTTAATCGATTTTTCGGGAATTTTGATACCAACTGTGTCAATTCTTTTGCTTAGCCAAGAGTTTGGAGGAAGGAATTTAGCTGAAACCGATGACTGAAGTGGTATACTTTTGAGTAGAACCCTGTTGATGATGTACATGCATTGTTTCAATCCCCAAACACTGGAGATATAAGGGAGTTAGACCCTCGTTAACCCCTCTGAGCCTTCGAAGTAGGAGTTTCTTTTCCGTTAAAAAAAAACCTTTTTTTAACCAGGGGCAGGGTAGATGTTAAGTTAATTTGACCAAGCATTCAAATTTCAGAAGGAATGTCCCATCTGAGGATCACCACATTTTATCTTTCACATCATGAGATCAGGAAAAATGTATAAAACACGATGTTCATTTCCTCACAAAGTCCTGAGGTTGAGATTGAATCGATACAATAATGGCTATCCCTCGCCGACCAAGGAATGAAGCATTTGTTTTCTTCAAAAAAAAAGAAGAGAAAGAAAGAAAAAGTTCGAAGACCTAAAGTCACATTGACTTGTTCGAAGAGGAAAGTATGAATGAGAGAAGAAACAAAAAGCCCCACTAAGCCGAAACTTGAAAACAAGTCGCTTAGGCAAAAGTTAGGGCGTCCCGCTGGACTCCCAAAATTAAAAATCAAAAGATTTTGTCCAGGAAAAAGTTAGGGAAAAGAGAGCCTAAAAGGCCATAAAAAAATAAAAAAAGATTATTCAATAAAATTTTCATCAAAAGGAGAGGAACAATAATATCAAAAAAACAAAAGCATCAAAAGTTAAGTGACAATCATGTTGGAGAATTTATCGTGATCACTCAACCATTATAAATCCTTTTGAAAGATGAATGCTTGTGATAAGTCAGCTGAACTTAGGACAGGAGAATATCACGAAGGGGGTGGGCACCAAATAACTTGAGCCTTGAAAAAATTTTCTCTAAAAAACCTCGAACCAGGCCATGTTACAACCTTTAAAAGTCCTAACTGAAACAAGGGTTTAACTCGAAACCATACTGCAACAGGATTACGTTTCCTAAACTCCCCAAATATGTGTTGCATATCCATGTTGGTATCTTATCACCCGCATCTTGACTCGTTTTTTAAAAAAAAAGGGGGAAGAAAAGTTTTGAAATTTCTTGCACTCTAGCAGTGATTCATTCACAACAGAGATGCAACACTTTGTTAAGGTTTTTCAACTTTAAGGCTTAAATAATCATTACATCAGGTCTTTCATTCCCAAAATAAACATTTTTCTGCATGCAAAACATTTGTTTGACATCAAAATAGAGTTTACACTTTGAACACCTGTAAAGAGCTTAATGATTGTCAGGAAGGGAATATTCGGTTTTCTTCTGCTAGACAGAGCCCATGTATGAATAGGACTTCACTTATCCCCAGTGAAGTTTCTTATCCCTAGTGAAGTTTCATTTCCGCAGTGAAGTTTCATTTCCCTAGTGAAGTTTCGTTTCCGCAGCGAAGTTTTGTTACCCCAGGAATCTTCTTTTAAAGGCTTCATTCTGAGACTTCAACTTTGGATATGTCGCACATCCCCAGTGGAGTTGTTTAAATGGGAACTCACATTCTGAAGAAGTTTCAACTCTCTAACGGAATCGCCAACAGAGATCCCTCGCCATGATCTCTCGTTTCCCAGCCGGTCTGTTGACTAGGGGCATCCTTATGTTAAGATCTTTCCTTATCCCCAGCAAGGTCGATACTGTGTGACTATCTGCATGATCCATCCAATGGTTGCATTCTAAGAAATACTTCTCCAACAAGAATCCTCAGCGAAGCTTTGTACCCCTAGCAAAGGTTTTCGCCTCTCACGTCGGGTTTGTTGTCTTGGTATTATCCTCAACACGGCCGCATGCTGTCTTTTCCAGAGATTACAGTCTTGCCCTGATCTTCTCTCAATGTATAATCTTCGGATGGCGTCCCTCTCCAGAAGCTACAGTGTCGATTTGATCTTCTCCAGGAGTTTGCAATTTATTTTTGCAGCTCCACTCAATGTTTGTGGCCCGTTTCTACTGGTTGCTCGATTGTTATTCCCCACGAAGCTTCACCTCTTCGAGGTTCCCCCTCTAGCGGTTCCCCATATTTTCTCCTCTCCTTTGGATTTTGTAATTTATTTTTGTAAGTCTTGTCAGATGCTGACTTCTTGGTTATTGGATTCTCAATTGGCCATTCCCTAGTGAAACTTTTAAACATGCATCATTACATTGCATTTACCAAAACGTGTAGCATTTCCATTATATGGAACATTGCGCTATATAAAAAAGAATTCAAACATGCATAAAAACATAAGCCATTTTTGTTTCTATTGTTCCCAGTGAATTTGCTAAAACTTCGGATTAAATCCCTAGCGAGGTCTTCGTCTTCATTATCTCAGTTTTCCCCCCATACCAATATCCTTTTGACGTCAATCGTTCGTTTGTTTGAGTGTCTACTCTTGACAGTAGTTCAGTTTCGCCCTGGCGCGGTCTTCTCGGGTCTAGTCTTCACTACCCTCTCTGGTTCATTCCAATGTCTATTGATGCACCATTTCGAATACCAGTTTCGTCCTGATATTCGCTTTCAGCAGGTTTTTAGGTGTACGCCCTAATCTCCTTGCTTTAGGTTGAGCTCAGAGTTTCGACTCCTCACCTAGCGCATGAAATCCAGTTTCGTCCTGGTACTCATCTAGTTTAGTTTTGCCTAACTAGTTATTGAGTCGAGCTTAGTCTCGTTTTTGCTTTCATACCTTGGACCCTTTGATGCTGTTTGTTTACCGAGTGTAGTGTTTGTACCGCGTCCCTGGTTTGAAATCGGTCTTTTTAGTTCCTTGGATCCTTTTATCAGTTTTCGTCATTGTTTATCCTTTGATCTGAGACCAGCAGGTACTCTGAGAAACATGCGCTCTCATCACTCTCGCTTTGGGTCGAGTTTCGCCTTGTCGCCTGTGCATGTAATCTAGTTTCGTCCTGGTACTCATCTAGTTTAGTTTCGCCTAACTAGTTTTTGAGTCGAGTTTCGTCTCATTCTTGCTTTATTACCTTGGACTCTTTGACGGTGTTTGTTTACCGAGTGCAGTGTTCGTACTACGTTCCTGGTTTGAGATTAGTCTCTTTTGTTCCTTGGATTCTTCTATCATTTTTCGTCACTATTTATCCATTGATCTGAGACCAACAGGTGCTCTGAGAAACATGCACTCTCATCACTTTGCTATGGGTCTAGTTTCGCTTCGTTACCCGTGCATGAAATCTAGTTTCGTCCTGGTACTCATCTAGTTTAGTTTCGTCTAACTAGTTTTTGAGTCGAGTTTCGTCTCGCTTTTGTTCCTCTTTTCTGGGATTCTTCCAGTTCCTTCATACTGCCTATCTTAGTTGAGATTAGCAAGTGCTCCTAGAATCGCGTACTCTAGCCACTTTGCTTTGGGTCGAGCTCAGAGCTTTCGTCTCCTCACCCGCGTACGTTTTCTTTTCCAGAGCTTAGTTTCGCCTATACTCTGTGATTTGAGTTTTATCTCACCCTTCTTGAAGCCCAGTTTCGCCCTGGCACATTTGTCCGGAAGTTTAGTTGCGTCTACTCTTCTTTGTTTTTGTTTTGTTTCAACCTGCGTTACAACTTCATCCTGACGCATGTCTTAGGGGTTTTCTGCTTCTTTTTTCTTTCTTCTTCAAGAGTGTAAATTTTCGGGTTCTTTTGTATTCAATCATCTTCAACTTTGAACGCTCGAAAGTTGTCACTTTTCTCACTTATCATGTTGAAGATATTTGAATAGGGGCAGCTGTTGCACCCCAAAATTTACCCTCTTGATTTAGGCATATGTTTCATCATGAATATCATATTGCATTGCATTCATACATTGTGATGGGATCAAAGTACTTTGGTTGTCAAGTTTTCCTCAAGCTTTGAAGGTTCATTGCATTGACAAGTTGCTCAAGTAGGATCTTGTCATCTAAACCTCTGGATCTTTCAAGCTCAAAAGTTATTTCATATCTCAAGATATCTTATCCTTCTCTTTGGAACATCAGATGATTGAAGTTTGTGTTTGATTATAAGAAGAATCACTCTTTTGATTCACCAGTCAAAATTAGGGTTTGTTTGATCAAAGCTATTGATCAATGTACAAGTATTGATTTAGGAAGCTACAACATCTCATTGGTATTGGAGAAGTCTTTGTACAAGAAATTGGTCAAGATGCCCAGAGGATTTGAAGTTTTGAAGAAGATTCATCAGTCTCCTGAGGTATTAACCAAAGCTAGGGTTTTGGATTTCATTAAGATTTCTTGAGAATTTTGAAGTGGAACTTTGCACATAGCCTCTATATATTTGGAAGATCATATGTTTGAAGTTTTGATCATCAATTTTGAAGGAAAGTGGATCAATTGATTCAAAGGGGCAAAATGGTCATTTTGGTCAAAATCAGTCAAAGTCAAGGTTGACCAAGTGAATTTTTGGTCAACCATCAATCCAAGGATTTACTTTTCATATTTCAAGTCCATTTTGATCATTGGATCAAAGAGATTGAGGTTTGGGTTGAAACTTGTCCATGAAGAAACCCTAAAAGTTTCTAATTTTGGAAAATGAGGATTTAATTTCAAAATTTCATATTTTATTCACCCTTGATCAAAAAAATGCAAATGAAGTATGCTTGGAAAGATAAGAGGATGATCTTTCATCTCCTTTTGGTTTCATGTCCAAATTGGCAAAGAGTCAAGAGTTATAAAGCTTGGAAGTCACAAAATTATAGGTCATTTTCCAAATTTAGTGAATTTCAAGCTCAATTTTGAGAAACTTAATGGATTCAATTACAAAAACAAAAAACTAAGGGTTTGTAGATATTTTCAATACCTTTCCAAATTGTACTCATTTGTGTCCAAATTCAAAAATACGAGAAAGTTATGGACTTTGGAATTTTGAGGCATTTTATTGAAACTTGACAAATATGCAAAATGGACATTTCTTGCAAACTCAAGCTTTAGCCATTCCTTTTGCTTATAATCAAGCCCATGAGTAATTTATGACATGATGAGGCCCATCACACTCACCATTTCGTGCCCCATATGGTATTGCACATGTTGGATTGAAAAAATGATAAACTTGCTCAATTTTGCAAATTCACCAACACTTCTTCATTTCAAACAATCATGAGCTGGCACTTTGGGCATGTAATTCTGACTTCATTTGGCTCACAAAACACACAAAAGGCAAGCAAATGTACGAGTGAAACGCAGATTCCATGTGCATCCTCCTTTTTGGCCAAAACTTCCAAACTTGCCCTCCAACAGTTTTGAGTGACAAATACCACTTCTATCCTCTTACCCTCGTGTTATATAACAAAAATCAAGGCTCAGTTGTGAAGGAGGAGGCTCATAATCACTACATTGCAAATCTGAACATTTTGGAAGCATCTCAGCAAATTGCTTCGAATCTCTCTTTTCCTTGGATCATTCTTCAAAATTCTTGGTGATTCAGCTTCAGTGAAGTAAGGAGATCAAGCCTAAACCATTGGATTGTTTCTGGAGTGAAGGAATCGTGTTTCTAATTTTCACATCCATGTGAGTTTCTTGAACTTTGATTTATGTCTTTCAGCTTGAATTGATGTTGTAAATCATGTCCATTGAGTTGCTAGCTGGCCAATCATTAGGATTGATGTATATTTGAGCTTTGATTCAAGCAGAATTGTTGAAATCGTATTCACGACTTTGATGTGTGCAGTGAGTTTTTTCAATTTTTGACACTTTATTTCTGGATCCATGCTTGATCTTTGAGTTTGATTCAAATTGCATCATGTAGTACGATATACTAACTTTAATTTTCACTTGATTTCATGGATTTTGGTTAAGAAACGAGCATGATTGATGGATCTGAACATAGGCTCATGAACTGTTGTATTGCATGCGTTTTGCCCTATGCTGGAGGTTGAAGATGAAGTGAGGTGGCGCGTTGTGATTGGCTTGTTTCAAATTATCATGCATTTTTCTTATTTTTGTTTTAATTGACTTTCTGATTTTTATTTATTGATCAAAACAATTTAAAAAATTCTGAAAACATTATCTCATGTCCAAAATAATTTATACTATCTTGTGTAATTTTATTGGAATTTTTAAAAAGATTTTGATTGGTCTAAAAATTAATGAGTTAATTAATTGTTTGTTTAAATATTATTTTTATTTTAATAGTTTCTTTGATCTAAAAATTCTGCAAAAAAATATTTTGGATTCATAAAATGATTTAGAAATTGATTCTGATTATTATTTAGAATTTTTTCTATTTTTTATTAGAAATTTAATTTCAAAAGTTTATTTGAAATATTTGTTTCATAATTTTGATTTTAATATTTCCTTTAATTAAAAAATCCTAAAAAAAATCATGCAAGCTTTTTTTTAATCATAGAATCTGAATATAATTTTATTTTGACCTTTTTGTGAATTTTGGCTAGGGTTTTCATTTTTTCCTTTAAATATTAGTTTAATTGTTAATTGTTTGTTTGATTTTTATTTTAATATTTCTTTTAATTCAAAAATTCCACAAAAAATAAGGGATGGGTTGTTTTAATTATAAAATTTGAATATAATTTTGGTTGGATATTTTTCAGATTTTTTATTAGCATTTCATTTTGAGATGTGATTATTTGTTTAATTGATTAATTGTTTAAATTTGATTTTATTTTTGACTTTTCTTTAATTCAAAAAATGTGAAAAAATATGCATTATGACATTTAGGGTTTCCTTGTGATTTTCATGATTTTGGTTTGAATTTTTTGAATTTTGATCTTATCTAATTCATATTTAAGATTAAAAGTCAAATAATTAGGGTTTTGTTGCTTACATTGCAAGTTTCATTTTCAAAATCATTATGCCCTGGTTTTTCAATGGAATTTAAGTCTTGATTAGGTTTCATGAATGTATTCGGGATCTGAAAACCATTTTTCATGAATTATTTGACTTGGTTTGATAGTTTTACATGAATTATTTTGAAAACTTGTCTAGTTTTGATAGTTTGGCCAACTAGCTTTGAACTTTGGGCCTCATTTGATCCCCTCCTCAACCATCCATGAACTTAAGACTTACTTTCTGACTTCTACACACTTCAAAGATGCTAAGAGATTTTTGGTTTGAATTATTGATCCTTGTTTCTATTTTTGATGTATTTTTGAAGTGAAGGTACCCAATTAATGTTGCATATCTTGTTGCAATTTGTTTGATGGCCAATGAGCTTGAGTGAGGCCTATAATTGTGCACCTAATGATCATGTTGGATATGTTTATTCAAATAAACTCAAGTCATTTCACCTAATGCCCTATGTTTGAATGATTGAACCTTTTGATGCATTGTGTGGAATTTCTCTCCTATTATGCTTGTGAGCTGTGATGAATTAATTGTGCATGATTGAATTGTGTTTGCTAATGACCTTCATGGTCTTTCATTGTATTCTTCTCAAGCTCCCATGATCCTTGATTGATATTCAATTGTCAACTCAACATGGTGATAGAAAGGAGCAACATTCCTCTGATTCTTTTGACCAAATTGTGCATATGCCTGTTTCCTTCTGTTTATCATGACTAATGTTTGATAGTTTATATCATGTTTCCTCACTTAATTATGGTTTTATCATCCATCCCTTATGTGAATCATCATTCTATTTATGGGAATACTAACTTGGTTGTTGAATGTGCGAGGTACTTTGAGAAAGGTTTTCCATTTTTGACTTGAGGCTACTGTGTTTTACTTTATTTGTGAGACACAACTTATTATGTTTGCACTACTCTTGTGCTTGGAATATTTGATAATCTATGTAGGATATGTATATGTGATTATGAATGCCATACATTTCCCATGGGATCTGATCATATCTGAAAATCTCAATACTTATATCCTAATGGCATAATTTCTGACTTGATTTGTCTGCTGATGCCAGCTTGCTTGAAGTTCTCTGGGTTTCTTTTATTCCTGATCAGTTGCTACGGATAGTTATCCGTTTGGTATTGCACTATTTCCTTTCTTCTACTTTCATAATTCTATGTTGCATGATGGGACCTCTGTTGCTGATATATGTCGGGAGGCCCTCTGGTTTTTTTTGTCTGATGCATGTGTTGTGTTTGCTTTTGATCGATGAGTCACTCAATTTAGAAATTGAGATCACGACTTTGCTCTCAGTGCATATTCCCTATAGGATGTTTATTGTTTTTTCTTCTTTAATTATTGATCGATGAGTCACTCAATTTAGAAATTGAGATCACGACTTCGCTCTCAGTGCATGTTCCCTATAGGATGTTTATTATGTTTCTTCTTTAATTGTTGATCGATGAGTCACTCAATTTAGAAATTGAGATCACGACTTCTCTCTCAGTGCATGTTCCCCATAGGGTATTTTTGTTAAGCTTCCTTTAACATGTTGATTAAGGTAGGGTTTTCCTTTATCCTCAACATTAGGGTCAATCACTGTATGATAACACTAGGGATAGTTCTAGGCCAGTTTCCCTTAGTTTTTTTCCTTCCTTTGCATTTTGCATCTTAAAACAAAGTTTGTTTTCTTGGAAAATCATAAAACACTTTAAATAAATTCAAACCCTTCTTCAGGGTAAAAGATACAAACCAATCCTATTTGTTTGTGCGCCTCTTGGTTTTTTTTTTTAACCTTTTAGCCGATGTTTCGCCATCGCACATTTGTTTGAAGTCGATGTTTCGCCATCGCACATGTTTGTTATCCTACTTTGATTCTCAATATCATTGTTAGGTGTGATATTTTGTTATCCGTTTTATTGATGTTTTTCCTTCTTTACCATGATATCTTACTACCTTTTAGCCGATGTTTCGCCATCGCACATTTGTTTGAAGCCGATGTTTCACCATCGCACATTGTTTGTTATCCTACTTTGATTCTCAATATCATTTATAGGTGTGATATTTTGTTATCCGTTTTATCGATGTTTCGCCATCTTTGCCATGATACCTTGTTATCTCTTAGCCGATGTTTCTCCCTTGCACATTTGTTTGAAGCCGATGTTTCGCCATCGCACATGTTTGGTATCCTACTTTGATCCTCAATATCATTGTTAGGTGTGATGTTTTGTCATATGTTTTATTGATGTTTCGCCCTCTTTGACATGCTACTTTGTTGTTATTTAGTCGATGTTTTACCATCTCATTCGTTTTGTTGTTTCATTTGATGTTTTCAATCTTAACTGCTTTTGTTGTCTTAACTAAAAAACACAAACCAACCAAAATATATAAGCCAAACTACGGCTGCTCTGATTCCTTAAAAGGGATACGTAGGCATTGGGGTAGGGCCCGATCGAGCATAACTTTTTTTATTTTCCCTACATTGTTTTCTTTTTCTTTCGCATGCATTCCCTTTTCAGTTTTAAGCCATAGACATAGGTTTTGACCACACCCATTAGATTAGACAACAAGAGTGGATACCGTAGACTAATACGGGTGTGTGGGGTGCTAATACCTTCCCCTCGCGTAACATACTCCCTTACTCGATCTCTCAGTCGAAAGACCATGATTTCTCCCTTTCCAGGTTTTCTCGATGTTTACCTTTCCCTTTCGGCGGGATAAAAGATGTTCGGTGGCGACTTCATTAATGTTTCATTACATCCAAATGACGGGTTCCGGCCGGGTGGTTTCACTCGACTATGTTTCAACTACACTAACAACATGGCGGAGTATGAAGCCTGCATCATGGGTCTCAAAGCCGCTTCCGACCTGAGGATCAAGTTCTTGGATGTTTTCCAGGATTCAGCCTTGGTTATAAGTCAGATCAAAGGAGAGTGGGATACGAAGCATCCGAACCTCATCCCATACAAAGAGCACGTACTGGCGTTGCTCCCATACTTTGAGGAGGTAACCTTTGAACATTTCCCACGAGAGGAGAATCAGTTAGCGGACGCGCTAGCTACCATGTCTTCTATGTTAAAATTTAAGTTGGACAATGAAGCTCCCTGAATCACCATTGAGAGGTTGGATGAACCAGCGCACTGCTGTGAGATTGATACTAAAGAGGTAGCAGATAAACCTTGGTTTCACGAAGTGAAAAGGTATCTCGAGACTCCAGAGTATCCCTAAGGGGCATCTGTCAATGATAAGAAGTTTCTGAGAAGGTTCGACGCGAAATTCTTCCTCAGTAATGGAATCCTCTACAAGCACAACCATGACTCTACCTTACTGCAGTGTGTAGACAAGAGTGAAGCACAGAGGATTATGACAGATTTACATGAAGGTACCTTCAGAACCCATTCAAGTGGACATACCATGGCTAAGAAGATCCTACGGGTAGGATAATACTGGTCCACTATGGAAGAAGATTATTATCAGCACTCCCGAACTTGTCATAAGTGCCAAATCTATGCTAATAAGGTGCACGTGCCTCTGATTCCTTTGAATATCCTGACTTCTCCTTGGACCTTTGCAATGTGGGTCATTGACATGATCAAAGAAATCAGACCTACTGCTTCCAATGGGTATCGCTTCATCCTAGTGACCATTGATTACTTCACGAAGTGGGTTGAGGCTGCCTCCTTTGCTACCGTTACCAAGAATGTCGTGGCACGTTTCATCAAGCATAACCTGATCTGTCGATACGGTGTGCCAGAGAGAATCATCACTGACAATGGTACCAATCTCAATAACACGATGATCACCTAGCTCTGTAAGCAATTCAAGATACAACATCATAACTCTTCTCCCTACCGGCTGAAAATTAATGGTGTTGTTGAAGCGGCTAACAAGAACATCAAGAAGATTATACATAAGATGACAGTGACATACAAAGACTCGCATGAGATGTTGCCATTTGCTCTTCATGGGTACCGTACCTCAGCACGAACATCAACAAGGGCAACACCCTACTCTCTGGTATATAGCATGGAGGTTGTCTTGCCCATTGAGGTCTAGATCCCTTCTTTGAGAATTATGAAGGATGCGGGCTTGAATGAAGACGACTGGATCCAGACTCGGCTTGATCAACGGAATTTGATTGATGAAAAGAGACTTACTGTTGTCTGTCATGGTCAAATGTATCAAAAATGGATGATCAAGGCTTTCAACAAAAAAGTCAGACGCCAAGAGTATCAAGTCGGGGATCTAGTAATCAAGCGCATCATACTGCCGCAAGGTGATCCTAGGGGAAAATGGACTCCCACATACGAAGGGCCATTTGTGACTAAAATCATCTTCTCGGGTGGAGCCATGATTCTAACCACCATGGACGGTGACGACCTTCCTCACCCTGTCAATACGGACATAGTGAAAAGATACTACGCATGATAAAATACCCGCTAGGTTGACTAGCCTAGGCAAAAATAAGGGCTTCCCGGTGAACCAAAAGGGTTCAGGCAAAAGTAAGGGATTCAAACGGGAAAAAAATTGTACACCCGGCAAGTCGAAAACCTGAAAAGGCGGCTTGAGCAAAAAGGGGTATCCCGGTGGACTGAAAACCCGAAAGGGAAGTCCAGGAAAAAGTTAGGGATGTAAAGCGTATCACTATGTCCCATTGGTTCACCTTGCGACCAGACCTCCGTATCAATTGTCAAATTCGAACGGCACCAATCAATCTAATCAGCTTTGGACAAGCAGCAAAGTGATGAGACGCTCGAAGACATAGCGGCAATAGCATAATTGAAACTCAATGGGATTGTTGCACATAGATGTTTTATTTTCGTTGTACACAATATTGTATAACTTCCATTTTTACGGAGGAGTTCTCTTACTAGAGCGTCAGCTTCCTTGTACAAAAACGCCTGTTATAGGCCAACTTCGAAAATTAATACAAGTCATTTTTTACAAAACCATTTGTTTTCTCTTTCTGTTTTGTTTTGTAAAAATGCCCAGTGATTTATTCTTGACATATGCATTTGAATATGATTGTCGTTTATAAATGTTTGTATAAGAAACGAAAATACAATTGCTCGTAACTTAAGAAACAGGGGTAAAAACTAAAAAATGTCAAACCTGACAGTTACTCTGTCTAGCAGGTACTAGGGAAGAGACAACTTTGAAAGAAAGTCATCAGTACATACGACCCCGTGACATCTGTACTCCCCACAGAGTAAAGGTAATCAAAGCATTTATATCAGCTTCCACAAAACAGGAAGTACTCTCCCCAGCCAATTTCCTTTAGAAAACTGACATCTATATTCCCCAGCTGAATTTCATAATCGCAAGCGGGTCATAAAGTTTTCTCTCGAACAGAGTTTATTTCTCTGAATACAGAAACTTAATCCCTGACAGAGTTTATCCCTTCATCTATGGAAGTTCATCTTCCAACAGAGTTATCTCCCTGCAAAGTTATTCTCAAATAGAGTCTCTCCCCCGACATAATATGTGTAGACAAGGAGCAGATCTCCAAGCATAGTCATCTCCGTTCACCATCCCCAGCGGAAATAAAAGAACCACGGTTTTCTATGACAGTTAGGAATTCAATTTCCAGTGCTCTTCAGAAGCAGACAGGGATTTATTTCCCCAGGCTCGGATATGACACAATAGCATCTCATGCTCATACATCATGACATGCGCATACATATTGCATACATCATAATCTCATTTATTTTGAGAACATCATCCCACCATGCATTTCATGCATTGCATATAATTAACCCTGTTATCTTCTCAAGAAAGACAATTATCATCAACAATCCCAACAGTTGTACGTGTCACATCTGCAGATAGCTAATGGAAAATCAGTGCCCAAAACCAAACCGGTCAACTAATCTACGTGATCAAAAAGGTAAGCCCTACTATCCAGGCTTTCATCTCGAAGTAACTCTACTATCCAGGTTCCTTCTCATAGCCCTACTATCTAGGCTTTTATCTTGAAGTAACCCTACTATCCAGGTTCCTTCTTATAGCCCTACTATCCAGGCTTTCACCTCGAAGTAACCCTACTATCCAGGTTCCTTCTTATAGCCCTACTATCTAGGCTTTCATCTCGAAGTAACCCTACTATCCAGGTTCCTTCTCATAGCCCTACTATCCAGGCTTTCATCTCGAAGTAACCCTACGACCCAGGTTCCTTCTCATAGCCCTACTATGCAGGCTTTCATTTCGAAGTAACCCTACGATCTAGGTTCCTTCTCATAGCCCTGCTATCCAGGATTTCATCTCGAAGTAACCCTACGACCCAGGTTCCTTCTCATAGCCCTACTATCCAGGCTTTCATCTCGAAGTAACCCTATGACCCAGGTTCCTTCTTATAACCCTACTATCCAGGCTTTCATCTTGAAGTAACCCCACGACTCAGGTTCCTTCTCATAGCCCTACTATCCAGGCTTTCATTTCGAAGTAACCCTACAATCCAGGTTCCTTCTCATAGCCCTACTATCCAGGCTTTCATCTCGAAGTAACCCTACTATCCATGTTCCTTCTCATAACCTTACTATCCAAGTTTCTTCTCTCTTATCTCCAGACAACAATTTACAACACTGTAAGACCTGGACCCGACCAGATACGGTAGATTTCACATTTCCCCAGTAAGTCACTGTGCAGCTTGGACCCTGACCAGATATGCAGTTTACTTCCACCTCCTCAATCAGGAGTTAATTCCCCAGTAGAGTAATGGAAAATCGAAGCTCCTATACTCTATTTCCCAGGACATAAATCAACATTCCCCGGTGAAGTCCTCCTCAACGGCAGGTACAGGAATTCTCGCAAAGGAATCTCTTATGTAACCAATATCTTTTATGGATGGCATCTTTAAGCCCATATCTGAAGATTCTCTGTCGACTTCCAAATAGCATCTTTAATCCCATTCCCGATATCACCAATCAGTATTACTTCATGCGAGTGCAAATTTCTGGGCACTCTAGTGTTCAATCATCTTCCACCTTCAAATCATGAAAGGAAGACCAGCCAATCTACATCCTCAGGTTTAAGAAGATTGAACATGGGCAGCTGTTGTACCCCAAAATTTTCCCTCTTTATACTCAACACATGTTCATTGAAGTCCTCAACTTGCTCAAGGATGCCCAAGAATTAACCAGACAAATTCTCTCCTAAGGTAATGAACCTTCAACTAGGGTTTCCACTTTCATCAAGATATGTGAACTCCAAAGGTCTCAAATATTTTACATGGTCCTAATATGTCCTCAAGATCATCCATGTCAAGTTTCATGCCTTTCACAACAAGTTTTCTCCATCAACTGCTCAAATGCCTAAAAATCAACTGTATTAGGTCAAAAGTCAATTGTGACCCTCATGAAGTCAAACTTCAAGGTTTTTGCTCAAAATCAACATTTTGGAGTAAAATGCATCATTTGATCAAGGGTTGATCATGATTCCTCAAGTAATTCCCCAAACTCATTAAAACTCAAAAGTTGCTAAATTAGGGTTTCTATATGAAAAGTCAACCAAACTTTAACCAGACATAACTTTCTCATACTTTATTAGAAATTTCCCATCCAAGGCTCATTTTGAATAGGATTCAATTCCCTACAACTCATCTTCAGCCCTCAAGTTCAAAAAATGCACTCATGAAAAGATATGAATTCAGACATTATAGGTCCTTTCAAAAAGTCAACAAAAATACATTTTGGTCCAAGGCTCCTTACATGAACATGGAAGATCCAATTGAGACGAAACCAAAGAGGTTGTTTAGAGGACATCCTAAGCTTTCTAAAAAGTCCAAGAACACCTTCTTAGGGTTAAAATTGAGGGAGATATGTATTGTCAAAGTTTACCAATTTTGGAAATGCGCATGAAGTCAACATTCATCAAAATGACTTTTTTTCCCCAAATGGGCCCATGTTTTCTTGTTTGAAACCTGTTCCTAAGATGACCCACGACACCTGAGCTTATCCACCTATTATTTTATTATTTTTATTATTTATTTTGATTTTCTATACATTTAAATCAAAATAAATCAATTTAAATAGTAGAATAATCAAATAAAATCAAAGATTTGACTTTGTGAGCACATTATGAGTCCATGAACAGCTAGCAAATCAAATAAATCGTGCAAGGGCTGATTGGAATGAAAATGGCATGATTTAGCCAATTTTAGAAACAAAGAATATCACTTGTAAATCAAATCTTTTTCTCATTTTATCTTCAAGATTTAAGTCAGTTCTGTTAAACTAATTCGTGCTACTACATATACATGACAAAACCTGATCAAAACAACAAGGATAGAGATGCGCAGCCGGCCTTTATACCAAGAACAAAATCCATTTTTTATCAAAAAGTGCAGAGTTTAATTATCTCCACAAGCCATTTCAAGCCCTTTCAAGGATTAAACCGCGTTCCTGGACGTTCATTGAAGCGTTTCCACCCATTGCCAGGATTTGAAGCGCCAAGAATCACGTTATACGTGCCTCACAGTTTGCCTTCTATTTGCAATTTCGATTTCATTAATGTACTCAGCATAAACATGTTTTAAGCATACATATGAGTTTGTTATCATGTATGCGACGTATATGGATTGTTTAATTTGAGTACGGATGCAGGAATCACACGATACCATTTTTAGGGTTTGAAGCTTCAATTTGGGATCTTTTGATACAGGCCAAATTGGCCCGAAATAAGGACACCATCGTGTTTAGGGCATCAAACCCAATGAAACATTAGCCTCAGCATGGATTTATATTGCATATTCTTGATTTTTTGAAAACGCAGGGGCTATAGTGACGGACTGTGTATGTTGGTAAAAGTTGTTACCTAAAACAACGGTTGCAGGAAGAAGCGATGAAGTGGAAGACTCCCATTGGGAGATTTGAATCTGCACGCGTTTTTGGTATAATGTTTAATATTTTCTTTATGTTTTATTTATGTTCTTATGTTAACAAACAAACCAGCCATCCCAGACAGTAAAGCCAAGTGTGTATGAGAGGAAGGACCTGGGTTCGATCCCAAGTCCAGACATTTTTCTTATTTTCTAATATTTATATACAGGATCTCATACATCACTATTCCAAGCCTCCATCCTGCACTCCAAATCTCATCCATTAGATCATCCCTTGATCCAGATCCAGCATCTAGCCACTACAGACCATGGTGAACTCCCAGAGGCCAGCTACACTAAATCTTGCGCAGGCTCTGGGCCAACAAAGATAGGCCTATCACAAGTTTCAACAATGCACCTCTCAGATTACTACTTCACACCAGGCCCAATTTATTTCTTTTTTTTATTTTCTTTTGTTTTATTTATTTGTTTAATCATTTTTACAAAAAAAAAACAAAAATCATTTTTTTTATTAAATCAAAAAATCACAAAAATAGATTTAGGTTTTTATAATTAAAATTAATTTTTGAAAATTAATTATTTTATTTATTTCAACATTGATTATTTTGTTAAATAAAATTAATTAGAAAATTAAGTTTAACTTGCAAATTTCAATTATTTTTCTCAATAAAAAAATACAAAAATATTTTTTAATTAATTAGATTCATTAGGATATTTAATTCCTGTGTTCCTCCATGCGCGCGTGTTTTATTTATTTATTTTTCAATTAATGTAACTGTTGATGGTTTGTAATAGTTGCAAATTAGGGTTTTATTTACTGTTTATCCCCAAGATTTGGTTATGTAACCCCCTCCCCGAGGCCTTGTAATAGTTAGGACTTTAATTTCTCGCACTTTTAAATTTCCGCAACTACGAACTGTCTAGATGTATGGATAATAGGCTTGCATGCAAAAGACAAATGAAATTAAAATAGTAGATCACCTTAATTGTGCAAAGATAAATAAACTTAAAAATAACCACTTGCACATGCTCACTCCTAGGGTTACCCCCGCTTCGGTTGCCTTCGGTAAACGGTCATGAAGCATAGGGAATTTTAATGGTTACCCTCTAGTCCCAAAAGATAAAAAATGACTTATTCAAATGTTGCCTCAGAAAGATCTTTAAGACTCTAGGGTAATTACTAAAGTTTCCTAACCATTTCTTTTGTGACCGTAATTGTCCCTTCGAATGTCCCTTAAAACTCCAACGATGGGGCTACCTACTCCTTAATAGTAGGATAACACTGTCTAAAGGAAACGAGAACGAACAATATTTTTCAAGTAGGTAGAAGCTCCTCGATACTTGCTCAAAACAACAAAAACTCTTTCACACAAACACTTTCAAAACAGTTTTAAAAAAACAACTTCGTCACACTCTTGAGGACAAATACAAGGGTTACCACGAAGTTAAATAAAAACTTTTCAAAATACACACAAAAAATCTCGAAAAAGGTTTTTTCTGTTCTTTTTCCTTTTCCTTTTCCTTTGTTGGATGAAATAAAAGTCGGTGGCGACTCTTGCTTACTGCAACATTTGCGATTACAAAATGCAAACCAGTATAACAGTCGGTTCTGCCACCGTATCACAACTACTAAAGGAGGGATTAGAGGATTACCAGCTCGGTTCTTATTGGAGAAAGCTTGCTACTTTGCTAGGATGAAGAGTACGGTTACTTTTGAGGCCATCTTTGCTCTACTTGCTTACGGTTTGTTCTTATTTCCTAATGTAGACAAATTTGTTGATATCAATGCCATCGGGATCTTTATGATTGGAAACCCGGTTCCTACATTGTTGGGTGATGCTTATTACTCTATTCATCTTAGGGATTCTTATCATGGAGGGATGATCATCTGTTGCACGCCTTTGTTATATCAGTGGTTTACTTCTCATTTGCCTCAGTCTGATGCTTTCTAGGTGTCAGGAAGGAACCTCGTTGGGCTCCTAAGATCATGGAACTTACTCATTTAGATATTGTTTAGTATCATCAGGCTTACCATGATATAGAAATTATCGACAGTTATGGTAGTTTCCCCAATGTACCTCTTCTCGGTACAAAGGGAGGAATTAACTACAACCCTGTTCTTGCATGATGACGGCTTAGATATCCAATGAGGGATAAGCCAAATAGTATTCATTTGAGTAGTTTCTTCCTGAAAGAGGGAGAAGACCATAAGGAAGATAAGGAGTAGTTTAAGAAAGCCTGGCGTCACATTCACAGGAAGAGTAGGAAGGACTTGGGACCTAGGGGGCTGTTTATTTGGAGCCTTATCTTCAGTGGGTACAGGCAAGAGCTATTCAGTTAAAGATGTCATATTCTCGAGAAGCACCTATGCCTGATTTGTTTGTGAAGACCACTCCTCCCCTATTGGATGATGTGGAAGAGCTCCAGCTTGCTTTAGTCAGGATGCAGCAGGAAAAAGAAGCTTGGAAGAATAAGTGCCAAACTCTAGAGGTTTCCTATCGAGCAGACTTGAAGGAGAAAGACGACTTGATTGAGATTCTTGAGAGTCGGGTTGTTGAGACAATGGAGATGCAAGGGTTTTTTTTTACCTAAGCCTCAATCATACCCTAGTTGCTCACTTCCTGATTCAGATTATTGGAAGGAGGTCGCTACCAGATATGCAGAAGAAAACCATAGGTTGAAGGCTCAAATTACCAGACTTACCGGGAAGCGTCAGCGTATAGAGTGATCTCCATCAGCTTTGCTTCTTAGGGTTTTAGACTTTATTTTCATCTTGTACTTAGGTTTATTGAAACTTGTAATCCATTTTGAAGTTATTATAATAAAAAATTTCAGTATTTCAAATGTGTAATTACTTTGATATCTGTAAATTATTTATAAATCTTTAAGTCCCTTGAAATAATAATAAAAATAAATCATGTACATTGTACATCATGCATCATATTTTACATACTTCTTACATTTTTTGTGCATATCCAGGTGTCTTACTGGGCTTATTTACTTCGAACAGTAAGTTGTCTCACCAGTATAATACCCGAGCTAATTTTAGAAAGAAGATGGATAACCTATAACAAGAGAATCGCGAGTTGCACGATGAAGTTTCTGCTCTGAAGGCCGGTATGGCCAATCTCACTACTCTGATGGAATCTTTGGTGGCTGCTCAGAATCAGCCACCGATTGTTTAGCCTCAACAAAAAATGGTTACTACTGAAGCTCTGACTATTCCTGTTTCTGCTACTCTAGCTATTGTTCAGAATCGTATGCCTCCGGGATATCCTTGGGGAATGCTAGAGGGTTTTAATCAGGATCCTCAGATTTCTCCGCTAACTCAGACCGCTGCTACTCCCACACCTCCTGTGGTGCATGTTACCCCTGCTGCTAGAAACAAGACTCACTATGTTGCACCTCCCTCGGTGAATGTGGTTTCGTTTGCTAATGATGAAATGTATCGCCCCATTACTCCACCAAGTTAAATCTTGGTTTTCTATGATCGAATGGACGATTTTCAAGACCATTTTGATAAGATGCAGAAAGAGTTGAAGGCCCTCAGAGGAAAAAAAGCTATTTGGGCATAATGTGAATGATATGTGTTTGGTGCGAAATGTGAAAATACCTGCAAAGTTCAAAGTGCCAGAGTTTGAAAAGTACAAGGCATCACTTGTCCTCGTGCTCATTTTGTGATGTATGTAAGGAGAATGTCTACCCACACATATGATCAACGCCTATTGATTCATTTCTTTCAAGATAGTTTAACTGGGGCAGTATTGAAATGGTACATGAGCTGGGACAATGCCAGTATTCATTCTTTTAATGACTTAGGTGAAGCATTTATCAGACAGTACAAATATAATATGGACATGGCGCCTAAAATGTGATCAACTCAGGGCCATGGTCCAGAAGGAAAATGAATCATTTAAAGAATATGCGCAGAGGTGGCGTGAGGTAGCCGCCAAAGTGATTCCTCCAATGGAAGAAAAAGAAATGACAAAGATTTTCCTGAAGACACTAGGTGCATTCTATCATGAGATAATGGTGGTGAGCGCACCCAGTGATTTTACTGAAATGGTGGGAATGGGTGTTCGTTCGGAAGAGGCTATGAGAGAAGGTCGTCTCACAAAAAGTGAAGGTTCTAGCAATGTGAAGAAGACATCATATGGATTTGTTAAGAAGAAATAGGGAGAGACAAATGATGTTATTTAAGAGAGAAGGGTTAATACCTCTAGAAGAAATCATCGGTGCCATAAACAGGTTGCCTCGGTAACTCCGATTGTAAATGTAGCTCCGACTACAGTTGCTTATCAAAGACCAGCCCCTCGGGGAAATAAAGGGAGGAATCAGAGGATAGAACCTTTTTATTCTATCCCTATGAGTTATGCAGAGCTATTCCCAGCATTGATCCAGAAAAAGTTAGTCCAGACTAGGCCACCTCCTGCTATACCATCCCCTTTACCTTGGTACTACAAGGCAGATTAGACGTGTGATTTTCATCAGGGTGTACCAGGGCATAATGCCGAAAATTGTTATCGTCTAAAATCTGAGGTACATAAAATGGTTAGATCTAGCCTTTTGTCCTTCAAAGATGTCAGTCCTAATGTAAAAGATAACCCTCTCCCAAAGCATGAAGGAACGAATGTTGTTAACATGGTTGCTGGTTGTCCAAGGGATTTCCGCATTTATGATATTAACTTGGTTAGAGGAGATTTAGTAAAGATGCATGTAGACCTTTGCGAGTTTAGTTACTATACTTATGACAATGCTGGTTGTGGTATCTGTAGTACTAATATATAAGGTTAGGATAAGATAAAGGCTGATATGCAAGAGATGATGAATGAGGGCCTCATCTATATAATCAGGCCTAGGGCAGAGTATGAGGAAGAAGTAAACATGGTTTCTAGATGTCCTAGAGAGTTCAGAATCTTTGATGTGGAATATATGAACGGTGATCTTGTGCAGTTACATGCTACTTTCTGCCACATGGCTGGTCAGATAGAGCACCACTATGGATCTTGTCAGGTTTTCTGCAGGGATTCCTGAGGATTTTCAATTGTAAGGAAAGGTATTCAGTTGTTGTTGGATAATGGAACTATTAAGGTTTCAGGGCAAAGATATGATTACCATGAGGTTAATGAGATTGAGGTTTTCTTGGCTGAGGAAGAGTCAGATGATAAATATGCTTTCGCGAATGAATTCTTTTCCTCAGATGAGGGTATGTTCTCCGGCGATGATTCTTTGATGTCCAAATTTTCTGAAGAAGGTGTGAACGTGATTGTGCCGTGTTTCATTAATTCTTCCCCTGTTGAAATTGAATACTGTAGCAAGCCAGTTGTTGCCCCTGTTGTAATTTGCTTGCCAGGGCCCATTCCTTACAAATCTGACAAGGTGGTACCGTATAAGTATAAAGCTACAATTTTAGAGAATGGTGTGGAAGTTCCCATCCAGCCTTTGTCTAGTGCTGGAAATACTATTGAGACTAGTAGAGTAACCCGTAGCGGTCGTGTGTTTTCACCAGTTATTCAGGTAAATGATAATGCTGGAAAGAAGGCTATGGAAAGTGCTGAAGATAAGAAGGATGCAGGGGAATCCAGTGGTGCTACCCTGGAGAAGGACGTAGATGATATTTTGAATATAATCAAAATGAGCGACTACCGAATTGTAGATAAGTTATTACAGACTCCTTCAAAAATATCTATCTTGGCATTGTTTATGAATTTTGTTACCCATAGAGAATCCTTAATGAGGGTGTTGGACCAGGCCTTCATGGAGTATGACATGCCGATAGATCAATTCAGTAGTGTGGTAGGTAATATTACATCATGTAATAACCTAAGCTTTTGCGATGATGAACTGCCTGACAAGGGGAGAAATCACAATTTGGCTCTCCATATATCCATGAACTGTAAAAGTGATTCATTATCAAATGTGTTGATTGATAATGGATCCGCCTTGAAGTTTATACTGAGAAATACGCTAATGAAGTTGAAATATCAAGGGGATCCTATGCGCCCAAGTAGTATTATTGTTAAAGCTTTCGATGGGTCAAGAAAGTTGATTATTGGGGAGGTCGATCTGCCTATTCACAGAGGCCCGCATCTATTCCAGATCGCTTTCCAGGTCATGGATATTATACCCGCATATAGTTGTTTACTCGGAAGACCATGGATACATGAAGCATGGGCTGTTACCTCCACTTTGCACCAAAAGCTGAAATTTGTGTGTGAAGGTAAAGTGGTTATTATAAACGGAGAGCAAGCATTGCTGATATCTCATCTATCAACTTTCAGTGTTATAGAGGCAGATAAAGCTGTTGTGGGGACACATTTCCAGGCTCTATCTGTTGATAATGTGAGAGGGAATGAGAACTCTATGACTTCATTTATAGATGCTCAGTAGGTTGTGCGCAATGGTCCAAGTAAAGTATGGGGACAGGTCGTTGATCCTTCGGTAAACAAGAATATGGCTGGTTTGGGGTTCTCAACCAAGAATGGAAAAGGCGGAAGTTTGAAGCCAAAGTCTACTATGAGAAGCTATCATGATGTTTTCTACAGCGGAGGCTACCTCCATCCAACTGTTTCTGGAGTTAATGCTATTGAGGATGATGAAAAATATCAGGAAATGCCGAGTTATGTGACGCCTGGAGTTAGAATCCAGAACTGGGTCACTTATGATGTTCCCTCTTGCATCCATGTCTCAAAGTAATTTGTTTTTTCTTTTGCAAAAAGCTTTCATTCTTCCCAAGATGAAAGTTAATTTTGTATGGGCTTATCTATTTTCTTTGATCATTAAAATCATAAATAAAAGTTATCTTTGATTCTCAAAATCGTGTCTTTTATTTTTTTGCTTTTTCATGGAATATGGTAATAATAAAAAACCCTTTTAAATAGAATAATAATTGAAAATAAATCTGCATAATCATTTGATATATGTGTCAAATTATAAAAGCAATCACAAATCACATGTGCAAATTAATTAATAAACATGTTGAATACAATGACCCTGCACCCTCTCCCAACTTTAAATATCATGTGTTTAGGACATAAGAATAATAATATGATGAGATTCCAGAAGAGGTTTCACGGTTGCTCGAGCTCAAGGAAAATACCATTCATGCTTATAAAGAGTCATTGGAAACAATCAATTTGGGTTCAAAAGAAGAGCCAAAGGAAGTCAAGATTGGAGCATCGTTGCATCCTGATATGAAAAGCAGGTTGATTGAGCTATTAAAAGAGTATGTGGACATCTTTGCTTGTTCTTACCAAGATATGCCGGGTTTAGATACTGATATAGTGAAGCATCATTTGCCTTTGAAGCCAGAGTGCCCGCCCGTCAAAGCAGAAGTTGAGAAGAACTCACCCTGATATGGCAGTAAAAATCAAAGAAGAAGTCTTAAAATAGATAAATGCTGGTTTTCTTGTGACATAAGTGTATCCTCAATGGATATCTAACATTGTGCATGTACCAAAGAAAGATGGAAAAGTTCGCATGTGCGTAGATTAAATAGATCTAAATAAAGCTAGTCCAAAAGATGATTTCCCGTTGCCGCACATTAATATGATGGTTGATAGCACAACAAAGTTCAAAGTATTATCGTTCATGGATGAATTTTCCGAATATAATCAGATAAGAATGGCTCATGAGGACATGGAAAAAACAATGTTTATCACACCCTGGGGAACATTCTGTTACAAAGTGATGCCCTTTGGGTTGAATAACGCTGGTGCAACGTACTAGAGGGCTATGACTATCCTATTCCATGGTCTGATGCACAAGGAAATTGAGGTATATGTTGATGACATGATTTCCAAATCAAAGACCGAAGAAGGGCATGTGAAATATTTGCTGAAGTTATTTCAGTGTTTGAGGAAGTATCGTCTCCGCTTGAATCTAAATAAATGCATCTCCGGTGTCTGATCAACGAAGTTGTTGGGTTTCATTGTCATCCAAAAAGGGATTGAAGTTGACCCAGATAAGGTCAAAGTGATCCAAGAAATGCCTGCGCCAAGGACTGAGAAGCAAGTTAGAGTCTTCCTTGGGCGTCTAAATTATATTTCCAGATTTATCTCCCACGTGACTACAACATGTGAACCGATCTTTAAGTTGCTAAAGAAAGATCAAGGTTGTGTATGGACAGATGATTTCCAAAGGTCATTTGAAAGTATCAAAGAATATCTTCTTGAACCTCCTATCTTGCTCCCTCGCATTGAAGGAAGATTGTTGATCATGTATCTAACAGTGTTGGATAGTTCTATGGGTTATATTTTGGGACAACAAGATGAAACATGAAAGAAAGAATATGCCATATACTACCTCAGTAATAAATTTACTGATTATAAGTCACGGTATTCTATGTTGGAGAAGACATGTTGGCTCTGGCCTGGGCGGAAAAGCGGTTGCAACAATATATGTTGAATAATACTACTTGGTTGATTTCCATAATGGATCCAATTAAGTATATCTTTAAAAATCCTGCTCTCACAGGGAGAATTTCCCGCTGGCAAATGTTATTGTCTGAATACAACATTGAGTACCACACTCAAAAGGCCATAAAAAGTAGTATACTGGCGGATTATCTTGCTCACTAACCGGTAGATGACTATTAATCTGTTAGGTTTAATTTCCCTGATGAGGATGTTATGTTCTTGAAAGCAAATGATTGTGATGAGCCTTTACCCGGAGAAGGTCCAGATCCTGAATCTCGCTAGGGCATGGTATTTGATGGAGCAGTGAATGCTTATGGAAAAGGAATTGGTGCGGTGATCATCACTCCACATGGATCACACATTCCTTTTACTACAAGGTTTACATTCAATTGTACTAATAATATGGCAGAGTATGAGGCTTGCATTATATGCCTCGAGGAGGCCATTGATCTTAGAATCAAGGTTATAGATGTGTATGGTGATTTAGCTTTGGTTGTTAATCAAATTAAAGGAGAATGGGATACTCATCACCCTGGCTTGATCCCTTACAAAGATTATGCTAGAAGACTATTACCATTCTTCAAAAAAGTTGAACTCCATCATATTCCAAGAGATGAAAATCAGATGGCGGATGCTTTGGCAACTCTGACTTCTATGTATCAGGTTAATACTTGGAATGATGTGCCTCGTATTACAGTACGACATTTGGATATACCGACTTATGTGTTTACAATAGAGGATGTGGTAGATGAAAAACCTTGGTATTCTGATATCAAGCATTTTCTCCGAACCCAGGAATACCCAACTGGTGCATCAAATAAGGATAGAAAGACATTGAGAAGGTTGGAGGGAAGCTTTTTCCTCAATGAAGATGTACTGTATAAAATAAATCATGACATGGTATTGCTCAGATACGTGGATAGACACGAAGCAAACATGTTGATGCATGAGGTTCATGAAGGTTCATTTAGTACCCATGCCAATGGACATTCAATGGCGAAAAAGATGCTTTAGGTATATTACTATTGGTTGACAAAGGAATCTGACTGTTACAAATTTTCCAAGAAGTGCCATAAATGCCAAATTTATGCTGATAAAATTCATGTACCTCTGACACTTCTCAATGTTATTTCTTCCCCGTGGCCTTTCTCTATGTGGGGTATTGACATGATCGGGATAATTGAACCAAAGGCATCAAATGGGCATCATTTTATCTTAGTGCAAATTGATTATTTTACCAAATGGGTGAAAGCATCTTCATATGCTAATGTCACTAAACAGGTGGTAGTTTCCTTCATCAAGAACTACCTCATATGTCGGTATGGTGTGTTAAGCAGGATTATCACCGACAATGGCTCAAATATGAATAACAAAATGGTGTCTGAACTTTGTGAGGAATTTAAGATTATCTATCATAATTCATCTCCCTACAGGCTAAATATGAATGGAGCTGTTGAGGCGGCCAATAAGAACATCAATAAGATCATCCAGAAAATGGTTGTTACTTATAAAGATTGGCATCAAATGCTCCCTTTTTCTCTGCATGGGTATCAAACATTTGTATGCACTTCAATAGGGGCAACCCCGTTCTTCCTTGTATATGGCATGGAAGCAGTGCTCCCCATTGAAGTTGAAATTCCTTCTTTGCGTGTAATAATGGAAGCCAAGTCGTCAGAGGCTGAATGGGTCCAGAACAGGTTTGACCAGTTGAATTTGATTGAAGAGAAAAGAATGATTGCCTTGTGTCATGGTCAGTTATACCATAAAAGAATGAAGAAAGCTTTTGACAAAAAGTTCAAACCCCATGAATTCAGAGAAGACAACCTTGTGCTCAGGAAGATCATGTCTTTTAACATTGATTCTAGGGGCAAGTGGACTCCTAATTTTGAAGGTCCATATGTTGTTAAGAAAGCCTTCTCTGGTGGTGCACTGATTCTTGAAACAATGGATGGTGAGGAGTTCCCACATTCCGTGAATGCTGATGCAGTCAAGAAATACTTCGCCTAGAAAAATAAAAGAATAGCTCGCTAAGACGAAATCCCGAAAGGGCGGCTTAGGAAAAAAAGAGCGTCTCGGTAGGCCGAAAACCCGAAAGCCGTCTAGGAAAAAATTAGAGACATAAACGGAATAAATTTTCCCGGTATGTTGAAAACCCGCAAGGACAGTGTTGTACCCCAAAATTTGCCCTCCCATATTTCTCAAAACATTTTAAGAAAGATCCCCAAGTTGCTCAAGGTAGTCCAAGGGTTGGCCAGACAAGCTCTCTCCTAAGACAGTCTACCCCAAATTAGGGTTTCATGTTGCATCAAGATACTTGATTCCAAGGGACCCCAAATGCTAAACATTGTCCTAATATGTTCTCAAGATCATCCATGTCAAGTTTCAAGCCCTACAGAGGAAATTTGCTCAGTCAATTGCTCAAAGGCCTGAAAATTGACTGTGTTAGGGCAAAAGTCAATTGTGGCCTACATACAATCAAACTTCAAGATTTTTAGTCAACATTCTCATTTTGAAGGATATTTCATCATTTGATCAAGGGTTTATCATGATTCATCAAGGATTGCTCATAATTCCTCAAGAACCAAAAGTTGTTAAATTAGGGTTTTGCAAGAAAAGTCAACTCAACTTTAACCAAGCATAACTTTCTCATACTTTATGAGAAATGACCCATCCAAAGCTCATTTTGAAGAGGATGCAATTACCTACAATCCATATTCATCTCCCAAGTTCAAAACATGCACTCACAAGAAGTTATGAATTTGGACATTATAGGTCATTTTGAAAAGTCAACAAAAAGACCTATTTTGTCAAAGCTTCATACTTGAACATGGAATATCAAATTGAGATGATACCTAACGGGTTGCCTAGAGGACATCTCAAGCTTTCTAAAAAGTCCAAGAACACATCCAAAGAGTCAAAATTGAGGAAGTTATGCATTGGTGAAGTTGACCTTTTCTGCAAAGTTGCCAAAAGTCAACTATGCCTAAAACTTCAATTTTTGCCAAATGGGCCCAATCTTTTTCACTTGTTTTGAGTTGGCAACATAGTCTACGAGCTCTAGCCCTTGCCACTTGTCCTTATCATGTTTTTATTTTAATTTTTTAATTTTTATATGAATTAATTCAGTTTAAATCAAAACAAATCATATAAAATCTAAAATATTGAAAACACAAGATTTTGTGCTTGTTTCAGGTCTTAAATTACAGCTAGTAAGTATTCAAATTCGTGTGAAGGCATGTGTGCACAAAAAGATTGATTTTAGGCCAATTTTGGAATGATATTCAAGAGAATCAAATCACAGTCAAATTCCATAATGGAAGAAGATTGAGTGCATTCTATCAACCCTAATTCAGTCCTTGATACAAATAGAACAAAGGCAGAACAAAAACTAGGTGAGAAACAGGCGCAGCAAGGAGAGCAAAATCTGAAAAAATCAAGAAAAAGTGTAAGATCGAATTCAGTGTTCCAGGCATCCTCAAAGCCTTCCAACCATCCCAATCACCTCCTGAGACTCCCAGCAAGCGAAAGCAATCAAGAACCAAGCCTTTCCAGTCCCAAAAAGCTATGTAAGTCCATAACGATATCCATGAATTCTTGAATTTGGTTAGCATGATTTAAGCATTGTTAGCATGAATTAACCACATATTTTTTATCTATGAGACATATGAAAGCTTGTTGTATGGTTTAATTGCATTTATATGGGTTATACAAGATTTCACCATTGTTAGGGTTTTGGATTTTGTTTTAGGGTTTTTGCTTGCAGGTGAAATTAGCTTTCATGAATGGTACCATCATGTTCAAAAGGATGAGACGAGTCCAACCATGGCATTAGATGTCATTTATATGGCCCATGGAAGATTTGGGAACGAACCAGGCTTATAGCAACAGACAAATGTCCGTAGGTAAAAGTCTGGGACTTTTACCCACGGAGAGGGGAAGAAGATGACCTATGTGTCACCTTTCCATTGGCCTATTCAAACTTTCTGCGCGCATTTTTTTATCCTCCACTAATGCTTATTTTTGTATATTATTATTGTTATGTATTCCATGTACAACAAATGCAAAGTGGTGTAGTGGTGAGCGTAGCGTGGAAATTGCCTTGGGGCCTGGGTTCGAATCCCAGGTCCCCAAATTTTCTCAATATTATTTTCTTTCAGGCAATTACATGCGTGCACAAGCCAGGAGACTACCATGCTCCCTCATCATCTATCATGCCAAGTGTCCTGAGGCCAGATCCAAGGGCCATGATCGGAGGAACACCAAAAGCCAAGTCAAACGCGTAGCACAGGATCTCACAAGTCAACATGGATCACTATGGTTTTGGGCCCAGATTCTTCTTTTTACACCCCCATATTCAGGCCCATTCTCTCTTTCTATTTTCTTTTCTATTTTATTTTAGTTCTTTTAATTTATTTATTTATTTACTAACCAATTAAATAATTCCTTTTTATCAAAAATCACAAAAAAATATTATTTTTTACCAATTAGATTTCGTTATTTTTTTATCAGTAAATTTATTAATTTAATTAGGTTTGTTAATTTAGATAACTTTAATTTCTTTTTTTTACATCATTAAAATTAGTTAGAACAAAATAGGTTTTATTTCAAATTTAATTTTTCTTTCTTTTCTTAAAAATAACTAAAACATAAAAAAAAAATAGGTCATATAATTATTTTTATTAATTAATTTAATCACTAATTAATTTTGTATATTTATTTTTAAAACCTATTCTTTTCTTAAAAAAATAATTAAAAACAACAGAAACATTTTTCTTTTAAATTAGGTTAGAAGGGTCAAAACCCTAATTTCTCGTCGATCTAATTTTCCTTGCGCGCTTTATCATTATTTTTATCTATATTGATGTAACTTCCTACAGTTTGTAATAGTTTAATTAGGACGTTTATGTCATTTATCGCTTTACTTTTCAAGGGTTTGTTTTTTGACAATGTAAATACCCGAAGCCTTGTAATAGCTTAGTTTAATTTCCGCAATTTTAAATTCCGCAAATTATTAACTGTTAGATGTATAATATAGGGATGCATGACAAGAATGTATGATTAATTTTAAAACAGTTAGATCACCCTAATTGTGCAAAGATAAATAAACTGAAATTGAATCATTCGCACATGCGCACTCCTAGGGTACACTCCCACTTGGTTGCCTTCGGTAAACGGTCATTGAGTATAGGATGCTTTAGTGGTCGTCCTTTTGTCTAAACAAAGATCAAAGTCCCAATTCGGAAAAGTTGCCTCGGAATTGTTGCCTCGAATAATTGATCTAAGACATTAGGGTTATTACTAAGACGTCCTGACATTGCTTTAGTGACTGTACGTCCCTTTTGAATTGACCCTTAAAACTCCAACGACGGTGCTACCTACTCACTAATAGTGGGATAGCATTGTCTAAAGGAAACGAACATAGAACGATTCTTTTTTCGAGTAGGTAGATTAGCTCTTAAGTGCTTGCTCAATCAAAATAAACTTTTCACACTTACACTCCTTTACAGACAAAGTTTTCAAAAACACTTCATTACACTCTTGAAGACAGAAGCAAGAGTTAAATCGAAGTCAAAACAAAAGTTTTTCAAATCACACAAACACAAAGAAATTTTTTTTGAAAATGATGAGAAAGTACCTAATAGCCCGTAGATAACTACGGATAGAAAGGGTGTTAATACCTTCCCTTTCTATAATCTACCCCCCCCCCCCCCCCCCCCCCCCCCCCCGTACTCAGAAATATCTCGAAAAAGGAATTTTTCTGTGTTTTTTTCCTTTCCTTGTTGGATAAAATAAAAGTCAGTGGCGAATCTTACTTACCGCGACATTTTGCGAACACAAACGCAAAATGCAAACCAGCAAATTCCTTACAAAATAGGGAAACACGTCCCGGTTCTGGCCACCGTATCACAGAACTGGCGACTCTGCTGGGGACTTTATAAGTGCGGTGTACCTTAGGAATAGTTCATCATATTGTTTTCAATTGCTTGATTTGATTGCTTTATTTTGTGGGCTTTGTATCAGAGTTACTATAGATCCTAACTCGGATATGGGGGACACCTTTTAGGTAAGTAGCAATAGACTATGAGGGAACTATACGGTGTAGACCGATACGGTTGAAGCAGTAGCTATGTTGGTGTGACACATTAGTTGGTACCGATATCCCTTGTGGAGGAACAAGGAGAGTATGGGGCTGCTAATGGGTCATTAAGCATCAACTGACCTTAAAACCTATAATTGACCAACTTGGCCATAGAAAGTAGCAGTATGCTACACTCATTGAGACCATACTCTCGCGATGATTTCGGCCGCAAGAAAAGATTGCTAAACTGGAATTATGACCGGTCGAGGATGGTCAGTGATATTGAGAACCTCTAGAACCCGGTTACTATTACTAGGACAGATTGAACCAACTAAACTGAAAAAGGGTAATACCTAAACTCCATGCCAGCCTGAAATTTAAGGGTTATTGTGTGACTTGTTTGCCCTTACCATGTTTGCTATCTGTGATACCTGTGGTGTGTTTTTATCATGACATTGCATGCATATTTCATTAGACTAACCATTTCAAAGACCGAGGCGATTCATCTTTGTTCTGTTTTGCAGATCATGGCCTCTATGCGCAGAAATACCATTCGAATCAGCTTCGTGCAAATTCCTGCTCAGCTTAGAGAGTTGGTTTTAAAGATTCCTGATACTTCTTCCTTTGTCAGAAGACATGGTCACCTCCTTAGCTTGGTCACTTCTAAGTTGGATGAGCAAATGATGAGTGTCCTGTTCCAGTTCTTTGACCCATTGCATCACTGTTTCACATTCCCGGACTATCAGTTGGTCCCTACTTTGGAGGAGTTTTCTGATTTACTTGGCATATCTATTCTAGAGCAGACACCTTTTACAGGTTTGGAGATAGCTCCTAGGCTAGAGGATATTGCTACAGCCCTACATCTGACAAAGGCTGATGTAATGTCTAACTGGGAGATTCAGAGTGGTGTTAAAGGTTTCTTGGCTAAGTTCTTGATCGATCAAGCTCAACAGTTCTAGGACAACTTAGATTTTCAAGCTTTTGAAGACATCCTGGCACTCCTCATCTATGGCTTGGTTCTGTTCCCTAATTCAGATTCTTTTGTCGATGTTAACTTAGTCAAGATTTTCATGTCCCGTAACCCAGTGCCTACTCTCTTAGGTGATATTCTACATGCTCTTTACACCCGTACTGATCGGTGTGGGGAATACCCCAATGTTCCATTGCTTGGAATTTGAGGAGGCATAACTTATAATCCTTGTTTGGCCTTACAACGGTTTGGACGAGCTCGGAGGGACGGTCCTCATGAGCTGCTGCTTACAGGTATTGTCTTTGACTTCAAGAGGGATGTTGAGGGACATCGACGCAGGTTCATACGAGCTTGGGATAGGGTGAACAGGTCTGATCCACATGAGCTAGGAATGAAGACTTCTCTCCCGATGCAACCGTGTCTCCAGTGGGTTCGAGCCCGTGCTCAAAAGCTGGGGATGCCATATGAAGCCGTTTTGCCGGTGATTATGGAACATGCTGATGAAGAAGGGGTTCCTTATACGGTCATCCATCCATACATGCCTACTGATATTGGGGCATTGAAGAGATCTTGGATCTAGTTAAGGGAAGAAAGGGATACTTACAGAGAGAAGTATCATGAGCAGGAATGGAAGATCCTGAAGCTTACAAGGCAGCTGGAGACTGAGAGGACAATCAACGATTATGTCAGCACGAAAGGAAAACGAACATGGGAATTCTGATGTCTTTTATTGTTTCTAGTTTAGATTTTCTTTTCAGTATTTCTTTTGTAACGCCTTAAAGGCATTTGTTAAACATTGTTTCAAGTTTTAATCTAATAAAAGTGTGTTTTATTTTGGTTTACAAATTTGAATCTCCCTAAGTCTTTTAAATCATTTCATACGCATTCCATTCCCATGCACCTCATTACAGGTACCCTTACAGGTTTATCATCTTCTTCGTTGTTTATTTCAGCAATCATGTCTTCTGAAACACCTACTGATCAAGCCATCAAGGCTCTGCAAGCTCAAAATGCTCAGTTCTAGGAAATGTTTATGAACTTGGCCAAGAGTCAACAAGATTTGAAGACTCATATTTTGAAGGACAAGAAGAAGAAGAAGAAGAAGAAGAAGGTGGTCCTCCTGAACATGGGTCACAGGTTTGGGAACAGGTTGAGACAAGAAGCTGATTTATCTCACTCATCTGGAGGAGGAGAGAATCAAGAAGAAAGGAATGGTCCTAGCCCTGTTGTTTCTGACAATGACACTGACTTTGATGAAGACCAATATCCTCCTGCCAAGGATAGGTATAAGCAACTCGAAGACCCGTTAAGTGCAATGGAGATCCAGAAGATACCTGGGTTGGACTTCGAAGATTTGGGTTTGGCATCTGGGGTGGTGATCCCACACAAGTTTAAAGCTCCTGTCTTTGCTAAGTACGATGGGGTCTCCTGCCCAAAGCTACACCTCTGCTCGTATGTCAGAAAGATTCAACCATATACTGCTGATAGGAACCTCTGGGTTCATTTCTTTCAAGATAGTTTGTCAGGGACTCAACTTGAATGGTTCTATCAACTAGAAGGAGCTAATGTCTGCAACTGGGAGGACCTTGCTGCTGCTTTTTACAAGCAATACCAGTATAATGCCTACCTTGCTCCCACGCGTACCTAACTTCAGGGTATGTCTATGGGTGCGAGCGAAGGTTTTAAGGACTACGCTCAGAAGTGGAGAGATCTTGCTGGAAGAGTACAACCCCCTCTGGATGATAGGGAGTTGGTGGATATGTTTCTTGGAACCTTGTCTGGTCCATACTTCAATCATTTGATCGGTAGTTCATCGTCCGGGTTTACTGGATTGATTATGACTGGGGAGAGAGTTGAAGCTAGTATTAAAAGTGGCAAGATACATAAAGGTGCTTTGTCAAGTACAAAGAAGAAGCCTTTCAAGAAGGAATCTAGTGTCATTTACAGCACGAGGAGCCAAAACCGTCCTGAACGCCGGCAAGCAGTTAATGCGGTAGTTATATCAAGACCAACTGTTGCCCCGCAATGCAACACTCAGCAAAGAGTAGAGATACCGCAAAGATAGTATACTCGACTCAGTATGACTATATCTCAAATTTTGCCGCAACTGTTGAAAACCAACTTGGTGATTCTGAAGGAGGCTCCAAAGAATCCTAGTATTACATCACCGCTGTATAATCCGAACGCCCGTTGTGCTTATCACTCCGATAGCCCGGGGCATGATACCAATAACTACTGGGCTTTGAATAATAAAGTGCAGGATCTGATTGATTCTAGGGAGATGGAGTTTGAAGCGCCAGAAAAGCCTAATGTCATGACTGCTCTTATGCCCAAGCATGGGGTGAATGTTGTGGATGGTGACTCGTTTGTGACTTCCTTGAAAGACATTTCTACTCCGTTGATGACCGTAAAGAAGAATTTATTATTGGTCGGTTTATTTCCGGGCTGTGGCGAAGGTTGCCACCTATGTTCCATCCTTCCTGCTGGTTGTCATTTGTTGAAATCAAGTATTCAACACCTGATGGATAACAAAGAGATCTTGTTCGAGAAAACTTTGGTTCCATTGATTCCTGTTGAAGATGTTTCCATAATCACCATTTCCGCCAATTCTTCCAAGGCTTCCTCGAGAAAGCCTGTTAGAATTACATCTGTTCCGAGAGTTGCTACATTGATCATTACTATTCCTGAACCTATCCCTTACACGTCGGATAAGGCTGTCCGGTGGCACTATGGGGCCGATGTGTACTATCATGGAATTAAACAAGACTTGAAGGTTGAGGAGGCTGATACTGATGTCAGCAATATCGTCGGGTCTAGCAAGGTCACCCGCAGCGGAAGACTTTTCTCTCCTGAGATCTCCCCACCAACTATTCAGAAGCTTGTTGCTATTACACCTTCTAGTACATCTGCTAATGTCCCTGTTCATGTTCCAATCATTACCCTTATCGCCGAGTCATCTGACGCTCGGGGCAAAGGGATCACCGGTGAGCCTGCCCGGACGGAGGTACCAAAGAAGATTACTGTTGAAACCTCTAGGCAGGAGATAGAGGAAATTTTAAATATCATCAAGAAAAGCGACTACAACATAGTCGAACAGTTGTGGCAAACCCCGTCGAAGATCTCTATGTTATCTTTATTGTTGTGCTCAGAAGCCCACGCAAAGGATTTAATTGCTTTCCTGAAAACTGCACATGTGCCGTAAGAAACATCTGCTGATCAATTCAAAGACTCTGTGGCTAGTTTGACCGCTGACAACGGGTTGGGTTTCTCTGACGCAGATTTGACTGCCAAAGGAAAGAATCACAACGATGCTCTGCATGTTTCAATCGAGTGCAAGGGCACTACTTTGGCCCACGTGCTGTTGGATACTGGATCCTCGTTAAATGTTTTACCCAAGAAAGCATTAGATCGGCTGGATTGTGAAGGGTTGGTTCTGAAGCCAAGTAATATTGTGGTTAGGGCCTTTGACGGGTCTAAAAGGATGGTACATGGAGAGGTGGATGTTCCTGTTAAGGTTGGTTCCCAGACTTTCGCGTCTACATTCTATGTGATGGACATTCGACCGTCTTATTCTTGCTTGCTGCGTCGCCCGTGGATCCATAAAGCTGGGGCAGTAGCTTCTACGCTCCATCAGATGTTAAAATACCCAGTGAAGGGGAAAATCGTTACAGTACGAAGAGAAGAGGAGTACATGGTGAGCCACCTTAACTATTTTCGGTATGTGGAGATGGATGGGGAGTTCATTGAAACCCCGTGCCAGAACTTTGAAGAAGTCCCCCAAATGCTGGCGTCGACTGAAACTGTTGCTAAAGATCCTCCAATGAAGATGGCCTCCCTCAAGGATGCCCAGGCTGTTATTGAAAAAGGTGGGTGTGCAAATTGGGGCCAACTCCCTGACTTTGCACACAAGACTGACAAGTTTGGTTTGGGTTTTACTGCAAAAGCTCAAAGGGTCGTTGGGCGCGCGCGGATTGGAAGACCTCCCCTGTGTGTCACAAATCTGGGAGTGAATGCAATTGAAGATGATGATGAAGAGTCAGATTTCGAAAGCTAGATTTACCCGACTATTGGCGGAGGATTAAGAAATTGGACGGCAAAGGACTTCGTGCCCATTTCTTTTATTACACAGTAATAAGACTTTTGTTTTGAGTTTGTAACAGACAATTTAAAACTTTACGGCCCGGTGCCTTGCCCGAGATACCGTGGTTTTGTTTGAGGGCTTATTATGTGTCATTGCCATATATCATTAATAAAAGCATTAGACGTTTTCTTGCATTACAAATATTACGCTCCTTGTTTTTATTTTCTATCTTGCAAAACAGCTATTTGTCTTACACACACTCACATATACAGGTCCATATCCACTCTGGATCTCATTGATAACGACTCTGCTACTGCCAATTATGACTTTGAAAGTCCGATCAACCAAGCCGAGGACGAAGGTGAGGATGATTGTGAAGTGCCTGGGGAACTTGCTAGACTGTTACTTCAGGAAGAGAGGGTCATTCAGCCGCATGAAGAGCTAGTGGAAACAGTAAATCTGGGTACAGAGGTAGACAAGAAAGAGGTCAAGATCGGTGAAAATCTGGAGTCTAGTGTCAAGCGACGGTTGATATAGATGCTACGTGACTATGTTGAGATCTTTGCCTGGTCTTATGAAGATATGCCTGGGTTGGATACCGATAATGTGGTTCACCGCTTGCCAACTAAGGAAGACTGTTCTCCAGTGAAATAGAAAGTTTGCCGAATGCGCCCAGAGATGTTTGAGAAAATCAAGGTTGAGATGATGAAACAGTTTGATGCTGGTTTTCTAGCAGTTACTTCTTACCCACAGTGGGTTGCCAACGTGGCTCTAGTGCCAAAGAAAGATGGTAAGGTTCGGATGTGTGTTGACTATAGGGATCTGAACAGGGCAAGCCCCGAGGATGATTTCCCTCTGCCTCATATCGACGTTCTGGTTGACAATACCGCACAGCATAAGGTCTTCTCATTTATGGATGGCTTCTCCGATTACAATCAGATTAAGATGGCTCCCGAAGACATGGAGAAGACAACGTTCGTTACTCAATGGGGTACCTTTTGCTACAAGGTCATGCCATTTGTATTGAAGAATGCTGGGGCAACATATCAGCGCGCCATGGTCGCTTTGTTCCACGACATGATTCACCATGATATTTAGGTATACGTTGACGACATGATTGCAAGGTCCCAAACTGAGGAAGAACACCGCGACCATCTTCAGAAGCTATTTGACAGGTTGAAGTTGTACAAGCTGAGGTTAAACCCGAACAAGTGCACCTTCGGAGTGAGGTCTGGTAAGCTGCTGGGATTCGTCGTTAGTGATAAAGGTATTCAAGTGGATCCTGCAAAGGTGAAGGCTATACAGGAAATGCCAGCTCCCCGAACTGAAAAGGAAGTCAGAGGCTTTTTGGGACGTCTGAACTACATTTCCCGATTCATCTCACACTTGACCACTACTTGTGATCCAATCTTCAAGCTGTTGAAGAAAGATCAAGTGGTAAGATGGAATGGTGAATGTCAAGCCGCTTTCGAAAGGATTAAGGAATATCTCCAACATCCTCATATTCTGATGCCTCCAGTTGAAGGGAGACCTTTAATCTTATACTTGACAGTACTCAACAATTTGATGGGGTGCGTGTTGGGGCAGCATGATAAGTCTGGCCGAAAAGAGCATGCTATTTATTACCTTAGCAAAAAGTTTACCGACTGCGAGACCCGATACTCGTTGCTTGAGAAAACTTGCTACGCTTTGGCATGGGCTGCACGCCAGCTGAGATAGTATATGCTGACTCACACTACTCTGTTGATATCAAAGATGGATCATATCAAGTATATCTTCAAAAATCCTACCTTGTCCGGAAGAATAGCAAGATGGAAGATGATCTTGACTGAGTATGACATCCAATACACGACCCAAAAATCCATCAAGGGAAGTGTGCTGGCAGATCATCTGGCACATTAGGCAGTGGATGATTACCAGTCTATGAACTTTGAGTTTCCAGATGAGAATATCATGTTGGTGACTGATTGTGAAACACCTGGACCGGATGAAGGACCTGAGGAAGGATCCCGATGGTCTATGTATTTTGATGGAGCTTCAAACTCTTTGGGTAATGGCATTGGCGCCGTGATCATATCTCCTGAAGGCTGTCATACTCCATTCACCGCCCGACTATGTTTTAATTGCACCAACAACATGGCGGAGTATGAAGCATGCATCATGGGTCTTCGAGCAGCTATTGACCTAAGGATTAAGTTCTTAAGTGTATTCGGAGATTCTGCTCTCGTGGTCAGTCAGATCAAAGGCGAGTGGGATACGGAGCACCTAAATCTTATATCTTATAAAGAGTATGTGTTGACGTTGCTTCCACACTTCGAGATAACCTTTGAACACTTCCCTAGAGAGGAGAATCAGTTGGCGGACGCGCTAGCTACGATGTCTTCTATGTTCAAGGTCAGATGGGACAATGAGGCTCCCCAGATTACCATTGAGAAGTTGGACGAATCTGCACATTGTTGTGACATTGAGACTGAAGAGGTAACAGAAAAACCCTGGTTCCACGAGGTGAAAAGGTATCTTGAGGCTCAAGAATACCCTGAGGGTGCATCTGTTAATGATAAGAAGTTTCTGAGAAGGTTCGCGGTGAAGTTCTTTATCAGTAATGGTATCCTTTACAAGCGTAACCATGACTCAACCTTATTGCGATGTGTGGATAAGAACGAGGCAGAAAGGATTATGGTAAAGTTACATGAAGGTACTTTCGGGACTCATTCCAGTGGACATACCATGGCAAAGAAAATCCTTTGGGTAGGATATTATTGGTCTACTATGGAAGCCGACTGTTATCAGCATTCTCGGACCTGTCATAAGTGCCAAGTCTATGATGATAAGGTGCACATACCTCCAGTACCTCTGAACATCTTGACAGCTCCTTGGCCTTTTGCAATGTGGGGCATCGATATGATCGGCGAGATCAGACCTATTGCGTCCAACGGGCATCATTTCATCCTGGTAGCAATTGATTACTTTTATGAAGTGGGTTGAGGCAGCTTCCTTTGCTACTGTAACCAAGAATGTCGTGGCACAGTTTATTCGGCACAATCTGATCTATCGATATGGTGTACCAGAGAGAATCATTATGGACAATGGTACAAATCTCAATAATATAATGATTACCGAGCTCTACAAGAAGTTCAAGATACAGCATCACAACTCTTCTCCTTACTGGCCAAAGATGAATATGGATGTTGAGGCGGCTAATAAGAATATCAAGAAGATTGTGCAGAGATGATGGTGACATACAAAGATTGGCATGAGATGTTACCATTTTCTCTTCATGGGTACCGTACCTCAACGCAGACGTCAACAGGGGCAACACCCTATTCCTTGGTATATGGCATGGAGGCCGTCTTGCCCATTGAAGTTCAGATACCCTCTCTTCGGATTATAAAGGATGCAGGTTTGAGCGAAGATGACTGGATTCAGACCCAGTTTGATCAACTGAACTTAATCGATGAAAAGAGACTTACTACTATTTGTCATGGTCAAACGTATCAAAAACGGATGATCAAGGCATTTAACAAGAAAGTTAGACGACAAGAGTATCAAGTTGGGGATCTGGTGATCAAACGCATAATACTGCCGCAAGGTGATCCCAGGGGCAAATGGACCCCCACGTACGAAGGGCCATTTGTGGTTAAGAACATTTTCTCATGAGGACCTATGATTCTAACCACCATGGATGGTGACGACCTTCCTCACCTCGTCAATGTAGACATAGTGAAAAAATACTACGCATAATCAAAGACCCGCTAGGTTGACTGGCCTAGGCAAAAATAAGGGCTTACCAGCGAACCAAAAGGGTTTGGGCAAAAATAAGGGATGAAAATGAAAAAATCTGTATACCCGGCAAGTCGAAAACCTGAAAAGGCGGCTTGGACAAAAAAGGGTATCCCGGTGGACTGAAAACCCGAAAGGGCAGTCCAGGAAAAAATTAGGGATTAAAGCATAACACTGTGTCTCATTGGATCACCTTGCAACCAAACTTCAGTATCGACTATCAAGCTCGAACGTCGCCAAACAATCTGATCTACCTTTAACCAAGTAGCGAAGTGATGAGATGCTCAAAGACATAAAGGCGATAGCAGAGCTGGAACCCAGTGGGATTGTTCACATAGCTGTTTTTTCTTTGTTTTTCACAAAATTGTATAAACTCTATTGTTCGGCGGTGTTCTCTTACTAGGACGTCAGCCTCTTGTACAAAAAAGCCTATTTACATGCTAATTTCAAAATTAATACAATTCACTTTCACAAACAAATTTCAAATTGTTTTCTTTTTCTGTTTTGTTTTGCAAGAACGTCCAGCGTTCATCTTTGATATATGCATTTGACATTAATTGCTGCTCATGAATATTTACATGCGAAACAAAAGACGATTACTCGTAATATCAGAAACAGGGGAAAATAAGAAATGCCCAAACCGTACAATTTCTTTATTCACCGGTATAGGGATAGACCTAGTTGGAGAAAACGATTGAAGGTACACTCAATACCCGCAGAGTAGGAGAAAGATAGTGGTGTTAATTCTCCCCGGCTGAGGCTCATAACCGCGAATGAGTCGATGATATTCTCCCCAAGCAGAGTTTATCTACCACCAGCATTGGAAGATTATCCCCAGTAGACTCTAGAAAACTATCCCAGTAGAGTCTAAAAGATTATTCCCTGTGAAGTCGCAATTGAAAAATCATCCCCAGCGGAGTTCATTCCTTTTCACAAACAGAAACTCAGTCCCCAATAGAGTTTATCATCGCCGGCAATGATGATTCATCCCCAGCCGAGGTTATTTCTCCAAATCAACAGGTCCTCTAGCAGAATATGTCCTCCCCACAGAGACATTTCCTCGTCAGTTTATTCCCCAGCGGAGTTATCCTCTCCTGCATGTTTATTCTCACAATCATCTTCATTCATTATCCCCAGCGGAAACGAAGAATTCAACTCTTTTCTCCAGCAACAATCCAGGATTTATTTTCCCCAGCTAAAAACATCACATTTCCATACATCATCATCTCATTTATTTTGAGAACATCATTTCTCAATACATATCATGCATTACATACAGCTAACATTTACCTTTCAGGGAAGATACAAACAAATTCTCACAAAATTCAAGTTGTGAAGCTCGGGTATGACTGGATAATAGTTTAATCCCCAGTTGAATAACGGACGACCGAAGCTCCTAAAATTCAACTTTCCTCTTCAACAGAGATGATTCCTCCGTCGAATACGGACGACCGAAGTTCCTAAAATTCAACAGAGATGTTTCCTCAGTCGAATACGGACGACCGAAGTTCCTAAAATTCAATTTTCCTCTTCAATAGAGATGTTTCCTCAGTCGAATACGGACGACCGAAGTTCCTAAAATTCAACAGAGATGATTCCTCAGTAGAATACGGACGACCGAAGTTCCTAAAATTCAACAGAGATGATTCCTCAATAGAATACAAACGACCGAAGTTCCTAAAATTCAACAGAGATGTTTCCTCAGTCGAATACGGACGACCGAAGTTCCTAAAATTCAACTTTCCGCTTCAATAGAGATGTTTCCTCAGTCGAATACGGACAACCGAAGTTCCTAAAATTCAACAGAGATGATTCCTCAGTAGAATACGGACGACCGAACTTCCTAAAATTCAACAGAGATGATTCCTCAGTCTAATACGGACGACCGAATTTCCTAAAATTCAACAGAGATGATTCCTCAGTAGAACACAGACGACCGAAGTTCCTAAAATTCAACAGAGATGATTCCTCAGTAGAATACGGATGACCGAAGTTCCTAAAATTCAAACTAAGACGACTCACCAGCAGAAAAACTGATGGCCAAAGATCCTAAAATTCTATTTCTCTCAAGACAGAGATCAGCATTCCCCAGCGGAATTTTCCTTAACAACAGGTATACAAGCTCTCTCTAAGGAATCTCTTATGCGATCGACACTCCTTCGGATGGCATCTTTAAGCCCATTCCCCGTCGGAAATTTCCAAATGGCATCTGTAAGCCCATTTCCGACGTCACAAAACAAGTACCACTTCATGCGAGTGCAAATTTCTGGGCACTCTAATGTTCAATCATCTTCCACCTTTGGACCACAAAAGGCACGAAAGCCAATCTACATCCTCAGATTTAAGAAGATTGAATAGGGGAAGCTGTTGTACCCCAAAATTTTCCCTCCCATATTTCTCAAAACATTTTAAGAAAGATCCCCAAGTTGCTCAAGGTAGTCCAAGGGTTGGCCAGACAAGCTCTCTCCTAAGGCAGTCTACCTCAAATTAGGGTTTCATATTGCATCAAGATACTTGATTCCAAGGGACCCCAAATGCTCAACATTGTCCTAATATGTTTTCAAGATCATCCATGTCAAGTTTCAAGCCCTACAGAGGAAATTTGCTCAGTCAATTGTGGCCTACATACAGTCAAACTTCAAGATTTTTAGTCAACATTCTCATTTTGAAGAATATTTCATCATTTGATCAAGGGTTGATCATGATTCATCAAGGATTGCTCATAATTCCTCAAGAACCAAAAGTTGCTAAATTAGGGTTTTGCAGGAAAAGTCAACTCAACTTTGACCAAGCATAACATTCTCATACTTTATGAGAAATGACCCATCAAAAGCTCATTTTGAAGAGGATGCAATTACCTACAATCCATCTTCATCTCCCAAGTTCAAAACATGCACTCACAAGAAGTTATGAATTTGGACATTATAGGTCATTTTGAAAAGTCAACAAAAACACCTTTTTTGTCAAAGCTTCATACTTGAGCATGGAATATCAAATTGAGATGAGACCAAAAGGGTTGCTTAGAGGACATCTCAATATTTCTAAAAAGTCCAATAACATCTCTAAAGAGTCAAAATTGAGGAAGTTATGCATTGGTGAAGTTGACCTTTTTTGCAAAATTGCCAAAAGTCAACTATGCCTAAAACTTCATTTTTTGCCAAATGGGCCCAATCTTTTTCAGCTGTTTTGAGTTGACAACATAGTCCACGAGCTCTAGCCCTTGCCACTTGTCCTTATCATGTTTTTATTATTTATTTTGATTTTTATATGAATTAATTCAATTTAAATCAAAACAAATCATATAAAATCTAAAATATTGAAAACACAAGATTTTGTGCTTGTTTCAGGTCTTAAATTACAGCTAGCAAGTATTCAAATTCGTGTGAAGGCATGTGTGCACAAAAAGATTAATTTTAGGCCAATTTTGGAATGATATTCAAGAGAATCAAATCACAGTCAAATTCAATAATGGAAGAAGATTGAGTGCATTCTATCAACCCTAATTCAGTCCTTGATACAAATAGAACAAAGGCAGACCAAAAACTATGTGAGAAACAGGCGCAGCAAGGAGAGCAAAATCTGAAAAAATCAAGAAAAAGTGTAAGATCGAATTCAGTGTTCCAGGCATCCTCAAAGCCTTCCAACCATCCCAATCACTTCCTGAGACTCCCAGCAAGCGAAAGCAATCAAGAACCAAGCCTTTCCAGTCCCAAAAAGCTCTATAAGTCCATCACGATATCCATTAATTCTTTAATTTGGTTAGCACGATTTAAGCAGTGTTAGCATGAATTAACCACATACTTTTGATCTATGAGACATATGCAAGCTTGCTGTATGGTTTAATTGCATTTATATGGCCTATACAAGATTTCACCATTGTTAGGGTTTTGGATTCCGTTTTAGGGTTTTTGCTTGCATGTGAAATTAGCTTTCTTGAATGGTACCATCATGTTCAGAAGGATGAGACGAGTCCAACCATGGCATTAGATGTCATTTATATGGCCCATGGAAGATTTGGGAACGAACCAGGCTTATAGCAACAGACAAACGTCTGTAGGTAAAAGTCTGGGACTTTTACCCACAGAGAGGGGAAGAAGATGACCTATGTGTCACCTTTCCATTGGCCTATTCAAACTTTCTGCGCGCATTTTTTTATCCTCCACTAATGCTTGTTTTTGTATATTATTATTGTTATGTATTCCATGTACAACAAACGCAAAGTGGTGTAGTGGTGAGCGTAGCATGGAAATTGCCTTGGGGCCTGGGTTCGAATCCCAAGTCCCCCACTTTTGTCAATATTATTTTCTTTCAGGCAATTACATGCGTGCACAAGCCAGGAGACTACCATGCTCCCTCATCATCTATCATGCCAAGTGTCCTGAGGCCAGATCCAAGGGTCATGATGGGAGGAACACCAAAAGCCAAGTCAAACGCGTAGCACAGGATCTCACAAGTCAACATGGATCACTATGGTTTTGGGCCCAGATTCTGCTTTTTACACCCCCATATTCAGGCCCATTCTCTCTTTCTATTTTCTTTTATATTTTATTTTATTTCTTTTAATTTATTTATTTATTTACTAACTGTGATTGGTGGATCTGGAACTGACTGTTTAACGTTGGTTCGCGAAATGTCGCGGAAGCAAGAGTCGCCACCGTCTTTTATTTTCTCCAAATGGAAAGGACAAAAGCACAGAAAAATTCCTTATAGAGATTGCTCTCGGTTCGGGAGGTAGGTTATAGAAAGGGAAGGTGTTAGCACCCTTTCTATCCATGGTTATCCATGGGCTCTTAGATACTTTCTCATTTGTGTTTTCAAAAATGGTTTGTTTGCTTTTCAACTGTGGGTTTTAAAAAGTTTCTTTGAAAATTTCAGTTCGACTCTTGTATCGGTCCTCAAGAGTGTTTGAAAAGTTGCTTTCGAAAGCTTTTTGAAAATGTATCGGTGTGAAAAGTATTTTTTGATTTGTTTTGAAATTAGAGCAAGTATCTACGAGAACCTACCTACCCTAAGGAATTCGTCTGTGTAAATGTCCTTTAAAGTAATGCCATCCCACCATTGAGAGGTAGGTAGCACCACCGTTGGAGGTGTTCGGGTCAATTCGAAGGTTCGGGACATGGTGATCACCAGAGCAATGGGAAGACACCCTAGAAGCTACCCTCATGCCAGGTTCCCGGATCATGAGGACTTACTAAGACTTCCTCTACTCGACGATCACCTTTCGAGAGGCAAGGCAACAGTGAAGCGTACCCTAGGGGTGGTGTGTGCGATTTGTGTGTCGGATTCAGTTATTTTATCTTGTCATGTTATGAGTGATCTATGCGCTTGTTTTTATTTTTGTCCATTCATTCTTGCATGCCTTGATTAAAAGTTAAAAGTGCGAGAAAAGTAAAGTTCTAAGCTATTACAAAAGGCGCGGGTCCACATCGCCAAAATTTCCAGGACCCGATTTGACAGAAAAATAAAGAATTAAAATGCGAGAAACTATGAAATTACACGGCTTTGGGAGAGATACATGAATATTATAAAGAATAAAAAATAAATATGCGAATTGAATTAAAGTTGAAACGAGGGCGTTGGACCCTTTTTAATGAATTAAGTTAAACAATTATTAAATTAATAAAATTAAAATGAAAAGAAATTGTTTTTTTGGTATTTTTGTATTTTATGATTTTAGTGAAAAAGAATTAAATGAAATTAAAAGGTTAACCCTAATTCTAATTGTTTTAGTCTATTAAGAAAGAATTAAATTTTAACCTAATATTAACCTAATTATTTACATGCAATTTTAATTTATAAAAATAAATAATATTTTAATAATTAATTTTTATGAAAGAAAAGAAAAAAAGATAAAATATTATTCAAACCCTAATTCTGCCAATTTTAGATTTTTATTAAAAAAAGTTAAGGTTAACCTAAATTTAAAACTAAAGGAATTAATGAATTTTATTTACAAAAAAATATTAATTAAATAAATGTATTTTAATTTGTCTCTTTTCTGATTTTTTTGGTTTTTTATATTTTTTATGAAAATAATTAAATTAAATACTTAATTAAAATAAAGACAATAATTGAAAATAATACCAAAATAATGAAAAGAAATAATGCAAACCTAGGGGGTTCTGCCCCTAATTTGGAGGGTATGCTTAGCATTTTTGGGCCCAATTGTTCATGGCCTGATTGACTTTCATTGGCCAGCGTGTGAGGTGGTTGACTGGTGTCTACCATGGACTTCAGATCATGGCCCTCTGATCGCTTCCATTGGCCAAGTGGACGGCTTGATTTTGATGATGCACGGTGGTCCATAACGTTGAAACTGCACACGAATATTAAATGAAAAATAATATGAAAGGGGGGTGGGGACCTGGGGTTCGAACCCAGGTCCTAGAGATTACCACTAACAAGCCTTGCCACTGAAGCACTCAACGCGTTCTGTATATTAAATAAACAATAAACATAATAAAGTAAAAACAAACGCTAGTGCGTTTTTCGCGCGAGATTTCAAACAATCCAATCCTTGATGGCCACCTCATCTTCTTCTTCTACGTTCCCTGAAACACAAAACCATAAGCAACAGTTTTTGAACCGTTCCAAAATGTACCATTCCAGAAAATAGCGATTAGGAATACTGGCATTAGAAATTAGGCGCGAGGGTCGTTTTGTTTTCGTCTAAGAGCATTGAGTTGAATGGTCTAGGTCCCATGTGCCAATTGTTCCTTAATTAAAAAACCCTAATTCAAGGTCCTGGAAACCCTAGCGCGCATTCATGGTGAAATCCTCAAGGGTGCACAAAAACATAATTAAACCATACAGTTAGCATTAGAATCAAACAATGAATATGAATCAAATATTAAAAAGTGCCAAAAACGCATGATTCATGATGTACGAATGCAAGAAATTTTCTGTACAGGGTGCGTTCGTTTTACCAATTCTTGATGTTAGGATGAATGATTTTGATCTGTATATGTTCCTTGAAGCCTCGGGAACACAATGGAATCAGTGTTGTGGCTTGAAACGACCTGCAAGTGTGTTTTCAGTTTTGAGTTTTTAAGCAAAAAGTTCAAGTTTGTTTCTTGGTATATGGCGCAGCTTTTTGGTCATGGGCACGAGGGTTTGCTTGTGTATGTATAGGTGAATGATTAGGGTTGAGAAACTGATCACAAATCCATGAATTGATGAAAAATATATTTGATTTTCAAGCCATTATTTTCAAATCTTTTTCAAGCATCTTTGATACAAATCATGTCTAATTCCATTGATTCTTTCTATATTTAGTTAGGCACGAAATCTTGGAGATATTATATGCACAAAAAGATTGAAAAACCTAGGTTTAGTATTTTTCATGTATTTTAATTAGTTAAATGAATTATTAATAATAAAAATCCAAATAAATAAATAAAAAATGAATAAAAACTTCCCTTTGGGCCAAATGGTCGTGCACATGCCTTGGATGATGAATTGTGGAAGAAAAAGAGGCCCATTATCAATTTTAGGTCATTTGAATCAATGTTGACTTTTCAAAATATCCAAAAATTTCCCAACTTCTACAAGGCATAACTTGCTCAATTTTTAAGCTTTGCTCATGTTCTTGGACATTTTGGAAAGGTCTTTGAGTCCTATAACCAATGTCTTTGGTCCCATGTCATTTTGATTTACCAATCTCAAGTTATGTCCTTTGACTTAAAGTCCCTTTTTGTTGACTTTTGAAAATGACCTATAATGTTGAAATTGATAACTTTTTGTGAGAGCATTTCTTGGACTTGAAGTATGAAGAGGAGTTGTAGGAAATGTCATTCTCTTCAAAATGAGCTTTGGATGGAATTTTTCTGATAATCCATGTGAAAGTTATGCCCTAGTCAATTTACAGTTGACTTTTTCAACTGTCCAAATAAGGAAACTTTTGCATCTTGATGATTTTTGAGCCAAGCTTTGAGAATCATGATCAAGAATTGATCAAATGATGTTTGTGGCTTCAAAATGAGATGTTGACCAAAAATTTGAACTTTTGACTGTCAAATGACCATTTTGCCCCTACAGTTGACTGTAGTGTAATTAGGGTTTTTGCCTGTGCAATTTTGTGCTGTAAGTCTTGAAACTTGATATGAGGATGCTTGACCCTATTTGTAGGCAAGTGGGACTTTATTGGACCCTTGGAAACTTCATTTACTTGATCAGAACCAAAACCCTAATTTTGACTGTTTAGGATACCCTTGCACTGTGCAACCCTTGGGGAATTTTGCAGCTTTGACTTTGCAATTCTTGAAGAATATGGGAGGGCAAATTTTGGGGTACAACAGTTGCCCCTGTTCAATCTTCTTAGACCTGAGGATGCAGATTGGCTGACGTGCCTTTCGTAATCCGAGGGTGGAAGATGATTGAACACTAGAGTGCCCAGAAATTTGTGCTCACATAGTAGCAGTGTGACGGTGGAATGGGCTTATAAATGCCATTTAGAGATTGATGGATAGGATGATGGGCTTATAGATGCCATGCTAAGAGATGATGGAAGGTGGATGGGCTTATAGATGCCATCTGGATGTTGATCGCATAAGAGATTCCTTAGCGAGAACTTGCGTACCTACATAAGAAAAATGAGTACCTGACATGTTACAGGAGCTGGTCTTCAAATTCTTTGTGTAGATGTGTCCTGACTGGTTACAGGAGCTGGATCTGGAGCTTCAAACGGTGATGAATGAACCAGGGATGGTTACTACCTCAACAGGAACGGTGAGAGAACCTTGGATGACTTTAACCTCAACAGCAATCGTTGAGAAAATCTTGGATAACTTCAACTTCAACAGCAATCGTTGAGCGAATCTTGGGATTACCACCTCCGCAGGATCGGGGAGAGAACCATAGGCGACTACAACCTCAACAGCAATCATTGAGAGAATCTTGGTGGGAATTACCATCTCCGCAGTATCAGGGAGAGAACCATAGGTGATTACAACCTCAATAGCAATCATTGAGACAACCTTGGATGGAATTATCATCTCCGCAGTATCGGGGAGAGAACCATAGGCGACTACAACCTCAACAGCAAACATTGAGAGAATCTTGGATGGAATTATCATCTCCGCAGTATCGGGGAGAGAACCATAGGCGATTACAACTCAATAGCAATCATTGAGAAAACCTTGGATGGAATTATCATCTCCGCAGTATCGGGGAGAGAACCATAGGCGATTACAACTCAATAGCAATCATTGAGAAAACCTTGGATGGAATTATCATCTCCGCAGTATCGGGGAGAGAACCATAGGCGATTACAATCTCAATAGCAATCATTGAGAAAAACCTTGGATAACTTCTACTGAGTCTTCATCAGAAAAATCTGTTTGGGGTCGATTTAGCTGGACTAGAGAAGGCCTTGGACTGGATAAGAAATCTTTGGAGTCGATTAACTGAACCGGTCTAAGTCTTGAATGTCTTTAACTGGGTAAGAAACAGGGAGATCTTTGGAGTCGATCTGACTGAACCAGAGAAGGGCTTTGACTGGATAAGAAACAGAGAAATCTTTGGAGTCGATTTAACTGATCCGGTCTAGGTCCTGAGATAGCTGAGAACTTAACTGAATCTTTTCCTGAAAGGTAAAGGTCAGTCATATGCAATGCATGATATGGGTTAAGCAATGATGTTCTCAACATAAATGAGATTCGTAAGATATGATGCATATATGCATGCTATAATGTATGGAAGTGCGATGTTTATGAATGTATTTTTCGTCTATGAAAGTAAATCTTTGACGGGTGCCGGGAAGTCACTCCTGGGCTGATGTTGGAGAGTAGATTTTGCTTCCGCTGGGGATGATAATTGCAAGAATACCAGTAGGAGAAGATGACTCCGTTGGGGAATAAACTTGGCGAATGGAATAACTCTGCGGGGAGGAAAGTACTCTAACGATCTTGCTGGGAAACAATACTCGGTGGGGAGAGAGATACTTTGCTGAGTTGTTGATAATAACTTGCTGGGGATGCCATTATTGTGTTGGAAGTGTTAATAGACTTCGCTGGGGATAAGAAAGAACTGCGTTGACGACGACCTTTCCGTGGCTTTTGGCTGAGGATAACCCAGTTATATCCTGGTAAGGAAATAACTCTTTGAATAAAGCCGGGAGACGCGTTCGTGCTCTGCGAGAATAAGCTTCCAGAATCTACTGGGGATAAGCTTACTACTTGGGGAGATGGATTCCAACTTTCCTGGGGAACTGGATTGGACTCTCTTGGGGAAGTTTTGAGCTGCGGGGGAAGTGATTCCTTTGAATGTTTGGTATACCGCCGGGGAACAATCTTTAGGTCAAGACTGCTGGGGATGCTTGTTATGAATATATATGCTGCTGGGGAATGTTGAGACCTGCTGGAGGGTACCCAACCTTCCTTAAGATTTGACAATAGTTTTGCTTGAGGAGAGTGTATTGACTTGCTGACGTACTCTCTGGGGAATTAGGATATCTGGTTATGTTCTTTAGCTAAACCTACCTTGGTACCTTAGTGGATAGAACAATTAGATTGTTTAGACAACTCTTTATTGCCCCTGTTTCTAATGTTACCTGTAATTGACCCTTTGTTTCGTATGCAAATATTCATGAGTTAGCAAATTATTGTCAATGCATATATCACAAATTGAACCTTGGACGTTCTTCGCAAAACAAAACAGAAAAAGAAAAACAATTGGCACTTTTAACTGAAAAATATATTTGTATTGATTTTTGAATGGCCCGTAAATAGGCGTTTTGTGTACAAGAGGCTGGCGTCCTAGTAAGAGAACGCCGCCGAGCAAAAGAGTTTATACAAATTTTGTACAAGAGAAAATAAAACAGCTGCGTGAAATGAATGATCCCACTGGGTTTCAACTCTGCTATTGCCTTTATATCTCCGAGCGTCTCATCACTTGATGACCTTAACGAAGATGAAGCTGACTGATCGATGCCGTCTGAACTTGATGTAGATACCGGATTTTGGATGCGAAGTGATCCAATGAGACATAGTATTACGCTTTTATCCCTAACTTTTGCCTGGACCGCCCTTTCGGGTTTTCAGTCCACCGGGATACCCATTTTTGCCCAAGCCGCCTTTTCAGGTTTTCGACTTGCCGGGTGTACAGATTTTTTCATTTCATCCCTTCATTTTGCCCGAACCCTTTTGGTTCGCCGGGAAGCCCTAATTTTTGCATAGGCATGTCAGCCTAGCGGGTCTTTATTATGCGTAGTATCTTTTTACTATGTCTGCATTGGCGGGGTGAGGAAGGTCGTCACCATCCATGTTGGTCAGAATCATGGCTCCTCCTGAGAACACATGCTTAACCACAAATGGCCCTTCGTACGTAGGGGTCCATTTGCCCCTTGGATCACTCTGAGGAAGGATGATTCGCTTGATTACCAGATCCACAACTTGATATTCCTGTGGTCTGACCTTTTTGTTAAATTCCCTGATCATCCGTTTCTGATACGTCTGACCATGACAGATAGCAGCAAGTCTCTTTTCATCAATAAGGTTTAACTGATCAAGTCGTGTCTGGATCCAATCATCTTCGTTCATATTTGCATCCTTCATTATCCGGAGAGAGGGTATCTGCACTTCGATCGGTAAGACTGCCTCCATACCATAAACCAAAGAGAAAGGAGTTGCCCCGGTTGACGTCCTAGCTGAGGTACGGTACCCATGTAGAGCGAACGGTAACATCTCGTGCCAATCCTTATAAGTCACTGTCATCTTCTGCACGATTTTCTTGATATTTTTATTTGCTGCTTCTACAGCCCCATTCATCTTCGGTCTGTAAGGAGAAGAATTGTGGTGCTGTATTTTGAACTGCTCGTAGAGCTCAGTGATCATCTTGTTATTGAGATTGGTACCGTTGTCTCTAATAATTCTTTCTGGGACGCCGTATCGACAGATCAGATTATGCCGAATGAACCGTGCCACAAAAGTCTTGGTTACCGTAGCGTAGGAAGCTGCTTCAACCCACTTTGTAAAATAATCAATCGCCACTAGGATGAAGCGATGCCCATTAGATACCGTAGGTTTAATCTCACCGATCATGTCTATGCCCCACATTGCAAATGGCCAAGGCGCAGTCAGAACATTCAGAGGAACTGGAGGAATATGCAATTTGTCTGCATAAATCTGGCACTTATGGCATGTCCTGGAATGTTGGTAGCAGTCAGCTTCCATTGTGGACCAGTAATACCCTGCCCGAAGGATCTTCTTTGCCATTGTATGTCCGCTGGAATGTGTACCAAAGGTCCCTTCATGTAGCTCTTCCATGATCCTTTCTGCTTCAGTTTTATCCACACAACGCAGTAGGGTTGAATCATGGTTTCGCTTGTACAAGATGCCGTTGCTAAGGAAGAACTTTGCCGCGAACCTTCTCAGAAACTTCTTGTCATTGACAGAGGCACCCTCAGGGTATTCCTGAGCTTCCAGATATCTCTTCACCTCATGGTACCAAGGCTTCTCAGTCACCAATTCAGTCTCGAGATCACAACAGTATGCCGGTTCGTCCAGTTTCCAGATGATGATCCGGGGAGCCTCATTGTCCCATTTGACCTTGAACATAGAAGACATTGTAGCTAACGCGTCCGCCAGCTGATTCTCCTCTCTCGGAAAGTGTTCAAAGGTTATCTTCGTAAAGTGGGGGATCAAGGTCAACACACATTCTCTGTAAGGAATAAGGTTCGGATGTTTCGTATCCCACTCTCCTTTGATCTGATTGATCACAAGAGCGGAATCTCCGAAGACACTCAGAAACTTGATCCTTAGGTCGATCGCAGCTTGAAGACCCATGATGCACGCCTCATACTCTGCCATGTTGTTGGTACAGTTGAAACATAGCCGGGCAGTGAGTGGAGTATGAGTGCCTTGAGGTGATATGATTATAGCGCCGATACCGTTTCCCAAAGCGTTGGAGGCTCCGTCAAAGTGCATAGACCATCGGGATCCTTCCTCAGGTCCTTCATCCGGTCCAGGTACTTCACAATCAGTTACTATCATGATGCTTTCATCGGGGAACTCGAAGTTCATTGACTGATAGTCATCTACGGCCTGATGTGCCAAGTGGTCTGCCAATACACTTCCCTTGATGGCTTTCTGGGTTGCGTACTGAATGTCGTATTCCGTCAAGATCATTTTCCATCTTGCTATTCTCCCGGACAGAGCAGGCTTTTCGAATATGTACTTTATAGGATCCATCTTTGAGATCAACAAGGTAGTGTGAGTCAGCATATACTGTCTCAGCCGGCGAGCAGCCCATACCAAAGCGCAGCAAGTTTTCTCAAGCAGTGAGTATCGGGTCTCACAGTCGGTAAACTTTTTGCTAAGGTAATAAATGGCATGCTCTTTTCGGCCAGACTCGTCATGTTGCCCCAGCACACACCCCATTGAGTTGTCAAGCACTGTCAGATATAGTATCAGAGGTCTCCCCTCAACCGGTGGCATAAGGATGGGTGGTTCTTGGAGATACTCCTTGATTCTGTCAAAAGCAGCCTGACATTCATCATTCCAGCGTACTACCTGATCTTTCTTTAGCAGCTTGAAGATTGGCTCACAGGTAGCAGTCAGATGCGAGATGAACCGAGCAATGTAATTCAGGCGTCCTAAAAAGCCTCTGACCTCTTTCTCTGTCTTAGGAACTGGCATCTCTTGAATAGCTTTAACCTTAGCAGGGTCCACTTGAATTCCCTTGTCACTTACAACGAAGCCTAGCAACTTCCCAGATCTTACCCCGAAGGTGCACTTGTTCGGGTTCAACCTCAGCTTGTATAGTTTCAACCGGTCAAACAATTTCTGCAGATGATCTAGGTGCTCTTCCTCAGTCTGGGACCTTGCGATCATGTCGTCAACATACACTTCTATCTCATGATGGATCATGTCATGAAATAAAGCAACCATGGCACGTTGGTAGGTTGCCCCAGCGTTCTTTAGTCCAAAAGGCATGACCTTGTAACAGAAGGTACCCCACTGAGTAACAAAGGTAGTGTTTTCCATGTCTTCAGGTGCCATCTTGATCTGATTGTAACCTGAAAAGCCATCCATGAAAGAGAACACCTTATGTTGAGCTGTATTGTCAACGAGGACGTCAATGTGAGGTAGGGGGAAGTCATCCTTGGGGCTGGCCCTGTTCAGATCCCTGTAGTCGACACACATTCTGACCTTACCGTCCTTCTTCGGTACCGGCACCACATTAGCAACCCACTGAGGGTAAGAAGTCACTGCAAGGAACCCAGCATCAAACTGTTTCATAACCTCGGCTTTAATCTTCTCAGACATTTCTAGACGCATACGGCGGACCTTTTGCTTAACCGGAGGGCAGTCTTCCTTAGTAGGCAAGTGATGGACCACAATATCGGTATCCAACCCAGGCATGTCTTCGTAGGACCAGGCAAATATCTCCACATAACCATGTAGCATCTTAGTCAACCGTTGCTTCACACTGAGCTCTAGGTTGGCACCAATCTTTACCTCTTTCATGTCTGCTTCAGTACCCAGGTTTATTGTTTCCACTGGCTCTTCATGTGGTTGAATTGCCCTCTCTTCCTGAAGTAACAGTCTTGCAAGATCGCCAGGCACTTCGCAATCATCTTCACCTTCGTCTTCGGCTAAGTTGATCGGATTTTCGAAGTCATAACTGGCAGTAGCAGAGTCGTTACCAGTGAGATCCAGAGTGGATTGAAACCTGTATGAGTGAGTGTGTGTAAATACAGCTGTTTTGAAATATGTAAAGGAAGGAAAGACAGAAAAGGAGCATAAGATTTGAAATGCGAGAAAACGTCCAAGATTTTCATTTATGATATATGAAATGACAATTTATATGCCCTCACAAATGAAACCACGGTGCCTCGGGTAAGACACCGGGCCATAGAGTTTATTTATTGTTTATTACAAATACCAAAAACATAGGAATTCATTACTTAGTAACAAGAGAAACAGGTAGATTGTCCTTTGCACTCCAATTGTTAGGTCCACTGTCGGTTGCCGGGTAAATCCAGCTATCAAACTCAGCTTCATCCACTTCGTCTTCGTCCCCAATAACATTCACCCCATGAGCAGGCAGGGGAGCTGTCACTACATTAGGCTTCTCAGATGCCTCAAACTGTACCTCCTTGGCGTCAATAAGGTCCTGCAGCTTGCTCCTTAATGCCCAACAGTCATCAGTGGAATGCCCCGGGCTATCAGAATGGTAAGCACAGCGGGCATTTGGGTTGTACTTGGGGGAAGCAGTGTTTACACCCTTGGGGGCCTCTCTGACAGTCACTAGGTTGGTGGATAGCAACTGTGGCAAGATCTGCGATAAGGTCATGCTTAACCGGGTGAACTCTCTCCGGGGTCTTTCAGCCTTTTGAGGATTGGTTGGCCGAGGAGCGGCAGCAGGCTTAGCAATCATCACCGCACTGACAGATTGGCGGCGCTCAGATTTTTCTTGTCTTCTAGAGCCGTATACAGCACTAGCCTCCTTCTTGAAGGGTTTCTTCTTAGAACTAGACGATGCACCCTTCGGAATCTTACCAAACTTCAACCCAGCCTCAATTCTCTCTCCAGTCAGAATAAGATCAGTGAATCCAGCAGAAGAATTCCCAATAAGATGGTTGAAAAATGGCCCAGATAGGGTCCCTAAGAACATGTCCACCAACTCCCGATCAGTCAACGGAGGCTGCACTCTGCCAGCCAGATCCCTCCACTTCTGAGCGTACTCCTTAAAACCTTCACTTGAACCTAACGACATACCCTGGAGTTGGGTACGCGTAGGGGCAAGGTCAGCATTATATTGATACTGCTTATAGAAAGCAGTAGCCAACTCCTCCCAGTTACGAACCTTGGTCCCATCCAGCTGATAGAACCATTCGAGATGAGTCCCTGAAAGACTCTCTTGGAAGAAGTGGATCCACAAATTCTTATCCGCTGAGTACGGTTGAATCTTCCGAACATAGGACCTGAGATGTAGCTTGGGACAAGACGCCCCGTCGTACTTAGTGAAAGATGGTGCTTTGAACTTCCGAGGAATAATCACACCAGTAGACAAACCCAAATCTCTGAAATCCAGCCCAGGCACTTATTGTATCTCCATAGCATTCAACCTGTCTTCCAACTGCTTGTAACGGTCTTCTGCCGGAGGATATTGCTCTTCATCAAAATCAGTCTCGTTGTCGGAGACTACCGGACTAGGACCTTTTTCCGCTTGAGGAGTACTCTTGCCAATAGAAGAACCAGCCTCTTCATTCTGCAGAGTATTGCCAAACCTTCGGCCCGAGCTGAACAGAACAGTCCTTCTCTTCTTCTTCTTCTCTTTCATCAGGAGCAGAGCCTTCAGCTCTTCTTGGCCCTGAGCCAAACCCATGATTAGTTCCTGAAATTGCGCATTCTGCGCCTGAAGAGCTTTGATGGACATCTCAGTTGAGGATGAGTCGGGATTCATGATGCTGAAATAAACAACGAAGAACTGTAAGCAACCTGAAAAGAGGAAAACCTGCTATGCACATGATGAATGATATGTGTTTATGCAATGCATTCAAGGGTTCGAAAGTTCAAATTTGTTGTAGACAAAAAGGAACACACGTTATCATTAAGGAAATAATTGTTCAGTACATCAAAGCCTCATGGGCAAAATAATACAAAAGCAAATCAATCCCAAAATACACTGCGCATCCTCTTTGGAGCTATGTAAGTGTTGAGATTCCTCTCCTCATGCAACAGGCGGGTGAGCTCCAAGACCTTCTTTTCACTAGCATGTAGACTGGTCTCAAGAGAATTCCGTTCTTATTTAAGCTGGATCCAGCTCTTCTACATCTCTTCCCAGGATGTGGACATATCAGGGTGCTGAATGGTGTAGGACACTTCCCCTTCCAAGACTGGCTCTTTGATCACAGGGAGCATATGAGGATAAGGCATTACCAACTTCTGGGAGCGGGCGCGTACCCACTTGAGATAAGGTTCCAATGGGATGGAGTTTGTGCCCCAGTGTCTTGCTGTCTATCCTACTTGGCATCCTCCAGGCTCTGATAAATCTATGGCGAAGTCCTTGAGTATCATTGTCGAAGTCAAAAACTATGTCAGAAATTAACATGTCATGAGGACCATCCCTCCGAGCATAACCAAACTGTCTCCAAGCCAGGCATGGGCTGTAAGTAATACCTCCTCTGATTCCAAGTAAAGGAACATTAGGGTACTCCCCGCAACGATCAATGATAGTGACATCCTCTCTGGACCTAGCGCACCAATGTATATCCGCATGTGTAAGAGTCATCAACCGTTGTGACCATCTCAAACCCCGCTCATTCTTCAAGATTGATTGTGGAAGGTGTGAAATAAACCACCTTCCCAGGAGGGGAGTGCAACACATAAGGACACCTCTTTTTCTCATGGTTCGAGTGTAACATGAGTGAAGGACGTCCCCCAGCAACGTAGATATAGGATTCCTGGACATAAAGATCTGGACAGCACTGATATCTATAAGCTGATCTGGGTTAGGGAACAACACCAAACCATAGACAAGGAGGGCCACAACTTCTTCAAAAGCTTGCAAGTCAAGGGAGTTCCAACATTCATGGGCCTTTTCAAACAGAAACCTGGCTAAGAACCCTTTGATACCACTTCTAACTTCCCAATGTCCCTTGAGGTCAGATGACTGTAGGTGCAAGGCTTTAGCAATCTCTTCAAGCTTAGGTTCCTTTTTTGTACCGTTGTAGGGTAGTTGATCAAGGATAGGGATCTTCAGGAGCCGGGAGAACTCCTCTAATGTAGGTACCAGCTGATAGTCCAAGAAGGTGAAACAGTGATGCAGAGGGTCAAAGAACTGGAATAGGACCTTTATCATGTCTTCCTCAATGTTGGTATTGACCAAGCTGATGAGACTTCCATGTCTTTCACTGAATGAAGAGTTCTCGGGAATCCTGGATATAAGTTCCTTAAGCTGAGGAGGGATCCTCACAAGACTGATTTGAATTGTCTTTCTACGAACAGTTTCCATGTCCTACAAAACAAGAACAAAGATGAAAATTCGAACCCCTGAAATGGTTAGTCAATGCATATGATGCTGGATGATGTCATGATGCTATGATTAAACACACCACAGATATTTACAAAGACAAACATGTAAGGCACACAAGGCACACAAGACAAGCCCTTAGGGTTTAAGGCCAGCATGGGGTCTGGGTAGTACCCTCTTGAAGTTGGTGGGTTCAACCTGTCCTATTAGAAGTAACCGGGTTCTAAGGGTCCCAATATCACGGGATTGCTTTCATTGTTCATCGTTTCGATTTAGCCACTGAACTGGCGACCGAAATATTCCAGGAAAGAAACCCTCAATTGAGTGTAGTATCGAGTATCAACCAACCTCGGACTGCACCAAAGTCAGTTATCTCACTACCCTAAAGAGGCCAAGATAGTTCAATTAAGGTTCCTAAGGTCTGTTGATGCTTCACGACACCACGCGGAGGCCCCGTACTCTCCTTGACTGAACTCAAGGGTTACCGGTACACACCAAAGTGCCACATCAACGTAGCAGACTGTTTCAACCATGTCGGTATACCCCGCACAGTTCCCTCACAGCCTTGTTGCTACTTTCTAAGAAGGTATCCCCAGATCCGGGTTAGGATCTATAGAACTTCCAAGACAGTCCCACAATTTAAAGCAAACAAGGAAAGCAATTGAAAACACAGTTATGAACTAACCCTAAGGTACACCTCACTTTAAGTTAATCCCCAGCAGAGTCGCCAGTTCTGTGATCGGTGGATCTGGAACTAACTGTTTAACGCTGGTTCGTGAAATGTCGCGGAAGCAAGAGTCGCCACCGTCTTTTATTTTCTCCAAATGGAAAGGACAAAAGCACAGAAAAATTCCTTATAGAGATTGCTCTCGGTTCGGGAGGTAGGTTATAGAAAGGGAAGGTGTTAGCACCCTTTCTATCCATGGTTATCCATGGGCTCTTAGATACTTGCTCATTTGTGTTTTCAAAAATGGTTTGTTTGCTTTTCAACTGTGGGTTTTAAAAAGTTTCTTTGAAAATTTCAGTTCGACTCTTGTATCTGTCCTCAAGAGTGTTTGAAAAGTTGCTTTCGAAAGCTTTTTGAAAATGTATCGGTGTGAAAAGTATTTTTTGATTTGTTTTGAAATTAGAGCAAGTATCTACGAGAACCTACCTACCCTAAGGAATTCGTCTGTGTAAATGTCCTTTAAAGTAATGCCATCCCACCATTAAGAGGTAGGTAGCACCACCGTTGGAGGTGTTCGGGTCAATTCGAAGGTTCGGGACATGGTGATCACCAGACCAATGGGAAGACACCCTAGAAGCTACCCTCATGCCAGGTTCCCGGATCATGAGGACTTACTAAGACATCCTCTACTCGACGATCACCTTTCGAGAGGCAAGGCAACAGTGAAGCGTACCCTAGGGGTGGTGTGTGCGATTTGTGTGTCGGATTCAGTTATTTTATCTTGTCATGTTATGAGTGATCTATGCGCTTGTTTTTATTTTTGTCCATTCATTCTTGCATGCCTTGATTAACAGTTAAAAGTGCGAGAAAAGTAAAGTTCTAAGCTATTACAAAAGGCGCGGGTCCACATCGCCAAAATTTCCAGGACCCGATTTGACAGAAAAATAAAGAATTAAAATGCGAGAAAGTATGAAATTACACGGCTTTGGGAGAGATACATGAATATTATAAATAATAAAAAATAAATATGCGAATTGAATTAAAGTTGAAACGAGGGCGTTGGACCCTTTTTAATGAATTAAGTTAAACGATTATTAAATTAATAAAATTAAAATGAAAAGAAATTGTTTTTTGGTATTTTTGTATTTTATGATTTTAGTGAAAAAGAATTAAATGAAATTAAAAGGTTAACCCTAATTCTAATTGTTTTAGTCTATTAAGAAAGAATTAAATTTTAACCTAATATTACCTAATTATTTACATGCAATTTTAATTTATAAAAATAAAAAATATTTTAATAATTAATTTTTATGAAAGAAAAGAAAAAAAGATAAAAAATTATTCAAACCCTAATTCTGCCAATTTTAGATTTTTATTAAAAAAAGTTAAGGTTAACCTAAATTTAAAACTAAAGGAATTAATGAATTTTATTTACAAAAAAATATTAATTAAATAAATGTATTTTAATTTTTGTCTCTTTTCTGATTTTTTTGGTTTTTTATATTTTTTATGAAAATAATTAAATTAAAGACTTAATTAAAATAAAGACAATAATTGAAAATAATACCAAAATAATGAAAAGAAATAATGCAAACCTAGGGGGTTCTGCCCCTAATTTGGAGGGTATGCTTAGCATTTTTGGGCCCAATTGTTCATGGCCTGATTGACTTTCATTGGCCAGCGTGTGAGGTGGTTGACTGGTGTCTACCATGGACTTCAGATCATGGCCCTCTGATCGCTTCCATTGGCCAAGTGGACGGCTTGATTTTGATGATGCACGGTGGTCCATAACGTTGAAACTGCACACGAATATTAAATGAAAAATAATATGAAAGGGGGGTGGGGACCTGGGGTTCGAACCCAGGTCCTAGAGATTACCACTAACAAGCCTTGCCACTGAAGCACTCAACGCGTTCTGTATATTAAATAAACAATAAACATAATAAAGTAAAAACAAACTCTAGTGCGTTTTTCGCGCGAGATTTCAAACAATCCAATCCTTGATGGCCACCTCATCTTCTTCTTCTACGTTCCCTGAAACACAAAACCATAAGCAACGGTTTTTGAACCGTTCCAAAATGTACCATTCTAGAAAATAGCGATTAGGAATCCTGGCATTAGAAATTAGGCGCGAGGGTCGTTTTGTTTTCGTCTAAGAGCACTGAGTTGAATGGTCTAGGTCTCATGTGCCAATTGTTCCTTAATTAAAAAACCCTAATTCAAGGTCCTGGAAACCCTAGCGCGCATTCATGGTGAAATCCTCAAGGGTGCACAAAAACATAATTAAACCATACAGTTAGCATTAGAATCAAACAATGAATATGAATCAAATATTAAAAAGTGCCAAAAACGCATGATTCATGATGTACGAATGCAAGAAATTTTCTGTACAGGGTGCGTTCGTTTTACCAATTCTTGATGTTAGGATGAATGATTTTGATCTGTATATGTTCCTTGAAGCCTCAGGAACACAATGGAATCAGTGTTGTGGCTTGAAACGACCTGCAAGTGTGTTTTCAGTTTTGAGTTTTTAAGCAAAAAGTTCAAGTTTGTTTCTTGGTATATGGCGCAGCTTTTTGGTCATGGGCACGAGTGTTTGCTTGTGTATGTATAGGTGAATGATTAGGGTTGAGAAACTGATCACAAATCCATGAATTGATGAAAAATATATTTGATTTTCAAGCCATTATTTTCAAATCTTTTTCAAGCATCTTTGATACAAATCATGTCTAATTCCATTGATTCTTTCTATATTTAGTTAGGCACGAAATCTTGGAGATATTATATGCACAAAAAGATTGAAAAACCTAGGTTTAGTATTTTTCATGTATTTTAATTAGTTAAATGAATTATTAATAATAAAAATCCAAATAAATAAATAAAAAATGAAGAAAAACTTCCCTTTGGGCCAAATGGTCGTGCACATGCCTTGGATGATGAATTGTGGAAGAAAAAGAGGCCCATTAGCAATTTTAGGTCATTTGAATCAATGTTGACTTTTCAAAATATCCAAAAATTTCCCAACTTCTACAAGGCATAACTTGCTCAATTTTTAAGCTTTGCTCATGTTCTTGGACATTTTGGAAAGGTCTTTGAGTCCTATAACCAATGTATTTGGTCCCATGTCATTTTGATTTACCAATATCAAGTTATGGCCTTTGACTTAAAGTCCCTTTTTGTTGACTTTTGAAAATGACCTATAATGTTGAAATTGATAACTTTTTGTGAGAGCATTTCTTGGACTTGAAGTATGAAGAGGAGTTGTAGGAAATGTCATTATCTTCAAAATGAGCTTTGGATGGAATTTTTCTGATAATCCATGTGAAAGTTATGCCCTGGTCAATTTACAGTTGACTTTTTCAACTGTCCAAATAAGGAAACTTTTGCATCTTGATGATTTTTGAGCCAAGCTTTGAGAATCATGATCAAGCATTGATCAAATGATGTTTGTGGCTTCAAAATGAGATGTTGACCAAAAATTTGAACTTTTGACTGTCAAATGACCATTTTGCCCCTACAGTTGACTGTAGTGCAATTAGGGTTTTTGCCTGTGCAATTTTGTGCTGTAAATCTTGAAACTTGATATGAGGATGCTTGACCCTATTTGTAGGCAAGTGGGACTTGATTGGACCCTTGGAAACTTCATTTACTTGATCAGAACCAAAACCCTAATTTTGACTGTTTAGGATACCCTTGCACTGTGCAACCCTTGGGGAATTTTGCAGCTTTGACTTTGCAATTCTTGAAGAATATGGGAGGGAAAATTTTGGGGTACAACACTAACCAATTAAATAATTCCTTTTTATCAAAAATCACAAAAATATTATTTTTCACCAATTAGATTTAGGTATATTTTTATCAATAAATTTATTAATTTAATTAGGTTTGTTAATTTAGATAACTTTAATTTCCTTTTTTGTACATGATTAAAATTAATTAGAACAAAATAGGTTTTATTTCAAATTTAATTTTTCTTTCTTTTCTTAAAAATAACCAAAACATAAAAAAATAGGTCATATAATTATTTTTATTAATTAATTTAATCACTAATTAATTTTGTATATTTATTTTTAAAACCTAATCTTTTTATTAAAAAAATAATTAAAAACAACAAAAACATTTTTCTTTTAAATTAGGTTAGAAGGGTCAAAACCCTAATTTCTCGTCGATCTAATTTTCCTCGCGCGCTTTATCATCATTTTTATCTATATTGATGTAACTGCCTACAGTTTGTAATAGTTTAATTAAGACGTTTATTTCATTAATCGCTTTACTTTTCAAGGTTTTGTTGTTTGGCTATGTAAATAACCGAAGCCTTGTAATAGCTTAGTTTAATTTTCGCAATTTTAAATTCCGCAAATTATTAACTGTTAGATGTATGATATAGGGATGCATGACAAGAATGTATGATTAATTTTAAAACAGTTAGATCACCCTAAATGTGCAAAGATAAATAAACTGAAATTGAATCATTCGCACATGCGCACTCCTAGGGTACACTCCCACTTGGTTACCTTCGGTAAACAATCATTGAGTATAGGATGCTTTAGTGGTTGTCCTTTTGTCTAAACAAAGATCAAAGTCCCGACTCAGAAAAGTTGCCTCGGAATGGTTGCCTCGGAATTGTTGCCTCGAATAATTGATCTAAGACATTAGGGTTATTACTAAGACGTCCTAACATTGCTTTAGTGACCGTACGTCCCTTTCGAATTGACCCTTAAAACTCCAACGACGGTGCTACCTACTCACTAATAGTGGGATAGCATTGTCTAAAGGAAACAAACATAGAACGATTCTTTTTTCAAGTAGGTAATTTAGCTCTTAAGTGCTTGCTCAATCAAAATAAAATTTTCACACTTACACTCCTTTACAGACAAAGTTTTCAAAAACACTTCATTACACTCTTGAAGACAGAAGCAAGAGTTAAATCAAAGTCAAAACAAAAGCTTTTCAAATCACACAAACACAAAGAAAACAATTTTGAAAATGATGAGCAAGTACCTAAGAGCCCGTAGATAACTATGGATAGAAAGGATGCTAATACCTTCCCTTTCTATAATCTACCCCCCGTACTCAGAAATATCTCGAAAAAGGAATTTTTCTGTGCTTTTTTCTTTCCTTGTTGGATAAAATAAAAGTTGGTGGCGACTCTTGCTTACCGCAACATTTTGCAAACACAAACGCAAAACTCAAACCAGCAAATTCCTTACAAAATAGGGAAACACGTCCCGGTTCTGGCCACCGTATCTCAGGAAGCCTAGGAAAAAGTTAGGGATTTTTCTAGAAAGTAACTGCATCAGACAAGACTTGATCATTGGAGCAACAATCTTCTTGGATCTTACTACTCTTCGACTGAAGTTTCGGCTCAGGAATTCAAAGTTGTTAGGGAGGATAGTGGTCATTGTATTTCAATGTATCTTTTCCAATATATATTACCATGTTCTAAACTTTGTAATTATCTATGGAGTCTTTCCATTCACAGGCTACCACTCTATTAATAAAGTTTGAGCCTTTTATCTAATTCTTTTCAATTCTTATTTTTATTCATCTTATAAAGATTTCATTTATTATTGATAGTAAAGACCAAAGCAAACCAATTAAATAACAAATTTTTTTTTGAAAAGATCTTACAAATTACCTATTGCTCTGGATTTTGTGATACAAAGGGGAACAAAATTAGTGACTTCAAGGACGGATAAACTCAAAGGTGTGTATGATATGAAAGTTCTGTCCAAAATTCCCCAGGTGAAGTTGAGGTGGTATACTTCTCTGAAATTGTTGTCCCTATGAGGTTTCATACTTTCTCCCCAGAGAAGTTGGTGCAATTTTTACTCTCAATATTAAGGAATATCTCGACGTTTCCTTCAACGACAATGTATTACTCTCCCCAATGAAGTCAATATGTTATTCACAACTGATGTCTCAGTGATATTATATTGTTTTCCCTAGTAAAATCAGCCACGACAGAAGTGTGAGCATCAAAATTTTGTTTCCCCCGCTGAAGTCTGTGTAGTTTCCCGAGTGGAATTTAGAGGAAGATATTATATCGCCATGTTTGTGATAATTTACTATTGTTGATCTTGTTCCTTCCCAGTGAATTTAAGCCTTGAAATAGGAATTTGTTTCCTTGGTTGGTGCTTACTATCTTATGGAATTTCCATCCTGTTTGTGATTTAGCCAGGTTTTGATTGTACCCATTTCGGGTTTTATATGTTTATCCCTAGTGTTATGTGTCTAATTTGTCAGCATATACATGACAACATTCATAATTTCATATAAGCATCATGCATAACCATTGCTCATTATAATTTTTCACATATTTGATATATTACCCTGTTTTGCAGAGTTGTGTTACCCTCTCTCCAATAGAGTGTCAACTTTAAACAGAAAGTGTATATTGCTTCAACATCCCCACCGAGTTATCCCTCGTGGAAGAATTTTTGTTTCAGCCTTCTTTTCAGCTCGTTGTCTAGACAGAATGGGATTCCCTCTTGAGTTTATTTCTCAGGAGATGCATTTTAGTTGACTGCTTCATTCCGATTTATTTTAGTTTGGAGTGGATACCCTCAGCAACATTATTATTTGGATTTCAGAAAGCTTTGAGCTTTAGTTTGAGAATGTGTATTTATTTTGCACAAGAAGTTTTTATCCCCTCATCATGAATTTATTGGCATTTCTCCAGGAGTTCCATCTCTTTCCCAAGAAGCCATATTTCCTCCTTCGGAAAGTCTTTATTGCATTTCCTCCTCATAGCAACAAGTGGCAGATCTCTTTATTTGAGCTACCTGTATTCCCCGGTGAATCTGATAGCTCCTAGAGAAGGTTGAGATTTTGTTACTCCAATGGATGGTAGCCTTGTTATTATGGAAGGTAGTTTGTTGTTAAGATTTTGTTACTCCGGTGGATGGTAGCCTTGTAATTATGGAAGGTAGTTCGTTGTTGAGATCTTTTCCCGATGAATGGTAGCCTTGCCATTATGGAAGGTAGTTCATCGTTGAGATTTTGTTGCCCAGTAAAAGTTCATTTGTTCACAGTCATGGGTACTTGATACATCTTGAAATTTACGGGTATTATCTTACCATTCCTTTCCCTGGTGGGTCGATGTTACTTTTTTGTTATCCCCTCAGTGAGTTGGTAGTTCATAGTTATCTGTCGGTGACCATTATCCTTCCCTCTCTCCCCTCAATTTTTGAGTTGACTATGATTTAGATCCTCTCTTAGGCATTACCCCAGCAGAGTCTCGTATTTTATTCACCAGTGATTTATTTTCCTGGTCAAGTTTTCCTTTTGTTTCCTCTTTTACCTTTTTACATCCCTAGTGGTGTCTTGGGTCCCTTTTTGATTTGTTCATCTGCATTCATAATCATAAGCATTGCATGGTATCTTAGGGCAAAAAATAGGGCTTGTTTTATATTTAAGTATCTTCAATCGCGTCGACACAAATATTTTAACCTTAGTATCTCCTGATAGAAGACACTTAAATAAGGGCAGCTGTTGTACCCTAATTTTCCCCCTAAAATCCCTTCATCATATCATATCAATTCAATCGCAGCAAGATCACACATTAGGGTTTGGTTCTTCTCCCTATCTTTGACTTTTGCTCTAGGAGGAATCACCAAGCACATTGACTTGTATTTTATGATCATCTATGTTTTTTATTGATTATCCTTTAACTAATAAATACAATGAGTGTTTGCCCCAATTGTTGATGTTGTAGGTGAAAGCACAATATATTCCATCAAGGTTGATCTAAGGACTCATGAGTTTATTTATGTGCCTTCCTCAACCAAGCTTCATTGATATTCAAGCGTCATCATTAAATATGTTTTGAATTAATATCATGACAGAGTCTTTTATGATTCATCATGCCTCAAGATTGTCAAAATTAGTTCAAAAGTACAAGGGTTGATTGAAGAAGTTTGATTCAAATGGACAAGTCTTTGTTTCAATTGATCACAAGTGCATATCTCCTTCAATTCTCAAGATATGGAAGTGGTGTTGGTTGCTTTGAATTTTCATTATCATCCTAAACAAATTCTATTTACATGACAAAGGTATTGGTACAAGAAGGTTGATCAAAATTCCAAAGATTTCCCAAAGCATTTTCTTGCTCTAGGAGTTAGGGTTTTAAACTTCAAAGGGGTATATCTTTCTCATCTTTTGGTATTTTTGAATTATTCCAAAGACATCCTTCTCTTCAAAGGGTTAATAACAAATAACTTCAAAATTTTCAAAGAAATTTTATGTGGAATAAACTTGATGATGAAGAATGATTACAAGTCTTCCAGATGAACCATAAAATTCCTTTGTGTGACTTCAAATGATCATAACTTGATCAACTTTTATCACCTTAAGCCCATCCTTTTTCCAACATTATCTTAAAGATGTGAACTTCACCCTTCTTTTTTCCAACTTCAATAAGTCATAACTCTCTTAATTTTTGGAGATTTTGAATGGTTCAAGTTTCAAAATGTCATTCAAGATATTTACTTCATGCCATCTTTTTTGGTCAAGAGTAAATTCCAAGTGGAAGGCTATGTTTGGAAGCAAGACATTATAAGTCATTTTTGAAGAAAAAACTTAGAAATTTTCTAAGTATGGAAAGTCAACTTCTTTTTCCCAACTTTGACTCATTACAACTTTCATATCAAGCAACCATTTTATCCCATTATTTTCCCATTGAAAAGCTTGTAACCTCATATTTCTAAAGCTTCAAGAATCATGCCTTAAGACCCCTTGAGTTGAGAATGCCATTAATTTGAATTTGGTAACTTGAAACTGAAGTTTCATCACAATTCAGATTTTGAAATCTTTGTTTTGGCTTCTAGTCATAAATTTTCCATGCATTTTTTCTTCTAATCATGTTTAGAAACTTTCCAAAGGCGTTTAGCATCATGAAACACACGATTTAGCTGAGTTTTGATGCTAAACAAGTCACACTTTGTTCATGCTGCAGACCCACATGATTTCCCTCTAAACTTCATCATCTCACACGCTTAAGGATCCCATTCACTCCCCTATAAATAAAGGATCATCCCTCACTCATTTATTCAAGCTTTGAGAGCCAAATACACTCTGCCAAAACCTCACACGAACTTCAAGTTTTTGAAATCAGTTTCTCAGATTTAAGCCTTTTCTTCCAAAATTCTTTGCACATTCATCATCCTTCAGCATCATACAAACTTTCCAACACCTAAACCAAGCAGAATGAGTCATAATTCAAGCTACAGAAGTCCAGTTTAACAGATTTCTTCTTGAACTTCGAACATGTAGAATTCTCCATTATTTGGATCCAAATAAAGCACTAACCTACTCTACTCCTTCTCCTGATTCTTGTGCTTCTTACAATTTTTAAATCCATTGAGAATTGAGAGAGAAATCTCAACTGAAAGGTGCTCACTATTTTCTTACTTTTTTATCCATATCTCCTTGCACACTTTATATAAATTTGGCGCGACGGTGGTGTTAGGATCATCTTGAAGAGACGAATCTAATGATATTAGTCTGGAATTCTAATTTTTCCATTTGAAGAAATTCGTGAAATCTCCATTGCAGAACGTCTGGAGGTTGAAGACGATGCCATGTCTCGTCTCAACCAATGATAGCGCGTCAATTATTTTATTTATATTGATTTCCTTTCTCCTAATCCAATGCATTTTCAAATAAGATCCATATCAAGCACAATGCATCTTATCCACTTGATCAGCTTACTAACGTATTTTGACTATGATTTGATGGTCCACATCTTTTTGATTTTCTTTTTATTTTCTGATTTTATATTTTAATTGTTTAAATTTCAAAAATTCATAACTCTTTTATTTTTTATCCAAAAATTATGAAAAAAATATACAAAAATACTTTGAATTATTTCTGACTTTATGAGTATTTTTTCATATTTTTATTTTGATGTTTGGTATTTTTCATAATTTTCACCATATTTTCCTTATTTTAATTGTTTTAAAAATACTTTCTAACATTTTTAAATTATGAAAATATTCATAAATAACTTTTTTTTTATTTCTGACTTTCTGGAAATTTTATGGAATTTTATCTTGATGTTTACTATTTTTTATCTATTTTCCATTTGTTTGAGTAATTTTATTTAGTTTAAAAATAGTTTGACTTTTAAAAATTATCAAAATTTTCATAAGAATATTTGGATTCCTTTCTGATTTTTCTATGACCTTACTTAATTTTCCTTGATTAATTTGAATATAGTTGCTATTTTTCTCTCTTATTTTCTTTTTTTCAACCATTTTTAAAAGCCTTTTTTTTCATTTTTATTTTAAACACAATTTTATTTTTATATATTCTGGCTGATCTTTGATTGAAATTTTCATCATGAACTTTATTAACATCATTGGATCCATGGTGTTGAGTCTAACTCCACAAAAATGGATAAATAATTTTAATAATAGTTATATTAAATTTTTTTGTTCAAATGTGGTTTATTCATTTCCCCTTCCCTCTTCATCTTACCCCCTTCTTATTGTATTACATATTATGGGATGATGATCTCTATATCATTTATCCAAACATGAAGTACATAGATTGTTATTGACCATCCTCAAAATAGGTATGACTTCTATATAAGTCCATCTTCTCCCATCTTCTTTAATTTAAAAAATCTTCTCCCTCCTTTTGAAAAATCTTCTTGCTTCTAAACTTGAACCACTTTCATAATAAACTTGGACTTAGGTCCATGCATTTTCAAAATATTTTCTTAATCAAACTTCAATCAATTTACCAATATCTTGACATTTTTGTGAGAAGATTAAAAGTCAATCAATCACATTCAAACTATTTTTCCATTTTGGCTTTTATCTTTAAAAACCTTTCTCAAAAGATTGGACTCTTGTCAATCCTTGTAGTGATGCAAACAACTATACTTCTACAATATATAGTGAAGTGAGATATTTTCTACTTGGTGTTGAGTGAGGCATTGTTGATTTTGAAATCCAAGCCATATCCTCCACTTTGATATGACGCAAATTCTCCTTTCTCATAATTGTGGGTAGTAAGTAGGTTTTCCACACGGACAATGACAATGATGTCTTGTCTCATAAAATTAACCAACACACTTGTGTTTTAAAATTTTCAAAGAGGAATTATGTGTACCCTGATCCCCTATTGCACGGGAGGTGGTACGTAGGCACTAAAGGTTCACAACCGCGGCGAGTACAAAAATTATAAAAAATATACTTCTTTCCTCACCACCACAATCTATTTTCATACAACATTTTATAGCCAAAATATACAGGTCTTTCAAAGAGGTTACTGCGGAGTACCGTAGATGTTTAGGGTGCTCATACCTTCCCTTTGCATAACCAATCCCCTTACCTAGAATCTTTCCCCCCTCTTTTGGGTTATTCGCTCTTTTCCCATTCCTTTGGAAACAATAAAGGGCGGTGGTAATTTTTTTTTGCTCTGTATAAGTCAAGTCAATCCAATGGCTTAGTCTTAACATTTGTACCGCTACACACACAAACACACAAAATTATTTTTTTATCAAATCATAAAGTTATGGTTCAAATAAAAGAAACAACAACTTGAATTAAAGGTTGGAAAGGAAGGAACAAGGCCATGATTTGAGTCATGTGTGTCTTATGATCCAAGTTACGAAAACTTATGATTCGAGTCATGAAGAATTGTAATTTAAATCACATTCTTCTATGATTCAAATCAAATGAGACAGAGGAAATTCCTAACTTTCACAATGTTTGATGATTCGAGTCTCATTATGCATGATTTGAATGAAGCGTCTTTGCAATCTTGATTCAAGCATTCTAACTTGTGATTCAAAAATACTTCATACAATGATATAAAACACATAGCTAGGCTGAAAAAGGAGACAAAAAATGGATACAACTACTAAATCAACGAATAGAGAGGTTCTCAGAGGCACTAAATAGGTCATAGCCGAAGCAAACAAATACAAATGATTCCAAATGAATTACATGAATGATATACACAGACAACACATAATCATATAATTGACAAAGTAAAAGTTTGTGACAAACCAAATAATGCATATACTCGCAAATTGGTCCAATATTTGATGTCTGTAAGTTCCTTGATAAAGTTTATCTAAGCATAATTGAATCTAAGTGGATTCCTTGTGTGTCAAGTTTTATAAATGATTCGGTCCATGATTTCAGTTATATAAGATTCTAGAGTTGTGGACTATAACCTCGATTATTATTATATAGGCTCAAAAAGAAAATTCAATTAACCTGTATTCATTATAAAACCATGTCCAAAATTCATATAATGATTCGTGACTTATGAATGAAGCAATTATCTTCTTTGCCTCGCATGTTTATTAACTCTTTTTCGATACTTGGAGAAACTTCATATATCATTTCAAGAGTATTCAACATATTCTTAGCGGATTTACAATTATGGACATAAAAGAATTAATTTTCATCTAAGGACATAACTAAGAAATTTTTTATTTTAAAATCAATTTCAAACTTTTTTCCTCTACAATCCAAATAAAAGATGGTTTATCAACTACTTTACCATTTACATGGTGAGTAGGGATAAACGGGCCATTGATTATAATTTCCTACAATTCAAAATCAAAACTTTGAATTAATATGTCAAATTTAGATTTCCATAGTTCAAACATCTTACCATTAAACAATGGAGGTGTCTTTAGGAAAGTCCTCTTGTTGAAAATAGTGAACAAGATTTAGGCTTTGAAGCCACTTGTTGTATGAATAAACATATAAGAATAAGGGGGAAGGGTGAATTTTGTATGTTTGAAAAATTATAGTTTAAAACAAATTATCTTCTAAATCATATTTTAAAAGCACCTTATAAAAATGTTTAAATATGCAGCAAAAATTAAACAGGAAATAAAGGAGTTAAGGATGTGAAACCTTATTTTGCAGGTGAATTATAGGTGACATGCCTTTAATAAAGACAAAAACTTTTTTTGATGACAACTAATGTATAATTACAATAACTAAATGTCCAATGATGACTAAAGTCAAGCATAAGTGATTAAAGCGGTAAAAGATGCAAACCAAAGTATCAAGGTTTGATGGACTTGACTCTCTGATGATGAAAACCAAATGGAATCTAACTCAAGCCTTAGCTTGAATGAACTCAAGCAAGTATCCTCAAGAAATAAAATAATTTATAATACTTTAAGTATATGAAATTCTTCCTCGACACGCCTGAGTGTATATTTAATTGATCGTTATTGATTTAATTCTAACAGATAATGGGCGTTAGGCGTTATAATCATCATGTCACTGATTCCATCATGACCTATCATGTTGTCTTCAAACCATGTATCATGCACCAAAAGTTATACCATGAAACTTCCTTTATTTCTCATGTCCATACCTGCAAAAAGTTTTGCTCAACCTACAAAAGAGCCTGCATGACCCCATGTTCAGACATGCACAAGGTATACTCACATCAGTATAGCAATTCACAAAGCATCCATACCAAAAACCAAGGTGCATCCTTATTTCCAACCATAAACAACATATACATACACAATACAAGCCATTCAAAGTTCATGCCAAAATACCATTGCAACATTCTAACATCAAGATACATACATAAATAAACAGTCTAAAACAGTCCAAACACACTACTACAAATAACACTTTTCATGACGAAACTTTCACCTTATTTAAAAAAAAAATGAATTATAAATCATAGACGCGTCACATTTTTTATTTAAAAAAAATCATATATTCCCTCAGTTTTATTGAAACTGAGAGGTAAAGTATTTAGAGGACACACCTTCGAATCCCAATAACTATATTTTAACATCTTTTAATTTTTAATTTTTTTATCACTTATTACCTCGATTTTACTGAAAATAGAGGGGTAAAATATTTAGATGACATGTCTTCGAATCCCAACAACTATATTTTATCACCTTATAATATTTTTAAAAAATGTTTGTGACCTATTACCTCAGTTTTGCTGAAAACTGAGGGTAAAGTAGCCAGAGTGACATGTCTTCGAATCCCAGCAACTATATTTTATCACCTTTTATTTTTTTAAAATTCTTTTATGACCTATTACCTCGATTTTATAGAAAAATGAGGGGTAAAGTAGCATATTTTTTATTTTTATTTTTTATTTATGATCTATTTGATGAAAACAATTAAGTAATGGATCTTTGCCGTCAATTTATAAAGTAACAATAGTCAAGATATTGCAAATTCATCAATCCACATAAACATTATTGATCTGCGTAAAAATATCACTAGCCAATTAAAACGTGCATGCCACAACTATTCATCTTGGATGTTGTAACACATGGTTAAATCAATGAAGTCGCCACTATCATCTATTTGTCCTAAGAAGAGGAAAACTATAGGAAAATCCTAATTGTATGGATAAGGCAGTCGTTGTAACTAAGTTAAGGGTTCGAGAGTCATTTAAGTAAGGGAAAGGTGTTAAGCATTCTTCACCTCTCTTGTACTCAAGGGAGCCTTCTCTAGATCTAGGATTAAGTGTGTTATTTTTCTGATGGTTTCATGCTCTATTTCCTAAATTATTATTATACACAATGGGGAGAGATTTGATTATGGTTAATAGTTAGTGACTCGCTAAAGCATCGCACCTTATACTTATGTATTCATCAAGAGATGAAATCAGAGTCTACGTAGTTCACATTTGTTTGGTTATTATTTTTTATAGAATTAAGTTTGGTCATTTTCGAACGATAAACTTATGCCAGTAACGTGCTCACGGAAAGGCTTAGGCTAGTTTTTAGTTCACGTTTAAGGGACTCACTCGATTCCTTTTTGAAAATGATCTTTGTATTTGAATTATGCTAGTAAAAAAATACATTTTAAATTAGTTAGCTAAATTAACTTAAAATAAAAGAAAGAAATTTTTTTATTGATTTTTGAATTAATGATAAATAAATTGGAATTAGAAAAATAAATGCTTTTGTCATCTTTTAGTAAAATTAGAATTAAGTGACTAAATGAATTAATTAATGTTAACAAGACTAATTAAAATTAATAAATTAAATAAGGACAAAGAGGTGAAATATTGATATAAGGTGTGTATGTAGAGAAAGAGTAGAAACATGGGCCCAACTGAAAAATGATAGTTAAAAGAATAATAAATAAAAAGAGAAATAATAGAACGCATACAGGCTCATCACGTTTGGAATGTAGTGAATTTTTTATATTTTGACATTTCTAATTTTTTCTAACCAATTGTGCAGTTCCATATGGCAAGCTTAATTATTATTAAAAATCAAAAGAAAACACAAAAAAACTAAAGGACCTACTCTATATCATAAAAAATATATTAATTAAAAATACTAATAATAACAATGAGAAATAAGTGAGACATGTTCTCATTGTTCTTGTTTATTTTTGTTTTTTTAATATAAAATATGAATAAATGAATTTAACTATGCAACAGACAGACTCTTCTTTCTCTCTTTCCATCTTTCTCTCTATTCTACTTGTTAACCTTCTTCTTTCAAATTTCAAACAAAACACAATCTTCTCAAAATCAAAACAAAACTCTCATTTCAAACCAAGTAAACATCTAAACAACACAAACCAAAAGCCATGAAAGTGTGAAGAACCTAATGTCGACAGATCCGAAAAATTTAGCGGAGGCGAGTCAAAGAGTGTGAGTAGTGTAACACCCTAAATTCTACTTGGTAGTTATAACGAAAATCAGAGAATTTAAAAACTTCTAAAACATTTGGGATATCACATTTCAACATGTTAAACACATAAACAGATACATAACACTTTAATTTCGGAGGATCATATAACAACTTGCATAAGCTTTTAAAACAAAACCACTTCTTTTATTAATAACGCAGTAGAATCATAATTACAACTTCAAATACTATCATATGTTTCGTTCAACTAAACAACTTGAGAGGCAACATATTATTTCATATAATTCAACTTAGGATTCGACAACTAAAGCAATTTCAACAAGTAAACAATTATTCAAGGCTAAGCAAATCTTCATTCTTGATTACCTGCATGTTACCAACAGAGGGCAACATTCAAACAATAAGGGGTGAGATTCTTAAATCGTATAAGTGAGCGCATGATAAATCATATATTAGAACCAGGTCATGCAAAAATCACCACTTCACAATAACAATTGCAACAGGATATCATTAAAATACAACAATTAATTCATCAACACAACAACTCAATTGTACAACTTAGAATACGACTCAATGTTATGCAAATGCATGTGGTACCATTGGAGCAGAACTCCCAACTTAGAAAATCTGCCAATAAATAGAGGCATCAACAAGGCATAAGCCTTCAACTTAATATTTTGCCAATCTAGGCCAATGTGGTGCCAATTCAGGCCAACTTAATAATGCAAATGTATGTGACTTAATGAATGAAATAATCACATACAACACAACAATGTATTCGACAACATTGGCATAAGCCTACAACTCAATCAACTTACCAATCACAACATGTTCAACAACAACAATGTATTCGACAACGTTGGCATACGCCTACAACTTAATCAACTTACCAATCACAACATGTTCAACAACAACAATGTATTCAACAACGTTGACATAAGCCTACAATTTAGTATGTCACAACAACAATATCATATCAACAATTAGTAACGTGACAACCACACAATTTATTCGATAATAACTTATTCACAACAATAACCAACAACACAATCCCATATACCAGAACCATTCAACTTAATTCGACTTCACCTACAAATCAACTTGATTCTACATAATTCTAACAAAACAAACCAACTAAAAATACCCACATGTATATACGACTTACTCTGACAATTTTAACTAATTCCGGTTAACTACTTTTACCGCCTAAATCTACAAATTTGGCTAATCGGTATTGTTTTATACATACGTTATTACTACTATTTATTTATACTGCTACTAATCAAATTATTCTACTAAATTACGCTACCTCTGCTATTTATCTCACTGCCATTATTGGTCTCTGCCAAAACTACTTGTTCGCTATCCACAACTTCTATCGATAACTCTCTGCTAAATTATTACATCTGCCACTAATATACTACTCTGTTAAATTATTTATTACCAACTCTGCCACTAAAATTATCACTGCTATTTTAATTTCTACATCTACTACTAACATGATTCTACTAATTATTAACTCTACTACTTTATTCTACTGTTCCTCTAAATTTACCACTTATTATTATTTCTGCTATTATACTTATCACATAAAATAACTCTATAAAAATATACTACTTCTATTAATGCTCATTTTGCTATAACATACTACTGATAAGAATAGTTAATTTGTTCCCAAACTGCTTTTCTATTAATAAACTCTATACTGATACCATATAAAAATTATACAGCATAGTGCCACAAAATAGAACAAGTGCCCCTGCCCAAAGGTGTGCCGCATGGAACATCCTCCCACTTCCTCATAGTGCCGATCGGCACCTCCCATGACCACAACCAGCTGCCGTTCGGAAGCATCCAACCAACAACCAGCTTCCGCTCGACAACATTCCAAGCACAATTTCCCTTCTCTATTTTTGTGGATTTCCTGCTATCGACTATTCCAAATCCAATCTAGACAACCATTTAACACAGCAATCTACATACTTCTTTGACAGTTCTATAACTAAAACAATATTAATCATGCTTATCACAATAACATAAACCAACACAAATCATTAAAACAGTAAAAATTCCACGTACAAATTCCCACATACAAAATATCATATATCCCATTATAGGTTAAGAAACCCCACCCTTACCTGGTTTGGTTTGATGGCAACTCTATGTGTCTCTGATTTGAATCTTCTCTTGGCCTCATGGTTTAACTTCACGTAGCTCTCTTCTTCTCCAAAAACTCTATTTTCTTATTTCTCTTCTTTTCCGGATACACTATCCTCTCTTCCTCTCTTATTTTCTAATAATAATATATATTATTCTATTAATCCAAATAATAGTGTTTCTCTTAGTGGACCTACATACACACTCCACTATTACTACTATCATAACATAAGCCCAATTAAATAAATAGTCACATAATATAATCTAATATTATTTCAAATAATATTCTTCAACTATGATCGATCCACACTTTAAATAAAACTAACTCGCAAATAATATTCTAATAATAGTTCTCCGACTAAACCGTCTAATTTATCCGACTATCAACTTACCGCTCAACTCAACATATTTATCCAATTATGCTTCTTAGAATAATACTGATAATTCTCAAATTAATTCCACCAAATTAAATCCGATTATTTAATATTCCAACTTAATAAAATAATTCCGACTTGACGATAAAATTCAATTAATATAAAATATTCAAAACAATATTTAATTAAATATCGGAGCGTTACAACTCTCCCCCACTTAGAATATTTTCGTCCTCGAAAATCTATTCTATACTACCACCCTTAACGTGAAGTTCACATCCAACTTTTTGATCCCCAAGTCGCGTTTGGAAACACTTCGGTCACTACTTCACCAACATAACAATAACTCAACACAATTTAAATAGATTATACACAATTCAATCATTCAACACTTCGCGATATAATCGTTACTAGCATCTCAACTACTCCACCATAATCTGACATACCAACATTTAAAGTAGCAACAACTATAACACACTTATACTTGAATATACATTATCTTAATATCATCTTAACACCTTTCAATTGAATATATCCGAGAAGCAAAGCTTCTCCCCCACTTATCTTAAACCAACTTCCTGCATACAACTCGATTAGAAAAACAACAAGCACCGACAATGTTTCACACACTTGTCGCGCACTAAGGAATAAACGACATTAGACAACTTGGTCGGACGGACCGACCTGCTCTGATACCATTTGTAACACCCCAAATTCTACCCAGTAGTTATAACGAAAATCAGAGTATTTAAAAACTTCCAACACATTTGGGATATCACATTTCAACATGTTACAACACATAAACAGATACATAAAACTTTAATTTCGGAGGATCATATAACAACTTGCATCAGCTTTTAAAACAAAACCACTTCTTTTATTAATAACGCAGCAGAATCATAATTACAACTTCAAGTAGCATCATATGTTTCGTTCAAATAAACAACTTGAGAGCCAACATATTATTTCATATAATTCAACTTAGGATTCGACAACTAAAGCAATTTGAACAAGTAAACAACTATTCGATCATTTCCCCCCCGAGTGCTACGTATCAGAGCGACCAACGGACTTTGAACTAATAAGGCTAAGAAAATCTTCATTCTTGATTACCTGCACGTTACTAATAGAGGGAAACATTCAAACAGTAAGGGGTGAGATTCTTAAATCGTATAAGTGAGCGCATGATAAATCATATATTAGAACCAGGTCATACAAAAATTACCACTTCACAACAATAATCGCAACAGGATATCATCAAAATGCAACAATTAATTCATCAACACAACAACTCAATTGTACAACTTAGAATACGACTCAATGTTATGCAAATGCATGTGGTACCATTGGAGCAGAACTCCCAACTTAGAAAATCTGCCAATAAATAGAGGCATCAACAAGGCATAAGCCTTCAACTTAATATTTTGTCAATCCAGGCCAACTTAATAATGCAATAATCACATACAACACAACAATGTATTTTTCAACGTTGGAATAAGCCTACAACTCAATCAACTTACCAATCACAACATGTTCAACAACAATAATGTATTCGACAGCGTTGGCATAAGCCTACAACTTAATCAACTTACCAATCACAACATGTTCAACAACAACAATGTATTCAACAATGTTGGCATAATCCTATAATTTAGTACGTCACAACAACAATATCATATCAATAATTACTAATGTGACAACCACACAATTTATTCGATAATAACTTATTCACAGCAATAACCAACAACACAATCCCATATACCGGAACCATTCAACTTAATTTGACTTCACCTGCAAATCAACTTGATTATACATAATTCTAACAAAACAAATCTACTAAAAATACCCACATGTATATACGACTTACTCCAACAATTTCAACTAATTCCGGTTAACTACCTTTACTGCCTAAATCTACAAATTCGGCCAATCGGTACAGTTTTATACATACGTTATTACTACTATTTATTTATACTGCTACTAATCAAATTATTCTACTAAATTATGCTACCTCTGCTATTTATCTCACTACCATTATTGGTCTCTGCCAAAACTACTTGTTCGCTATCCACAACTTCTACCGATAACTCTCTGCTAAATTATTACATATGCCACTAATATACTACTCTGTTAAATTATTTATTACCAACTATACAACTAAAACCATCACTGCTATTTTAATTTCTACATCTACTACTAACATAATTCTACTAATTATTAACTCTGCTACTTTATTCTACTGTTCCTCTAAATTTACCACTTATTATTATTTCTGCTATTATCCTCTATCACATAAAACAACTCTACAAAAATATACTACTTCTATTAATGTTCCTTCTGCTATAACATGCTACTGATAAGAATAGTTAATTTGTTCCCAAACTGCTTTTCTATTAATAAACTCCATATTGATACCATATAAAAATTATACAACATAGTGCCACAAAATAGAACAAGTGCCCCTGCCCAAAGGTGTGTTGCACGACACACCCTCCCACTTCCTCATAGTGCCGATCGGCACCTCCCATGACCACAACCAGCTACCGTTCGGCAGCATGCAACCAACAACCAGCTGCCACTCGATAGCATTCCAGGCACAATTTCCCTTCTCTATTTTTGTGGATTTTCTACTATTGTCTATTCCAAATCCAATCTAGACAACCATTTAACACAGTAACCCACATACTTTTTTGACAGTTCTATAACTAAAACAATATTAATCATGCTTATCACAACAACACAAACCAACACAAATCAATAAAACAGTAAAAGTTCCACATATAAATTCCCACATACAAAATATCATATACCTCACTATAGGATAAGAAACCCCACCCTTACCTGTTTTGGTTTGATGACAACTCTATGTGTCTCAGATTTGAATCTCCTCTTGTCCTCTTGGTTCAACTTCACGTAGCTCTCTTCTTCTCCAAAAACCCTATTTTCCTCTTTCTCTTCTTTTCCTGATACACTATCCTCTCTTCCTCTCTTATTTTCTAATAATAATATATATTATTATATTAATCCAAATAATATTGTTTCTCTTAGCGGGCCTACATACACACCTCACTATTACTACTATCACAAAATAAGCCTAATTAAATAAATAGTCACATAATATAATCTAATATTATTTCCAATAATATTCTTCAACTATGATCGATCCACACTTTAAATAAAACTAACTTGCAAATAATATTCTAATAATAGTTCTCCGACTAAACCGTCTAATTTATCCGACTATCAACTTACCGCTCAACTCAACATATTTATCCAATTATGCTTCTTAGAATAATATTGATGATTCTCAAATTAATTCCACTAAATTAAATCCGATTATTTAATATTCCAACTTAATAAAATAATTCTGACTTGACGATAAAATTCAATTAATATAAAATATTCAAAACAATATTTAATTAAATAAATAATTAAATATCGGGGCGTTACAAGTAGAGTGGTTGGTTTTTGCATCGGTGAAAAGGAGATACAGGGTGGCGATTTCATTAGAAAAGGCGTCGTGGTTGGTGATGATGGTTTGGTGCAGCGATGAGGAACCGTAAACAGGGTGTTTACGTGGCGAGTTCAGGGATGAAGGTGTCTGTTAAATTGAAATTTGATTGTGTCGAAACAGTGTTTGTCGAAAGGAGGTTTCCCAGTCGAAGAGTTTGTGGATCGAAACAAGCTACACACAGATTTGATTGGTTTTAGATTTAGATAAATTTGATTTAGATCTAAAATAGATAGATTTGATTTAGTACCAAAATATATATTTTGGGCTTTGGCTTATGAATCAAGCTAACCTAAATCTATAAATAGATGGAGTAACCCCTAATGTTGTAATTAAGTCAATTCATTGTAATCACAGAATTTGCAGTTGCGACTCTGCTGGGGATCTTTATAAAAGTGGGGTTACCTCAGGGTTTAGATCACATTTATTTGCTTACCTTGTTTGACTTGTTTGCTTTACATTTTGGTTCTATTGTTTGGGTTTGAATCCTCCACCCGGATTTGGGAAACATTATAGGTAAATAGCAATACATTGTGGAAACTGTGCGGGGTATACCGACACGGTCTAAGCAATAGCTATGTTAGTGTGACATATTTGTGGGTACCGGTAGCCTTTGAGTCAATAAAAGAGAATACGGGGCCGTTGAGTGATGTCATGAAGCACTAACGAACTTCTAGAACCCTTTACTTGACCAACTTGGCCTTTTAGGATGTAGTGAGATGACCGGCTTTGGTGCAGTCCGAAGTTGGTAGATACTCGATATTACACTCATTGAGGGTTGGTTTCTTGGAATATTTCGGTCGCAAGTAAAGAGGCTTGAATTGAAACAATGAACAAGGAAACAATCCAGTGATATTGAGCTCCTTAGAACCCAGTTACTATTACTAGGACAGGTTGAGCCAACTAAACTTCAAGAGGGTACTTACCTATGAAACCCCATGCAAGCCTAAAATAGGAACTTGTTTGATTTGCTTGTACATATATACTTGTGCATAACATCATGGACATCATGAGCATCATATACATCCACTAACCATTTCAAGGATTTTGGAAATTCATCTTTGTTCTTGTTTTGTAGGATATGGATTCACTTCGCAGGAAAACTATCCAAGTCAACCTTGTAAGAATTCCTCCACAACTCAAGGAGCTAGCTTCAAGGATTCCTGAGAACTCTCCATTCACCGAGAGGCATGGTCGTCTACTCAACTTGGTCACCTCCAACACAGAGGAGGACATGATGAAGGTTCTCTTCCAGTTCTTTGACCCTTTGCACCATTGCTTCACATTTCCTGACTACCAGCGTGTGCCTACTTTGGAAGAATTATCTCAACTCTTGAGGATTCCCATTCTCAATCAACTACCTTTCAACGGTACAAAAAGAGATCCAAAGCCAGAAGGGATTGCTCAAGCCCTGCACTTGCACTCATCTGATGTCATAACCCATTGGGAAACTAGAAGTGGTGTCAAAGGCTTCTTGGCAAAGTTCTTGTTTGAGAAGGCCCGAAGCTGTTGGAACTCCTTGGACTTGCAAGATTTTGAGGAGATTGTAGCTCTTCTCATCTATGGGATGGTCTTGTTCCCTAACCCTGACCAACTCATAGATGTGAATGCTGTCAAAATCTTCATGTCACGCAATCCGGTGCCTACATTGCTTGGAGATATCTTACACTTTTTTCACACTCGTACAATGAGGAAAAAAGGTGTTCTCATGTGTTGCACTCCTCTCCTGGAAAGATGGTTTATTTCTCATCTTCCCCAATCAGTCTTAAAGAACGAGCAAGGTTTGAGGTGGTCACAAAGGTTGATGACACTTAAACATTCAGATATTCATTGGTGTTCTCGATCCAAAGAGAATGTTATCATTGTCGAACATTGTGGGGAATTCCCTAATGTCCCTCTACTTGGCATTAGGGGAGGCATCACCTACAACCTGTGCTTGGCTCTAAGACAGTTTGGTTATGCCCGAAGGGATGGCCCACATGATATGCTGATTCAAGGCTCAGTTTTCGACTTCGACAACGACAATCAAGGTCTTCACCAAAGATTCATCCGAGCTTGGAGGATGCCAAACAAGGTAGATAGTAAGACTTTCAGACACAAGAATTCCATCCCTCTTGAGCCTTACCTCAAGTGGGTAAGAACCCGCGCTCAAATTCTTATGATGCCTTACCCCTCCACTCTTCCAGTGATTATAGAGCCTGTTAAGGAGGGAGAAGTTCCATACACCATCCTACATCCTGACATGCCTACATCACTCGAAGAACTACAAAGGGATTGGATACAACTCAAAGGAGAGCGCAATACTTTCGAAGCCCAATTCTACGCAAGCGAGAAGAAGGTTTTGGAACTCACTCGGCTACTTCATGAAGAGCAGACTCTCAATACCTACATTGCACCAAAGAGGATGCGCAATGTCTTTTTATCTTAGAATTTTGTATTATTTTTGCCCTAGGGGCATTGATGTACTCAAATTCTATTTTATTAATATAACGTGTGTTTCTTTTTGTTTGAAGCAAATTTGAATTTTTAAATCCTTGAAAACATTGCATGAATACATATCATTCATCATGAGCATAAACAGGTCTTTGCAACAAGTTTCCTCATCCCTCTACTGTTTATTTCAGCAAGATGGATCTCGAACAAGCGATTAAAGACCTTCAAGCTCAAAATGCACAATTTCAACAGTTACTCTTGACCTTAGCCAAGGGGCAGGAGGAGCTAAAGACTCTGCTAGAGAAAGAGAAAGAGAAAAAGAAGAAGAAGCCAACTGGTGTGGTTATCATGGGCAGAAGGTTCCAGGGACAAGCCAGAAGGACCTTAGAATTTCCAACAACCTCTGACGAAGGGGAAAGAAAAGGAAAAGAAATGGCAGTACCATCAGATTCTAAAGAAGAAGAGGAAGAAGAGGACTACTCTAAACAACAATACCCTCCGGCTGATGACAAATATAAACACCTGGAAGAGCGTCTAATTGCTATGGAAATACAAAGAGTATCGGGGCTAGACTTCGAGGAATTGGGGCTGGTGTCAGGAATCATAATACCGCCAAAATTTAAAGTGCCATTATTTTCCAAGTATGATGGGGTGTCTCGTCCCAAAATGCACCTTTAATCTTATGTCAGGAAGATTCAGCCGCATTCTGCTGACAAAGACATGTGGGTCCACTTTTTCCAGGATAGTTTATCAGGAACGCGACTTGATTCGTTCTACCAGTTGGAAAGGGCCGAGGTTCATAATTGGGAAGACCTGGTAGCAGCCTTCTATAAACAGTATCAGTACAACGCTGATTTGGCACCAACCCGTTCTCAACTTCAGAGTATGGCTATGGTATCAAATGAGGGCTTCAAAGACTACGCCCAAAAGTGGAGGGATCTAGCCGGAAGGGTGCAACCCCCTTTGTCCGAAAGGGAGTTAGTGGACATGTTCCTGGGAACTCTATCAGGCCCTTTCTTTAATCATCTTATTGGGAGATCCTCTGCAGAGTTTACCGAATTGATTTTAACCGGCGAGATGGTGGAAGCCGGTATAAGAAGCGGGAAGATTCAGAAAGACGCGTCGGCCTCTACTGCTGTAAAAAAGCCCTTCAGTGGGAAGAAGGAAGTGTCCGCTGTCTATTCACATAGAAATCAAGGAAGAACTGAACACCGACCGACGGTGGGGGCCGTTATGATTCAAAAGCCTGCATCAGACTAGCCAAGAAATAATCAACCAAGAAATAACCAGCTAAGGGTGGAAAGGCCAGTCCGGAAATTCACCAAGATTAACATGACTCCAGCCCAAGTCCTACCACATCTTCTAAAGTTGAATCTGGCCATTTTAAAAGAGGCTCCAAAAAATCCCAATACTGCGTCTCCTCACTACCATCCAAATGCCTGGTGCGCATACCATTCTGAAAGTCTAGGGCACGACACCAACAACTGTTGGGCTCTGAAGAACAAAATTCAAGACCTGATAGACGCGAAGGAAGTTGAGTTTGAAGCGCCTGAGAAACCAAATGTTATTTCCGCTCCAATGCCTAGGCATGGTCACAATGCCAATGCTATTGAGGAAGACTTATTTGTTGCCACCGTGGATGAACTGATAACTCCGCTCCCGTTCATCAAGTTGTATTTTTTGAAAGATGGTATATTCCCAGGTTGTGACAAAGACTGCCATATTTGCCTATCCTCATCATTTGACTGCCCTCTGTTGAAAAAAGGTATCCAAAGACTGATTGATAACCAAGAAATTTTGTTTGAGAAAGCTCCAATTTCACCCGTTCCAGGTAAAGAAGTTTCTATAATAACCATCTACGCCAATCCTTCCAGGGTCCCTAAAAGACCCGTTAGGATTACATCTGCTCCAATGACTACTCCACTTAAGATTACAATGCCCGGGCCGGTCCCGTACCAGTCAGATAAAACAGTACCATGGAATTATGGTGGAGAAATCTACTACCATGGTATCAAACAGGACGAACTGACTGCCGAAGAAGAGAGCTCCAATGAGGACAATTCTGACATCAGTAACATTACCGGAATAAGCAAGATTACCCATAGTGGTAGAATCTTCTCTCCAGAGATTGCCCCTCCAAAGGCATTCTTTGGACCCGTGGCTGTTCCGAAGATTACCTCTGCACCCGTAATTGTACCTGCAAGCATACCTACCAACGAAGAAGACACAATTCCTATCCCTACTTCCACTGCTGAGAATAAAGGAAAAAACGTTCAAGAAGAGCCTGTCCGGACGAAGGCTCAATCGCTAGCTATCCCTGAAACATCCAAGAAGGAGATGGAAGAAATCCTGAGGATAATAAAAAAGAGTGATTATGATGTGGTTGAACAATTGGGGCAAACCCATTCCAAGATCTCTATGTTAGCATTGCTGCTGTGCTCCGAGGCACATGCAAAAGCTCTGGTAAAATTTCTGAAGACAGCTCATGTGCGGCAAGAGACGTCTACAGACCAATTCCAAGAGTGTGTGGCCAGTTTGACAATCGATAATGGCCTGGGTTTCTCTGATGCTGACTTGACACGTAAAGGGAGAAAACACAACGAGGTATTACATGTCTCAGTGGAGTGTAGAGGAATGACCCTAGCCCATGTCTTGGTAGAAACTGGTTTGTCTCTGAACGTCTTACCAAAGAAAGCCCTTGATAGATTGGATTGCGAGGGGCTGACATTGAAACCTAGTAATATAGTTGTGAGAGCATTTGACAGCTCTAAGAGGATGGTCCATGGGGAGGTGGATATCCCGATAAAGGTGGGAACCCATACTTTCAAATCAACCTTCTATGTGATGGACATCCGTCCTTCTTATTCCTGTCTGTTAGGACGCCCCTGGATTCACAATGTCGGTGTTGTCACCTCCACTTTGCATCAGATGCTGAAGTACCCTGTTGTACCCCAAAATTTCCCCTCTTATTTTATCAAGATTTTCCCTCACAATACTCTTTGAACTCCAGACAGGATTAGGGTTTTGCTCTGCTCAAGACATCTCCTTGCACTGATGACCTAAATTAGGGTTTGAGTTTGCACAGGGATTTTTGGACATCCAATGCTCAATATGACTTTCATGCTTCATGTTGGACTTACAAGATTGCTCATACCAAGTTTCAAGCCTTGAATCAAATTTTTACCCAGTCAATTAGACAGTTGACCTAGAAATCAGCTGTATTGGGGAAAAAGTCAATTGTGGCCAATTTACAGTCAAAACTCACAATTTTTGATCCACATCAACATTATAAACTCATATGAATCATTTGATCAAGTTTGGACCACAACTCCTCAAGAAATTTGATCAGATCATCAAAAGGGCAAAATGGTCATTTTTAGGGTTTTGACTGCAGAAGGGCAATTTCTGACTTTTCACCTAGCCAATGGCAAATTGGGCTCAAACATGGATTTAAGGACCCAATGGCATCATCTTGACCTATTCACAAGGTTCAAAAGATCTCAAATGCATTGGATTGACAAATGAATTTTTCAGTCAACTGATCAAAATTTGACTGTACACTGAAAAGTTAAACTTTGACTTTTTGGTCAAAATCAAGTGCCCAGGGTCATTTATTATCAAGATGTGTCAAAACATGAAACTTGTTCATCAAGAAACCCAATTTTGCAAATTAGGGTTTAAGTTTGAAAATTTTCATAACTTAGAATTTTTTTAAGTTATGAAATTTTATTAATTTTCCCAACTTTGACCAACATTTTCACCATGATGCAATTGGATTCAAACAAAACTTCCAACATAAAAGTTGTAGTCATCCACAAAATCTACAACTTTGATGCATAAATTTTTCTCAAAAGAAGCTTGGATCTCAAGTTATCATTTTTGGAATAAGGGTCCATGAAACTTTTAACTTAGTAAAATTTTGCCCTAGTTTAGGCAGGATTTTGACCTATCTTCATGGCCATTTTTCACATAGTTCCACTTGTAATCTCAAATTGCATTTCAAAGATGTATTGTAGAGCATGTTGCAAGCTTTCCAAAATGTCAAAGAACTCTCCAAGATAATTTGTGGTTAGGGAGAATCAAAGGCTTGAAGTTGGCAAAAACTCACTTTTGATCCATGGCATGTTCATATTGATACAAGTTGCAAACTCTAATCAGCCTTGTTTGTACTTGATTACAGGTCTCAAAACCCTTCCATACTAAATAATTAAATGCAAATCCATTGGTCTAAGGCTTTTTTTTGGTCATTAGAGGATTATACATTAGATTAATCCAAAAATAGTAAAAGGTAACTTTGCCATTTTTGTCAAAATCTTGCTTTATGTCAAATAGAATCCTTGAGTCTTGAACAAGATCTTATGCAGCAAATCAAATCCACAAACTTGGGGCCAAGCTTACACAATGTATGTAGGGTTAGAGCTAGCCTGTACAAGTCTGTTTTTTTGTCACTTCTCATTTTGCTTCATAACCAAGAAACTTGTCAAACACAACACAACTTGAACATCTGAAAAAACAAACTTTGGCAAGCATTGGAGACAAGTTTCACACATTGTATTGAACTTAAAACACGAGCCTTTGAGTCCTTAAGCCTACCATAGCACAAAATCACCTTCCATTGGCAAAACAGGGCACTCCCTGCAGTTTGACTTCCATAGCAAAAACCACTCGTGCGTTTTGCCTCAAACTGGTTCAAACACATTCCATATAACCTATCCAAGTTATCCCAACCCTTAAACACTGATTGTAACTCCATTTGCAAGGTTTACCATTTTTGATTTCAGCTTGTACAGGTTGAGTTCTACAGGCTTGTTTAAGCACATTCAAGGCAAACTAGGCATTGGGGAAGGTCAGAGGAAGTTCAAGAAAGCTCTCAAACATCTCAGGCCTCACTGAAAAGGTCCACATTGCCATACACGAAGTCAACTGAAACAGGATTTTGTCAACTTCCTATCTCTCTATTTAGGAATCATTAGGCTTAGGTTTGTGAATAAAAAATGTAGTATTCATAGCCATGAAGTTGTACATATGCTCAGTTTTCATTTAAGTTAAGCGTGTTAAGAGAATTTGATCCATGAACTTCCTGAAAAAATTAGGTTAGGATTTAGGGCCAGAGAAATCCTCTCTGGTCTTTGAGAGTTAGAATGAGTTCTTTACATGGTTGGATTCGTCTTGAAAAATGCTACAACTTTGATGTTATGGGCTTTTGCATTAGAGCACGTATGTAGGTTGTTCATGTTTGAAGTCAGGCGCGCGTTTTTTCTTGACAAAGGTTGAAGACGAAGTCAGTGGGTTGGGCTTGGTTCTGGCTCACTATTGACACCCCTTGCTTTTCTAATTATACCCCCTGGCCCATTTCTTTATGTTTTTATATTTTTGTATTTATTTTTCATTTCTGATTTTATTTTATTATTTTCCAAACATAAAAAATACCAAAAATATTTTTATAAATTGTCACATTTATTTTTGTATTTTTATTTTATTTTTTCTAACATAAAAATAATTTAGTGAGCATATACCTTTATTTTTATTTTAATGAAAACATGAAAATAATACATTAAATATTATACTTTTACTTTTTTCATTATTTATACTTAAATAATATTCTTTCTAAATATATTTTATTTTTGTATATACATTATTTTATTTTATTGTACATAAAAAATATATATAATATATATATTTATTTTCTTAAAAGAAAATTAGGGTTTTACCCTTAATAAATAAAATATAATAATCTTGTATTTCTTTTTTATATATACATTAAATATTTTTTACATACATAAAAAAAAAATAAACAAAAACATTTTGTGCATATTCATAATATTTTGCATACTTATATTTAAATTGTTTAATTATTGCCAATTTATTTATTTGTACCATTTATTCAATTTGGATGTAATAGTAAATATTAAGGTTTTAATTTCTTGCAAAATAATCCCCATTCAAAAATTGTATCCCTCTCCCCATATCAAATGTTGTAATAGTGTAGATTTATTTCGTGCTCTTTATGCTTATAAATATGCCATGATAGAGATTAGGGTTTGTATGCAAAAATCCAAAATCAAACAAATAGCTTGACTAATACAAAGATAAAAAAGCATGTAAATTGACAACACAATGCACACATGCACCCCTAGGGTTTCATCCACTTGTTGCCTTTAAAATTGACCATGTTAAGCATGTTGAGTACTTTGGCAAAACAAAAACAAAACAAAAGATCATAGTCCCTCGATGACGCTATCTTGGTTGCCTATATAAAAATGATCTAGTCCCTCGGAAAATTTGCTAAAGATACTTAACACAATTGCTATCATGGTCAATATGATGACCCGCGCATGCCCCGTTTAACATCCTAATATAAGGTTGTTTACCAAATGCAATGGTAAAACAACACTGTCAAAAGGGTTAAAAATGTGTAGGAAAGATCTTTGAGTAAAATAGGGTAGACAACTCTTAGTTACTTGATCAAAACTTGCAAAAAAACATCCTTGCTATTTTCAAACACACCTCACAACACAATTTCAAAACATTTCCCAAATCAAACCTTCAAAACATTGAAATATCTTTTCAAAAGACAAATACACCTTTGTATACATTCAAACAAGAATCATTACAAAGGTTGCCACAATGATGGCCTCTTTTCAAAACATTTTCAAAACCACACACAAAGCACCATTTCAAACAATTGGAAAAGCAAAGCAAGTGATCTAAAAAAGTAACTAAGAGCCCATGGATAGCCATGGATGAAAAGGGTGCTTGCACCTTCCCTTTTCATAATCTACCCCCCGAACCCAAGAAAACATCTCAAAGGTCTTTCCTGTGCTTTTTGATCTTTCCTTTGGATAAAATGAAAAGTAGGTGGCGACTCTTGCTAAACCGAAACATTTGCGAATGCAAACGCAAAACCTCAAGTCAGTTCTCCCACCGTATCACAGAACTGGCGACATATCTAAAAGTGGGGTTACCTTAGGGTTTTAGATCACCTTTACATGCTTAACTTATTTGCTTTGATTGCTTTACACTTGGTTCTATTGTTTGGGTTTGAAATCCTCTACCCGGATTTGGGAAACATTCATAGGTAAATAGCAATACGTTGTGGAAACTGTGCGGGGTATACCGACATGGTTGAAGCAATAGCTATATTAGTGCGACATATTTATAGGTACCGGTAGCCTTTAAGTCAATCAAAGAGAATACGGGGCCGCTGAGTGATGTCATGAAGCACTAATGAACTTTTAGAACCTTTACTTGACCATCTTAGCCTTTTTAGGGGTAGTGAGATGACCGGCTTTGGTGTAGTCCGAAGTTGGTAGATACTCGATACTGCACTCATTGAGAGTTATTTTCTTGGAATATTGCGGTCGCTAGTTAAGTGGCTAAACTGAAACAATGAACACAGAAAATAATCCAGTGATATTGAGCTCCTTAGAACCCGGTTACTATTTATAGGACAGGTTGAGCCCACTAAATTTCAAGAGGGTACTTACCTATGAAACCCCATGCAAGCCTGAAACTAGGAACTTGTGTGACTTGCTTGTACATATACTTGTGCATACATCATGAACATCATGAAGCATCATTTGCATCCACTAACCATTTCAAGGGTTTGGATCTTCATCTTTGTTCCTGTTTTGTAGGTTATGGAATCACTCCGCAGGAAAACAATCCAGGTCAACCTTGTGAGAATCCCTCCTCAACTCAAGGAGCTTGCTTCTAAGATTCCAGAGAATTCTCCCTTCACTGAAAGACATGGTAGAATTCTCAACTTGGTCAACTCCAACATAGAGGAAGACATGGTGAAAGTTCTCTTCCAGTTCTTTGACCCCCTACACCACTGCTTTACATTTCCTGATTACTAACTAGTACCTACTTTGGAGGAATTTTCTCAACTCCTGAGGATTCCTATTCTTCATCAACTACCCTACAACGGTACAGAAAGAGAACCAAAGTCTGAAGATGTTGCTCAAGCCTTACACTTGCAACCATATGATATCAAAGGTCATTGGGAAACCAGAAGTGGTGTCAAGGGTTTCTTGGAAAAGTTTCTGTTTGAGAAGGCACAAGACTGCTGGAATTCTCTAGATTTGCAAGCTTTTGAAGAAATTGTAGCACTTCTCATCTATGGGTTGGTCTTGTTCCAAAACCCTGATCAGCTTATAAATATGAATGCTGTCAAGATTTTCATATCTCGGAATCCTGTGCCTACATTGCTTGGGGACATCCTACACTCATTTCACACACGAACAATGAGGAAAAAAGGTGTTCTCATGTGCTGTACTCCTCTTCTAGAAAGGTGGTTTATTTCTCACCTTCCCCAGCCAGTCTTGAAGAATGAACAAGGCTTGAGGTGGTCGCAACGATTGATGACTCTTACACATTCTGATGTTCATTGGTGTTCTCGGTCCAGAGAAAATGTCATCATCATTGATTGTTGTCGGGAATTCCCTAATGTCCCACTACTTGGCATTAGGGGAGGCATTACCTACAACCCTTGTTTAGCTCTGAGACAATTTGGGTATGCCCGAAGGGATGGCCCTCATGACATGCTGATTCCAGACGTGATTTTTGACTTCGACAATGACGCTCAATGACTTCGACAAAGGTTTATCCGAGCTTGGAGAATGCCCAACAAAGTGGATAGTAAGACACTGGGACACAAGAATTCCATCCCCCCTGAGCCTTATCTCAAGTGGGTACGAACCCGCGCCCAGAGTCTTATGATGCCTTACCCCCACATTCTCCCCGTGATCAAAGAGCCTGTTATGGAAGGAGAGGTTCCATACACCCTCCTACATCCTGACATGCCAACATCATTGGAAGAATTGCAAAAGAGTTGGATACAGCTCAAGGAAGAACGAAATACTTTTGAAGCCAGCTTCTACGCCAGTGAGAAGAAGGTTTTGGAACTTACTCGTCAACTCCACGAAGAGTAGACTCTCAACACCTATATCGCACCAAAGAGGATGCGCAATGTCTTTTTACATTAAGATTTTTGTAATATTTTTCCCATGGGGCATTTATGTACTAACAAATTTCTTCTTATTAATATGACGTGCGTTCTTTTTTTTTTTTATAACAAATTTGAATCTCTGAATCCTTGATTGCATTACATGAATACACATCATTCATCATATGCATAAACAGGTCTTCACACCAGGTTTCCTTATCTTTCTGCTATTTATTTCAGCAAGATGGATATAGAGAAGACGGTCAAAGATCTGCAAGCACAGAATTCGTAGTTCCAACAACTCCTCATGACCTTGGCAAAGGGTCAAGAGGACCTTAAAGCACTGTTAGAGAAAGAAAAGGAAAAAGAAAATAAGAAAAAGAAAAGAGCGGGTGTAGCTACTTTGGGGAGAAGGTTTGAGAACCAGGCTAGAAGGTCCTAGATTTCCCCTCGACGTCTGATGAAGGGATTGGTAAAGGAAAGGGAGTTGCAATGCCCTCCGAGTCTAAAGCTGAAGAGGAAGAAGAAGAAGAGGAGGAAGATTACTCTGAACAACAGTATCCTCCTGCGGACGATAAGTATAAGTATCTGGAAGACCGGCTGGCAGCCATGGAGGTACAAAGAGTACCTGGGTTGGATTTCGAAGAACTAGGGTTGGTTGTTGGGATTGTCATTCCCCCTAAATTCAAAGTGCCTACATTTTCTAAATACGATGGTTTGTATTGCCCAAAGATGTATCTGCGGTCTTACGTCAGAAAGATCCAACCTCACTCTTCTGATAAGGATCCATGGGTCCACTTTTTTCAAGATAGTTTGTCGGGTACACAATTGGACTGGTTCTATCAACTTAAGAGATCTGATGTACATAACTGGGAGGATTTGGCTGCTGCTTTCTATCGATAATATCAATACAATGCAGACTTAGCGCCTACTCGTACTCAATTATAGAGTATGGATATGGTTTCTAATGAAGGGTTTAAGGAGTATGCCCAGAAGTGGCGAGATTTGGCTGGAAGGGTGCAGCCACCATTGTCTGAAAGAGAGATGGTTGATATGTTTTTGGGGACCCTGTTAGGTCCATTCTTTAATCACTTGATCGGGAGCTCATCTGCAGGGTTCACCGAGCTAATTCTGACGGGTGAAAGGGTCGAAGCTGGCATTAAGAGCGATAAAATTCAGAAGGATGCATATGCTTCCGCCGCTATCAAGAAGACCTTTCCAGCCAAGAAAGAAGCTTCTGCTGTTTACACCTAGAGAAATCAAGGAAGAATGGAGCGCCGACCAGCGGTGGGGGCTATGATGATCCAGAACTCCTCAGCCGATCAACCTCGAAGCAGTCAACCCAGAGCTAACCAAACCAGGGTGGAAAGGCCACAACGGAAATTCACTCGGATCAATATGACACCTGCTCAGGTTCTCCCTCATCTGTTAAAGTTAAACCTTACCAACTTGAAGGAGGCGCCGAAGAACCCAAATACCTCTTCTCCCTATTATCATTCAAATGCAAAATGTGCCTATCATTCGGACAGTGTGGGGCATGACACCAACAACTGTTGGGCCCTTAAAAACAAGATCCAGGATTTAATAGATGCTAAGGAGGTGGAGTTTGATGCCCTCGAAAAACCTAATGTGATATCCGCTCCTATGCCAAAGCATGGTCATAATGTCCATGCTATTGCAAAAGATCTTCATGTTACCGCTGTTGATGACTTAAGGACTCCATTGCCAATGATCAAGATGAATCTGTTGAAAGCCGGGATTTTCCCAGGCTGTGAAAAAGATTGTTACATTTGTTCGACCTTACAATCCGACTGTCCGCTATTGAAGTCAGGCATCTAACGCCTGATGGATACTCAAGAAATCCTCTTCAAGAAAACTCCTGTTACTCCTGTTACTCCAACCAATGACGTTGCTATAATCACCATTTCCGACAATCTTTCCAAGGTCTCCAAAAGACCTGTTAAGATTACACCCGATCCAAAGTGTGTACCGCTGAAGATTACTATGCCGGGGCCTATCCCATATAAGTCCAACAAGACAATACCATGGAATTATGGAGGAGAGATCTTCTACCACGGTGTTAAGCAGATCGAATCAGTCAAAGAAAGCTCCAATGAAGAGACTCTTGATGTAGGAAATATTGCGGGGCAAGTAAGACCACTCGTAGAGGAAGAATCTTCTCTCCGGATATTTCTCCTCCAAGGGCAATCTTCGGACCCTCAAGTGCTCCTGTGCCAGTCAAGATATCTGTGCAAAGTCCAGTTATTGAAGAAATTGTTACTCCCGAAGCTATACCCTCTGTTGTTACTGCCGATAAAGGTAAGGGGATCCAAGAAGCGCCCGTCAGGACGAGGGCTCAGACTTTGGTTGTCCTCGATACCACCCAAAAGGAAATAGAGGAGATTTTAAAGATAATTAAGAAAAGCGACTATGATGTCGTAGAGCAGCTGGGGAAAACCCCTTCAAAAATCTCTATGCTGGCTCTATTGCTTTTCTCTGAGGCTCATGCCAAAGCCTTGATCAAATTCCTAAAGACGGTGCACGTGCCTCAAGAAACTTCTGCGGATCAGTTTCAAGAGTGTGTAGCTAGACTTACAGTCAGAAATGGTCTTGGCTTCTCTGATGCCGATCTAACATCTAAGGGAAGAAAGCATAATGATGCGCTGCATGTATCGGTAGAGTGCAGAGGGACCACTCTTTCTCACGTTCTGGTTGATACCGGTTCATCTTTAAATGTCCTACCAAAGAAAGCATTGGACAGGCTAGACTGTGAAGGTTTGACCTTAAAGCCCAGTAATATCATTGTTAGAGCCTTTGACGGTTCTAAGAGGATGGTTCATAGAGAGGTGGGCATCCCAATTAAGGTGGGAACGGAAATTTTCAACTCTACATTTTATGTGATGGACATCCGTCCTTCATATTCAAGCTTGTTGAGAAGGCCATGGATCCACAACGCTGGGGCAATCACTTCTTCTTTACACCAGATGCTCAAATACCCCGTCCAGGGTAAAATCATAACAGTTCATGGTGAGGAGGAGTATATGATAAGCCACCTTAACTCTTTCCGCTACGTGGAGTTGGATGGTGAATTCATAGAAACACCTTTCCAACACTTTGAAGAGTTTTCTCCTGAAGTTGCGGTAGCCAAGACAATGGTTGTTGTGCCCATCATTACCAAACCTGCGTCCCGGATGTCATCCCTTAAAGATGCGGACGCTGTGATCAAGGAAGGAGGAAGCACAGTATGGGGTCAACTGCCAGATTTTCCTTACAAGACAGATAAGTTCGGTTTGGGTTTCACTGCTGCTGGTCAGAAGGATGTGCGTCGCTCCCGGGCTGGAGGACCGCCATTGAAAATCACTCATCATGGAGTTCATGCTTTAGAGGATCATGAAGAAGGAAGCAATTTTAAAGACTGGATCTTTCCAACCATTGGAGGAGGACTGAACAACTGGGAGGCGAAAGACTTCGTTCCCATTACTTTCATCAATAAGTAATTTATCTTTTGAACATTTCCTGTTTGGTCTGTAATAATTATTAAACAATTTGTACACTCTTTTCGCCTTATGCCTTACCCGGTGCATATAGGTCCATTTGTAAGGGTTTTGATTCTTCATTTTCATATGCCATTTTTAATGAATCATGGACGTTTTCATATATAAACTTTGTGTTCATTTTCTTTCTTTTTACATTTTATTTTGTTTAAAGGTGGCTATCCCTTACACACACCCACACTCACAAAATGCAGGTACCCATCCACTCCGGATTCCATGGGTAACAATTCTGATATGGCCTTCAGTGACTCTGAAGATCTGGTCAATCATGCCGAATACGAAGGTGATGAAGACTGTGAAGTGTCTGGAGAGTTAGCTAGACTTTTGCAACAGGAAGAAAGGGCTATTCTGCCCCATGAAGAGTTGTTAGAGACTATCAATTTGGGAACAAAGGAAGACATAAAAGAGGTTAAAGTGGGTGCCAACCTAGAGCCAAGTGTCAAAGAGCGCCTAGTTCAGCTGTTAAATGAATATGTTGAGATCTTCGCCTGGTCCTATGAAGACATGTCGGGACTGGATACAAATATTGTGGTTCACCGTCTCCCTACAAGAGAAGACTGTCCACCAATCAAACAGAAAGTCCACCGAATGAGGCCCGACATGTACGAAAAGATCAAAGCTGAAGTGATGAAGCAGTTCAATGCTGGCTTTCTTACTGTTACTTCCTATCCACAATGGGTTGCTAACATTGTGCCCGTGCCTAAGAAGGACGGCAAAGTCAGAATGTGCGTGGACTACATAGACTTAAATAGGGCTAGCCCTAAAGATGATTTTCCACTACCGCACATTGACATCTTGATCGACAACACAACTCAGCATAAGGTATTCTCTTTCATGGATGGATTTTCAGGGTACAACCAGATCAAAATGGCCCGCAAAGACATGGAGAAGACTACTTTTGTTACGTAGTGGGGTACCTTCTGCTATAAAGTGATGCCATTCGGACTGAAAAATGCCGGAGCAACCTATCAGCGAGCCATGGTAGCTTTGTTTCATGACATGATACATCATGAGATTGAAGTCTATGTAGACGACATGATAGCCCGTTCACAAACATAAGAAGAACACCTCAAACATCTGCAAAAGTTGTTCGTCAGGTTAAAGGAATACAAGCTCAGACTGAACCCTAGCAGGTGCACTTTCGGAGTCAGGTCCGGTAAACTTTTTGGATTCATCGTCAGTAACAAAGGCATCGAGGTTGATCCTGCCAAAGTCAAAGTTATACAAGAAATTCCTGCCCCTCGCACTGAGAAGGAGGTCAGAGGTTTCTTGGGACGCCTAAACTACATTGCAAGGTTCATCTCTCACCTAACATCTACCTGTGAACCAATCTTCAAGTTGTTGAAGAAAGATCAGGTGGTTAAATGGAATGATGACTGTCAAGTTGCTTTCGATAAGATCAAGGAGTATTTGCTGGAACCTCATATCTTGATGCCACCCGTCAAAGGAAGGCCGTTAATCATGTATCTGACTGTTTTGGATAATTCAATGGGGTGCGTATTGGGCCAACATGACGAGTCTGGCCGAAAAGAGCATGCCATTTATTACCTTAGCAAAAAGTTTACCGACTGTGAGACTCGCTACTCACTGCTTGAGAAAACTTGCTACACTTTGGTATGGGTTGCTCGTCGGCTAAGGCTGTATATGTTGAGACATACCACTTTGTTGATTTCTAAAATGGATCCGATCAAGTACATCTTTGAAAAGCCTACTTTATTCGGAAGAATCGCTAGATGGCAGATGATCCTCACCGAATATGATATACAGTACACAACCCAAAAATCCATAAAGGGAAGTGTGCTAGCCGATCATATGGCTCATCAAGCTGTCGAAGATTACCAATCTATGAGGTTCGACTTTCCCGACGAGGATATCATGACTTTGAGCAACATTGAAGAAAACAGACCGTATGACGGACCTGAAGAAGGATCCCGATGGACTCAGTACTTTGATGGTGCCTCCAACGCACATGGGAACGGTATCGGCGCGATACTTATCTCTCCAGAAGGTTGCCATACACCTTTCACCGCTAGACTCTGCTTCAGCTGCACCAACAACATGGCCGAGTATGAAGCTTGTATCTTTGGTCTCAAGGCTGCTATTGACTTGGGAATCAAATATTTGGTTGTATTTGGGGACTCAGCTTTGGTTATCACTCAAATTAAAGGAGAGTGGAATACTAAGCACCCCAACCTCATACCTTAGAAAGAACATGTCCTGACATTGTTACCACACTTCGAGCTGATTACCTTCGAGCACTTCCCGTGAGAAGAGAATCAGCTAGCAGATGCGTTAGCTACAATGTCCTCAATGTTTAAACTTAACTGGGATAATGAGGCTCCTCAAATCACCATTGAACGAATGGACGAACCTGCACATTGTCACGAGATTAATACCGAAGAAGTGGTGAACCGACCTTGGTTTCATGACGTCAAAAGGTATCTTGAAGCACAAGAATATCCTGAAGGAGCTTCAGTCAACGATAAAAAGTTCTTAAGGAGGTTCGCGACTAAGTTCTTTCTGAGCAATGGTATTCTATACAAGCGCAATCTTGAATGTGTCCTACTCTGTTGTGTGGACAAAGTTGAAGCTGAGAAGATCATGGCTGAACTACATGATGGCACCTTTGGCGCCCATTCAAGCGGTCATATGATGGCTAAAAAGATTCTACAGGCAGGCTACTAATGGTCTACCATGGAAGCTGACTGTCATCAATATTCCCGTACTTGTCACGAATGTCAAATCTATGCTGACAAGGTACATATTCCTCCAGTTCCCCTCAATGTCCTAACAGCTCCTTGGCCATTCGCGATGTGGGGAATAGACATGATTGGAGAGATCAAGCCTACGACATCCAATGGACATTGGTTCATCCTGGTGGCCATTGATTACTTTACCAAGTGGGTCGAAGCAGCTTCCTTCACCTCCGTTGCAAAGAATGTGGTTGCCTGCTTCATCAAGCAGAACCTCATATGCCGGTATGGTATCCCCGACAGAATTATTACTGACAACGGTACAAACCTGAACAATACTATGATCACCGCTCTGTGCGAGCAGTTCATGATTCAACATCACAATTCATCTCCCTATCGGCCTAAGATGAACGGTGTTGTCGAAGCTGCAAACAAAAATATCAAGAAGATCATTCAAAAGATGACAGTCACCTACAAGGACTGGCACGAGATGTTACCGTTTGCTCTGCACGGGTACCGTACCACGACATGCACTTCAACCGGGGCAACACCTTTTCTCTGGTATACGACATGGAAGCTGTTTTACCTATGGAGGTTCAGATTCCTTCCTTGAGAATCATGAAAGATGCTGGTTTGAGTGAAGACGATTGGATTCATACCAGGCTTGATAAACTTAACTTGATTGACGAAAAGCGACTTACTGCTGTCTGCCATGGTCAGGCGTATCAGAAACGTATGATCAAGGCTTTCAACAAGAAAGTCAGGCGCCAGGTATATCAAGTCGGAGATCTTGTAATCAAGCGGATCATCTTTCTGCAAAGTGATCCCAGGGGAAAATGGACTCCTACTTACTAAGGACCATTTGTGATCAAAAACATCTTTTCTGGTGGGGCAATGATTCTGACCACCATGGACGGCGATGACCTACCGCACCCTGCAAACGCAGACATAGTTAAAAGATACTACGCTTAAACGACCCGACAAGTTAAAAACCCGAAAGGGCGAGTTGGGCAAAAATGGGCATCCCAGTGAATCGAAAACCCGAAAGGGCGGTTCAGGCAAAAATTAGGGATAAAACAAAAAAAATCTGTACACCCGGCAAGTTGAAAACCTGAAAGGGAGACTTGGGAAAAAAAGGGTTTCCTGGTGGATCGAAAACCCGAAAGGGCGGTCCAGGCAAAAGTTAGGGAACTAAAGCGTATGACTATGTCTCGTCGGATCACTTTAAGGACAATCTCTTTAACGGACAAGTTCCAAGCTTCTGATCAATCCAATCATCTTAGGATGAAGCAACGAATGGACAAGATACTCAGAGTTGCGAAGGCTATAGCAGAATGGGAACCCCATGGAATTGTTACACATAGCCATCTTTCTTTGTATAAAATTTTTCTCATTTTTATGACAACATTCTCTTACTAGGATGTCTATCTCCTTTGTACAAAATACTTACACAAAGTTAATACAAAGATACTTCAAAGTGCAGAAAGTTGTTTGCCTTTTCTTTCTTTTCACACTTGTGTTTTATTTGAAAACGTCCAATGATTTATTAAATGAGCATATGCATTTGAATATAATCACTGCTTACAAATAAAACGAAATGAGAAAGGATAATTACTGATAGGTTGAAAGTATAAGAAAACGTCTTTAGGCTATTCCACAAGAAATCCCCTGCAGTACATCATCCAGATCCTCCACAGGGTTGAAGCTTTGAAATACATATCCCCAGCGGAGTTAAGTTTCAAAATCCCCATCAGAACTAAGTTTCCAAACTCCCGATCCCCAGCGGAGCCAACAAAACTTTGAACTGCAAACCCTCAGCGAAGATAAAACTTTCTTCCCTAACGGAGTTCAAAACTTTAACCTTTAAACCCCGGTGGAAGACCATCCAGTTTCCTCCAATTCCCCAATAGATTGGCATACAACCCAAGCCCTTGAGAACTCTTCAACAGAACAAACATTTCCCCCACAGAGTTATTTCCCAGCAGATCGAAGATTCTCGATCTCATTTCTCCAGTTGAAGTCTCCCAGGTTTTGATTCCCCAGTAGAGATTGTCAGGGTTTTCCTTATTCCCCGGAAAGTCATGAAGGATTCTCACATCCCCACAAGTCACCAAGGATTTTCTATCCCCAACAGCGGTCAAGGATTAATTTCCCCGGCAGCAGTCAAAGATTTCATTATTAACAGCTATCAAGGATATATTTTCCTCAGCAAGACAACTAATCAGCTTACATACACATACATTACATTCATATATCATAAACATTGATAGAACACATTTTATTGCATCATACATGTCATGCAACATAACTTTGTGTTTTAGCTAACATTTTACCATTTTTAGGATAAGATTAAAAGCTACCTTTAACAAATGTTCAAAGATTTCAGATACAGTATGGATACACCCCAGATACGGCGGTCATTCTATTACTCATTTAGAATTTCAAGTCAAAATACAGTATGGATACACCCCAGACACGAAGGTCATTCTACTACTCATACAGACTTCAGCAATCAGATACAGACTAGATACGCTCCATACACGGAAGCCATTATGTTTCTCATTCAGATTCAACTATCAACTTCAAGTTCAGATACACTCCAGACACGGAAGTCATTATGTCACTTGTCTAGATCCCAGTTACAGTACGGATACACTCCAGACACGGAAGTCATTCTGCTACTCATACAGATCTCAACTTCAGATGTAGTCCAGATATGCTCCAGACACGGTAGCCATTCTGTCACTCATTCGGAATTTATCCCCAGCCCAGAGATGCTCCATACACGGATGTTTTTTCTATAGCCCATTCAAAATTCAGATATAATACAGATACACTCCAGACACGGCAGTCATTCTAATATTCATTCAAGAATCAAATACAGTTACAGCTCGGATACGCTCCAGACACAGACGCCATTCCTTCGCTCATACGAATCCAATCTCTAGATACAACTCAGATACGTTCCAGATACAGATACCATTCTGACATTCATTCTCCTGATTCTCAACAAACAAGTCTCGGATGGCATATTTAAGACCATCTCCAGCAATATTCTACCATCTCCAAATGGCATCTTTAAGCCCATTCCCTCAGCTACATTTTGACAAGTGCAAATTTACGGGCACTCTAGTGTCCAATCCTCTTTTACCTTCGAGTCACGAAAGGCAAACTCGCCAATCTAACTCTTCAGGTTCAAGAAGATTGAACAGGGGCAGATGTTGTACCCCAAAATTTTCCCTCTTATTTTATCAAGATTTCCCCTCACAAGACTCTTTGAACTCCAGACAAGATTAGGGTTTTGCTCTGCTCAAGATATCTCCTTGCATTGATGACCTAAATTAGAGTTTGAGTTTGCACAGGTATTTTTGGACTTCCAATGCTCAATATGACTTTCATGCTTCATGTTGGACTTACAAGATTGCTCATACCAAGTTTCAAGCCTTGAATCAAATTTTTACCCAGTCAACTTGACAGTTGACCTAGAAATCAGTTGTATTGGGGAAAAAGTCAACTGTGGCCAATTTACAGTCAAACCTCACAATTTTTTATCCACATCAACATTATAAACTCATATGAATCATTTGATCAAGTTTGGACCACAACTCCTCAAGAAATTTGATCAGATCATCAAAAGGGCAAAATGGTCATTTTTAGGGTTTTGACTGCAGAAGGGCAATTTCTGACTTTTCACCTAGCCAATGGCAAATTGGGCTCAAACATGGATTAAAGGACCCAATGGAATCATCTTGACCTATTCACAAGGTTCAAAAGATCTCAAATGCATTGGATTGGCAGATGAATTTTTCAGTCAACTGATCAAAATTTGACTGTACACTGAAAAGTTAAACTTTGACTTTTTAGTCAAAATCAAGTGCCAAGGGTCATTTTTCATCAAGATGTGTCAAAACATGAAAATTGTTAATCAAGAAACCCAATTTTGCAAATTAGGGTTTAAGTTTGAAAATTTTCATAACTTAGAATTTTTCTAAGTTATGAAATTTTCTTAATTTTTCCCAATTTTGCCCAACATTTTCACCATGATGCAATTGGATTCAAACAAAACTTACAACATGAAAGTTGTAGTCCTACACAAAATATACAACTTTGATTCACAAATTTTTCTCAATATAAGCTTGGATCTCAAGTTATGATTTTTGGAATAAGGGTCCATGAAACTTTTTACTTAGTAAAATTTTGCCCTAGTTTAGGCAGGATTTTGACCTATCTTCATGGCCATTTTTAACATAGTTCCACTTGGAATATCAAATTGCATTTCAAAGATGGATTATAGAGAATGTTGTAAGCTTTCCAAAATGTCCAAGAACTCTCCAATATCATTTGTGGTTAGGGAGAATCGAAGGCTTGAAGTTGGTAAAAACTCACTTTTGATCCATGGCATGTTCATATTGATACAAGTTGCAAACTCTAATCAGCTATGTTTGCACTTGATTACAGGTCTCAAAACCCTTCCATACTCAATAATTAAATGCAAATCCATTGGTGTAAGTCTTTGTTTTGGTCATTAGAGGATTATACATTAGATTAATCCAAAAATAGTAAAAGGTAACTTTGCCATTTTTGTCAAAATATTGCTTTATGTCTAATAGAATCCTTGAGCCTTGAACAAGATCTTATGCAGCAAATCAAATCCACAAACTCGGGGCCAAGCTTACAAAATGTATGCAGGGTTAGAGTTATCCTGTACATGCCTGCTTTTTGTCACTTCTCATTTTGCTTCATAACCAAGAAACTTGTCAAATACAACACAACTTAAACATCTGAAAAAACCAACTTTGGCAAGCATTGGAGATAAGTTTCACACATTGTATTGAACCTAAAACACGATTCTTTGATTCCTTAAGCCTGCCATAGCACAAAATCACCTTCCATTGGAAAAACAGGGCACTCCCTGCAGTTTGACTTCTATAGCAAAAACCCCTCGTGCGTTTTGCCTCAAACTGGTTCAAACACATTCCACATAACCTATCCAAGATATCCCAACCCTTAAACACTGATTGTAACTCCATTTGCAAGGTTTACCATTTTTGATTTCAGCTTGTGCAGGTTGAGTTCTACAGGCTTGTTCAAGCACATTCAAGGAAAACTAGGCATTGGGGAAGGTCAGAGGAAGTTCAAGCAAGCTCACAAACATCTCAGGCCTCACTGAAAAGCTCCACATTAACATACACGAAGTCAACTGAAACAGTTTTTGTCAACTTCTTATCTCTCTATTTAGGAATCATTAGGCTTAGGTTTGTGAATAAAAAATGTAGTATTCATAGCCATGAAGCTGTACATATGCTCAGTTTTCATTTAAGTTAAACGTGTTAAGAGAATTTGATCCATGAACTTCCTGAAAAAAATAGGTTAGGATTTAGGGCCAGAGAAATTCTCTATGGTCTTTGAGAGTTAGAATGAGTTCTTTACATGGTTGGATTCGTCTTAAAAAATGCTACAACTTTGATGTTATGGGTTTTTGCATTAGAGCACGTATGCAGGTTGTTCATGTTTGAAGTCAGGCGCGCGTTTTTTCTTGACAAAAGTTGAAGACGAAGTCAGTGGGCTGGGCTTGGTTCTGGCTCACTATTGACACCCCCTGGCCCATTTCTTTATGTTTTTATATTTTTGTATTTATTTTTCATTTCTGATTTTATTTTATTATTTTCCAAACATAAAAAATACCAAAAATATTTTTATAAATTGTCACATTTATTTTTGTATTTTTATTTTATTTTTTCTAACATAAAAATAATTTAGTGAGTATATACCTTTATTTTTATTTTAATGAAAACTTGAAAATAATACATTAAATATTATACTTTTACTTTTTTCATTATTTATACTTAAATAATATTCTTTCTAAATATATTTTATTTTTGTATATTCATTATTTTATTTTATTGTACATAAAAAATATATATAATATATATATTTACTTTCTTAAAAGAAAATTAGGGTTTTACCCTTAATAAATAAAATATAATAATCCTTTATTTCTTTTTTATATATACATTAAATATTTTTTACATACATAAAAAAAAACATTTTGTGCATATTCATAATATTTTGCATACTTATATTTAAATTGTTTAATTATTGCCAATTTATTTATTTGTACCATTTATTCAATTTGGATGTAATAATAAATATTAGGATTTTAATTTCTTGCAAAATAATCCCCATTCAAAAATTGTATCCCTATCCCCATATCAAATGTTGTAATAGTGTAGATTTATTTCGCGCACTTTATGCTTATAAATATGCCATGATAAAGATTAGGGTTTGTATGCAAAAATCCAAAATTAAACAAATAGCTTGACTAATACAAAGACAAAAAAGCATGTAAATTGACAACACAATGCACACATGCACCCCTAGGGTTTCATCCACTTGTTGCCTTTAAAATTGACCATGTTAAGCATGTTGAGTACTTTGGCAAAACAAAAACAAAACAAAAGATCATAGTCCCTCGATGACGCTATCTTGGTTGCCTATATAAAAATGATCTAGTCCCTCGGAAAATTTGCTAAAGATACTTAACACAATTGCTATTATGGTCAATACGATGACCCGCTCCTGTCCCGTTTAACATCCTAATACAAGGTTGTTTACCAAATGCAATGGTAAAACAACACTGTCAAAAGGGTTAAAAATGTGTATGAAAGATCTTTGAGTAAAATAGGGTAGACAACTCTTAGTTACTTGATCAAAACTTGCAAAAAAAATCCTTGCTATTTTCAAACACACCTCACAACACAATTTCCAAACATTTCCCAAATCAAACTTTCAAAACATTGAAATATCTTTTCAAAAGACAAATACACCTTTGTATACATTCAAACAAGAATCATTACAAAGGTTGCCACAACGATGGCCTCTTTTCAAAACATTTTCAAAACCACACACAAAGCACCATTTCAAACAATTGGAAAAGCAAAGCAAGTGATCTAAATAAGTAACTAAGAGCCCATGGATAACCATGGATGAAAAGGGTTCTTGCACCTTCCCTTTTCATAATCTACCCCCCGAACCCAAGAAAACATCTCAAAGGTCTTTCCTGTTCTTTTTGACCTTTCCTTTGGATAAAATAAAATGTCGGTGGCGACTCTTGCTAAACCGAAACATTTGCAAACACAAACACAAAACTCAAGTCAGTTCTCCCACTGTATCACATACCCCGTCCAAGGGAAGATCATAACTGTCCATGGGGAAGAGGAGTACATGATTAGTCATCTGAATTCTTTCCGATATATAGAGTTGGATGACGAGTTCATTGAAACCCCTTTCCAACATTTTGAAGAATTCTCTCAAGAAATAGCGGCGACCAAGGCGGTATCCTCGATTCCTAAGATCACAAGACCTCCGCTTCAAATGTCATCTCTAAAGGACACAAAGGCAGTAGTGGAAGAGGGTGGATGCACCATCTGGGGGCAGATTTCAAACATTCTGTACAAATCAGACAAGTTTGGCTTGGGGTTTACTTCAACTGCTCAGAAGGCTGTGCGCCGCGCCCGTGCCGGAGGGCCACATGTGAAGATTAGTAACCAAGGGGTCAATTCAGTGGAAGACGGTGAAGAAGATGGCAGCTTGGAAGATTGGATATTTCCTACTGTCAGCGGAGGACTTCACAACTGGGAAGCCAAAGACTTTGTCCCGATAACTTTCATATCTCAGTAATTTATCTTTTACATTTTTGTTGGACTTGTAATATTCACAAAAAAATCATACATTTTCAACCTTGTGTCTTACCCGAGGCACAATGGTCCATTTGTAAGGGTTTTATTTCATCTTCATATGACATTCAATGAATCATGGACGCTTTTTCACATATAAACCTTTTGTGATCATTGTCTTTCTTTTACATTTTATTGTTTTAAGATGGCTATACCCTTACACACACCCATACTCACAAATGCAGGTACCCTTCCATTCCGGATCCCATGGGTAACAATACTTCTATAGCCTTCAGTGACTCTGAAGATCTGATCTACCAAGCCGAATACGAAGGTGAGGAAGATTGTGAAGTGCCAGGGGAATTGTCCAGACTACTATAACAAGAGGAAAGAGCTATTCAACCTCACGAGGAGCTGTTGGATACAATCAATTTGGGTACTGAGGAAGATAAAAAGGAAATCAAAGTGGGTGCCAATCTAGAGCCGAGTGTCAAGGAGCGCCTAATTCAAATGTTGCATGATTATGTTGAGATTTTTGCCTTGTCATACGAAGACATGCCGGGACTTGATACAGACATTATGGTACACCGTCTACCCACAAGAGAAGACTGTCCACCAGTGAAGCAAAAAGTCCGCCGCATGAGACCTGACATGTCAGAGAAGATCAAAGCAGAAGTTACGAAACAGTTCAATGCTGGATTTCTGGCTGTTACTTCCTATCCTTAATGGGTTGCCAAAATTGTTCCCGTACCTAAAAAGGACGGCAAAGTAAGAATATGCATGGACTATAGAGATTTAAACAGGGCCAACCCTAAAGAAGATTTTCCACTTCCACACATCGATATCCTGGTTGACAATACGGCCTAGAACAAAGTATTTTCTTTCATGGACGGATTCTCATGCTATAACCAGATCAAAATGGCACCTGAGGACATGGAGAAAACTACATTTGTCACGTAGTGGGGTATGTTCTGCTACAAAGTGATGCCATTCGGACTGAAGAATGTCGAGGCAACCTATCAACATGCCATGGTAGCTTTGTTTCATGATATGATACATCATGAGATAGACGTCTACGTAGATGACATGATAGCCCGATCACAAACTGAAGAAGAACACCTTGATCACTTGCAAAAGCTGTTTGTCAGATTGAAGGAGTACAAGCTAAGGTTAAACCCGAACAAGTGCACATTCAGAGTCCGGTCCGGTAAACTCTTAAGTTTCATTGTCAGCAACAAAGGCATCGAGGTTGATCCTGCCAAGGTTAAAGCAATACAAGAAATGCCTTCTCCTCGCACTGAGAAGGGAGTCAGAGGATTCTTGGGACGCCTGAACTATATTGCCAGATTCATTTCTCACCTAACATCTACTTGTGAACCAATCTTCAAGCTGTTGAAGAAAGATCAAGTAGTCAGATGGAATGATGAATGTCAGGTTGCTTTCGACAAAATCAAAGAGTATTTACAAGAGCCTCCTGTCTTGATGCCGTCAATCGAGGGAACACCGCTAATCATGTATCTGACCATTTTAGAGAACTCAATGGGGTGCGTATTGGGGCAGCATGATGAGTCTGGCCGAAAAGAGCACGTTATTTATTACCTGAGCAAAAAGTTTACCGACTGTGAAACCAGATATTCACTGCTCGAGAAAACTTGCTGCGCTCTGGTATGGGCTGCTCGCCGGCTAAGACAATATATGTTGACTCATACCACTTTGCCGATATCTAAGATAGATCCGATAAAGTATATCTTCGAGAAGCCTGCTCTGTCTGAGAGGATAGCTAGATGGCAGATGATCCTAACAGAATATGACATACAGTACATGACCCAAAAAGCTATAAAGGGTAGTGTGCTAGCTAACCATCTTGCTCATCAGCAATACTCTCCCCCGAGCAGAGTTGGTCTCCCATCAGCCCCGAAAGGGGACAGTATCTCCAGCAAGTCAGCGATACTCTCCCCAACCAGAGTTAGTCTACTGTCAGCCTTAAGGAAGTTGGATATCCCCAGAAAATCTCAACATTCCCCAGCGGAGTACAGATGTTCCTAAGCAAGCATCCCCGACAGTCTTAATATTCCTCGACAAAAATATAAGATTGTTCCCCGGCAGAATACCAGACACCCCAGTGGAGCCACTTCCCCAGTACAGTTCAAAAGTTTCCCCAGGAGAGTTGAACCATCTCCCCAGTAGATTCTGGAAGCTTATCCCCAGTAGATTCTGGAAGCTTATCCCCAGTAGAGTCTGGAAGCTGGTCCCCTGCAGAGTACCAACGTATCTCTCCCCGACCATATTCAGAGGTTGTTCCCCACCAGAGCCTATAACTGGGTTATCCTCAGCAAATTACAACGGAAAGATCGTTCTCGGCGAAATTCTTCCTATCCCTAGCGGATTTCATCAAATTCCTCAACAAAACTTATCAACGGTATCCCCAGCAGAGTTATTGTTAAAGTCTCAGCGAAGCATCTCTTCCCACAAAATAATTCTCCGCAGAGTAATTTCTCCAACAAGTTTATTCCCCAACAGAGTCATCTTCTCCTACCGGTTCATCCTAGCAATCATCATCCCCAGCGGAAACGAAGAACTCTCTTCAACATCAGCCCAGGATTCAACTAACTTCCCGACATTCGTCAAGGATTTATTTTCCCAGACGAAAACACATTCATAAACATATCACATTTCATACATCCTTCTTACATACATGATAAAGCGCATACGACACGATCTCATTTATTTTTGAGAACATCATGACATCATGCATTTCATACATCATGACATTGCATACGACTAATGTTTGCCTTTTCAGGAAAAGGTCAATCAAAAGACGATTATCATCAACTTTCGCAGTTCCAGATTCGATACTTGTATCTAGCCAGGGCATATCTGTAGACGACTAATTCCAGATTCGATACCTGTATCTAGCCAGGGCATATCTGTGAGTGATTGATTGTAGATTCGATACCTGTATCCAGCCAGGGCATATCTGCATGAAGAGTTTAGAGATTCGATACCTGTATCCAGCCAGGGCATATATGTAGACGACTAATTCCATATTCGATACCTGTATCTAGCCAAGGCATATCTGTGAGTGATTGATTGTAGATTCGATACCTGTATCTAGCCAGGGCATATCTGCATGAAGAGTTTAGAGATTCGATACCTGTATCCAGCCAGGGCATATCTGTAAGACGACTAATTCCAGATTCGATACCTGTATCTAGCCAGGGCATATCTGTGAGTGATTGATTGTAGATTCGATACCTGTATCCAGCCAGGGCATATCTGCATGAAGAGTTTAAAGATTCGATACCTGTATCCAGCCAGGGCATATCTGTAGACGACTAATTCCAGATTCGATACCTGTATCTAGCCAGGGCATATCTGTGAGTGATTGATTGTAGATTCGATACTTGTATCCAGCCAGGGCATATCTGCATGAAGAGTTTAGAGATTCGATACCTGTATCCAGCCAGGGCATATTTGTAGACGACTAATTCCAGATTCGATACCTATATCTATCCAGGGCATATCTATGAGTGATTGATTGTAGATTCGATAACTGTATCCAGCCAGGGCATATCTGCATGAAGAGTTTAGAGGTTCGATACCTGTATCTAGCCAGGGCATATCTGTAGACGACCAGTTCCAGATTCGATACCTGTATCTAGCCAGGGCATATCTGCATGAAGAGTTTAGAGATTCGATACATGTATCCAGCCAGGGCATATCTGTAGACGACCAGTTCCAGATTCGATACCTGTATCTAGCCAGGGCATATCTGTGAGCGATTAATTGTGGATTCGATACCTGTATCTAGCCAGGGCATATCTGCATGAAGAGTTTAGAGATTCGATACCCTTATCCAGCCAAGGCATATCTGTAGACGACCAGTTCCAGATTCGATACCTGTATCTAGCCAGGGCATATCTGTGAGCGATTGATTGTAGATTCGATACCTGTATCTAGCCAGGGCATATCTGCATGAAGAGTTTGAAGTTCCGGATTCGATACCTGTATCTAGCCAGGGAATATCTGTGAGCGATTGATTGTAGATTCGATACCTGTATCTAGCCAGGGCATATCTGCATGAAGAGTTTAAAGTTCCAGATTTGATACCTGTATCTAGCCAGGGCATATCTGTGAGCGACTGATTGTGGATTCGATACCTGTATCTAGCCAGGGCATATCTGCACAAAGAGTTTGAAGTTCCAGATTCGATACCTGTATCTAGCCAGGGCATATCTGTGAGCGATTGATTGTAGATTCGATACCTGTATCTAACCAGGGCATATCTGCATGAAGAGTTTGAAGATCAACACCTGTAACAGGCCAGGAAATTATCTTTCTTTCTCAAGTACGCAAGTTCTCGCTAAGGAATCTCTTACGCGATCGACACTCCCGGATGGCATCTTTAAGCCCATCTCCATAATCGTCCATTACATTTCCAAATGGCATCTATAAGCCCATTCTAGACAAGGTTCTGCCACATCTCCAGATGGCATCTATAAGCCCATCCTCCTATCCATCATCTCTCCAAATGACATCTGTAAGCCCATTCTCGCCATCACATTGCTGATACCTCACTATGCGAGTGCAAATTTCTGGGCACTCTAGTGTTCAATCATCTTCCACCTTCGGATCACGAAAGGCACGCAAGCCAATCTATATCCTCAGGTCTAAGAAGATTGAACAGGGGCAACTGTTGTACCCCAAAATTTGCCCTCCCATATTTCTCAAAACATTTCAAGAAAAATTCACAATTCCAACCCGGCGCGTCATATTCAGGTGTTCTTTCACCAAGATATCTCTGATAACATATTCTCAAATTCAGGTTCGGCTCAAGAGTCAATTCTTTAAAGAAGGTATCCGAATGTGTGAGTTTTCTCGAAGAAATATGGTGAAAAAGTGTGCTGAAAGTGCAGTTTTTACGCGCTAAAAAATTCATAACTTGAAGATCGTGGCTCGTTTTGAACCCGTTCCGGTGGCCAAAATTCCGTCTTGACATTATCTACGTTTTCATCTCTCACGGCTGGAAGCCAATTTCGATCATAAGGTCTTCAAAAATGGGGATTTATCAAGTATTTTCATACAGAAAATTTGTGACAGAAGTTTATTTGTGTCATGTTCAGAAAATCATAACTTGGTCGATTTTCATCGTATCGAGCCGGTTCCGGCGCCAAAATTTCAAAAATTGAGTTGGCTACATTTTCACAGAAGGTATTGAGTTCAATTGGTATTCAAAAGGCCTTCGTTTTTTGCTCAGAGTGCATGACACGCTGAAAATCCTGAATGCTGAATACTATTTCATCTGGGCCGAAACTTCGAAAATTCATAACTCGGTCAATTTTTATCGGATTGGGCTCATATTTTTACACAAGGTCACTGACTCATAGATCTACAACTTTACTTCAAAAGTCGAGCCCAGATTATGCTCCGATCAATACCAGTTGTTTATTGAAGAACGTGTCAGAGTCGACACTAGAGCCCAAAATAAGTTTGTCTGAGCTAAAACTTCAAAAATTCATAACTAATTCACCGTTTATCCGATTGAGCCAATTTTCGGACAGGAGTTAGTTCTCGATATCGGCTACATTTTTTTTCTTCAGATTTCAACTTCAAAAATTGCACTTAAGTCCCTGCGATTTAGCCTGGAAAGTGACGAACTCAAGTGAACATTGGAGGCCCAATTGCACATTCAAAGCCCATTTTCTTTACCCTAATTTCCATTATATAATCACATTCTTTTCACACAAACCAAAGGAAGAAAAAAACCTTGCCACAACACTGTCAGAATATCAAATTCTTTCAAGAACCCCAAAACCTTGAAATCCTTATTACAAATCTCTCTCTCACTACAAACAAGCCATCACAGTTACAAACCAACATCTCACTACAAACAAGCCATGTCAGTTACAAACCAACATCTTACTACTTCTTCAGTAAGGGTAAGGATGACTTGATCTCCATGATCAAAAGGGCATAAAAGCATTCATGTCACTACTTTTCCAGTAAGGGTAAGGTTGATTTGATCTCCATGATCAAAAGGGTATAATCATTCATACATGCCATATTGACCTAAACATTAAATTTCTTCATATATTGGCTTTATTTGTATTTTATGATACATAGTAATTTATTTAATGTGTTCATGAGATTCAACACTGCAGATTTAGACAGGATCCCATGCAGGTTCATTAAAGAATGTTGAGGCCAAAACACAAATGGCCAAATGGCCAAAACAGAACAACTTACGCATGACACCAATACATGGCGAGACAGACATCATGAGAAGGTTAAGGAACGTTGAGGCCAGAACACAAATGGCCAAAAGCCAAAACACAAATGGCCAAAACAAAACAGTTTACACATGACGCCAACAACTGTTTCACCCCTCCAATCAGGCCCGTATACTCCTAAACTCTCTCTCTATTTTTATTATTTTCCTTTAATTAATTAATCGTTATGCTTTTTATTAATCACTAACCAATTAACATTTTTTCCTAATAAAATCAAAAACAAAAAAATATTTTATTTATTAAAATTAACTTCGTCACTTTTATTTTTGTAAATAAATTAATTTAATCAATTTAGTTTTAATTAGATTTAACTTTTAATATTTTTTGCAATATTTAAATCAATTTAGAATATTAGGTTTTTATTAGCATTAATTCAATTTATTTTATTTCTTTAAAAACTCAAAAATCCAAAAATATTTTCATTATTTAATTTAATTTAATTGTTCATTTAATTTAATTCCATTTAATTCAAAAATAACAAAAAAAAAACCACTTTCTTTCAAAAAAGGGTCAAAACCCCAAAAAACTCGCATCCGATTTAATTTCCCGCACGCGATCCATTTTATCATATTATTGTATCTGTTTCCCGGTTTGTAATAGATAATTAGGACTTTAATTATTTATCGCTTTATTTTACTTTCCGCAATTTAAATTAAAGGGTTTGTTTTTGGCGATGTAAATACCCGACGCCTTGTAATAGTTTAGCTTTATTTTCCGCAACTATTAACTGCTAGATGTATGCTAACTAGGCTATGCATGACAAGACTTATCCTTAAAATAAAATCAATCGTAGCTCACCATAACATGTACAAAGATAACATAAACTGAAACTCGACACACTCGCACATGCCACTCTTAGGGTACGCCTCACTTGGTTGCCTCAACGTGGTCATTGAGTATAAGGTGTTTTAGAGGTCGCCCTCCTGTCTAAAGATCCAGTTGCCTCGAAACAGTTGCCTCGGATAAAAAAGTATCTAGGAGATTAGGGTTACCGCTAAGGCGTCCTACTATTGCTTTGGTGACCACATGTCCCTATAATCGAATTGACCCGAAAACTCCAACGACGGTGCTACCTACTTCTCAATAGTGGGATAGTACTGTCTAAAGGACTCTTACACAACTTAATTCCTTAGAGTAGGTAGATTTCTCCCGGGTACTTGCTCTTTCAAAAACAAAAACAACTTTTCGCACCTACACTTTCAAAGAGTTTTCAAACAAACATTTCATACACTCTTGAGGACTGATACAAGATTTACTTAGAAGTTTTCAAAACGAAACTTTTTCAAAACCCACAAACACAAGAAAAGCAAACAATTTTTGAAAACATAGTGAGCAAGTACCTAAGAGCCCGTGGATAACCACGAATAGAAAGGGTGCTAACACCTTCCCTTTCTATAATCTACCTCCCGAACCGAGAAACATCTCGAAAAGGAATTTTGTTGTGCTTTTGTCCTTTCCATATTGGAGAACATAAAAGATGGTGGCGACTCTTGCTTACCGCGACATTTCGTGAACCAGCATTCAAAAACAGTCAGTTCTATTTCCACCAATCACAGAACTGGCGACTCTGCTGGGGATAATTTATAAGTGAGGTGTACCTTAGGATTAGACCACTCTTATGTTTTCAATTGTATGTCTTGATTGCTTTTATATTGTGGGCTTGCATCAGAAGTTTCATAGATCCTAACCCGGATCTGGGGAATACCCTTTAGGTAGCATAAGCTGTGAGGGACCTGTCCGGCGTAGACCGACACGGGTGAAGCAGTGGCTACGTTGGTGTGACACCTTGGTCTGTACCGATATCCCTTGTGTTGCAACGAGGAGAATATGGGTCTTCTGAGGAGTCATTAAGCACCAACCGACCTTAGAACCTTAAATTGACCCAACTTGGCCATAGAACAGTAGCAGTATGCTACACTCATTGAGGCTAAACTCTCGCGATGGTTCTGGCTGCAAGAAAAGATTGCGATGCTGGAGTTATGACCGATTGAGGGTAGTCAGTGATATTGAGATCCTCTAGAACCCGATTACTATTTTCTAGGACAGGTCTTAACCAACGGAACTGAAAGAGGGTAGTACCTAAACTTCATGCTGGCCTAAAATCTAAGGGCTCTTTTGTGTGACTTGTGTGCCTTCATACTTGAACTACTTGCATACTTGTTATCTAACAACACGAGTTCCTTGCAGGTTTTGTTTACAGTCCTTAATTGGGACTCATTACAGGGCCTACTTACATCACTCCATGCATAGCATAACATCATACCATTGCATGCATCCTGCATAAGGACTAACCCATTTCAAGGATCTCAAGGGTTTATGATGCAGGTCATGATGAACCAAATGTCTAGCAAGGGGCAAAGGGGATTTATTTTCCTCTAGCCAAGGTTGTCAGGGGCTATGACCCACTCGATATGGTGAGCCTTGACTCTTGAAGAAGGACTCTCAACAATATGCAGTTCCTTCAATCAAGCTACCAGATTCAAATTCTAACAATTTTCTTGTTTACCCCGCGAGATCCTTGAAAACATTGCATACATATATCATACATATCATTGCATAACAGGTACCCTTGTTACAGGTCACTTACCTTCTTCGCTGTTTATTTCAGCAATGGCTTTCCAACTAGACAACCAGGATCTCCGTACTCAAGAGACTCAGTTCAGGGAAATCTTCATAAGCCTATCCAAGGGGCAGGAAGAATTGAGAACACTCCTCATGGGGACTTTGGTCAGGAACAGTCCAGAAGACGGTAAGGATGAACGGCTGAAACATATGCAAGCTGAGATAGACGCAATGAGGACTCAGATGTTGGGGAAGATGGCCCTTATCCAAGACTTAGCTCGGGAGCAAGAAGAGTTGAAAGCCATGATCAACCAGCTTCAGCAAGACAGTATGAAGCAAGTAGTCAAGGCTGGGGACCAAACCAGTAATCAGCTTCCAAGTAGTCAAAGGTTTGGCTCAATGAATAGACCTCTCCAAGCTGCTACTACTTCACAGGTCCAACAACGACCTCGCCAAGAACAACGGGTTGATCAGCGCAAGCCAAACAAGCCCGGGAGGCAATTCACTAAGCTCAACATATCACCGTCTCAAGCTTTACAACACCTGTTAAGGTTGAATTTGGTAACTCTAAGGGACCCTCCTAAGAATCCGAACACTACACCTTCAAAGTACAACCCCAATGCCCGCTGCGCTTACCATTCTGACAGCCCGGGACACGACACAAACGATTGTTGGACTCTGAAGAACAAGATCCAAGACCTGATTGATGAAGGAGCATTGGAATTCACACAAGATGGTCAGGCGGAGTTCTTCTACCATCCCTCCAAGGTTCACCATTTGAAGTGACAAGTCCTGAGACTAGAAGACTTTTTGTTCATTGGAATTTTCAATTTGTAATTTTCTTTTGATTGTTCAAACATTTATTCATGTCAAACTTTATTATTTTATCAATGCATCGCATATGTCTGTTTTGAATCAATCCATTCGTATCCACTATATTTAAATTGCTTTCATTCTTTGTGATGTTCAACTCTTGATTAAAAAAATTTTTTTTTTAAACCTTTTGAGGGAGGATGACGAAAACGATACCACGATCTTTACAATATGCTTTTGAATAGACCCCGCTGATGAAGTACAGGCATTGTTTCAAATCCTAAACAGTGGAGTTATAAGGAAGATAATCCCTAGTCAACCCCTTTGAGCCAAAGAAGTTGGAGTTTTCTTTTCAAAAATTAAAACCCTTAATCATAACCCGGGGCAGTGTAGTTTTCTCAGTTGATCCAGGTGCACAATGAATGATGTCAAAGGAGTCCTTCCAACACAAAAGATGGGGATGGTTCTGTATAATCATAAGGACAGGCAGTCATTATCTCTCAGAAATAAAAACCCAATAAGTCAAAACCTATGAAGGAGACTTACAAAACTGGGGCATCCCGCTGACTGTAATTCCAAAAAAGGAAACAGTTCAGGCAAAAAACAGGGATAATGAAATCAAAAAGAAAGAGGTCATACAAACCCTCAACAAAAACAAAATGACTGCCTGTTCAAAATAAATTGTCAATATCCGAACCATCACCGGAATATCAGAGCAAAGACTCAAACAAGGTCTAACGCCCGATTAGCTAAGTTTAGGTTTGAAGAACATCACGAAGAACGGGTGGGTACAAATAAAATTTGAGCCTTTATCCTTTGTTTCTAAAACCGTGAACCAGGCCACGTTATAACCCTTAAAAAGTCCTAGCTGAAGCATGGGTTAGTTCGAAAGCATACTGTTACGAAAGGTATCCTGACTCCTTAAGGCTCGCTGTAAAATCTTGAGTTAACATCACATTTTACAAAATTTGCTTGTTTTACTGAAAAAATACATTTTCAAAAACTTCAAGACAGACATAAGCTTTGCATTTTTAAAATGACATTTGTTTGCATATGATTATTTGTTCGAACAACAAAGAAATTCGCACGATGAATATCTTGTGAACAAAAATCTTCTCAATAAAAAGGTCATCTCAAAGGAAAAAACACTTCCAACCAAGGGACAAACATGATCATTGTCCATCATCTGGGGCAGTTAAGTCAAGATTCAGGGAATCTCTCAAAAATGCCAAACAGCCAGGGGCAGATCTCTATTTGAGCCACTTGGGGCATTGAACAGGAATTCCAGCAACGAATCTTGCATGATCGAACGAAGATCTTCTGGTAGTCTGACAACTCCACACTACTGACAGTGACAACTCCCTACACTCCGAGAATGTGGACATAGTCGGAAAAATACTACGCATAATCAAAGACCCGCTAGGTTGACACACCTAGGCAAAAATAAGGGCTTCCCGGCGAACCAAAAGGGTTCGGGCAAAAATAAGGGATGAAAATGAAAAAATCTGTACACCCGGCAAGTCGAAAACCTGAAAAGGCGGCTTGGGCAAAAATGGGTATCCCGGTGGACTGAAAACCCGAAAGGGCGGTCCAGGCAAAAGTTAGGGATCACAGCGTACGACTATGTCCCGTCATCTCGTCACTTGCCTACCAGAAGAAGAATTGTCAAATCGGCAGTTATCAAGCCTCCACAGGCACTTTCTCCCACAAAAGCTGGGGCAATAAGAATTGTCTAAGTGATCTAGTTGCTCTGTCCACCAAGGTACCAAGGTAGGTTCGGCTGAAGAACGTAACCAAGATACGTCCACTCCCCGTAGAGTAAGACAAATCAGCAATACTCTCCCCCGAGCAGAGTTGGTCTCCCATCAGCCCCGAAAGGGGACAGTATCTCCAGCAAGTCAGTGATACTCTCCCCAAGCAGAGTTAGTCTACTGTCAGCCTTAAGGAAGTTGCATATCCCCAGAAAATCTCAACATTCCCCAGCGGAGTACAGATGTTCCTAAGCAAGCATCCCCGACAGTCTTAATATTCCTCGACAGAAATATAAGATTGTTCCCCGATAGAATACCAGACACCCCAGTGGAGCCACTTCCCCAGTACAGTTCAAAAGTTTCCCCAGGAGAGTTGAACCATCTCCCCAGTAGATTCTGGAAGCTTATCCCCAGTAGATTCTGGAAGCTTATCCCTAGTAGAGTCTGGAAGTTGGTCCCCTGCAGAGTACCAACGTATCTCTCCCCGACCATATTCAGAGGTTGTTCCCCACCAGAGCCTATAACTGGGTTATCCTCAGCAAATTACAACGGAAAGATCGTTCTCGGTGAAATTCTTCCTATCCCTAGCGGATTTCATCAAATTCCTCAACAAAACTTATCAACGGTATCCCCAGCAGAGTTATTGTTAAAGTCTCAGCGAAGCATCTCTTCCCACAGAATAATTCTCCGCAGAGTAATTTCTCCAACAAGTTTATTCCCCAACAGAGTCATCTTCTCCTACCGGTTCATCCTTGCAATCATCATCCCCAGCGGAAACGAAGAACTCTCTTCAACATCAGCCCAGGATTCAACTAACTTCCCGGCATTCGTCAAGGATTTATTATCCCAGACGAAAACACATTCATAAACATATCACATTTCATACATCCTGCTTACATACATGATAAAGCGCATACGACACGATCTCATTTATTTTTGAGAACATCATGACATCATGCATTTCATACATCATGACATTGCATACGACTAATGTTTGCCTTTTCAGGAAAAGGTCAATCAAAAGACGATTATCATCAACTTTCGCAGTTCCAGATTCGATACCTGTATCTAGCCAGGGCATATCTGTAGACGACTAATTCTAGATTCGATACCTGTATCTATCCAGGGCATATCTATGAGTGATTGATTGTAGATTCGATACCTGTATCCAGCCAGGGCATATCTGCATGAAGAGTTTAGAGATTCGATACCTGTATCCAGCCAGGGCATATCTGTAGATGACTAATTCCAGATTCGATACCTGTATCTAGCCAGGGCATATCTGTGAGTGGTTGATTGTAGATTCGATACCTGTATCCAGCCAGGGCATATCTGCATGAAGAGTTTAAAGATTCGATACCTGTATCCAGCCAGGGCATATCTGTAAGATGACTAATTCCAGATTCAATACCTGTATCTAGCCAGGGCATATCTGTGAGTGATTGATTGTAGATTCGATACCTGTATCCAGCCAGGGCATATCTGCATGAAGAGTTTAGAGATTCGATACCTGTATATAGCCAGGGCATATCTATAGACGACTAATTCCAGATTCGATACCTGTATCTAGCCAGGGCATATCTGCGAGTGATTGATTGTAGATTCGATACCTGTATCCAGCCAAGGTATATCTGCATGAAGAGTTTAGAGATTCGATACCTGTATCCAGCCAGGGCATATTTGTATACGACTAATTCCAGATTCGATACCTGTATCTAGCCAGGGCATATCTATGAGTGATTGATTGTAGATTCGATACTTGTATCCATCCAGGGCATATCTGCATGAAGAGTTTAGAGATTCAATACCTGTATCCAGCCAGGGCATATCTGTAGACGACCAGTTCCAGATTCGATACCTGTATCTAGCCAGGGTATATCTGCGAGCGATTGATTATGGATTCGATACCTGGATCTAGCCAGGGCATATCTGCATGAAGAGTTTAGAGATTCGATACCTGTATCCAGCCAGGGCATATCTGTAGACGACCAGTTCCAGATTCGATACTTGTATCTAGCCAGGGAATATCTGTGAGCGATTAATTGTGGATTCGATACCTGTATCTAGCCAGGGCATATCTGCATGAAGAGTTTAGAGATTCGATACCTGTATCCAGCCATGGCATATCTGTAGACGACCAGTTCCAGATTCGATACCTGTATCTAGCCAGGGCATATCTGTGAGCGATTGATTGTAGATTCGACACCTGTATCTAGCCAGGGCATATCTGCATGAAGAGTTTGAAGTTCCGGATTCGATACCTGTATCTAGCCAGGGCATATCTGTGAGCGATTGATTGTAGATTCGATACCTGTATCTATCCAGGGCATATCTGCATGAAGAGTTTGAAGTTCCAGATTCGATACATATATTTAGCCAGGGCATATCTGTGAGCGATTGATTGTGGATTCGATACCTGTATCTAGCCAGGGCATATCTGCACAAAGAGTTTGAAGTTCCAGATTCGATACCTGTATCTAGCCAGGGCATATCTGTGAGCGATTGATTGTAGATTCGATACCTGTATCTAGCCAGGGCATATCTGCATGAAGAGTTTGAAGATCAACACCTGTAACAGGCCAGGAAGTTATCTTTCTTTCTCAAGTACGCAAGTTCTCGCTAAGGAATCTCTTACGCGATCGACACCCCCGGATGACATCTTTAAGCCCATCTCCACAACCGTCCATTATATTTCGAAATGGCATCTATAAGCCCATTCCAGACAAGGTTCTGCCACATCTCCAGATGGCATCTATAAGCCCATCCTCCTATCCATCATCTCTCCAAATGGCATCTGTAAGTCCATTCTCGCCATCACATTGTTGATACCTCACTATGCGAGTGCAAATTTCTGGGCACTCTAGTGTTCAATCATCTTCCACCTTTGGATCATGAAAGGCACGCAAGCCAATCTATATCCTCAGGTCTAAGAAGATTGAACAGGGGCAACTGTTGTACCCCAAAATTTGCCCTCCCATATTTCTCAAAACATTTCAAGAAAAATTCACAAGTCCAACCCGACGCGTCATATTCAGGTGTTCTTTTGCCAAGATATCTCTGATAACATATTCTCAAATTCAGGTTCAGCTCAAGAGTCAATTCTTTAAAGAAGGTATCCGAATGTGTGAGTTTTCTCGAAGAAATATGGTGAAAAAGTGTGCTGAAAGTGCAGTTTTTACGCGCTAAAAAATTCATAACTTGAAGATCGTGGCTCGTTTTGAACCTGTTCCGGTGGCCAAAATTCCGTCTTGACATTATCTACGTTTTCATATCTCATGGCTGGAAGCCAATTTCGATCAGAAGGTCTTCAAAAATGAGGATTTATCAAGTATTTTCATACAGAAAATTTGTGACAGAAGTTTATTTGTGTCATGTTCAGAAAATCATAACTTGGTCGATTTTCAACGTATCGAGCCGGTTCCGGCGCCAAAATTTCACAAATTGAGTTGGCTACATTTTCACAGAAGGTATTAAGTTCAAACAGTATTCAAAAGGCATTCGTTTTTTGCTCAGAGTGCATGACACGCTGAAAATCCTGAATGCTGAATATTATTTCATCTGGGCCGAAACTTCGAAAATTCATAACTCGGTCAATTTTTATCGGATTGGGCTCATATTTTTACACAAGGTCACTGACTCATAGATCTAAAACTTTTCTTCAAAAGTCGAGACCGGATTATGCTCCGATCAATACCAGTTTTTTATTGAAGAACGTGTCAGAGTCGACACTGGAGCCCAAAATAAGTTTGTCTGAGCTGAAACTTCAAAAATTCATAACTAATTCACTGTTTATCCGATTGAGCCGATTTTCGGACAGGAGTTAGTTCTCGATATCGGCTACATTTTGTTTTCAGATTTCAACTTCAAAAATTGCACTTAAGTCCCTGCGATTTATCCTGGAAAGTGACGAACTCAAGTGAATATTGGATGCCCAATTGCACATTCAAAGCCCATTTTCTTTACCCTAATTTCTATTATATAATCACATTCTTTTCACACAAACCACAGGAAGAAAAAAACCTTGCCACAACACTGTCAGAATATCAAATTCTTTCAAGAACTCTAAAACCTTGAAATCCTTATTACAAATCTCTCTCTCACTACAAACAAGCCATCACAGTTACAAACCAACATCTCGCTACAAACAAGCCATGTCAGTTACAAACCAACATCTTACTACTTCTTCAGTAAGGGTAAGGCTGACTTGTTCTCCATGATTAAAAGGGCATAAAATCATTCATGTCACTACTTTTCTAATAAGGGTAAGGTTGATTTGATCTCCATGATCAAAAGGGTATAATCATTCATACATGCCATATTGACCTAAACATTAAATTTCTTCATATATTGGCTTTATTTGTATTTTATGATACATAGTAATTTATTTAATGTGTTCATGAGATTCAACACTGCAGATTTAGACAGGATCCCATGCAGGTTCATTAAGGAACGTTGAGGCCAAAACACAAATGGCCAAAAGCCAAAAGCCAAATGACCAAAACAGAACAGCTTACACATGACACCAATACATGGCGAGACAGACATCATGAGAAGGTTAAGGAACGTTGAGGCCAGAACACAAATGACCAAAAGCCAAAACACAAATGGCCAAAACAAAACAGTTTACACATGACGCCAACAACTGTTTCACCCCTCCAATCAGGCCCGTATACTCCTAAACTCTCTCTCTATTTTTATTATTTCCCTTTAATTAATTAATCGTTATTCTTTTTATTAATCACTAATCAATTAACATTTTTTCCTAATTAAATCAAAAACAAAAAAAATATTTTATTTATTAAAATTAACTTCGTCACTTTTATTTTTGTAAATAAATTAATTTAATCAATTTAGCTTTAATTAGATTTAACTTTTAATATTTTTTGCAATATTTAAAATCAATTTAGAAATTAGGTTTTTATTAGCATTAATTCAATTTATTTTATTTCTTTAAAAACTCAAAAATCCAAAAATATTTTCATTATTTAATTTAATTTAATTGTTCATTTAATTTAATTCCATTTAATTCAAAAATAACAAAAAAAAAACCACTTTCTTTCAAAAAAGGGTCAAAACCCCAAAAAACTCGCCGATTTAATTTCCCGCACACGATCCATTTTATCATATTATTGTATATGTTTCCCGGTTTGTAATAGATAATTAGGACTTTAATTATTTATCGCTTTATTTTACTTTCCGCAATTTAAATTAAAGGATTTGTTTTTGGCGATGTAAATACCCGACGCCTTGTAATAGTTTAGCTTTATTTTCCACAACTATTAACTGCTAGATGTATGCTAACTAGGCTATGCATGACAAGACTTATCCTTAAAATAAAATCAATCGTAGCTCACCATAACATGTACAAAGATAACATAAACTGAAACTCGACACACTCGCACATGCCACTCTTAGGGTACGCTTCACTTGGTTGCCTCGACGTGGTCATTGAGTATAGGGTGTTTTAGAGGTTTCCCTCCTGTCTAAAGATCTAGTTGCCTCGAAACGGTTGCCTCAGATAAAAAAGGATCTAGGACATTAGGGTTACCACTAAGGCGTCCTACTATTGCTTTGGTGACCACATGTCCCTATAATCGAATTGACCCGAAAACTCCAACGACGGTGCTACCTACTTCTCAATAGTGGGATAGTACTGTCTAAAGGACTCTTACACAGCTTAATTCCTTAGAGTAGGTAGATTTCTCCTGGGTACTTGCTTTTTCAAAAACAAAAACAACTTTTCGCATCTACACTTTCAAAAAGTTTTCAAACAAACATTTCATACACTCTTGAGGACTTATACAAGAGTTACTTAGAAGTTTTCAAAACGAAACTTTTTCAAAACCCACAAACACAAGAAAAGCAAACAATTTTTGAAAACATAGTGAGCAAGTACCTAAGAGCCCGTGGATAACCACGGATAGAAAGGGTGCTAACATCTTCCCTTTATATAATCTACCTCCCGAACCGAGAAACATCTCGAAAAGGAATTTTGTTGTGCTTTTGTCCTTTCCATATTGGAGAACATAAAAGACGGTGGCGACTCTTGCTTACCGCGACATTTCACGAACCAACATTCAAAAACAGTCAGTTCTATTTCCACCAATCACAGATGCCATACTCCTTTTACTTCCAGACTTTGCTTCAACTGTACGAACAATATGGCAGAATACGAAGCATGCATCTTTGGTCTCAAGGCTGCCATAAACTTTGGAATCAAATCCTTAGTTGTGTTTGGAGACTCAGCTTTGATCATCAGTCAGATCAAAGGAGAATGGGACACTAAGCATCCAAACCTTATCCCTTACAAAGAACATGTTTTGACATTGTTACCACATTTCGAGCAGATTACCTTCGAGCATTTCCCGTGAGAAGAAAATTAGCTAGTAGATGCTTTAGCCACAATGTCATCTATGTTTAAACTTAATTGGGATAACGAGGCTCCCCAGATCACCATTGAACGAATGGACGAACCAGCACACTGTCACGAGATTAATACTGAAGAAGTAGTGGACCAGCCTTGGTTTCATGAAGTCAAAAGGTATCTCGAGGCTCAAGAATATCCAGAAGGAGCTTCAATCAATGATAAAAAGTTCCTAAGGAGATTCTCTGCTAAGTTCTTCCTAAGTAATGGCATCCTGTACAAACGTAATCATGATTCTATTTTGCTTCATTGTGTGGACAAGATTGAAGCTGAAAAGATCATGGCTGAATTACATGAAGGTACCTTTGGCACTCACTCTAGTGGGAATACGATGGCGAAGAAAATCCTACGGGCAGGCTATTATTGGTCTACCATGGAAGCAGACTGCTATCAACATTCCCGGACCTGTCATAAGTTTCAAATCTATGCAGACAAGGTGCACGTGCCTCTGGTTCCTCTAAATGTCTTAACAACTCCTTGGCCCTTTGCTATGTGGGGAATCGATATGATTGGAGAGATCAAGCCTACAACCTCCAATGGACACCGTTTCATTCTAGTGGCCATTGATTAATTCACAAAGTGGGTCGAAGCAACTTCCTTCGCATTCGTTACTAAGAATGTTGTTGCCCGCTTCATCAAGCAGAATCTTATTTGCCGGTACGGTATCCCAGAAAGGATCATCACTGATAATGGTACGAACCTTAACAATACTATGATCACCGTCTTGTGCGAGCAGTTCAAGATTCAACATCACAATTTATCCCCCTATCGGCCAAAGATGAATGATGCAGCCGAAGTTGCTAATAAAAACATTAAAAAGATCATACAGAAAATGACAGTCACCTACAAAGACTGGCATGAGATGCTACCGTTTTCTCTCCATGGGTACCGTACCACGGCTTGCAAATCAACTGGGACAACACCCTATTCTTTGGTTTATGGCATGGAGGTTGTTCTACCTATTGAGGTTCAGATCCCCTATTTAAGAATCATGAAGGATGCAGGTTTGAGTGAGGATGATTGGATTCAAACCCGACTTGATCAATTAAACTTAATTGATGAAAAGAGACTTACTGCTATTTGCCATGGTCAGACGTATCAAAAGCAGATGATCAAAGCTTTCAACAAGAAAGTCAAATGCCAAGTGTATCAAGTTGGAGATCTAGTGATCAAGCGCATCATCTTACCACAAAGTGATCCCAGGGGCAAATGGACTCCTACCTATGAAGGACCATTTGTAATCAAGAACATCTTTTCTAGTGGGGCAATGATATTAACCACCATAGACGGTGACGACCTGCCACACCCTGCTAACGCAGACATAGTCAAAAGATACTACGCATAAGAGACCCGCTAGGTTGACACACCTAGGCAAAACAAGGGAATCCCGGCGAACCAAAAGGTTCGGGCAAAAATTAGGGATAAAATAAAAAAATTTGTACACCCGGCAAGTTGAAAACCCGAAAGGGCGACTTGGGCAAAAAAGGGTTTCCCGATGGATCGAAAACCCGAAAAGGCGGTCTAGGTAAAAGTTAGGGAATTAAAGCGTATGACTGTGTCTCGTCGGATCACTTTGAGGATAATCTCTTTGCTAACAAACTCGAAGCTTCTGGTCAATTTAATCATCTTCGGACAAAGCAACAAATGGACAAGATATTCGGAGATACGAAGGCTATAGCAGAATGGGAACCCCATGGGATTATCACACATAGCTATCTTTCTTTGTATAAATTTTTCTTATTTTTAATGACACCATCCTCTTACTAGGATGTCTGTCTCCTTTGTACAAAATACTTATTCAAAGTAAATACAAAGATATCTCTTTAAAGTACAAAAAAATATTTGTCCTTTTCTTTTTTACACTTGTGTTTTATTTGCAAAAACGTCCAATGATTCATTAATGAACATATGCATTTGAACATAATTACTGTTTACAAATAAACGGAATAGAAAATAGCAATTACTGATAGGTTGAAAGAATAGGAAAACGTCTTTAGGCTATTCCATGAACAATCCCTACAATACGTCATTAAGATCCCCAGCGGAGCCAAAACTTCAAACTATTAATCCATAGTGGAAACCATCCAGTTTCTTCAAATTCCCCAACAAGTTGTCTTGAAGCCTGAAAAATCAACCGGATAACAGTTAACTTCAGTTACTCCCCAACCTAGGATAACTCCCTAGTAGAGTGGCAGACGACTGAAACTCCTGAACTTTTTCTAAACAGGAATAAGCTCTTTCCCCATAGAGTTTTCATTGCTCCCCGACAGAATGAAGATTCTCATTATTAATCCCCAGTAGAAGTCATCAAAGTTCTCTGGATTCCCCAAACAGATTCCTCAAGCAGTATATGGCATTACTCTCACAACATAATTTTTGTCAATAACTCCAACTTCAAGACATGAAGAATCCACATATCCTCAGCAGTCAAGGATTTATTTTCCTCAGCAATACAACAAATCAACTTACATGCGCATACATTACATCCATATATCATAAACATTGATAAAGAACATATATTGCATCACAAATTTCATGCAACATAACTTTGTGTTTTAGCTAACATTTTACCCTTTTCAGGATAAAATTAACAGCTATCATTAACGATGTTCAAAGATTTCAGATACAGTTCAGATACGCTCCAGATACGGATGCCATCCTGATACTCATTCAGATCTCAACATCTTTCAAATACAGTATGGATACGTTCTAGATACGTTTGCCATTTTGTCACTCAGATTCTAGTACAGATACACTCCAGACACGAAAGTCATTCTGTCACTTATTCAGATTCCAGTACAGATACACTCCAGACACGAAAGTCATTCTGTTACTCATGCAGATTCTAGTTCAGATACGCACCAGACACGGATGCCATCCTGATACTCATTCAGATTCAGCTTTCAGATACAGTTCAGATACGCACCAGATATGGATGCCATCCTGATACTCATTCAAATTCAGATTTCAGATACATTTCAGATACGCTCCAGATACGGATGCCATCCTGATATTCATTCAGACCCCAACTTCAAGATACAGTCCAGATACACTCCAGACACGAAAGTCATTCTGTCACTTATTCAGATTCTAGTCCAGATGCGGATGCCATTCTGTCGCTTATTCAGATTTCAAAATTCTAGATACAGTACAGATACACTCCAGACACGGAAGCCATTCTATTACTCATTCAGATTCAAGTACAGACACAACTCGGATACGCTCCAGATACGGACGCTATTCTATTTCTCATACAGATTCAGTCTCCAGATACAGTTCAGATACGTTCCAGATACGGACACCATTCTGATACTTATTCTTTTGACTTACAACTTACAATTCAACAAACATTCTTGAATGGAATCTACAAGCCCATCTCCAACAAGATTCTATCACCTCTCTAAATGGCATCTTTAAGCCCATTCCCTCAGCAACACTTTGTCGAGTGCAAATTTATGGGCACTCTAGTGTCCAATCATTTTTTACCTTCGAGTCACGAACGGAAAAACTCGCCAATCTAACTCTTCAGGTTCAAGAAGATTGAACAGGGGCAGTTGTTTTACCCCAAAATTTTGCCTCTCATTTTTCAAGACTTTTCTCACAAGACTTCTTGGACTCAAGACAGGATTAGGGTTTGGTCAGCTCAAGACACCTCATCTTGCACTGATAACCCAAAATTAGGGTTTGAGTTTGCACAAGGATTTTTGGAACACCAATGCTTCATGTGACTTTCATACATCATTTTGGACCCCTAAGATTGCTCATGATAAGTTTCAAGCCTTGAACAACATTTTTGATCAGTCAGTTGGACAATTGACCTAAAAATAAACTGTATTGGGGAAAAAGTCAACCATGGCCAATTTATAGTCAAACTTCATAATTTTTTATCCACATCAACATTTTATACTCATATGTACCATTTGATCAAGTTTGGATCACAACTCCTCAAGAAATTTGATTAAATCATCAAAAGGGCAAAATGGTCAAAATTAGGGTTTTGACTGAGAAAGGGCAATCTCTGATTTTTAACCTAGCCAATGACCAATTGAGTTCAAGCACGATTTCAAGGATTCAATGGCATCATCTTGACCTAATTACATGGTTCAAAAGATCTCAAGTTCATTGGACTAACAGATGAAATTTGCAGTCAACTGATCAAAAGTCAACTATATACTGAAAAGTCAAACTTTGACTTTTTGGTCAAAATCAAGTACCAAGGGTCATAATTCATCAAGATATGTTAAAATATGAAACTTGTTCACCAAGAAACTCAAATTTGAAAATTAGGGTTTTAATTTGAAAATTTTCATAGCTTAGAATTTTTCTAAGTATAAAATTTTTCTTATTTTTTCCCAACTTTTCACCACTTTTTCACCATGATGCATTTTGATTCAAGAAAAGTTCCCAACATGAAAGTTGTAGTCCTCTATGAAATCTACAACTTTTCTTCACAAACGTTTCCCAAAATATGCTTGGATCTCAAGTTATGAATTTGTGAATATAGGTCCATGAACTTCTTAACTTAGTGAAATTTTGCCCTAATTTAGGCAGGTTTTGGACCCAACTTCATGGACATTTTTCACCTAGTTCCAAGCGGTATATCAAATTGAATTTCAAATATGGATTATAGAGAACATTGCAAGCTTTCCAAAATGTCCAAGAACTCTCCAAGATCATTTTTTAGTAGGGAGAATCGAAGAAGGGAAGTTGGCATTTTCTCACTTTTGATCAAGCCATTTTCACATAGCATCAAGTTGCAAATCAAATCTATGCTAGTTATATCAGGTCCTAAGCTTGCTATAAACTCCATAATTAAATGCATACTCAGAATATAAAGCCTTTATCTTTGCTTTTGAAGCTTTACACAAGATGCATTTCCATTTTGGGCAAAAAGTTCACATTGCCATTTTCATAAAGAGGAACTTTTGCAACTTTGTCAAACTTGAGAATTGAACCTGTCCCCTTGATGCAAGCAAACTCTACAGCTCTCAAGCAATGTGTACCAACTCTTATCAGCCCTCAAGGAAGCTAGTACAAGCATGTGGATTGGTCATGTCAACTTTGCTTCAAGTAAAAGAAAAGTTGCCAAAAGGTCCAAAGCTTGCACAACTAGTAAGAGTTGACTTTGGATCACTTCTATACAAATATACAAACTTGTTATAAGGCATAGCACGCTTGGATTGAACCTGAAACACTCTCAAACTGAAAAACTCCAAAATTCTGCTCAAACACTCAAATTCTGCAAAAGCACAGCCAACACTCATTTGGCTCGTGAGTTTTGTGTTTAATCACTTCAAATATCTTAAACACTTGCTACCTAGCCAATCCAAGCCATCACCCTGGTTCTGTAACTCCTGTTTCAACATTTTCTATTTTTAATTTGGAAGCTTGCAGTTGGACTTAGTCAGGGAGTTCCAGCCATCCTCAAAGCAAGATAAGCATTGGAATAGCTTCAGTGAAGTTCAAGGAAGCTTAAACAATCACCAGGCCTCCATTAAAGTCCCTACATTGCCCTACTAGAATCTAGCTGAAAGAGGTATTTTTTCAAACTCTATCTCTCTGAATAGGCAACCTCAAGCCACGATTTGTGAAGGAAAAATGTAGTCCTTATCATAATGAAGTTGTACATACCATTACTTTTCATTTATATTACTTGTGCTGAGAGAATTTGAAGATTGAAAACTCTGAAAAAAGTAGGTCACGAATTAGGGGTTCCAAAATTCTCCTTGATCTTTAAGAGTTAGGTTACATAATTTACATGGTTGGAATCGTGAGCTCAAATGCCACATTTTTCATGTTATGAGTTTTCATTTTTGTGCAAGCATAAGGGAGATATAGTTTGAACTGGAAAACGCGCGCATGGAGGCTGAGCGAAGGACAGGGATGAAGTTCTGGGCTTTTTGGCGCCTTGGGCTTTTTGTTTTTGCTAATCACACCCCACTGACTTGCTACTGCACCCCCCTGGCTAATTTTTATATTTTTCATATTTTTTCATATATTTATATTTATTGCTTTTGATTATTTTTTTCTGAATAATAAAAAATCCTAAAAATAATTTCTTTATTTTTACAATTTTATTTTATTTATTTTATTAATTTTTTTACATGAAAATTAATTTATTTGATTAGAATAGGACTTATTTTCTTAAATACTTGTAAATAATCAAATATATTTTATATTTTTATTATACATGTTTATACTCACAAATACAAATTTTTACACACATATTTTTTTTTAAATATTTAAACATAATATTATTTATTATTTCTTATATACAAAAAATGTACAAAATAATAATATGAAACATGTATTTTCTTTTAATTGAAAATTAGGGTTTAATCCCTCCAAAAATAAATATTATTGTTTTCCTTTTTTTTAGGGTTTAAATTAAATAATATTTTTCTCATACAAAAACAAAACACAAAACTTTTTTTTTACATGAATCCATTGCATTGCATTTTAAATATTTGCCTTGTATTTATTTAATTCGCGCAATATTCGATTTGGTTGTAATAATATATTTAGGTTTATATTTGTGCAAAATCCCCATTCAAACTTGTATCCCCCCTCCCATAATAATTGTTGTAATAGCTTAGTATATTTACCTTTACACAATTTATCGCTTTTATACCATGATTAGTAATTAGGGTTTGCATGACAAGAACAAAAACAAAGCAAAATAGAAAACCCTAAATACAAGACAAAAGTATGAAAATGACACACTTTGCACACAAGCACCCTTAGGGTTTCTCCCACTTGGTTGCCTAAAATAAAATGGCCATGTTACGCATGCGAAGTATCTTGGCAAAACAAAACAAGTATAAGATCATAGCCCCTCGATGACGCTATTCAAAAGTTTCCTAAAAAAATGATCTTGGTCCCTCAAAATGCTAAGATACTTGGCAACATTGCTATCATGGTCATACGATGACCCACGCCCGTCCCGTTAACACCCAAAGATAGGGTTGTTTACCAAATCAATGGTAAATCAACAATGTCAAAGGAATAAAAATGTACAAGAAAGACATTTGAGTAGGTAGATAGCTTCTAAGTTACTTGCTCCTTTTCAAACAATCCCTGCTATTTTCAAAAACAAACACACAAATTTCAAAACATTTTACAAAAACATTGAAAACATTTTCAAAAGGAAAACATCTTTGTATACATTCTTACGAACGAGAATCATTACAAAGATTGCCTAAACGAATGGCCTCTTTTCAAAATACTTTCAAAATCACACCAAACACTATTTCAAACAAAGCAAAGCAAGTGATCTAAGCAAGTAACTAAGAGCCCATGGAAAACCATGGATGAAAAGGGTGCTAGCACCTTCCCTTTTCATAATCTACCCCCTGAACTCAAGAAAACATATTAAAGGTCTTTCCTGTGCTTTTTTACCTTTCCTTTTGGATAAAATAAAAGTCGGTGGCGACTCTTGCTAACCGCGACATTTGCGACAAAACGCAAAACCTCAAGTCAGTTCTCCCACCGTATCACACATAACATTTTCAAAACCTTTTCAAGGATCTCAAGGGCATATGATGCAGGGTCATGTTGAACCAGACGCCTATCCAGGCGCAAGAGGATTTATTCTTCTCTAATCAAACACTGTCAAATACCAAAGCATGGTAACTTGAGTCAAGGGCTATGACCCACTTGAAATGGTGAGCTTGATTCTAGTTGAAGGAAATTCACCGACACGAAGTTCTCCAGTTAAAATTGTTGATCAAAATTCAACTTCTAACATCTTCTTGTGTTTACCCCACAAGATCCTTGAAAACATACATCCACATATCATGCATCATATCATGATAGGCTTTTCCCACACAGACCTCTCATCTGCTTACTATTTATTTCAGTAGAGATGACACTAGAGCAGACTATCAAGGACATTCAGACTCAAAACGCTCAGATTCAGGAAATATTCTTGAACCTATCCAAGGGAAAAGAGGAAGTGAAAGCACTCCTCACTATAGGATTGACCATGGAGAATCTTGAGGACGACAGGGATGACCAGCTGGAACGGCTACAAACTGAAATGGCAATAATGAAAGTCCAGATGATGGGGCAACTAGTGGGCCAGATGGCTCTTATCCAAACCTTAGCTTGGGGACAAGAGGAGCTAAGGACCCTCATCAACAAGCTTCATCAAGATGGATGTAACCAGATGGGGAAAACAACTAGAATTGGGGATCAAGTCATTAATCAGCCTCCGATAAAGAGTGGACCTTTCCAAATTGCTGCCATGTCACGGGCCCGACAATAACCTCGTCAACAACAACAGGGGAATCAGCGCAAAGAGGTCGCACCTAAGAGACAATTCACCAGGATTGGCATGTCACTAGCTCAGGTACTACAACACATGTTGAAGGCGGAGCTAATTACATTAAAAGCTCCCCCCCCCAGAATCTTAATACTGCTGCTCCTAATTACCGTCCCAATGAGAGGTGTGCATACCATTCTGATGGTCCTGAGCATGATATAAACAATTGTTGGGCTCTGAAGAACAGAATTCAAGACCTAATCGGTGAAGGAGTGTTGGAATTTACACAATACGATCAATTGGAGCTCTTCTATCACCCCTCAAGAGTATCCATGTGAAGTGACGATCTGGGCGAGGAAATTTTCTGTTTATTCGAATTTTCAGTTGTAATTTCTTTGTTTGCTTAAACACTTATCTTTATGTCAGACTTTGGTTACTCTCATTAATGCATTAAATATGTTTGTCTTGAATCAATCCGTTCATTTTTGTTATATCTAAACTATGATTTTTACTCCCTTTATGATATTCAACTCTTGTTTCAAAAGTTGCAAGCCTTTAGAGGGAGGATGACGAAAACAATGCCTTCATCTCATACAATATACTTTTGGACAGACCTTGCTGACGATGTACAGGCGTTTTTTCAAATCCTAAACACTGGAGTATTAAGGAAGATAATCCCTAGTCAACCCCTTTGAGCCAAAGAAGTAGAAGTTTCCTTTTTACACAAATTGAAACCTTTAATCAAAACCTGGGGTAGGGTAGTCTCTCAGTTAATTCAAATGCGCGTTCAAATCGCAAACTCTTATCTCGTAATACAACGAATGACATCAAAAACATTCCTTTGGAATCAAAAGACAGTGATGTTTCCCTACCAAATAGGCATTCATTAGCTCTCAAGAGAAAAGCCCACTAAGTCAAAACCTACAGAGGAGACTTAAGAAAAACTAGGGCATCCTGCTGACCGTAAGAACAGTCAGGAAAAATTACGGATAATAAATTAAAATAAAGAAGTCACTGTAAATCCTCAACAACATGAAAAATGTTGCAAAAATGACTGCCTTCCGACAAACTTAACTTGTCTGAGCCATCACCAACGCTTCATTCCAGACTCAATTGGAGTTCAAACGCACAATTAACTGAGTTTAGGACTGAAGAACATCACGAAGAGCGGGTGGGTACAAATAAACTTTGAGCCTTTATCCTTTGTTTCTTAAACTGTGAACCAAGCCACACTACAACCTCTCAAAAGTCCTAATTGAAGCATGGGTTAGTTCGAAAGCATACTGTGAATACTCGGATTGGATTACTAATATCGTGTTCGTTCCTAAGAAAGATGAGAAGGTGCACATGTGTATGGATAATTGGGATTTGAATAAAGAAAGCCCAAAGGACGACTTCCCATTACCTCACATTAATGTATTGGTAGATAATACAACTCAGTCCTCAGTTTTCTCCTTCATGGATGGTTTTTCAGGGTACAATCAGATTAAGATGGCCCCGGAAGACATGACGAAGACGACATTCACTACTCCATGGGGTACTTACTATTATAAGGTCATGCCTTTTGGCCTCAAAAGTGTTGGTGCAACATATCAACGTGCTATGGTAACACTCTTTCATGGTATGATTCATGAAGAGATTGGAGTATATGTCGATGATATGATTGCAAAATCACAAACAGAGGAGGAACATTTGGTCCATCTACAAAAGTTGTTCATGCGTCTGCAAACATTCAGGCTAAGGCTTAATTCGAACAAGTGCACATTTGGGGTGCGATCTGGAAAACTACTTGGTTTCATCGTAAGTCAACGAGGAATTGAAGTAGATCCCAACAAAGTGAAAGAAATACAGAATATGCCAGCATCAAAAAATGAAAAAGAAGTAAGAGGGTTCCTTTGGAGATTGAACTACATAGCCAGGTTCATCTCTCATCTCACGGCTACTTGCGAACCCATCTTCAAATTGCCGCGTAAGAATCAAGATATCCAATGGGGTGATAATTGCTAGGAAGCCTTTGAAAAGATCAAAAAGTATCTCCAAGAGCCACTGGTCCTCATTCCTCCAGTGCTTGGGAGGCCACTCATCATGTACTTGACGGTGCTGGAAGGATCTATGGGTTGTGTGATTGGACAACATGACAAAACATGACGTAAAGAGCACACCATTTATTATCTGAGTAAAAATTTTACCGATTGCGAATCTAGGTATTCTTTGCTTGAAAAAACTTGTTGTGCGCTTGCTTGGGCAGCTCGACGTCTAAGGCAATATATGCTGACATACACGACTTTTCTAATATCAAAGATGGACCCGATAAAGTATATATTTGAAAAACCAGCACCCACGGACAGGCTTTCCCGATGGCATATGTTTTTATCTGAATATGACATTTAGTATGTTACACAAATGGCTCTTAAGGGTAGAATTCTTGCGGATCATCTCACTAATCAGCCGTTGGAAGAGTACCAATCAATGAAATTTGACTTTCCTGATGAAGATGTTATGAAGCTTGACGATTATGATGGGGTCAATCCAGAAGAGCGATGGACTCTTACGCTTGATGGTGCCTCGAACGTTATAGGTTATGGAATTGGGGTAATACTGACTTCTACACGTAACACTCATACACCGTTTACGGCCCGGTTATGTTTCAATTGTACGAACAATGTGGAAAAATACAAAGCCTGTGTGATAGGTCTCGAGGCAGCCATCGACCTCAAAATCAAAATCCTTGAAGTCTTTGGAGACTATGCTTTAGTCATACATCAAGTACGAGGTGATTGGGAAACGAAGCACCCCAGTTTGATTCCGTACAGAGACTACATCTTGCAGCTAATACCTACTTTTGATGAAATCACCTTTGAACACATTCCCAGGGATCAAAACCAGTTGGTCGATGCTTTAGCTACTTTAGCATCAATGTTCTCGATAATCTTTCTGAATATGGCGCCTAACTTACGCACCCTCCATTACAAAGAGCCGGAACATGTCTTTACTGCTCATTGTCTCTCGACCGAGGGTGTGTCTGATGAGAAGCCGTGGTATTACAACATCAAAAGGTACCTCGAGAAGTAAGAGTATCCCGAAGAGGCTACAATTTGTGATAATCATACGCTTAGAAGGTTAGCATCCAATTTCCTCTTATCAGGAGACGTCCTTTATAAGAGAAATTATGACTTGGTTATGCTCAGATGCATGGATAGACACGAAGTAGAGTCGATCATAAAGGAAATCCATGAGGGTTCTTTCGGGAATCATTCGAGCGGGCATTCCATGGCAAAGAAAATCCTGCATGCAGGGTACTTCTGGATGACGATGGAGAGTGATTGTTGTGTATACGCAAAATTGTGCCACAAATTCAAAGTGTATGCAGACGAAATTCATGTTCCTCCAACTCCTTTAAATGTTATTACTTCACCATGGCCGTTTGCAATATGGGGCATTGACATGATTGGAAGGATTGAACCAAGTGCTTCGAATGGTCATAGGTTCATTCTAGTGGCTATTGACTATTTCACTAAATGGGTGGAAGCAGCTTCTTACAAGAATGTAACCAAACATGTCGTTACCAACTTCATCAGGAAAGAAATCATACACGGTTATGGAATTCCTCACAGAATCATCACTGACAATGGTTCTAATCTTAACAACAACACGATGAAGGAGTTGTGCGAAGATTTAAAAATTGAACATCATAACTCATAATCATATCAACCAAAGATGAACGGTGCAGTCTAAGCTGGTAACAAGAACATAAAGAAGATCGTCCAGAAGATGGTCAGAACATACAAGGATTTGCATGAAATGTTGCCTTTCGCTCTGCACGGCTACAAAATGTCTGTGTGTACTTCAACAAGGGAAACTCCATTTTATCTTGTCTATGGTATGGATGCAGTGCTTCCTGTCGAAGTAGAGATTCCTTCATTGAGGGTTCTGATGGAAACCAAGCTTGATGAGGTGGAGTGGGTTCAGATAAGATTCGACCAACTCAATCTGATTGATGAGAAGTGCCTGGCAGCCATTTGTCATGGCCAGTTGTACCAACAGAGGATGAAGAGAGCATTCAACAAAAAAATTCGTCCTTAGAAGTTTTATCCTGGTGATTTGGTCTTGAGAAAGGTTATTGTGCAAAGCCATTCCGATCCAAGGGGCAAATAGACTCCCAATTATAAGGGACCGCATATCGTGAAGAGAGCCTGTTCAGGAGGTGCTCTAATCCTGACAAACATGCCTAGGGAAGACGTTCCACTCCCAGTCAATTCAAACTCAGTCAAAAAATATTACGCATAAAGTGACCCGCTAAGTCGAAAACCCGAAAGGGAGACTTAGGCAAAAATGGGCATTCTGATAGACATAAAAGTCTACGCAAAAATTAGGGATAAAATGAAAAAGATAATAACCCACTAAGTCGAAAATCTGAAAGGGAGACTTAGGAAAAGAGGGGTATCCCGTTGGATCGAAAAACCAAAAGGGAGATTGTTGTACCCCAAAATTTCCCTCTCACTTATCAAGAATTTTCTCACAAGATCTCCTTTGGCTCAAGACTGCACTAGGGTTGATTAGCTCAAGACATTTCCTTAAGCACTGATGACCAAAATTAGGGTTTGAGATTGCACAAGGATATTTAAACTTTCAATGCTTAATATTACTTTCATGGATCATTATGTACCCCTAATATTACTCATGCCAAGTTTCAAGCTTTGAATCACACTTTTGCTCAGTCAATTAAGCAATTAATCTAAAAATCAACTTTATTGGGGAAAAAGTCAACTATGGCCAATTTACAGTCAAACTTCATAATTTTTGATCCACATCAACAATTTAAACTCATATATATCATTTGATCTAGTTTGGACCATAATTCCTCAAGAAATTTGATGAATCTTCAAAAGGGCAAAATTGTCAAAATTAGGGTTTTGATTGGGAAAGGGCAATTTCTGATTTTTGACCTAGCAAATGATCAATTGGTTTAGGGCATGATATCAAGAGTCCAATTGCATAATTTTTACCTAATGACATGGCTCAAAACATTGCTCAAGACCAATGGATTGATAGATGAATTTTCAGTCAACTGATCAAAAGTCAATTGTACACTGAAAAGTCAAACTTTGACTTTTTGCTCAAAATTCAATGTCAAAGATCACAGTTCATCAAAGAATGTCAAAATATGAAAATTATTCATCAAGAAATCAAAAAGTCAAGATTTCATTTTGAAAAGTCAAAGTTTTCTAACTTAGAAATTTTTTCAAGTGTTTAAACTTCATGTTTTTTTATAACTTTAAGCCAATTTTTCACCATGATGCAAGTTGATTCAAAAGAAACTTCCAACATGAAAGTTGTATATCTCCATGAAATATACAACTTTTCTTCATACAACTTCTATTAAAAGTGCTTGGATCTTAAGTTATTAATTCATAAAGTCATGGTCATGAAAAAAAAATACTTAGTGAAATTTTGCCCTAATTTGGTCAGGATTTTGACCTAACTTCATGGAAATTTTTCATATAGTTCCAAGGATAATTTTCAAAAGTGATTCAAATATGGGTTTTATAGCATATTAAAAGCTTTCTAAAATGTCCTAAAACTCCTTGAGATCATTCTTGAGCAGGGAGAATCGAAGAGATGAAGTTAGGATTTTATCACTTGAATTACAAGTCATTTTTTGATGAACACATGAACCAAATCCATGCTAGGCTACATAATCTTTGCTTTGCAGGCCTAAAACTTATTTGTCACTCCATAATTAAATGTTTACACATCTTTTAGGGCTTTGATCCAAGCAATCGAGTTATTATCCAAGTTGCATTTCCATTAATGGCACAAAGTTAACATTGTCATTCTTGTAAAGCAAGCTTTTTGCATAATGTCCACTCTCGAGCCTCTAACTTGTTACCTTTGATCAAACTCCATCCACAAAGTCAGAAGCAAGCTTGTTTAAAGCATAACCACTCTATGAACCAAGTACAAGGCATGGAAACTTGTTTTGTAAAAAAAATAACATGTTGAACTTAAACATGCAAATTTGAATTCTGATCAACTAGAGGCCTCCAAACTTGTTGCTTATAAACAGAGTCACTATTTGTGAGATAAGGGATGAGTTTGAGCACTCTGAAACACTCCCAAATTTGCTCTAGCCAGAAATTGCACAAAAAAACTCCATTGATACACAGTTCTGACCTTAAACTTGTATTCTGATTTCCCTCGTGCGTTTTCCCTCAAATTCATTCCTAAAGCTTCCTTACATCAAATACAACTCATTCCCATCCTTATTTCAGAACTGTAACACCATTTACCATAACCTCCATTACCAAAAAACAGAGTCTGCATCTTGACTTCTCCAGGCCATTTCAGACACTCTCCAACCAAGCTAATCATTGCATTAGCTTCATGGGACCTTAGTGGAGCTATTCTGATCATCACAACATCTTGAGAAGTGCTCATTTGCAGAACATGATTTCCAGTTTTGAGGTAAGTTATCTCAACTTTGAACTCTTCATACAAGCATTATTAATGTTTAATTTGTGAATGAAAAATGTAGACATCATTGTTCTAAAGCTAACCATGTCTTTAGATTTCATTTATATTGCTTGAGTAGTTAGAATTTTGAATCTGAACATCCTGAAAAAATTAGGTCAGAATTTGGTACCATTCAAAATTCATGTTCATTCTTGAGAATTAGTTTAAGTTGTTTATATTTCTTGAATCATGGTAAAATTTTAAACAAGTTTCATGTTTACTTTGTTGCAAATGGTTGAGAAATGAACAAGTTACAACTGGTCTGGCTGGACGTTGAAGATGAAGTGTTAATCAGGATGCATTTTGTATCATATATTTATTGTTTTGCTTATGTTAGCGGATGTATAGCCACCCTAGTGGTAGAAGTGCGCGCCTGTAACCTTTGGGACCTGGGTTCGAGCCCCAATGGTACCCTTTTGGATTTTTTCACATTTTTGCATTCTGACTTTCTTTTTTTGGAAGGCGCCTGGGCCTCCCTTGGGCCTTTTGTTTTTTTCTTACTGTTAACCCCCCTGCAGGCTATTCACACCCCTGGCCCAGTTTTATTTTCTTTTCTTATTTTCATTTTATTTATTTTCTTAATTATTTTTCTAATACTAAAAAATCATAAAAAATATAAAAATACTAGATTTATATTTGGACATAGTTTATTTATTTTTTTCTCACACAAAAATTATTTTATTTTATCATATTTCATTTATTTCACTAAATATTTTGTAAATTTAATTAAAATACTTGGTTTTATTTATTTTCTTTTACACCAATTAAATATATTATTTTAAAATATAAAAAAGACCAAAAATATTTTATAATACTATAGATTATATTTAAGACAAAAATACCAAAAATATTCCTTTTATAAACTTAATTTCTTTTTAATCAATTAATAGATTTAGGGTATTATTTAAAATCTTTTCTTGGTAAATTTAGGTTTTTCTTTTAATTAATTATTTTCTTTTAATTAATTAGGTTAGAACAAATTCCCCTTTCCTAAAAAATCCAAACAAAAATATCCATTTTCTTCACATTTGCATTCTTGTATATATATTCATTATGTACATTATTTATTTCAATGCTTGTACAAATTCAATATGGTTGTAATAAATTAATTAGGTTTATTTTCTTGCAATCCCCATTTATAATTTGTACGCCCCCCCTCCCACGAGTATTGTAATAGCATAGTAATTTTAAATTTCGTAATTTATCGCTTTATATACAAATGCTAGTAATTAGGGTTTTGTATGGAAAGACTAAAACCAATCAAACAGAAAACCCTAATCAAAGACAAAATCAAGCATGAAAAATAATACACTTGTACACAAGCACTCCCTAGGGTAAATCCACTTGGTTGCCTTTACAAAATGGCCACATTACGCATGTGAGATATCTTAGCAAAAACAAAGCAAAATACAAGATCATAGTCCCTCGATGACGCTATCTAAGTTGCCTTTCAAATGATCTTAGTCCCTAAAAGAGAATTCTAAGATACCTTGAAACATTGTTAATCATGGTTATAGGATGACCAACGCCCGTCCCGTTTACATCCAAAGATACGATTACTTACCAAATCAATGGTAAGATAACAATGTCAAAGGAAAAAGGAAATGAACATGAAAGACTTTTGTGTAGGTAGAATGCTCCTAGTTACTTGCTCAATTTCAAAACAAAACATCCTTGCTATTTTCAAAACAAATACCTACACTTTCAAAACATCTTACAAACTTGAAAACATTTTCAAAAGATCAACATCTTTGTATACATTCTTACGAACGAGAATCATTACAAAGTTTTCCTAAACAATGACCTCTTTACAAAATACTTTCAAAAACCACACAAAGCATAATTTCAAACAAAAGCAAGTGATCTAGCAAGTAACTAAGAGCCCATGGAAAATCATGGATGAAAAAGATGCTAATACCTTCCCTTTTCATAATCTACCCCCCGAACTCCAAAAAACATCTCAAAGGTCTTTCCTATGCTTGTTCACCTTTCCTTTTGGTTAAAAGAAAAGTCGGTGGCGACTCTTGCTAACCACAACATTTGCAATCAAACGCAAAACACTCAAGTCAGTTCTCTCACCGCATCACAGAACTGGTGACTCTGCTGGGGAAAATAATAAAAGTTGGGTTACCTTAGGGTTAGATCATATTCACTTTTTTCCATTGTTTGACTTGTTTGCTTTACATTATGGTTCTTTTCTTGGGTTTGAATCCTCTACCCGAATTTGGATTACCTTATAGGTAAGTAGCAATATGTTGTGGAAACTGTGTGGGGTATACCGACATGGTCTAAGCAATAACTATGTTAGTGCGACATATTTGTGGGTACCGGTAGCTCTTGAGTTAGTTAAGGAGAATACAGGGCCGCTGAGTGATGTCATGAAGCACTAATGAACTTTTAGAACCTTTACTTGACCAACTTGGCCTTTAGGACATATTGAGATGGCCAGCTTTGGTGCAGTCCGAAGTTGGTAGATACTCGATACTACACACATTGAGGTTTGGTTTTTTGAAATATTTCGGTCTCCATTAAAGAGGCTTGTGCTGAGACAATGCTCAAGGAAACAAACCAGTGATATTGAGCTCCTTAGAACCCCGTTACTATTGCTAAGATAGGTTGAGCCAACTAAACTTCAAGAGGGTACTTACCTATAAGACTCCATGCAAGCCTAAACCTAAGGACTTGTTTGCTTTGTTTGTGTATATTTACTTGTACATAACATCATGAACATCATAACATCATATTCATTCACTAACCATTTCATGGATCTTGGGATTTATCTTTGTTCTGTTTTGTAGGACATGGATTCTATTCGCAGGAAAACTATTCAAGTCAATCTTGTAAGGATCCCTCCACAACTTAAGGAGCTAGCTTCAAGGATTCCTGAAAATTCTCCATTTACCGAGAGACATGGTCGCCTACTTAACTTGGTCACTTCCAACACTGATGAAGACATGATGAAAGTGCTCTTTCAGTTCTTTGATCCTTTACACTATTGATTCACATTTCCCGATTATCAACTTGTGCCAACTTTGGAAGAATTCTCCCAACTCTTGAGGATTCCCATTCTTAATCAACTACCTTTCAACGGTACGGAAAGAGATCCAAATCCGGAAGATATTGCTCAAGCTCTACACTTGCAATCATCTGATGTCACAACCAATTGGGAAACAAGGAGTGGTGTCAAGTGTTTCCTAGAAAAGTTCTTGTTTGAGAAAGCCCGAAACTGTTGGAACTCCTTGGATTTGCAAGCCTTTGAGGAAATTGTTGCTCTCCTCATCTATGGGATGGTTTTGTTTCCAAATCCTGACCAACTCATAGATGTGAACACCGTCAAAATCTTCATATCCCACAACCCGGTGTTTACTTTGCTAGGGGACATTCTACATTCTTTTCACACTCGCACTATAAGGAAAAGAGGTGTCCTTATGTGTTGCACTCCTCTCTTGGCAAGATGGTTTATTTCGCATCTTCCCCAATCTGTATTAAAGAATGAGCAAGGTTCAAGGTGGTCACAAAGGTTGATGACGCTCAAACATTCAAACATCCATTGGTGTTCCTAATCTATAGAGAATGTTACTATTGTCGATCGTTATGGAGAATTCCCTAATGTCCCTTCACCTGGCATTAGGGGAGGTATCACCTATAACCCCTGGTTAGCCTTAAGACAGTTTGGTTACGCCTGAAGGGATGGCCCACATGAGATGCTCATTCAAGGTTTGGTATTTAACTACGAGATCGACGATCAAGGTATTCTCCAGAGGTTTATCCGAGCTTGGAGGATGTTGAACAATGTAGATAGTAAGACATTGGGGCACAAGAAGTCCATCCCTCTTGAGCCTTACCTCAAATGGGTATGAACTCGTGCTCAGAGTCTTATGATGTCTTATCCCTCCATTTTCCCGATAATCATTGAGCCTGTTATGGAAGGAGATGTTCCATAAACTATCCTATATCCTGACATGCCCACAACTCTTGAAGACTTACAAAGAGATTAGATACAACTCAAGGGGGAGCGAGACACCTTCGAAGCCAAATTCTACGCTAGCGAGAAGAAGGTTTTGGAGCTCACTAAGAAACTTCATGAGGAGCAGACTCCGAATGCCTACATCTCACCAAAGAGGACGTGTAACACCTTTTTATCTTAGAGTTTTTGTATTATTTTTCCCAAAGAGGCATTGATGTACTCAAGCTTTAATTTATTAATATAACGTGTGTTTCCTTTTTGTCTAAAACAAATTTGAATCTTTAAAATCCTTGAAATCATTGCATATGCATTTACCGTTCATTATAACATAAGCAGGTTTCTTGCAACAAGTCTCCTCATCTTTCTACTGTTTATTTCAGTAAGATGGATCTCGAGCAAATGGTGAAGGACCTCTAAGCACAAAATGACCAGTTTCAATAGATGTTCTTAACTTTAGCCAAAGGACAAGAAGAGTTAAAGTCCTTGCTGGTTGAAGAGAAAAAGAAGAAAAAGAAAATAACCGAAGTTCTGAACATGGGAAGAAGATTCCAAGGACAAGAAAGAAGGACCCTGGACTTTGCAACGTCATATGGTGATAAAGACAATCAAGATGGGAAAGTCAAGGAAGCAGTTGTCCAGCCAGATTCAGAATAGGAAGAGGAAGAATAAGATTATTCTGAAGAACAATACCCTCCAGCTGACGATAAGTATAAGCGTCTAGAAGAACGGTTAAGTGCAATGGAAATCCAAAAAGTGCCTGGATTGGACTTTGAGGAGTTGGGGTTAGTATATGGGATAGTCATTCCTCCAAAATTCAAAGCACCGGTGTTCGCCAAATACGATGGAGTTTCATGTCCCAAAATGTATCTCCGGTCCTATGTGAGGAAAATCCAGCCTCATACCGCTGATAAGGATTTATGGGTACACTTATTCCAAGACAGTTTGTCTAGAACTCAACTTGATTGGTTTTATCAGCTAGAAAGAGCCAATGTTCATAACTGGGAAGATCTGGCTGTTGCCTTTTACAAACAATACCAATACAACGCTGATCTTGCGCCCACCCGTACTCAACTCTAGAGTATGGCCATGGTTTCAAGTGAAAGCTTTAAATACTATGCGCAAAAATGGAGGGACTTAGTAGGAAGAGTCCAGCCTCCCCTATCTGAAAGAGAATTAGTAGACATGTTCTTGGGCACCTTGTCCGGTCCTTTCTTTAACCACTTAATTGGGAGTTCATCGGCAGGTTTTACTGAATTGATATTGACCAGAGAAAGGGTGGCAGCCGGGATAAAGAATGGGAAGATTCAAAAAGATGCATCCCCTGCTGCTGTAAGGAAACCATTCATCGAAAAGAAAGAAGTTGTTGCTGTATATCCTTAGAGAAATCAAGATAGGGATGAACACGGTCCAATGGTGGGGGCTATCATGATTCCTAAACCTGTGCCGACTCAGCAAAGAAGCAACCAGCCAAGAACAGAAAGGTCAGTCAGATAGTTCACCCGAATTAACATGACACTATCTCAAGTATTTCTGCATTTGTTAAGATCCAATGTAGTGACTTTGAAAGAAGCTCCAAAGAACCCTAACACAACCTCTCCTCACTATCATCCTAATTCCCGTTGTGCATACCATTCTGAGAGTCATGGCCATGATAGTAACAACTATTGGGCTCTGAAGAACAAGGTATAAGACCTTCTTGAAGCCAAAGAGATTGAATTCGACGCACTAGAAATTCCCAATGTAATCACTGCCCCTATACCTAAGCACGACCGTAATGTCAACGCCGTTGAGGAAGATATGTTTGTTACTTCAGTTGATGAACTTGTGACCCCACTCCTGACTATCAAAAAGAACTCGTTGAATGCTGGTGTATTCCCAGGCTGTGATGAAAGCTGTCATTTCTGTTTATCCTTACCAACCAGTTGTCCTTTGTTAAAAGCAGGCGTTTAATGCCTAATAGATAACAAGGAGATTTTGTTCGAGAAGACTTCAATTCCAACTGTTTCTTATAATGATGTTTCCATCGTGACCATTTTCGACAGTTTTTCCAAGGTCTCCACCAAAAGACCCGTTAGAATTATATCAGTTCCTAAAGTAGCTCCGTTGATAATTATAATGCTTGGACCAATCCCGTATTCGTCAGACAAAACCGTCCCATGGAATTATGAAGGTGATGTCTACTACCACGGTATCAAACAAGATTGGCCAGCTGCTGAAGATTCAAGTTCTGAGAAAGTTGATTTCGATGTCAGTAATATCGCAGGGACTAGTAAGATTACCCAAAGTGGAAGGCTATTCTCTCTAAAAATTGCTCCCCCAAAAGCTATTTTTGGACCCGTAATCATTCTTGTTGTTGTTTCTCCTCCAAAGGCTATTCCCAGTTCTATAATCATCTCCGTTAAAACTCTAGTTGACAAAAATGTTATCACCCCTACTGACATTCCTGCTGCCGAGTCAACCGAGACTCGAGGTAAAGGTATTCTGGTTGAGCCTGTCCGGACGGAGGCGCAATCATTAGCTATCCCTGAGACCTCCCGAAAAGAGATGGACGAAATTCTAAAGATCATAAAAAGAAGCGACTACAATGTAGTTGAGCAACTGGGGCAAACTCCATCAAAAATTTCCATGCTGGCTTTATTATTATGTTCTGAGGCTCATGCAAAGGCCTTGGTAAAATTCCTGAAAACTGCCCATGTACCCCAAGAAACATCTATTGATCAGTTCCAAGACTGCGTAGCCAGCTTGACTGTAGATAATGGTTTAGGTTTTTCAGATGTTGATTTAATGCCAAGGGGGAGGAAGCATAATGAGGCATTGCATGTCTCAGTGGAATGCAGGGGCACGACCTTGGCTCATGTTTTGGTGGACACTAGTTCGTCTCTGAATGTGTTGCCTAAAAAGGCTCTTGATAGGCTTGACTGTGAAGGATTGACATTAAAACCGAGCAACATAGTAGTGAGGGCCTTTGACGGCTCAAAAAGGATGGTGCATGGGGAAGTGGACATCCCCATAAAAGTTGGAACCCAAACATTTGATTCAACTTTTTATGTAATGGATATTCGCCCTTCATATTCCTGCTTATTAGGCCGACCATGGATTCACAATGCTGGTGCCGTTACTTCTACGTTGCATCAAATGCTGAAATATCCAATTCAAGGGAAAACCATCACCGTTCATGGAGAAGAAGAGTATATGGTCAGCCATCTAAATTCCTTCAGATGTGTGGAACTAGATGGTGAATTTATTGAAACTCCACTCCAGCACTTTGAAGAAGTCCCGCAAGATGTGGAAGTAACCAAGGTTTTGTCTCAATTCCCCAAGATTACAAGGCCTCCGCTCAAGATGTCATCTTTGAAGGATGCCAAGGCAGTGATAGAAGAAGGTGGGTGCACAATTTGAGGCCAACTCCCAGATATCCCATACAAATCTAACAAATTTGGTCCGGGTTTCCCTTCAGGTGCCCAGAAGGTTGTACGCCGCGCTCGTGCCGGAGGACCACCCTTGAAGATCAACAACCACCAAGTCAGCACCGTGGAGGATGATGAAGACAACTATGACCTGAAAGATTGGATTTTACCAACTGTCAGTGGAGGGCTCAACAATTGGGAGGCTAGAGATTTCGTCCCGATCACTTTTATCCCACAGTAATTTGTCTTTAAATTTTGTCAGATCTGTAATATTAAAACAATTCAGAATCTTAAAACCTTGTGTCTTACCCGAGGCACAATGGTCCATTCGTAAGGGTTATTATCTAATTTCCATATGACATCAATGAATCATGGACGTTTTTGCATACAAACTTTGTGCTCATTGTTTTTCTTTTTACATTTTCATTTCTTTCAAAGATAGCTATACTCTTACACACACTCACACTCACAATGTAGGTCTACATCCATTCGGGATCCCATGGGTAACGGTTCTTCTATGGCCTTTTGTGACTCTGAAAATCTAATCTACCAAGCCAAAGAAGAAGGTGTGGAAGATTGTGAAGTACCAGGGGAACTCGCCGGGTTACTACAATAAGAAGAGAGGACCATTAAGCTCCATGAGGAACCAGTGGACACAATCAACCTAGGTACTGAAGAAGACAAAAGAGAAGTCAAGGTGGGTGCCAATCTGGAACCCAATGTCAAGGAGCGTCTGGTTCAGTTGTTACACGATTATGTTGAGGTCTTTGCCTGGTCGTACGAAGATATGCCAGGACTTAATGCAGATATCGTGGTACATTGTCTACCAACAAAAGAAGACTGTCCACCGGTAAAACTAAAGTTCTGTCGCATGCGACCAGACATGTCAAAGAAGGTCAAAGCAGAAGTCATGAAACAATTCAATGCCGGATTCTTGGCCGTCACCTCCTATCCGCAATGGATTGCCAATGTTGTTCCCATGCCTAAAAAGGACGAAAAGGTATGAATGTGCATGGACTACAGAGATTTGAATCGGGCGAGCCCTAAGGATGATTTCCCACTTCCCCACATTGATATTCTAGTTGAAAATACGGCACAACACAAAGTGTTTTCCTTCATGGATAGTTTCTCAGGCTACAACCAAATTAAAATGGCGCCTGAGGACATGGAGAAAACAACCATTGTCACACAGTGGGGCACATTCTGCTACAAGGTTATGCCATTCGGGCTGAAGAATGCTGGGGAAACCTATCAACATGCCATGGTAGCTCTATTTCATGATATGATACATCACGAAATAAAGGTCTATGTGGACGACATGATAGCTAGATCTCAAATAGAATAAGAGCATCTTGACCATTTACAGAAACTCTTTGAGAGACTAAAGAAATACAAGCTGAGGTTGAACCCAAATAAATGCACATTTGGGGTGAGGTCTGGTAAACTCCTAGGCTTTGTCGTCAGCAATAAGGGTATTGAAGTAGATCCTGCCAAGGTGAAAGTGATACAAGAGATGCCTGCTCCTCGTACCGAGAAGGAAGTCAGAGGATTTTTGGGACGCTTAAACTACATTTCCAGATTCATTTCTCACCTAACAGCTACTTGTGAACCAATCTTCAAATTATTGAAGAAAGATCAAGTAGTCAAGTGGAATGATGAGTGCCAAAATGCTTTCGACAAGATCAAAGAGTACCTGCAAGAGCCTCCTATTTTGACGCCACCAGTCGAGGGAAGACCATTGGTCATGTATCTAACTGTTTTAGAAAATTCAATGGGGTGTGTGATGGGGAAGCATGATGAGTCTGGCCAAAAAGAGCATGCTATTTATTACCTGAGAAAAAAGTTTACCGACTGTGAAACAAGATATTCACTGCTCGAGAAAACTTGTTGCGCTCTGGCATGGGCTGCTCGACGACTAAGACAGTATATGCTGACCCATACTATTTTATTGATATCCAAAATGGATCCAATAAAATACATCTTCGAGAAATCTTCCCTCTCTGCGAGAGTACGAGATGGCAGATGATCCTAACAGAATATGACATACAATATACTACCCATAAAGCAATAAAGGGCAGTGTACTAGATGATCACCTTTCTCACCAAGCTGTGGAAGACTACCAGTCCATGAAGTTCGAATTCCCAGATGAAGACATCATGATGGTAAACAATTGTGAAGAATTCAGACCATATGACAGACTCGAACAAGGATCCCGATGGACCATGGTTTTTGATGGGGCGCCCAACGCACTCGGAAATGTTATAGGTGCTGTACTCATATCCCCTGAAGGATGTCACACTCCCTTTACGGAAAGACTCTGCTTCAAAGGGGAATGGGACACCAAACACCCTAAAAGCTGCCCTAGATTTGGGGATCAAATCCTTAAGTGTATTCGGAGATTCAGCTTTGGTCATCATCCAGATCAAAGGGGAATGGGACACCAAACACCCTGACCTTATCCCCTACAAAGAACATGTGTTGACATTGATCCCACATTTTGAGAAGATTACCTTTGAACATTTCCCGCGAGAAGAAAATCAGCTAGCAGATGCACTAGCCACAATGTCATCCATGTTTAAACTTAAATGGGATAACGAAGCTCCCCATATCACCATTGAACAAATGGATGGACCAACTCACTGTCACAAGATTAATACTGAAGAAGTAGTGGACTAACCTTGGTTTCACGAAGTCAAGAGGTATCTCGAGGCTCAAGAATATCCAGAAGGAGCTTCAGTCAATGATAAGAAGTTCTTGAGGAGATTCTCTTCTAAATTCTTCCTTAGTAATGGCATTCTCTATAAACTCAACCATGACTCAGTGTTACTTTGGTGTGTAGATAAGGTTGAAGCGGAAAAGATCATGGTTGATCTACATGAGGGCACTTTTGGCACCCATTCCAGTGGGCATACGATGACAAAGAAGATCCTACGGGAAGGCTATTACTTGTCTACCATGGAACCAGATTGCTATCAACATTCTCGAACCTGCCATAAGTGTCAGATCTATGCTGACAAGGTGTATGTACCTCAGATTCCTCTGAATGTATTGACGGCTCCTTGGCCCTTTGCTATGTGGGGCATCGATATGATTGGGGAAATCAAACCAACAACCTCTAATGGACACCGCTTCATCTTTGTGGCCATTGACTATTTTACAAAGTGGGTTGAGGCAGCCTCTTTCGCTTTCGTTACCAAGATTGTTGTAGTCCGATTCATTAAACAGAATCTCATTTGTCGGTATGGTATCCTGGAGAGGATCATCACAGACAATGGTACAAATCTAAACAATACTATGATCACCGTCCTGTGCGAGCAATTCAAGATTCAGCATCACAGTTCTTCCCCTTACCGGCCAAAGATGAATGGTGTTGTCGAAGCCGCAAATAAGAACATCAAAAAGATCATACAGAAAATGACAGTCACATACAAAGACTGGCATGATATGCTACCATTCACTCTCCACGGGTATCGTACCACAACTCGCACATCAACCGGGGAAACACCCTACTCTCTGGTATACGACATATAAGCTGTCTTGCCTATTGAGATCCAGATCCCCTCTCTGAGAATTATGAAGAATGCAAGGCTGAATGAAGACGATTAGATCCATACTCGACTTGATCAACTAAACTTGATTGATGAGAAAAGGCTTACTGCTGTCTGTCATGGTCAAATGTATGAAAAACGGATGATCAATGATTTCAACAAAAAGCTCAGACGCTAAGTATATCAAGTCGGGGATTTGGTGATCAAATGTATCATACAGCTTCAAGGTGATCCCAGGGGAAAATGGACACCTACATATGAAGGACCATTTGTAATCAAAAGCATTTTCTCTGGTGGAGCAATGATCTTGACCACCATGGATGGCGATGACCTGCCGCACCCTGTGAACACGGACATAGTCAAAAGATACTAAGCATAAGAGACCCGCTAGGTTGACACACCTACGCAAAACAAGGGCATCCCGGCGAACCAAAAAGGTTCGGGGAAAAATTAGGGATAAAACAAAAAAAAATCTGTACACCCAGCAAGCTGAAAACCCGAAAGGGCGGCTTGAGAAAAAAAGGGTATCCCGGTGGACTGAAAACCCGAAAGGGCGGTCCAGGAAAAAGTTAGGGAATTAAAGCGTGTGACTATGTCCCGTTGAATCACATTATGGAAAACCTTTAACTTTAACTGACAAACTCAATGGTTCTGATCAATCCAATCAGCTTCAGACAAGGCAGCAAGTGGACAAGACGCTCAGAGACACGAAGGCTATAGCAGAATGGGAACCCCATGGGATTATTGCACATAGCTATCTTTTCTTTGTATCAAAATTTTCATTTTTTATGACGACATTCTCTTACTAGAATGTTTGACTTATTATACAAAAATACCTACTCAAAGTCAATACAAAGATATCCCTTTGAAAGTGCAAAACTATCTGTTTTTCTTTACTCTTATGTTTGTTAACGAAAATGTCCAATGATTTATTTTTAAACATATGCATTTGAACGTAACTAACAATTACAAATGAACAAAATAGAAAGACAATCACTGATGGATTTAAGAGATATGGAAATATCTTTGATCTATTCCATAAAATTCCCCGCAGTATATAGTTTAATCCCCAACAGAACAGAGCTTCCAATTATTAATCCCCAGTAGAAGTCGTCCAATTTCTCAGGAATTCTCAACAGGATTTTACAAGCAGTATACGACATTCCCCTTACAACAGAGTTTATTTCTCTAAGCGTAAATTTGTCAACACTTCAACTTCAAAACATGAAGACTTATACTTCATATCTTCAGCAGCAGTCAGGGATTTATTTTCCCAAATCCAACAACAGTGCAGCAGATTATATCACATACGCATACATCGCATCCATATATCATAAACATTGATAACATGAATGCATGCATCACAATCTCATTATACCATGCATTTCATACCACATGACATCGCATATTAGCTAACATTTTACCCTTTTTAGGATAAGGTTAATCAACAGCTACCATTAACAATGTTAAAAGATTTTTCAGATACGCTCCAGACACGAATGCCATTCTGATACTCATTCTGATTCAATCTTCAGATACACTCCAGACACAGATGCCATTCTGATACTCATTCAGATTCATCTATCAGATACAGTTCAGATACGCTCCAGATACGGATGCCATTTTGATACTCATTCAGATTCAACTTCCGGATACAATTCAGATACGCTCCAGACACGGATTCCATTCTGATACTCATTCAGATTCAACTTTCAGATACAGTTCAGATACGCTCTAGACACAGATGCCATCCTAATACTCATTCAGATTCAACTTTCAGATACAGTTCAGATACGCTCCAGACACGGATGCCATTCTAATACTCATTCAGATTCAGGTTTCTGATACAATTCAGATACGCTCCAGATCCAGATTCCATCTTGATTCTCATTCATCTTTCAATTTTTAGATAGAGTTCAGATACGCTCCGGACACGGACGCCATTCTGATACTCATTCAGTTTCAGCTTACAAATATGATTCAACAATCATTTCTGGATGGCATCTACAAGCCCATCTCCAACAACTTTCCATCATCCCTCCAAATGGTATCTTTAAGCCCATTCCTTATACCATCAATCATCACATCACCGAGTGCAAATTTTTGGGCACTCTAATGTCCAATCATCTTCCACCTTCGAGTCACGAATGGCGAAAACTTGCCAATCTAACTCTTCAAGCTTAAGAAGATTGAACAGGGGCAGCTGTTGTACCCCAAAATTTGCCTTCTCACTTAACAATAATTTTCTCACAAGATCTCCTTTGGCTCAAGACTGCACTAGGATTGATTAGCTCAAGACACTTCCTTAAGCACTGATGACCAAAATTAGGGTTTGAGATTGCACAAGGATATTTGAACTTTCAATGCTTCATATTACTTTCATGGATCATTATGGACCCCTAATATTACTCATGTCAAGTTTCAAGCTTTGAATCACACTTTTGCTCAGTCAATTGAGTAATTGACCTAAAAATCAATTATATTGGGGAAAAATTCAACTATGGCCAATTTACGGTCAAACTTCATGATTTTTTATCCACATCAACATTTTAAACTCATATGTATCATTTGATCAAGTTTGGACCATAATTCCTCAAGAAATTTGATCAAATCTTCAAAAGGGCAAAATGGTCAAAATTAGGGTTTTGACTGGGAAAGGGAAATTTCTGATTTTTGACCTAGTAAATGATCAATTGGTTTAAGGCATGATCTCAAGAGTCCAATTGTATCATTTTGACCTAATGACATGGCTCAAAACATTGCTCAAGACCAATGGATTGACAAATGAATTTTCAGTCAACTAATCCAAAGTCAACTGTACACTAAAAAGTCAAACTTTGACTTTTTGGTCAAAATTCAATGTCAAAGATCAAAATTCATCAAAGCATGTCAAAATATGAAACTTATTCATCAAGAAATCAAAAATTCAAGATTTCATTTTGAAAAGTCAAAGTTTTCTAACTTAGAAATTTTTCTAAGTGTTTAAACTTCATGTTTTTATAACTTTAAGCCAATTTTTTACCATGATGCAAGTTGATTCAAAAGAAACTTCCAACATGAAAGTTGTATATCTCCATGAAATCTACAACTTTGCTTCACACAACTTCTCCTAAAAGTGCTTGGATCTTAAGTTATTAATTCATAAAGTAATGGTCATGAAACAAAAACACTTAGTGAAATTTTGCCCTAATTTGGTCAGGATTTTGACCTAACTTCATGGAACTTTTCCATATAGTTCCAATGGGAATTTTCAAAAGTGATTCAAATATGGGTTGTATAGCACATTACAAGCTTTCCAAGATGTCCAAGAACTCCTTGAGATCATTCTTGAGAAGGGAGAATCAAAGATATGAGTTTAGTGTTTTATCACTTGAATTACAAGTCATTTTTTGATGAACACATGAACCAAATCCATGCTAGGCTGCATAATATTTGCTTTGCAGGCCTTAAACTTGTTTGTCACTCCATAATTAAATGTTTACACAGCTGGGCTTTGATCCAAGAAATTGAGATATTTTCCAAGTTGCATTTCCATTAATGGCACAAAGTTAGCATTGCCATTCTTGTAAAGCAAGCTTTTTGCATAAAGTCCATTCTTGAGCCTCTAACTTGTTCCCTCTGATCACACTCCATCCACAAATTTAGAAGCAAGCTTTTTTAAAGCATAACCACTATATGAACCAAGTACAAGGCATGGAAACTTATTTTGTCAAAAAAATCACATGTTGAACTTAAACATGCAAATTTGAATTCTGATAAACTAGAGCCCTCCAAACTTGTTGCTTATAAATAGAGGCACTATTTGTGAGATAAGGGACGAGTTTGAGCATCCTGAAACACTCCCAAATTCCCTTTATCCATAAATTGCATAAAAAAACTCCATTGATACACAGTTCTGACCTTAAACTTGTATCTCTCATTTCCCTCGTGCGTTTTCCCTCAAATTCATTCCTAAAGCTTCCTTACATCAAATACAACTCATTCCCATCCTTATTTCAGAACTGTAACACCATTTACCATAACCTCCATAACCAAAATACAGAATCTACATCTTGACTTCTCCAGGCCATTTCAGCCACTCTCCAACCAAGCTAATCATTGCATTAGCTTCCTGGGACCTCAGTGGAGCTATTATGATCATCACATCTTGAAAATGCTCATTTGCAGAACACGATTTCCAATTTTGAGGTAAGTTATCTCAACTTTGAACTCTTCATACAAGCATTATTAATGTTTAATTTATGAAAGAAAAATGTAGACATCGTTGTTCTGAAGCTAACCATGTCTTTAGATTTCATTTATATTGCTTGAGTAGTTAGAATTGTGAATATGAACATCCTGAAAAAATTAGGTTAGAATTTGGTAGCATTCAAAATTCATGTTCATTCTTGAGAATTAGTTTAAGTTGTTTATATTTCTAGAATCGTGGTAAAATTTTACACAAGTTTCATGTTTACTTTGTTGCAAATGGTTGAGAAATGAACAAGTTACAGCTGGTCTGGCTGGACGTTGAAGATGAAGTGTTTATCAGGGCGCGTTTTGTATCATATATTTATTGTTTTGCTTATGTTAACGGATGTATAGCCACCCCAGTGGTAGAAGCGCGCGCTTGTAACCTTTGGGACTGGGTTCGAGCCCCAGTGGTACCCTTTTGGATTTTTTTTCACATTTTTGCATTCTGACTTTCTTTTTTTGGTAGGCGCCTGGGCCTCCCTTGGGCCTTTTGTTTTTTTTCTCTTACTGTTAACTCCCCTGCAGGCTGTTCACACTCCTGACCCAGTTTTATTTTCTTTTCTTATTTTCATTTTATTTATTTTCTTAATTATTTTTTCTAATACTAAAAAATCATAAAAAATACAAAAATACTAGATTTATATTTGGATATAGTTTATTTATTTTTTCTCACACAAAAATTATTTTATTTTATCATATTTCATTTATTTCACTAAATGTTTTGTAAATTTAATTAAAATACTTGGTTTTATTTATTTTCTTTTACACCAATTAAATATATTATTTTAAAATATAAAAAAGACCAAAAATATTTTATAATACTATAGATTATTTTTAAGACAAAAATACCAAAAATATTCCTTTTATAAACTTAATTTCTTTTTAATCAATTAATAGATGTATGGTATTATTTAAAATCTATTCTTGGTAAATTTAGGTTTTACTTTTAATTAATTATTTTATTTTAATTAATTAGGTTAGAACAAATTCCCTTTTCCTAAAAAATCCAAACAAAAATATTCATTTTCTTCACATTTGCATTCTTGTATATATATATATATATATATATATATATATATATATATATATATATATATATATATATATATATATATATATATATATATATATATATATATATATATATATATATATATATATATATATATATATATATATATATATATATATATATATATATATATATATATATATATATATATATATATATATATATATATATATATATATATATATATATATATATATATATATATATATATATATATATATTCATGATGTACATTATTTATTTTAATGCTTCTACAAATTCAATATGGTTGTAATAGATTAATTAGGTTTATTTTCTTGCAATCCCCATTTATAATCTGTACACCCCCCTCCCACAAGTATTGTAATAGCGTAGTAATTTTAAATTCCGCAATTTATCTCTTTCTATACAAATGCTAGTAATTAGGGTTTTGTATGGAAAGACTAAAACCAATCAAATAGAAAACCCTAATCAAAGACAAAATCAAGCATGAAAAATAATACACTTGCACACAAGCACCCCCTAGGATAAATCCACTTGGTTGCCTTTACAAAATGACCATATTATGCATGTGAGGTATCTTAGCAAAAACAAAGCAAAATACAAGATCATAGTCCCTCGATGACAATATCTAATTTGCCTTTGAAATGATCTTAGTCCCTAAAAGAGAATGCTAAGATACCTTGTAAAATTGCTAATCATGGTTATACGATGACCCACGTCCGTCCCGTTTACATCCAAAGATAGGGTTACTTACCAAATCAATGGTAAGATATCAATGTCAAAGGAAAGAGGAAAGGAACATGAAATACTTTTGAGTAGGTAGAATGCTCCTAGTTACTTGCTCAATTTCAAAACAAAACATCCTTGCTATTTTTAAAACAAACACCTATACTTTCAAAACATCTTACAAACTTGAAAACATTTTCAAAAGATCAACATCTTTGTATACATTCTTACAAATGAGAATCATTACAAAGTTTGCCTAAACAATTGCCTCTTTACAATATACTTTCAAAAACCACACAAAGCACAATTTCAAACAAAATCAAGTGATCTAGCAAGTACTTAAGAGCCCATGGAAAACCATGGATGAAAAGGGTGCTAATACCTTCCCTTTTCATAATCTACCCCCCGAACTCAAGAAAACATCTCAAAGGTTTTTCCTGTGCTTTTTCACCTTTCCTTTTGGATAAAAGAAAAGTAGGTGGCGACTCTTGCTAACCGCAAAATTTGTGATCAAACGCAAAACACTCAAGGCAGTTCTCCCACCGTATCACAGCGATCCAAGCCAAAGTTAGGGATCATAAGCGAGAGGTTGTAGTCTGAATTCTCTTCACGAATAACACATGCACATCTATAGCACCTTGGTAGTGAATCGATCGGTCCAACTGCTACTCTTCAGAGGCAAAGAATTGAGGCTACTAAGAATATGGGAACTGTAGAAATACCGGTTTTAATGGAAATTCGAGCATCTCTTATTGCTATTTGTACCTGTTATGTTTTCCATTTCTTTTTCGCAACTACCTCATATAGGAGTTGCATCCTTGTACAGATGCTTGTTCATAGGCAAATCAATAAAGTCTGTTTTCATCAAAAAGTTGTCTTTTATTATCATAAAATGTTTTTCGTATGCGAAATGTATTTTGTTCATTATTAAACACTGCATTAGAAACATGGGGAATAGATGTTCCCAAGCTGAGATAAAACTTGAATTTACGTTGATGTATAACCATAAGGGAATGTCGTATGCATTCCAAGTGTTATTTTTCTTTTTAGGTAGTATCATAACAATTGCCCTGACATACCCAGTGCGTGAACCTTCATTTGCTACAGACAATTTCAAACCTGATTCCCCAAGTGAATTCAGAAAGCCCAGAGTCATCATTTGACTTGGCACACACAAGCGTACGTCCTCCGAAAAATAATCCTGGGAATTCATAGAGCTGAATCAGGACATCCCCAGTGGATTAAACCGGGGAACTTGCAGAGGTAAACCAGAGCATTCGCAGACGTCTGTTCCCATCTTTTTATCCCCAAGTGATTCAAGAGGAAATTACCCAATATGGCGTAAACTTGGGGCATGTATTCGAAGAGATCCACATGGTGTTCAGTGTCTGTCCTTCAGTATATTCAGTTTTACCATCCTCTAAACGGTTCAAGATGTAGGGAAGTCAGGCCAGGTTAACTCTTCCCCAATGAAACAATTCAGAATGCAGTGGGGTACATGTACACTCGCTTCATCGACAATTCAATCTTCAGCAGAATCATTGATAATCTTCGGTATCACGAGCTCCCCAGTGCAAATTTTTATCAGTATCCCCAACAATCCTTGGTACTACAGGCTTCCAGCACCGATATGTCATTTGCATTTGCATATAGTTATCACTGCATAACATTGCATCCTCAAAAGCGCGTAGCCGATCCATCAGAATGGATCTTTGCGGCAAAAGAAATTCAAACATACATACGAAGCATAAGCCAGATCAGATACCTTACACGAAAGACCTGAATCATTCAAAAACATAAATACATCCCCATAAAAGGGTATCACTCCCAAAACCACAGCTGATGACCTTCACCTTCACGATGCCCAACTAACGGTGCTAGTACCTCATCCACCTATTCCAAGCAAAATCAATATACCTTTTCATACAAACATATTTCTTGTCTGATAGTCATTTCCCATATGACAATCAAGCCTAAACCCAATTCCCGTCTGACAAGTAATTCAGTCTTCCAATACTCGTTTGTGTCAGTTTCTTAAACACTCATCTGTGTCAACTCCTAAACACTCATCCGTGTCAGTCCCCCCAAACACTCGTCTGTGTTTAACATTTCCTTGATACCCATATGTATATTCTTTCAATACTCGCCCGTATTGATTCAAACACCCGTCCGTGTTTAACCTTTCTTTGATACTTATCCATATCTTCTTTCAATACCTGTCCATATTGATTTAAACACTCGTCCGTGTTTAACCTTTCCTTGATACTCGTTCGTATCTTCTTTCAATACCCGTCTGTATTGATTCAAACACTCATCCGTGTTTAACCTTTCCTTGATACTCGTCTGTATCTTCTTTCAATACTCGTCTGTATTGATTCAAACACTCGTTCGTGTTTAACCTTTCCCTGATACTCGTCTGTATCTTCTTTCAATACCCGTCCATATTGATTTAAACACTCGTCCGTGTTTAACCTTTCCATGATACTCGTCTGTATCTTCTTTCAATACTCGCCCGTATTGATTCAAACACCCGTTCGTGTTTAAATTGTCTTCGATACTCGTCCGTATCTTCTTTCAATACCCATCCGTATTGATTCAAACACTCACCCGTATTTAACCTTTCCATGATACTCGTCCGTATCTTCTTTCAATACCTATCCTTATTGATTTAAACACTCGTCTGTGTTAAGCATTTCCTTGATACTCGTCCGTATTGATTTAAGCACTCGTCCGTGTTTAACCTTTCTTTGATACTCATCCATATCAATTTAAACACTCGTTTGTGTTATCCTTTCCTTGTATTGGCATGATTCTACATTATAGGTTCGATCTCTTCCTTGTATTGGCATCATGTTACGTTATAAGTCCAATCTCTTCCTTGTATTGGCATCACGCCACGTTACAAGTCCTCTTTGTCCTCGCATTGACAACATGCTGCCTTCCAACACTCGTCGTGTCAGCTTCTAAATGCTCGTCGTGTTAGCCTCCAAACACCTGTCATGTCAATTTCTAAACACCCGTCGTGTCAATTTCTAAACATATGTCATCGTCAACTTCCAAACACTCTTCGTGTCAGTTTTCAAGTACTCTTTGTATCTACTTCTAAACCCCGTCTCGGCACTGTTGCCATGTTATGAGCAATCACCTTCCAGGTTCATCCATAAACCCTTCTCAACAAAAAGGAAAAATTCTTTCCCCAGCAGATATAAAAAAAATAAATAAATAAACACTCACATTTTCTCTCAGAACAAATTTTCGACGTTGTTATTTAATCATCTTCTACCTCGAACGTCTGAGAGGCATGCGCCAATCGTACTTTCAGGTTTAAGACGATTAAATAGGGGCAACTGTAATACCCCAAATTTGTCCTACCCTTTTACTTTTATCCGGTTATACATCTCGCGCTCTCCTCATGTATATAATTTCCATTAGGTCATCTAACACACCATGCATCATTAATCAGTAAACATGGTATGGGAACAAGGATATTGAGGAATTAGCGTGGTTGTATGGCTTTAAGGCTCTCATATTCACACAAGCTTGTTTCAGTTTATTTCTCCATCAACCATTTGTTTGAATCTAGGGTTTTATTTCCTGGACTTCTTTATCATTAAGCTATACGGATATTCTTTCTTCTCAACATCAAGTTGCAATCTTTCTTCGAGGCTTAATAATTAGGGTTTTCATCTATTATGCTTCAACTAGAGATCATTGGATTAGGGCTCGATCTTATGGTTATCTTGAACCTCTCTTTCTTAAACATTTGAGCTTGTTCATCATATGAAGAGTAATTTCATTAATTTTTTTTTGTATTACAAGTCATGTTATTTGGACTTTGTTTAAAGGCTATGAAGTTATACATGGAAGTTATTGAGAATTATGGAGCGAGGATTATCTTCTTATGCTTACGATTATCAGTTGAACTAGGGTTTATTTCCCTACTCATGTGAAGATCAAAGGATTTCTTTCGGGTTCCACTGGGATTCATGTCATCTTAAGGATTTAGTTCATTATGGAAATACATGAATCTTTAGTTCATAATTCATTGTTTGGACCACAAGTCATCTCCTCAGTTATCATACAAAAGCTTGGTGCATACACGATATAAGCTTGATACATGCAAAAGCTAGATGTATGCACGATATAGTTTGAAGGAATTGGATCATTTCAAGACCATTAGGCTTTCATATGTCATTATAAAAAGGTTATAGCACTACATCTCATTACATCACAAAATGATCATCATCAACACCATTACAAAAGCAAAATAAAGAAATTAAGGAAGATCATTTTGAATTTAAGGAGTTCACTTTGAACGTGGGATTTATCATTAAATTCCAAAAAGGTTACAAGAGGGGGTTCACTTTGAAAGTTCGAAGAATACTTCATTTGAATTTGAGGAGTTCTAAATTCAGTTCTTCTACAAAAGTATTCTACCATAAAATGTCAAATGCCATTACAAAACCATACAAAATAACACATTACATTAAACCTATGACTTAATCTTCATCTATCACCTCCTTTGCAAAACTCCATGAACTCCATATTTTAGGCCCTTCTTCAAGCTTCTAAATCATGACCATGATAAATTCTCAAGCTATGCCAAAACCTACAAGTATAAGTTATACAATGCCTAAGATTCAATACATTTCACTTTAATTATGCATTCAATGTGCAGAAATATCAAAACCATTCTAGCTCATTCAACATTAACTTAACCATAAGCCAATTAACAACTTCAGCCCCGCAAATACACATCAAAATTGAAATAGTTTGTAGTTCATACAAGATCAGATGAAAGAACCGAAACTGAGATATTGCCTAACAGTTCAGGAGAAGCCCTTCAAGCTAACAACCCTTCAAACTGTACCTACAACAAATATAAAACAAACCCAAAACCTGCAATTAATTTTCGGAATTACACACTCCCTAAGCGACTCCCATTGTATAGTTAATTTCTAACCGATGCCAGCTCAACGTAACTATCCTCTCTAAACAAAACCTAACTGCTCTAACTGCAAATAGAAAAACGATCCTCTAACTTCACTAACCAACCTAACTAACTTCATAAACTCTAATAACTCCTAACTGAAGATGTAACTAATTCCAAACCTCTTAATTGCCGTAACAGAATTTTTCTCACCCTTTTAACTGCCAACTCCTAACCAACTTCCAACAAGCTCCTAACAGACTTATACAAAAGGCAGATAACATAATTCATAAAAAAGAAGGACAAAACAAAAAGAGATAACAAATTTGAAAAACATAAAGAAGGTAAAAAATATCAGAGGGGAGGGAGTATCAGAGAACAACTCACCAAATTTTTGCCAGTTAAATCCGTGCCATCCAAATCTCTAACTAATTGTCCAAATCTATGGCTCAGAACCATTTCTCGTGTAACCAACTCTAACAGAGTCTATAAAGGGATTCTCACCTGATTCATACGATTGTTTTTCTTCTGGAACTTTTGGGAAGAGTTACCATTCGTGAAAGGTTCTCTTCTCTTTCTATTTTCATCCCTGTGCATCAACCATCCATTTGCACATATTCTCTAAATACTTATCTCCTCACTCTTCTTCGGGGATGCTTGGTACCTATAACATCTATAAATATAGAACCATCCTCATTGGTTCTTTTACGCCTCTCATCAACATCTTCATTCGGAAATTGAATTCTCTGCAATTTGCATCAACGTCATAATGTTAGAACTGCAATTTCCTGGCATCAATAACGATGATATACATAAGCAGAAGAGCGAGAATGGATCAAAAAGAAGAAACGATAATCTCAAGCATACTTGAATACCTCTTCTAGATTTCTATCGTTTGTTGCCGACATCGAAGATGCACCGGACGAATTCCGGTAGGTAAACGCGGTTTCAATCTCTTTTGTATTTGTTTCTGCATTGAGTTGCTAGCATTTTTTAATTGATTATGCATCGGAGTATCATCGGGATGATGAGAGTTTGAGAGCGAGGCGGTGAATTTGAGAGCAATTGAAGAAGAAAAAAAGGCGAATTTCAGGTGAGAACGAGACAAAGGGATGATTGAGGACGAAGGTTATGGTTATGGAGGTGCCGTTTAAAGAAGGGAAAAGGAAGAGAATGGACACTGCGAGAGAGAAGAAGAAGGTTGTTTGGGGGGTTTAAGAGTCATTAGCTAACCCTAGCTCAACTATCCAAAACAACGTCATATTTCTTTTCCTTCCCTTTCAAATTTTATCTATTTTTACTTATTGAAACAAAAATATGATAAGAGGTGGACCGAACCATACCTCTCCTTTAGGTCCTTTTGATTTTTTTTCTGAAGCCTATGCTGGTAGAAAAGAAAGTACTTTGGAATTCTATGTGTTAGGCCTGTGCTTGATTTCTGCCTTAAGCCCGTTGCGTTTTTGAAAGGTTGATAACAAGAAGAAAACAAAAAGCAAGCATTGGACCTCATTCTAATGGGCCTAGCGCCCTGCTCCTGCATCACCTCCTGACTTTAATTCTCACCTCCTGAGTTCCTCTATGATTTTTCTTTTAATTTTACTAATTGTTTCTATTTGTTCGATTTTTCTCCACACGGTAAAAAATATAAAAACAAAAAAATAATATAAAAACAAAAAAAATATAAAACATTAATAAAAAAATTATAAAATATAATAGATTTTTTATGAATTAATTCTTTAGTTTTTCTCACGTAAAAAAACTAATAAAAATACTTCTATTTCTTTTTGTTTTATCCATATTTTCATACCGTTGTGTTTCGTTATTTCTGATGCGTTTGTTCATTGTGCAAGGTACATTTTTATGCTTTCGGTCATGTAGCATAAAAAGTCTTATATAATCAAAGCATATGGCTTATGCTCGCTTTCGATGCAACACGCCTTATTTCTCATTGTCCTAAGAAATTCATATTATATTATATGTGGTTCTGATACATGTGATATTTTATGAGCTTTGTGCAGGAACTTCTGATTACCCGTTGCATTCGCAACAATCTTAGTTGGATATTGTTTCTGAATTTGTTTGTTTCTTTGTGAAGCTTGCTCGGCTCGTACTCCCTGCTTCTCCGTTTCCTTCGTCCGCTCTTGACGATTTGCTCGCTTTTGGTAGTCGCTACTATTACCTTCGTACTTCTTTACACTTTACTACATTTCTTTACTGCTTTTATAGATATCATGAAAAGCGGGGCTTTACTTCTTTCTGATGCCATGAGAAGTAGGTTAGAGATGTATGACGGGGGTCTCCATTGTTGATCATGTCAGGGACCCCTCTGGTTTATTTAAAGACTCGTTTAGGGAAATTCCACATTGTGTGCATTCTGTTTGCTACTTGTGTGTGGTTTGTTTAAAACCCTACCTTTGTGTAGGTATTCTGCAGGTGTATTTATATTTGTGCCCGCATTATTCCCTCATCCCTTATTGAAGTCCTCAAAAGGAGGCGAGCAGGGAGGGTTAGTAATCGACCCCCACAATTTCGTCTGTGTCATCCTTAGCTCGTGACACACCATGATGCTTCAGAGTTGTGCTTGCTCATTTGTGTCGAGTCGTCAAGTGGGGAAAGGTTCTGCAATGGAACCCCACGCTCTGTCAGGAGTTCGTATTGGCCAATGCTGATACTCCATGATTGTTCATACCATCTTCTGTCGCCTACCTTGTTCTCCTATATATTGGTTAGGTGTTCAGTTGCTTTGGACATCGCATTTTTATTTTACATCTCACTCCCGCTTGTTTGTCTCGGGTGATAAGCTCCCCTTCGCTAAAGCATTTCGCTTCTTTTCCTTACTATTTTATGCGTGTGTTCTTTCGAGCTTACTTGTTTTATCCTAGTACATACCATGTTCCTTTAGGATGTGCTTGCTCTTTTCGGATGCAGGTTAGACCTTAGGTTGCAAACCATGTATGCTAACATTAGGTAGAAATTTCCCTTTTGTTAATCCATATCATAGGGCCACCATTGTATGATAACATTAGGTTAGATATAGGCTAGTCTCCCTTAGACTCTTTTCTCCACTTTTGCATATGCATTCTAAAACTAAAACTCTTTTTCCTTATCAAATTGTAAAACATGCTAATCACACTTAACCCCTTTTCCAAGGTAACAAAACATAAACCAATCAAATGCGGCATCTTGCCTCGAAGGCGTAACTCGAAACAATTTTCAAGCAAGGACGTGATTGATTTACTTCTGTGCCAACGCATAAGTCTCCAAAGGTCGAGTTGCGCCAGAAGGCGGAATTAACATTGTCCATAAAAAACACAAACCAAACAAAAACATGTTAGCCTAACTACGGTAGCTCTGATTCCTCATAAAGGATACATAGGCATTGGGGTAGGGCTCAAGCGAGTATAACTTTATTTTCCCTACATTCTTTTCTCCTTTCTTTTGCATGCATTCTTCCTCAGTAGTAAACAGTAAGAATAGTTTAAATACACCCATAAGATAGATAACAAGAGTGGATACCGTAGAGTACTACGGGCGTGTGGGGTGCTAATACCTTCCCCCCGCGTAACAGACTCCCTTACCCGATCTCTCAGTTGCAAGACTGTGACTTCTCCTTTCTCAGGTTTTCTCGATGTTTACCTTTCCCTTCATATGGGATAAAAGACGTTCGATGGCAACTTTATTGTTTGATGATTTTCAGCCGGTTGTTTCAGTAGGGACGTGATCATAGATGAGCTTAAAGAATGGGATTGGACTGAAAATGTCAAGAAAGATTCATTGGGAATCCTACTTGAAGAACCAGAAACTCAAGTAGAAAGAAAAGTTCGACAAGAGAAACCAGCAGTTATAGATCTACCAAGTACTAGAAGACCTCAAAGAACAAGACGCATGCTTGCAAAATTTCAAGATTGTGTGATTACATCATATGATGTGATAGATAATAAAGGCGAGTTGGTACATTATGCTTTCTATGCAGATGTCAAACCTTTCAATGTAGCTGAAGCATAGAAGGATTCGAAGTGGGTGAAAGCAATGAACAAAGAAGTGAAGTCTATCGAAGACAACAACACTTGGTCACTTGTCAAATTGCCTCAAGGCAAGAAGGAAATTGATGTCAAGTGGGTATACAAAGTGAAAATGAATTCCAAAAAGGGAAGTAACTAGACACAAAGCAAGGCTTGTGGTGAAAGGATTTCTACAGAAAGAAGGAATAAACTTTGATGAAGTTTTTGCACTTGTTGCTAGGATGGAAATAACAAGTTTGGTTGTTAGTCTAGTAGAAATAAACAGATGGAACATATGTCAGATGGAAGTGAAGTGTGCATTCCTGAATGGACCCTTAGACGAAGAAGTTTATGTTAAACAAGCAGTTGGGTTTGTGAAACATGATGAAGAGAGAAATGTGTGCAGGATGCATAAAGCCCTGTATGGATTGAAACAAGCTCCAAGAGCTTGGAATAAAAAAATTTATAGTTTCCTAAGGGAGAAGGAATTTTTGAAGTGCACAACTGAACATGGAGTATATGTAAGAAGAAGCAATAATTAATTGTGTATACTATGTCTCTATATCGATGATTTATTGATAATAGGTAGTTGTAAAAGTGATATCGAAGACTTCAAAGGTGATCTCAGTAAGGAATTCGAAATGTATGATCTGGGTGAGATTTCATATTTCCTTGGCATCGAATTCTACAAGAGCAGTAGAAGTTTGATGATGCATCAAAGAAGATATGCAGGAGAAATTCTCAAGAGATTTGAGATGGAATAATGCAACTCAACTTCGACACTTGCAGAACCAAGACTACAAATTTCAAAACATGCAGATGAAGATGATGTCGACCTGTTGTGCCCTAAAATTTTCCCTCTCATTTATCAAATAATCTCTCACAAGATCTCCTTTGGTTCAAGACTGCACAAGGTTTGATCAGCTCAAGACACCTCGTCAAGCACTGATAACTGAAAATTAGGGTTTGAGTTTGCACAAGGACAAATGGACTTTTAATTCCCCATATGACTTTCTTGGATCATTTTGGATGCTCAAGATTGCTCATGTCATGTTTCAAGTCTTGGATCACATTTTTGCTCATTCAATTGATCAGTTGACCTAAAATCAACTATATTGCGGAAAAAGTCAACTTTGGCCAATTTACAGTCAAACTTCATATTTTTGGTCCATATAAACATTATGAAATCATATATGTCAATTGATCAAGTTTGGATCACAATTCTTTAAAAAATTTGATCAGATCATCAAAAGGGCAAAATGGTCAAAATTAGGATTTTGACTGAGAAGGTGCAATTTTTGACTTTTGACCTAATCAATGACTCATTGGTTTAAGACATGATTTAAAGGATTCAAATACTTAATTTTTACCTAATGGCATGGCTCAAAACATTTCTCAAGATCAATTGATTGATAGTTGAATTTCAGTCAACTGATGAAAAGTCAACTATACACTGAAAAGTCAAACTTTGACTTTTTGATCAAAATAAAGTTTCAAAGATTACAATTCATCAAGACATGTCAAAATATGAAACTTGTTCATCAAGAAATCAAGAAAGTCAAAATTCATTTTTGAAAAGTCAAACTTTTCAAGACTTAAAACTTTTTCTAAGTGTCTTTTATACATGATAATTTCATTACTTCATGCCATCCTTTCACCAAGATGCAAGATGATTCAAGGAAAACTTCCAACTTGAAAGTTGTAGATCTCAATGAGATCTAAAACAATGTAGAGCATGCATTTTTCTAGAAATGCTTGTATTTTAAGTTATAAATTCATGAAGTCATGGCATTTTTGAATAAACACTTAAAGAATTTTTCAGCAGTTTTGGTCAGGTTTTTATCCCAACTTCTTGGCCAATTTTCATCAAGTTCCATTTTGATTTAACAAAAGTGGTAAACATGAAATTTGTATAGGGTGTTTCAAGATTTCCAAAACATCCAAGAGCATGAATTTATCATATTTGAGCTAGGAGATTCAAGGGCCTTAAGTTGGGCATTCATTCTTGAATTGTAAGCCATTTTTGTTGAAGAACACATGATCCAATTGTGATGATTTTCTGCATAATATTATGTTGCAGGCATCCTTGCTTACAAATCTCATCATAATTTAATGCGTACACCCACTCTTGAGCTATTACCAAAGTGTTTAAGCCATTATCCAAAAGATCTTTCCATTTATGGCATAAAGGCACCATTGTTATTCTTGAAAAGCAAGTTTTTGTACAAAGTTTGTCTTAACCCATACCTTGCTTGTTGCTGATTATACTCCACCATAAATCATGGAAATTATCTCCTTTATACTAGCAACTTTGTTACTTCATCTTGGGACTATGGAGTACTTGACATAGTTTGATCTTTGTAATCCAAACAAACCATAACATGCTGTCTTGCAAACCTAATCAGCTCATATGCACAAAACTCTTTCCTGTAAATATAAGAAGAATTTGCAAGAGAAAGGGGCCAAAAAAATAGAAGGAGAAACTAACACTCAAAATCATTTTTGCTGTCAAAAAACCAGATTTGACCATAAAACCTCCATTTTTGAGCTTTGAAGTCCAAATCTTTGAATCTCATACCTTGCAAGTTTTCTCCAAACAAACCATCCAAAGACTTCACATACACCATATAGAAGTTGTTTAAACATAAGAATAACTTTTGTAACATTACTATTACCATCTTCAAAACTAAAAAAACATACGTTGCAACTTGACTTGGTTGGAGCGTTTCAACCATTTTCAGCACAAAAGGAAGGTTGGAGCTACTTCAAGAAAGTTCAAAGGAGCTCGATCAATCACCACTTTGCACCCGAAAACATCCGTACATGTTCTAAAGCTTCTTCTTCGAGAGGTAAACTTTCTCAAACTGTGATATCATTGTTCATACATCATTTTCTTTTGCGCTCAAAAGATATAACAAGACAGATCAAAGAGAAAAACTAGCAAAAAAAGCCAAACCAAAGGCTAACACGGGTGCCCGTGTCACATGACACGGTCCGTGTCAGCTTAGTTGGTTTAAAAATATATCAAAATTTCAGGGACAGGGGATGACACAGGTGGCCGTGTTAAACGACATGGCTCGTGTCAGTGTTACTGGTTCAGACACGAGTAAAAAAAGATAGTCTGGGGATGACATCGGCTCCCGTGTCACACAACATAGTCGTGTCAGATTGGCTGGAACAAGAAAAATGTAGAAAAGTCATGGACAGATCCTGACACAGGTGCCCGTGTACACTGACACGGCCCGTGTCAGCTCAGGCACCAAATTTCTTGATTTTTGGAGATTTTTTAGTTTATTTTGGACATATTGTATTGCTTGGAAATGACCTAACACTATAAAACTTTTGTTTTCAAATGAAACCTTAAAAACATTTTCCTAAACAATTAGTTTTTTTAAAGTTAACTTAGACTTAGGTTTTTCTTCAATGAAACTAATTACAAAACCTTTTCTATAAAAAATCCTAAAAAACAATTTCTCTCACTTTACATCTTCTTGCAAATTTTACTATTTTTTCATTATAAATTATGTAATTGTCAAAGCCTTGTAATAGTAATTAGGGTTTACTTTACTTGTCATCCCCATTTTTAAATTTATATCCCCATCCCCAAGTGATGTAATAGCGTAGTAATTTTACTTTCCCCAATTTTTCGCTTTCATATTAAATGTTAGTAATTAGGGTTTGTATGGAAAGATAAAATCAACAAGTAGCAAACCCTAATTCAATAAAAAACAATGCATGTAAATCAAACACACTTGCACACTTACACCCTTAGGGTAATTCCACCTTGTTGCCTTATAAAAATGGTCATGTTATGAATGTGGGATATCTTAGCAAAAACAATCAAAAAATACAAGATCATAGTCCCTCGATGACGCTATAATTGTTGCCTTTCAAATGATATTAGTCCCTCAAAGAGAAAATGATAAGATATCTCACAACATTGCTATCATGACTATACGATGACTCACGCCCGTCCCTTTACATCCAAAGATAAGGCTTCTTACCAATCAATGGTAATATAGCATTATCAAAGGAAAGGAAGAAATGAATAAATACTTTTGAGTAGGTAGATTGTTCCTAATTGCTTGCTCATTTTCAAATCAAACATATTTGCTTATTTTCAAAACAAATACCAATACTTTCAAAAACACTTTCAATTTTTTTTCCAAACATGAAACATTTTCAAAAGACCAACACTTTGTATACGATCTTATGAAAGAGAACTATTACAAAGTTTGCCTAAACGAAGACGCCTTTTCAAAATACTTTCAAAAACCACATAAAGCACATTTTTCAAATAAAATCAAGTGATCTAGTAAGCAACTAAGAGCCCATAGATAACTATGGATGAAAAGGGTGCTAACACTTTCCCTTTTCATAATCTACCCCTCGAACTCAAGAAATAATCTCAAAGGTCTTTCCTGTTCTTTTCAACCTTTCCTTTTGGATAAAAGAAAAGTCGATGGCGACTCTTGCTAACCACAACATTTGTGATAAAACGCAAAACATCCCAAGTCAGTTCTACCAGCATATCACAGAACTGGCGACTCTGCTGGGGAAATAACTTAAAAGTGGGGTTACCTTAGGGCTAGATCACCTTTATTTGCTTTCATTGTTTGACTTGCTTGTTTACACTTTGGTTCCTTGTTTGGACTTGATTAATCCTCTACCCCTATTTGAGATACCTTATAGGTATGTAGCACCACATTGTGGAAACTGTACGGGGTATACCAACATGGTCTAAGAAATAGCTACGTTAGTGTGACATATTTGTGGGTACCGGTAGCCCTTGAGTAGTCAAGGAGAATACGGGGCCGCTGTGTTGTGTCATGAAGCACTAACTGACTTTAGAAGCTTTACTTGACCAACTTGGCCATTAGGACGTAGTGAGATAACCAAATTTGGTGCAGTCTGAAGTTAGTTGATACTCGATACTACACTCATTGAGGTTTGACTTTTTAGGATATTTCGGTCACCGTGAAAGAGGCTTGCGTTGAAACAATGCCCGAGAAGACAGATCAAGGATATTGAGATCCCTTAGAACCCAGTTACTATTTCTAGGACAGGTTTGAGCCAACTAAACTTCAAGAGGATACTTACCTATGAGACTCCATACAAGCCTAAACCTAAGGACTTGTTTGCTTTGTTTGTATATACTTACTTGTACATGACATCATAAACATCATAACATCATACTCATTCTCACTAACCATTTCAAGGATTGTTGTGATTTATCTTTGTTCTGTTTTGTAGAACATGGCTTCTATCTGCATGAATACTATCCAAGTCAATCTCGTAAGAATTCCTCCTTAACTCAAAGAGTTAGCATCAAGGGTCCCTGAGAACTCTTCATTCAACTAAAGACACAGTCGCCTCCTAAACTTGGTTACCTCCAACTCTGATGAAGATGTGATGAAGGTGCTTTTCCAATTCTTTGATCCTCTACACCATTGCTTCACTTTTCCCAATTATCAGCTTGTACCAACTTTGGAAGAATTCTCTCAACTCTTGAGGATTCCTGTTCTCAATCAACTACCTTTCAACGGTACGGAAAGAGATCCAAGACCTGAAGATATTTCCCGAGCACTACACTTGCAACAATTTGATATCACGACTAATTAGGAAACAAGGAGTGGTGTCAAAGGTTTCTTAACCAAGTTCTTGTTCGAGAAAGCTCAAGATTGTTGGAAATCTTTGGACTTACAAGATTTTGAAGAAATCTTAGCCCTTCTCATCTATGGGATGGTTTTGTTTCCAAACCCTGACGAACTCATAGATGTAAACGCTGTCAAAATCTTCATGTCTCGCAATCCAGTGCCTACTTTGTTGGGAGATATCCTACATTCTTTTCACTCTCGCACTATGAGGAACAGAGGAATCCTCATGTGTTGCACTCCTCTCTTTTCAAGATGGTTTATTTCGCATCTTCCCTGGTCCGTATTGAATAACGAGCAAGGCTCGATGTGCTCCCATAGGTTGATGACGCTCATACATTCAGATGTTCATTGGTGTTCTCGATCCTTGGAGAATGTTACTATCATCGACCGTTGTGGTGAATTCCCTAATGTCCCTTTACTTGGCATTAGAGGAGGTATCACTTACAACCGTCGTTTAGCCTTACGACAATTTGGTTACGTTCGAAGAGATGGTCCACATGAGATGCTTATCCAAGGAGTGATATTTGAATACGAAAGCGGCGATTAAAGCTACCGCCAGAGGTTTATACGAGCTTGGAGGATGGTAAGTGTTGTACCCCAAAATTTTCCCTCCCATATTCCTCAAGATTTGTCAAGAATGATCTTCAAATTGCTCAAGATTGCTCAAGAGGTAGACAGTCAAATCACCTCCTAAGGCAGTCAATTCAAAACCAGGGTTTTGGTTATTTCAAGAGATTTTGGGTTCTCAATGGTTCAATCAAATCTCATAGGCCTATATACATCCTCAAGCACCTACATGCCAAGTTTCAAGACTCACAGTGCCAATTTGCACAGTCAAAAACTCCATTTGATCTACAGTCAACTGCAAGGGCAAAATGGTCATTTTGCATTCAAAAGTCAAAATTCTTGGTCAAAATCTTATTTTGAGTTCACAATCATAATTTGATCAAGTCTTGATCATGATCCCACAAGAATAGCTCAAAAATCATCAAGATGCAAAAATTACTATTTTTGGACAGTAGAAAAGTCAACTGTACTTTGACAAGGGCATAACTCTTTCATGGTTTGTCAGAAAAATTCCATCCGAAGCTCATTTTGAAGAGGATGCAATTTCCTATAATCCATCTTCACACTCCAAGATCAAGAAATGCTCTCACAAAAAGTTACCAATTTTTACATTATAGGTCAATTTCAAAAGTCAACAAAAGTACACTTTGAGTCAAAGGCCATAACTTGAGATTGGTAAATCCAAATGACATGGGACCAAAGGAATTGGTGAGAGGACTTCAAGAGCTTTCCAAAATGTCAAAGAACATGGTCATATGATCAAAATTGAGCAAGTTGTGCATTGGAGAAATTGGGAAATTTTCATGAATTTGCAAAAGTCAACTTTTCTCAAAACACCTTCTTTTTGCTAATGGGCCTCAAATATCTTCTTGAAACTTCACCCATGACCTATGCACGACCCACCAAGTTAAATTGGATTTATTTTCTTAAATTTATTGATTAAATGGATTTTTAATATATATTAATTCATTTAATTTGTTTAAATCATAAGAAAATACAAGATTTGATTTTTGAATCAATTTGTGAACCAAATATGATCCAAATATGCTGACCAATTCGTGCACAATCAAAAAGATACAAAAAAAATCCAAATTTGGCAACTTGTTCAATCATGGAAAATCAAGAATATTTGATTTATCAATCAAGGATTTAATCTTCAATGCACATGGGTTGGATCCAAAATTTTGACCTAATTTGTTTCCCTTATATGCAAGCAAGCCAACCATAACCCAAGAGACGTGAAAAAGTTGCAGAAACAACCATATCAAATTCAAGAATTTTCAAGAAAAACTCAAAATTGGTTCTTGCATTCTAGGCCAATTCAAGGCGTTTTGTCCATCCAAACACATTGCAGGAAGCATTAGGGTTGATTTGCAATCAAATTCAAGCATCAAAGCTCAAAGAATCACGACATACAGTCCCACGGTTTCCACTTTCTATTCAAAACTGTATCTCTTAATTCATGCGCATTTAACATGTTTTTGTGACTGATTTGCATTGCTAGAGACCATACAAAGCTAATGGAATGATTGAATTGAACCATAGTGCCCTGAATCGAGAGATGCCATGATTGAATTTCTAGGGTTTTCAAGCTTTCAAATAGGGCTTTTCAATCCAGGGAAAATTAGGACTAATGGGATACATGGTTGAAATCGTGAGGCCAAGACGATCAAAACCCATACCTCGCGAAATATTTATGTTTGCTGTGGTTCTATTTGCTATTTTTCCTTGCAGGAGGTAGTGGAGGTTGAAAACCCCCGCTATCTGATTCTATTTTATGCAGGTCCAAGGTTGAAGACGAGGACGTGTTGTCATCTAATTGGCCTGTTTGAGAAGCGCGCGCTTTATTTTTATTTACAACATATTGATTTGTTTTCATATATAATAATTGCCACTTATTTCAATAACAATTGAATCAGCTTGGTTGAGTGGTTGGGACGTTGGCCTGGAAGCATTGGGACCTGGGTTCGAATCCCAGGTCCCCCAAACGTTTATTTGATTTTTTTCTTCAGGTATTCCCATGCTATGCCCAGAAGGTAGTTCACCATGCACCTCCAATTCCCAAGTGCCAGATGTCTCCACACCTAAATCTAATGGCCAAAGCTGAGTTCTCGCCATACTCCCTGGTCAACATACGTGTGGACAACTCAGAAAGTCAACAAGGCTGGAATGCATAGTGGGCCTTCATAATTGCAAATACACCTCCTCTTTGGGCCCAAACCCCCTGAGTTTGCCTCTTTTATTTTTTTCTTTCTTTCATTATATTTTTTTTATTTTACTTATTTAATTTTATCATTTAATTAATTACTGACAAAAATAGTTAACATTTTCTCAATAAATTCAAAAAACATAAAAAATATAATATTTTCATTTATTAAATTTAATTAGTTATTTTGTAAATAAATATTAACATAATTTGTTTAGTTTTAATTAGGTTAACATTAATATTTTCACAATAAATTAAAATTAATGTAGAATTAGGATTCTTGACAATTTTAATCCTCTTTTTTTATTATTTCCTTAAAACATTCAAAAACACAAAAAATATCCTTTTTATTTAGTTAATTAATTAGTTTAGATTTAATTTACTTAAATGCAAGAAATAATAAAAATCTCCTTCTTTCTCAAAAAAGGGTCAAAACCCTAAGAAACTCCCCGATTTGATTTTTCTCGCGCGTGTGATTTTTGTTGATTCATATTTTGATCCATATAATTGTATTTGCTCCAAGGATGTAATAGCTTTAATTAGGACTTCTTTTTATCGCTTTCATTTACTTTCCCGCAATTTACCTTTTCAAGGGTTTGTTTTTGGCGATGTAAATACCCGACGCCTTGTAATAGCTTAGTTTTATTTTCCGCAACCATTAACTGCTAGATGTATGCTAACTAGGCTATGCATGTCAAGATCTCTCTTAAATTAAAATCAACCATAGCTCACCATAACATGTACAAAGATAACATAACTGAAACCTGACACACTCGCACATGCCACTTCTAGGGTACGCCTCATTTGGTTGCCTCGACGTGGTCATTGAGTATAGGTTGTTTTAGAGGTCGTCCTCCTGTCTAAAGATCAAAGTTGCCTCGAAACGGTTGCCTCGATAAAAAACGATCTAAGACATTAGGGTTACCACTAAGGCATCCTACCATTGCTTTAGTGACCACATGTCCCTTAATTGAATTGACCCGAAAACTCCAACGACGGTGCTACCTACTTCTCAATAGTGGGATAGCACTGTCTAAAGGACATTTACATAACTTACTTTCTTTTGAGTAGGTAGAGGTTCTCAGGTACTTGCTCTTTCAAAACAAAACAAACTTTTCGCACTTACACTTTTTCAAACAAAGTTTTCAAACAACACTTTATACACTCTTGAGGACAGATACAAGAGTTAAATCAGAGTTTTTGAACAAAAATTTTTTAAAACCCATGAACACAAGAAAAGCAAAACATTTTGAAAACATAGTGAGCAATTACCTAAGAGCCCGTGGATAACCACGGATAGAAAGGGTGCTAACACCTTCCCTTTCTATAATCTACCTCCCGAACCCGAGAAACATCTCGAAAAGGAATTTTGTTGTGCTTTTGTCCTTTCCTTGTTGGACAAAATAAAAGACGGTGGTGACTCTTGCTTACCGCGACATTTTGCAAAAATTAACGCAAACGCGAACCAGCATTCCAAAACAGTCAGTTCTATTCCCACCGATCACAGAACTGGCGACTCTGCTGGGGATTTCTTATAAGTGAGGTGTACCTTAGGATTAGATCACTTGTGTTTTCAATTGTATGCTTTGTATGCTTTAAATTTTGTGGGCTTATATCGGAGTTTTATAGATCCTAACCCGGATCTGGGGGTACCCTTTTTTTAGGTAAGTAGCAATAAACTGTGAGGGATCTGTCCGGCGTAGACCGACATGGATGAAGCAGTAGCTACATTGGTGTGACACATTGGTCTGTACCGATATCCCTTGTGTTGGAACGAGGAGAATATGGGTCTTCTGAGGAGTCATTAAGCACCAACTGACCTTAGAACCTTAAATTGACCAACTTGGCCATAGAACAGTAGCAGTATGCTACACTCATTGAGACTAAACTCTCGCGATGGTTCCGGCTGCAAGAAAAGGTTTCCAAACTGGAATTATGACCGATTGAGGGTAGTCAGGGATATTGAGATCCTCTAGAACCCGGTTACTATTTTTAGGACAGGTCTTAACCAACTGAAACTGAAAGAGGGTAGTACCTAAATTTCATGCCAGCCTGAAATCTAAGGGCTCTTTTGTGTGACTTGTGTGCATTCAAACTTGAACTACTTGCACATTCTTGTTATCTGACAGCATGAGTTCCTTGCAGGTTTTGTTTACAGTCCTTATCCAACAATTTGGATTTATAGCAGGGCTTGCTTACATCACCTCACACGCATAGCATACACATCATAACATCATACCATAGCATTTCCTTAACCATTTCAAGGATCTCAAGGGTTTGTGATGCAGGTCATGATGAGCCATACGTCAAACAAGGGGCAAAGGGGATTTATTTTCCTCTAGTCAAGGTTGTCTAGAAATCCAAGCACGATAACTTGAGTCAGGGGCTATGACCCACTCGATATGGTGAGCTTGACTCTTGAAGAAGGACTCTCAGCAACATGAAGTTCCTTCAATCAAGCTACCAGATTCAGATTCTAACAATTTCTCATTTACCCCGCGAGATCCTTGAAAACATTGCATACATACATATCATTGCATAACATGTCACCCTTTACAAGTCTCTCATGTTCTCGCTGTTTATTTCAGCAATGGCTCTCCAACAAGACAACCAGGATCTCCATACTCAAGAGACTCAGTTCAGGGAAATCTGCCTAAACCTATCCAAGGGGCAGGAAGAGCTGAGAACACTCCTCATGGGGAATTTGGTCAAGAAAAGTCTTGAAGACAATAAGGACGAACGAATGAAACATCTGCAAGCCGAGGTAGATGCAATGAGAACCCAGATGCTGGGGCAGATGGCTCTTATCCAAGGCTTAGCTCGGGAGCAAGAAGAGTTGAGAACCATGATGAACCAGCTTCATCAAGACAGATACAACAGTATGAAGCAAATAGTCAAGGCTGAGGATCAAGTCATTAATCAACTTCCGAGAAGTCAAAGTTTTGGTTTGATGAAGAATGGACCTCTCCAAGTTGCTACTACCTCATAGGTCCAACAACAACCTTGCCATAAGCAACGGGTTACTCCGAGGCCGTTTACTAAGCTCAAGATGCCGCTGTCCCAAGCTTTGCAACACCTATTGAATTTGAATTTGGTGACGTTGGTAGGACCTCACTCGAATCCTAAGAATTCTTCACCCAACTATAATCCCGATGCAAGGTGTGCATACCATTCTAACAGCCCGGGGCATGATACTGACGACTGTTGGAAGTTGAGGTACAAAATCCAAAATCTGATTGATGAAGGAGCATTGGAATTCGCACAAGATGGTCAGGCTGAGTTCTTCTACCATCCTTCCAAGGTTCACCATTTGAAGTGACAAGTCCTGAGACGAGAAGACTTTTTGTTCATTGGAATTTTCAATTTATAATTTTCAAACATTTAGTCATGTCAAACTTTGTTACTTTATCAATGCATTACATATGTCTGTTTTGAATCAATCCATTCGTATTCACTATATTCAAATTACTTTCATTTTTTGTGATGTTCAAACTCTCGATTAAAAATTCTAAGCCTTTAGGGGGAGGATGACGAAGACGATACCGCGATCTTTACAGTATGCTTTTGAACAGACTCTGCTGACGATGTACAGGCATTGTTTCAAATCCTAAACAGTGGAGTTATAAGGAAGATAACCCCTCATCAACCCCTTCGAGCCAAAGAAGTTGGAGTTTTTTTTTTCTTTTCATAAATTAAAACCCTTAATTATAACCTGGGGCAGGGTAGTTTTCTCAGTTGATCCAGGTACACAATGGATGGCATCAAAGGAGTCCTTCCAAAACAAGAGACAGTGATGGTTCCGAATAGTCGTAAGGACAGGCAGTCATTATCTCTCAAAAACAAAAACCCAATAAGTCAAAACCTATGAAGGAGACTTACAAAAAAACTGGGGCATCCCGCTGACTGTAATCACAAAAGAAACAGGTCAGGCAAATAGACAGGGATAATAAAATCGAAAAGAAAGAGATCCCACAAACTCTCAACAAAATGACTGCATATTCAAAAATAAACTATCAGTATCTAAACCATCACCGGAATATCAGAGCAAAGACTCAAACAAGATCTAATGCACGATTAGCTGAGTTTAGGATCGAAGAACATCATGAAGAACGGGTGGGTACAAATAAAATTTGAGCCTTTATCCTTTGTTTCTTAAATCGTGAACCAAGCCACGTTATAACCCTTAAAAGTCCTAGCTGAAGCATGGGTTAGTTTGAAAGCACACTGTTACAAAAGGTATCCTGACTCCTGTAGGGCTTGTTGTAAATCCTGAGTTGACATCACATTTTACAAAGTTTTCCTATCTTACTGAAAAAATGAATTTTCAAAAACTTCAAGACAGACATAAGCTTTGCATTCTTAAAATAATATTGTTTGCATATGACTATTTGTTCAAACAGCAGAGAAATTCGCACGACGAATATCCAGTGAACAAAAACCTTCTCAGCAAAAAGGGTCACCTCAAGTAGAAAAAGCACTTCCAATCAAGGGGCACGGCATGATCATTGTCCATCATCTGGGGCAGTTAAGTCAAGATTCAAGGAATCTCTCAAAAATTCCAAATAGCCAGGGGCAAATCTCCATCTGAATCAATTGGGGGATTGGACATGAATTCCAGCAACGAATCTTGCATGATCAAACGAAGATCTTCTGGTAGTAAGGCAACACAACACTACCGACAGTGACACCTCCCTACATCCTGAGAGCGTGGACATATTCAAAAAGTACTAGCATAATCAAAGACCCGCTAGGTTGACTGGCCTAGGCAAAAATAAGGGCTTCCCGGCGAACCAAAAGGGTTCGGGCAAAAAAAATTAGGGATAAAAATGGAAAAAAATTTGTACACCCGGCAAGTCGAAAACCTGAAAAGGCAGCTTGGGCAAAAAAGGGTATCCCGATGGACTGAAAACCCGAAAGGGCGGCCCAGGAAAAAATTAGGGATCAAAGCGTACGACTATGTCCCGTCATCTCGTCACTTGCCTACCAGAAGAAGACTTGTCATTTCAATCGAAAGATACCAAGAACCTCATAGGTTGGGATAATACTCGATCCACAAGGCCTCCGGAGGAACCTTCTCCCGCAGAAACAGGGGCAATAAGAATTGTCCAAGCTGTATAGTTTCTTTGTCCATCAGGTACAAAAGTAGATTCAGCTGAAGAATATGACTGAGATACCTTCACTCCCCACAGAGTAAGACAGTAATGGTAGCTCTCCCCCACTGAGACTTGCAACTACGAAGGACTCAGCAAATACTCTCCCCCAAGCAGAGTTAGTCTATCATCAGCCCTCAAAAGCTCGGTATTTCCAGAAGGTCTTAATATTCCCCAGCGGAGTATAAAGATATTCTCCAGCAAGCGTAAGAGCATCCCCGACAATCTTGATATTCCTCTACAAAATATAAGAATGTTCCCCGGCGGAATACAAGATACCCCCAGTGGAGCCATTTCCCAGCGCAGTCTAAAAAAGTTTCCCCAATGGAGTTGAATCATCTACCCCAGTAGATTATGGAAGCTTGTCCCCTGCAGAATACAAATGTATCTCCCTAGCCAAATCCAGAGGTTATCCCCATAAGAGTCTAACTGGGTTATCCTCAGCAAGTTGCAACTGAAAGATCATCCCCAGCGAAGTTCTTTCTATCCCCAGCAGAGTTCATCAAAATCCCCAACAAAGCTTATCAACGGAATCCCCAACGGAGTTTATCATTAAAATTTCAGCAAAGCATCTCTTCCCACAGAGTAATTCCCCGCAGAGTAGTCTCTTCACCAGTTTATTCCCCAACGGAGTCATTCTCTCTTGCAAGTTTATCATCTTCGTTCATCATCCCCAGTGGAAGCAAAGAATTCAACATTATTCTCCAGCAGTTATCCGGGATTTATTTTCCCCAGCTAAAACATCACATTTTCATACATCATGATACATGCATATACATATCATATCATACGATCTCATTTATGTTGAGAACATCATTGCTCGATCCATATCATGCATTGCATATGACTGACCTTTACCTTTCAGGAAAGATGCAGTTAGATTCTCAAATTATGTCAATGGAGACAAAACCAGTTAAATCGATTCCTAAAGATTTTTCTGAAGCCAGTCAATGGAGACAAAACCAGTTAAATCGATTCCTAAAGATTTTTCTGAAGCCAGTCAACGGAGACAAAATCAGTTAAAATCGATTCCTAAAGATTTTTCTGAGGCAAAGCCAGTCAATGGAGACAAAATTAGTTAAAATCGATTCCTAAAGATTTTTCTGAGGCAAAGCCAGTCAATAGAGACAAAATCAGTTAAAATCGATTCCTAAAGATTTTTCTGAGGCAAAGCCAGTCAATGGAGACAAAGTCAGTCAAATCGATTCCTAAAGATTTTTCTGAGGCTAATCCAGTCAAAGGAGATAAAACCAGTTAAATCGATTCCTAAAGATTTTTCTGAAGCCATCCAGTCAAAGAAGACAAATCCAGTTAAATCAATTCCTAAAGATTTTTCTGATGCAAACCCGTCAATAGAGACAACCCGTCAATAGAGACAACCCGTCAATAAAGACAACCCGTCAATAGAGACAACCCGTCAATGAAGACAACCCGTCAATGAAGACAACCCGTCAATGAAGACAACCCGTCAACAAAGACAACACCACCTACCAGCAATCTCCAGATGGCATCTATAAGCCCATCCTCCCACCAACAATCTCCAAATGGCATCTGTAAGCCCATTCCCGACATCACATTGCTGATACTACACCATGTGAGTGCAAATTTCTGGGCACTTTAGTGTTCAATCATCTTCCACCTTCGGATCACGAAAGGCACACAAGCCAATCTACATCCTCAGGTTTAAGAAGATTGAACAGGGGCAACTGTTGTACCCAAAAATTTTCCCTCCCATATTCCTCAAGATTTGTCAAGAATGATCTTCAAATTGCTCAAGATTGCTCAAGAGGTAGACAGTCAAATCACCTCCTAAGGCAGTCAATTCAAAACTAGGGTTTTGGTTCTTTCAAGAGATTTGGGGTTCTCAATGGTTCAATCAAATATCATAGGCCTATATACATCCTCAAGCACCTACATGCCAAGTTTCAAGACTCACAGTGCCAATTTGCACAATCAAAAACTCCATTTGATCTACAGGCAACTGCAAGGGCAAAATGGTCATTTTGCAGTCAAAAGTCAGAATTCTTGGTCAACATCTTATTTTGAGTTCACAATCATCATTTGATCAAGTCTTGATCATGATCCCACAAGAATAGCTCAAAAATCATCAAGATGCAAAAGTTACTATTTTTGGACAGTAGAAAAGTCAACTGTACATTGACAAGGGCATAACTCTTTCATGGTTTGTCAGAAAAATTCCATCCAAAGCTCATTTTGAAGAGGATGCAATTTCCTATAATCCATCTTCACACTCCAAGATCAAGAAATGCTCTCACAAAAAGTTACCAATTTTTACATTATAGGTCAATTTCAAAAGTCAACAAAAGTACACTTTGAGTCAAAGGCCATAACTTGATATTGGTAAATCCAAATGACATGGGACCAAAGTCATTGGTTAGAGGACTTCAAGAGCTTTCCAAAATGTCCAAGAACATGGTCATATGATCAAAATTGAGCAAGTTGTGCATTGGAGAAGTTGGGAAATTTTCATGAATTTGCAAAAGTCAACTTTGCTCAAAACACCTTCTTTTTGCTAATGGGCCTCAAATCTCTTCTTGAAACTTCACCCATGACCTATGCACGACCCACCAAGTTAAATTGGATTTATTTTCTTAAATTTATTGATTAAATGGATTTTTAATATATATTAATTCATTTAATTAGTTTAAATCATAAGAAAATACAAGATTTTATTTTTGAATCAATTTGTGAACCAAATATGATCCAAATATGCTGACCAATTCGTGCACAATCAAAAAGATACAAAAAAATCCAAATTTGGCAACTTGTTCAATCATGGAAAATCAAGAATATTTGATTTATCAATCAAGGATTTAATCTTCAATGCACATGGGTTGGATCCAAAATTTTGACCTAATTTGTTTCCCTTATATGCAAGCAAGCCAACCATAACCCAAGAGACGTGAAAAAGCTGCAGAAACAACCATATCAAATTCAAGAATTTTCAAGAAAAAACTCAAAACTGGTTCTTGCATTCTAGGCCAATTCAAGGCGTTTTGTCCATCCAAACACATTGCAGGAAGCATTGGGGTTGATTTGCAATCAAATTCAAGCATCAAAGCTCAAAGAATCACGACATACAGTCCCACGGTTTTCACTTTCTATTCAAAACTGTATCTCTTAATTCATGCGCATTTAACATGTTTTTGTGACTGATTTGCATTGCTAGAGACCATACAAAGCTAATGGAATGATTGAATTGAACCATAGTGCCCTGAATCGAGAGATGCCATGATTGAATTTCTAGGGTTTTCAAGCTTTCAAATAGGGCTTTTCAATCCAGGGAAAATTAGGACTAATGGGATACATGGTTGAAATCGTGAGGCCAAGACGATCAAAACCCATACCTCGCGAAATATTTATGTTTGCTGTGGTTCTATTCGCTATTTTTCCTTGCAGGAGGTAGTGGAGGTTGAAAACCCCCGCTATCTGATTCTATTTTATGCAGGTCCAAGGTTGAAGACGAGGACGTGTTGTCATCTAATTGGCCTGTTTGAGAAGCGCGCGCTTTATTTTTATTTACAGCATATTGATTTGTTTTCATATATAATAATTTCCACTTATTTCAATAACAATTGAATCAGCTTGGTTGAGTGGTTGGGACATTGGCCTGGAAGCATTGGGACCTGGGTTCGAATCCCAGGTCCCCCAAACGATTATTTGATTTTTTTCTTCAGGTATTCCCATGCTATGCCCAGAAGGTGGTTCACCATGCACCTCCAATTCCCAAGCACCAGATGTCTCCACACCTAAATCTAATGGCCAAAGCTGAGTCTTCGCCATACTCCCTGGTCAACATACGTGTGGACAACTCAGAAAGTCAACAAGGCTGGAATGCATAGTGGGCCTTCAGAATTGCAAATACACCTCCTCTTTGGGCCCAAACCCCCTGAGTTTGCCTCTTTTATTTTTTTTTCTTTCTTTCATTATATATTTTTTATTTTACTTATTTAATTTTATCATTTAATTAATTACTGACAAAAATAGTTAACATTTTCTCAATAAATTCAGAAAACATAAAAAATATAATATTTTCATTTATTAAATTTAATTAGTTATTTTGTAAATAAATATTAACATAATTTGTATAGTTTTAATTAGGTTAACATTAATATTTTCACAATAAATTAAAATTAATGTAGAATTAGGATTCTTGACAATTTTAATCCTCTTTTATTATTATTTCCTTAAAACATTCAAAAACTCAAAAAATATCCTTTTTATTTAGTTAATTAATTAGTTTAGGTTTAATTTAATTAAATGCAAGAAATAATAAAAATCTCCTTCTTTCTCAAAAAAGGGTCAAAACCCTAAGAAACTCCCCGATTCGATTTTTCTCGCTCGTGTGATTTTTGTTGATTCATATTTTGATCCATATAATTGTATTTGCTCCGAGGATGTAATAGCTTTAATTAGGACTTCTTTTTATCGCTTTCATTTACTTTCCCGCAATTTACCTTTTCAAGGGTTTGTTTTTGGCGATGTAAATACCCGACGCCTTGTAATAGCTTAGTTTTATTTTCCGCAACCATTAACTGCTAGATGTATGCTAACTAGGCTATGCATGTCAAGATCTCTCTTAAATTAAAATCAACCATAGCTCACCATAACATGTACAAAGATAACATAACTGAAACCTGACACACTCGCACATGCCACTTCTAGGGTACGCCTCATTTGGTTGACTCGACGTGGTCATTGAGTATAGGTTGTTTTAGAGGTCGTCCTCCTGTCTAAAGATTAAAGTTGCCTCGAAACAGTTGCCTCGATAAAAAACGATCTAAGACATTAGGGTTACCACTAAGGCATCCTACCATTGCTTTAGTGACCACATGTCCCTTAATCGAATTGACCCGAAAACTCCAACGACGGTGCTACCTACTTCTCAATAGTGGGATAGCACTGTCTAAAGGAAATTTACACAGCTTAATTTCTTTTGAGTAGGTAGAGGTTCTCAGGTACTTGCTCTTTCAAAACAAAATAAACTTTTCGCACTTACACTTTTTCAAACAAAGTTTTCAAACAACACTTCATACACTCTTGAGGACATATATAAGAGTTAAATCGGAGTTTTCGAACAAAAATTTTTTAAAACCCACGAACACAAGAAAAGCAAAACATTTTGAAAACATAGTGAGCAAGTACCTAAGAGCCCGTGGATAACCACAGATAGAAAGGGTGCTAACACCTTCCCTTTCTATAATCTACCTCCCGAACTCGAGAAACATCTCGAAAAGGAATTTTGCTGTGCTTTTGTCCTTTCCTTGTTGGAGAAAATAAAAGACAGTGGAGACTCTTGCTTACCGCGACATTTTGCGAAAACAAACGCAAACGCGAACCAGCATTCCAAAACAGTCAGTTCTATTCCCACCGATCACAGTAAGAAAAGTGGATAGCAAGACGCTGGGACACAAGAATTCCATTCCCCTCGAGCCTTACCTTAGGTGGGTACGAGCTCGTGCTCAGAAACTTGTGATGCCTTATCCCTCCATCTTACCAGTTATCATGGAACCTGTGGTTGAAGGAGATGTTCCATACACTGTCCTCCATCCCGACATGCCTACCTCTCTTGAAGACTTGCAAAAGGGTTGGATTCAGCTAAAGGAAGAACAAGATACTTTCGAAGCTCAATTATATGCTAGAGAGAACAGGGTCTTGGAGCTTACAAAGCAGCTGCAAGAAGAGCAAAGTGTGAACGCCTACCTTGCACCGAAGAGGATGCGTTCAGTCTTTTTATCTTAGAAAGTTATTTTATAAGCCCAAGAAGCATGTTGTAATCTTTTGAACTAAATTAATGAAAATTAATGTTTGTTCATTCCTTTTTCTATGCAAAGTTAAATTCCATAAATCCTTGAAATCATTTACTATACATCTTCCATGCATCATAACATGACAAGTTTTCACATAACATGTTTCCTTATCTTTCTGCTATTTATTTCAGCAAGATGGATCTAGAGAAAACTGTGAAGGATCTTTAGGCACAAAACTCTCAATTCCAAGAGACTCTACTGGCCCTAGCCAAGGGTCAGCAAGATATGATGGCATTGTTGGCAGTTAAGAAGAAGCCCAAGAAGAAAGCTCTTCTCAACATGGGTAGAAGGTTCAAAGAGTCGATTTGTCAGATCCCGGTAATGGAAGACTCATCTGAAGAAGACGAGAATCAGATTGGTGAGGTTAAGAGTACCCAGGATGACTGTGTGAATGATCAAGCATCTGGTGATTATTATTTTGACGAGCAATATCCACTCGCTGATGTCAAATACAAGCAGTTAGAAGACATATTGAAGGCCGTCGAGATCCAAGTCGTCCCCGGTTTAGATTTTGATGATTTGGGTTTGATCTCTGGGGTGGTTATTCCCCACAAATTCAAAATACCAGTCTTTGCAAAGTACGATGGAATTTCTTGTCCAAAAATTCACCTAAAATCTTATGTGCGCAAGATACAGTCGCACACTGCTGATAAGAAACTTTGGGTTCACTTTTTCCAAGAGAGCTTGACTGGAACGCAAATAGAATGGTTCTACCAGTTAGATGGTTCCCACATCAATACTTGGGAAGACTTAGCTACCACTTTCTACCATCAGTACTAGTATAACACCAACTTGGCGCCAACAAGATTTCAGTTGCAAGATATGACCATGGGGAAGAATGAAGGATTCAAGGAATACGCACAAAAGTGGAGAGACCTATCCAGTAGGGTTCAACCACCTTTGACTGATAGGGAGCACATTGACATGTTTATGGGCACTTTATCTGGTCCACTCTTTAACTTGTTGGTTGGTTGTTCTTCTTCCGGCTTCACCGAGATAATCTTAACCGATGAAAGAGTTGAAAGCGGCATCAAAAGCGGAAAGATTCCCATGGCATCTGCCTCCACTTCCAATCCTGTCAAGAAACCTTTTTCTGCAAAGAAGGAAATCAATGCTGTGTACGGGGAAAGGGCCCGTACCAAGAAGAATGATCATCCGTCTGTTAATGTTGTCTGAATCTCCAATCCAACTCATACTCAAAGACCATCTGCTAATCATCAACAGTTTGAAACTTTGAGAAGACAATTTACGAGGTTAGTCATATCACTGTCTCAAGCATTACAACACTTACTCAAAGCTAATTTAGTGACATTGTGCGATCCTCCTGCCAACCCAGATACCTCTTCACCAAAGTATAATCCAAACGCTAAATATGCTTACCACTCAAGTAGCTCCAGGCACGAGACTGACCAATGCTGGGCCTTGAAGAATAAAATATAGGATTTGATTGATAACAAGACTATTGAATTTGATCCTCCCCCAACTCCAAATATAATCACCGCACCTATGCCAAATCATGGAAAGGGTGTCAATGTTGTTGAAGATACCATTTTCGTTGCTTTTGTTGAAGACTTGACTACTCCTTTGAATATTATCAAAAAGAATCTATTGAAAGCCGGGATTTTCCCTGGCTGTGTGAAAGACTGTGTTTGCTGTACCAAACAACTCAATGGATGCGAAGGGCTGAAGGAAGGCATTCAACGCCTGATGGATAGCCATGAAATACTATTTGAGAAGACTCCCCTTGCCAAAATTTTGACTAATAGATGTGAAGATCTCTCCATTATCACCATCTCAAACAAGCCTTCTAGGATCTCCTCCAAAGGTCCTATCAGGATTTCAAATGAACCAACTATTGCTCCCTTAATAATAACCAATCTCGAACCAATTCCTTACTCTTCAAACAAGGCAGTGCCATGGAACTATGGTACTAAGGTGTTTTACCATGGGATAAAACAAGATGCTTGGATCAAAGAAGGAAAAGCTGATGATGTTTCTAACATAACTGGCTCAAGTAAGGTAACTCGAACTGGGATAATCTTTTCACCCAATATTTCACCACCAGTGGTTGCAAAGGCACCCATTCGCATCACTTACGCTAAGCCAAGTACTGATACAAGAAGGAAGGAGAAGGTTTTTGAGCTTGTCGTAACAAAAATACTCGCAAAGGACGTTGCTGATGGAGAACCTTTCGCTCGTGAGATGGACAAAATCTTGAAAATAATAAAAAGGAGCAATTTCAAGATTGTGGAACAGTTGGGCAAACCCCTTCTAAGATTTCTATGTTGTCATTGCTACTCTGTTCTGATGCCCATGCTCGGAAATTAATCAAATTCTTGAAGAAGGCTCATGTCCCCCATGAGACCATAATGGATCAGTTTGAGAATTGCGTGGCGAGCTTGACGGTTGATAATGGTTTGGGATTTTTAGATGCTGACCTAACACCACTTGGGAAGAACCACAATGAAGCTCTACATGTTTCTGTCGAGTGCAATGGGACCACCCTAGCACATGTTTTAGTCGACACTGATTCTTCTCTGAACGTGCTACCCAAGGGGGTGTTAGACCGTCTAGATTGTGAAGGTTTAGTCTTGAAACTAAGTGACATCATTGTAAGGGCGTTTGATAGATCAAAAAGGACAGTTCATGGGGAATTAGATCTTCCAATCAAGTTGGGCTCACAAATATTCAATTCCACCTTCTACATCATGGATATCCGCCCTGCCTATTCTTGTTTGGTGGGTCGCCCTTGGATCCATAAAGCTGGGGCAGTAACCTCAACTCTCCATCAAAAACTCAAATATCCTGTCAAGGGAAGAATTGTCACCGTATGTGGAGAGGAAGAGTTTATGGTAATCCACCTTAATTCTTTCAAGTACGTAGAGATGGATGGAGAATTCATTGAGACCCCATGTCAAGCCTTTGAATTTATACCACCAATGGTTGCTGCCACCAAATGTTCCTCTGATGAGTCTAAAGTTGTTAAAGCTGTGTCGAAGATGGTTTTAGTCAAAGATGCTCGTGCTGCAATTGAAGAAGGAAAATGTGATACTTGGGGGCAACTCCTCAAGATACCATTCAAAGCGGACAAGTTTGTTTTGGGTTTAACCGTCAAGGCTCAGAAGGAAGTGAGGCGTGCTCGTGCAGGAAAGCCACCTCTCTACATTGGAAGTCATGAAGTTAATGTTGTGGGTGATTCGAATGATGAAGCTGCATTTGAAGATTGGGTGTATCCAACTACAATGGAGCTGAAGAATTGGCATGCAAAGGACTTCGTGCCCATCTCCTTCATTGAGGAGTAATCTACTTGTTATTGCTTTTCTTTCAATTCAAGAACATTTTGTCTATAATATTTAACAATGACTTTTAAGCCATGTGCCTAACCCGGGGCACTATGGTCCATTTGTCAAGGGTTTTTATTTATGTTCATCTAATCATATGATCATTCAATACAAATTATTGGACTCTTTTGCATTCAAATCTTGGTGTTCATTGTCTTTATTTTCTTTCAAATACATTTTTCAAAATAGCCATGTATCTTACATTCACACACACACACTCTTGCAGGTCCTCACCCACTCTGGATCTTATTGCCAATGACTCTACTATTGTCGACTATGACTTTGAATGTCCAATTAACCAAGCCGAAGACGAAGGCAGGGAAGATTGTGAAATACTGGGAGAACTAGCCAGACTTCTATTACAAGAGGAAAAAGCTATTCAGCCGCACGAAGAGTCCGTTGAAGTCATCAATCTGGGTATCAAGACAAACAAGAAAGAGGTTAAGATTTGAGCTAACTTAGAAGAAAGTGTCAAGAGCAGGTTGGTTCAAATGTTGCATGACTATGTGGAAGTGTTTGCTTGGTCTTATAAAGATATGCCAGGGTTGGATACCGACATCGTAGTTCATCGTCTGCCGACAAAGGAAGACTATCTTCCTGTCAAACAAAAGGTTCGTCACATGAGGCATGACATTTCTCAAAAGATCAAAGCTAAAGTGATGAAGAAATTTGATGCAGGGTTCCTAGCTGTGACATCCTATCCCCAATGGGTTGACAATGTAATGCCAGTGCCAAAGAAAGACGGAAAATTTCACATGTACGTGGACTATAGGGATCTGATTAGGGAAAGCCCCAAGGATGACTTCCCCTACCTCACATTGATGTCTTAGTAGTTAACACTGCTCAACATAAAGTCTTCTCTTTTTCATGGATGGTTTCTCTGGCTATAATCAGATAAGGATGGCTCCTGAAGACATGGAGAAGACAACTTTCGTCACACAATGGGGCACCTTTTGCTACAAGGTCATGCTGTTCAGATTAAAGAATGTATGGGCAACATATCAGAGGGCTATGGTATCTTTGTTTCATGATATGATCCATCATGAAATAGAGGTATATGTGGATGATATGATTTCCAGATCACAAACTAAAGAGGAACATCTCGATCACCTGTACAAGCTATTCGAAAGGTTAAAAAAGTACAAGTTGAGATTAAACCCTAACAAGTGCACATTTGGAGTATGACCTGGAAAGCTTCTAGGTTTTGTTGTCAGTAATAAAGGCATTGAAGTTGATCCTGCCAAGGTAAAGGCCATCCAAGAAATTCCAGTCCCCCATTCTGAAAAGGAAGTTAGAGGATTCTTGGGTCGTCTCAATTACATTGCCCACTTTATATCTCACTTGACTGCTACTTGTGAGCCAATCATCAAACTCTTGAAGAAAGATCACGTAGTTAGATGGAATGATGAATGCCAAGTTGCCTTTAACAAAATCAAAGAATATCTACAAGAGCTTCCTATTATCATGCCTCCAGTTGAAGGAAGACCCTTGATCATGTACTTGACAGTACTAGAGAACTCTATGGGGTGTGTTTTGGGCCAACATGACGAGTCTGGCCGAAAAGAGCATGCTATTTATTACATGAGCAAAAAGTTTATCGACTGTGAAACCAGATATTCACTGCTCGAGAAAACTTGATGCGCTATGGCATGGGATTCTCGTCGGCTAAGACAGTATATGTTGACTCATACCACTCTATTGATTTCTAAGATGGACCCAATCAAGTACATCTTCGAGAAACCAGCACTTTCCGGACGGTTAGCTAGGTGGAAAATGATCTTGACTGAGTACGACATTCAATACACAACACAAAAGGCCATCAAAGGAAGTGTGCTAGCATATCATTTGGCCCATCAAGCTATTGATGATTATCAGTCAATGAACTTCGACTTCTCGGACGAGAACATCATGCTGGTGACCGACTGTGCGAAACCTGGACGGTATGACGGACCTGAACAAGGATCTTGATGGACTATGGTCTTCCATGGGGCTTCCAATGCCTTGGGTAACAGAATTGGTCTTATGATCATATCCCCTGAAGGTTGTCATACTCCTTTCACTGCCAGACTATGCTTCGATTGCACGAACAATATGGCTGAGTACGAAGCGTGCATTTTTGGTCTAAAAGCTACCATTGACTTAAGGATCAAGCATTTGAATGTGTTCGCGGATTCCGCTCTATTGATTAGCCTAGTAAAAGGATATTGGGACACTAAACACCCTAATCTCATCCCTTACAAGGAACTTGTGCTATCCCTGATTCCCTACTTCGAAAAGATCACTTTTGAGCACTTCCCTAGGGAAGAAAATCAGTTGGCTGACGCCTTGGCAACCATGTCTTCAATGTTCAAGGTCAGATGGGACAACGAAGCCCCTATGATTGTGATTGAGAGAGACGACAAGCCTGTGCACTGCTGTGAGCTTGACACTGACGTAGAAAAGACATGGTACCATGAGGTGATAAGATATCTTGAAGCACAAGAATATCCCGAGGGAGCATCTATCAATGACAGAAAGTTCTTACGAAGATTTTCAGCCAAATTCTTCCTAAGTAACAAAATTTTTTACCAGCTCAAACATGACTCTACTCTACTCCGATGTATGGACAAGAAGGAGGCATGAGAAATTATAGAAGACATGCACAATGGTCTCTTTGGCACTCATTCAAGCCTACATACGATGGCCAAGAAAATCCTAAGAGTTGGCTACTATTGGTCAATAATGGAGACTGATTGCCATCAACACTTTAGGACTTGTCACAAATGCCAAATCTATGCTGACAAGGTCCATGTGCCTCCTATCCCTCTGAACGTCATGACCGCTCTGTGGCCATTTGCAATGTGGGGCATTGACATGATTGGAGAAATCAAGCCCACCGCTTCCAATGGACATTGCTTCATTCTGGTCGCTATTGATTATTTCACCAAATGGGTCGAAGTCGCTTCATTCGCATCAGTCACAAAAAATGTGGTAGCCAGATTCATCAAACATAACCTCATCTGCCGCTATGGTATCCCTGAAAGGATCATCACCGACAATGGGACTAACCTCAACAATGCTATGATTATCGAACTTTGCACTCAGTTTAAAATCAAGCATCACAATTCTTCTCCATATAGACCTAAAATGAACGGCGCAGTCGAAGTGGCCAACAAAAATATCAAAAAGATTATGCAGAAGATGGTAGTAACCTATAAATACTGGCATGAGATGTTACCATTTTCTCTTCACGGCTACCACACTTCAACTAGGACATTAATTGGGGCAACTCCCTTCTCTTTAGTCTATGGCATGGAAGCTGTTTTGCCAGTGAAAGTTTAGATCCCCTCACTGAGGATTATGAATAAGGAAGGCTTAGGCGAAGACGAATGGATTCAGACGAGATTGGATTAGTTGAACTTGATCGATGAGAAACGATTGGCTGCTATTTGTCATGGTCAGACGTGCCAAAAATGGATGATCAAGGCTTTCAACAAAAAGATCAAGCCTCGTGTATATCAAGATGGTGACTTGGTGATAAAGCGCATCATTCTGCCACAAGGAGAACCCAGAGGAAAATGGACCCCCACCTACGAATGGCCATTTGTTGTCAAGAGAGTGTTCTCTGGTGGTGCCATGATGCTGACTATCATGGATGGTGAAGACTTCCCACATCCTATAAACACGGACATAGTTAAAAAAATACTACGCATAAGAGACCCGCTAGGTTGACACACCTAGGAAAAATAAGGGCATCCCGAAAAACCAAAAGGTGTGGGCAAAAATTAGGGATATATGCAAAAGATTGTACACCCGGCAAGTTGAAAACTCGAAAGGGGGACTTGGGCAAAAATGGGTATCCTGGTGGGCCGAAAACCCAAAAGGGAGGTCCAGGAAAAAGTTAAGAATTGAAAACGTATGACTATGTCCCATGGAATCACCACAGTCAATTTTATCACCAAGGTCCGAGTTCAAACGGTCCAAGATCAATCCAATCAACTTATGTCAACGGAAAGGAGCATTCAAAGACATTTGGGCAATAGTAGAGTTGGAATGGAATGAGATCATTTCCACATGGCAATTTGTTTTTGTTTTCAATTTTGTTTTCCTTTCGACGATTTCCTCTTATTAGGATCTCCATCTCTTTGTACAAAAACGCCTATTCATGGGAAAAATATCATACAAATATAATTTGAAGTGCAAACTTTCTGTTTTTGTTTTGAATGCAAAAATGCCCAATGACTAAAATTGAACGAACATATGCATGTGCACATGATTAAAACTATTTGGCACATGTGTCCTGCTAAGCAACAACAAGCATCTCTTTAATGTGTATGGAATATCCCCACATAATTATTTCATTAGCATCATCCCTATAAGATGACTATAATAAACCTTCCTCAACAGAGTTATCCACAAAGTCTCTTTGCACAAGTTAATCTCCAACCAGAGTCTCAATCTCTTAGCAGCATAACTCCCTAGCCGAGTTCAAATTTCCCCGGCATAGTCTATCTTCCCCAACTAAGCATATCCTCCCCAAGCTGAGTATATCCTCTGCAAGCTGAGTATATCCCCCCAAGCTGAGTCTGTCTTCCCCGACTGAGTTCCACACTTCCCAGCTTGAGTTTTCCTTTCAGACTATTACACATCATAGGGCCACAACCCCTAATCCCCAGTAAAGTCGTCAACAAAACCTTTACTATCTCCAAAAGATACTATGAAACCTGGACCCGACTAGATAATAGTTAACTTCTCAAGTCACTATAGAGCCTGGACCCGACTAGATAAAAGTGAAAACCTTTCAAATACTATGAAGCTTGGACCCGACCAGATATTAGTACATTTCTCAAGATACTATGAAACCTGGACCCGACCAGATAATAGTTTAATTCTTCAAGATATAGAAGAACCTGGACTCAACCAAACCATGGTTTAACTTCTTTTCCCCAGTAGAGTTTGTCTCTACCCCAACAAGTTACTGTGAAGCCTGGATCCAACCAGATATCAGTTTTCAACTTCATCTTTTTCAAGACAGTTATTGTGAATCCTGGATCCGACCAAATAGCATTTCCCCTCAGAAATTTGTTGTGAAACCTGGAATCCAACCAAATAACAACTAAATTCCAAACAAGTTACTGTAAATCCTGGAATCGACCAAATATCAGTTCAACTTTATCTCCTCAAACAAGTTTATTGTGAAGTCTGGACCCGGCCATATAGCAATTAACTTCATCCACCTCAGAAATCTGTAAAGCCTAGATCCAACCAGATATCAGTTCAACTTCGTCTATTCAAGCAAGTTTTATGAAGCCTCGAATCCGACCAGATAACAATTAGCTACAATCCCCAGCAAGGCACTATAGAGCCTGGACTCGACCAAATAATAGTATAACCTTTAAAAAAAAGAACTATGAAGCCTGGACCCGACCAGATAGTAGTTACCTAGCAATTTACTACAAAGCCTAGAATCCGACCAGATAACAGTTAACTTCCTTATCCCCAGCAAATTGTTGTGAAGCTGGAATCCAACCAGATAACAACCTAACTTCACTCTCCCTAAGAAATTTTCTGCAAAGTCTGGATCCGACCAGATAACAGTTAATTTATCCTTCCCCAGTAAGCTACCGTGAAGCTTGGACCTGACCAGATAGCAATTGACATCTTCATCCTCAGCAAATCATTGTGAAGCCTGGATTCGACCAGATAACGACTGACTTTCAAGAGATATTCCCCGACGGAAGCATCCTTTTAACAAAGTTTGAAGATATGTATACTTTTCATCCCCAACAGCGATCCAGGATTCAACTTCCAAAAATTCCTCAGCAGTATTCAGGGATTTATTTTTCGGGACAAACATGCATCCCACATTCATACATTATATCATATACACACAAAATGCATTTAGCATAAGTACCACATCTTATGAACATCATGCATACATCTTCATTTAACTAACCCTTTTTCCACAGGTAAGACATCAAGTTTTTCGTATAAATCGACCAAAGATTTATACTGATACTTCCTCCGATATTTACCATCATTCCTCCAAATGGCATCTATAAGCCCATTCCCAATCTATCTTCGAGTGCAAATTTCTAGGCACTCTAGTGTTCAATCATCTTCCACCTTCAAGTCACGAATGGCGGATCTGCCAATCTAACTCTTTAGCTATATTGGGGAAAAAGTCAACTATGGTCAATTTACAGTCAAACATCATAATTTTTGGTCCATATCAACATTATGAACTCATATATGTCAATCGATCAAGTTTGGATCACAATTCCTCAAGAAATTTGATCAGATCATCAAAAAGGAAAAATGGTCAAAATTAGGGTTTTGACTAAGAAGGTGCAATTTTTGACTTTTGACCTAATCAATGACTCATTGGTTTAAGACATGATCTCAAGGATTAAAATACTTCATTTTGACCTAATGGCATGGCTCAAAACATTTCTCAAGATCAATTTATTGAAGAACACATAATCCAATTAGCATGATTTGCGGCATAATCTTATGTTGCAGGCCTCGTTGATTGCAAATATCATCATACTTTAATGCTTACAGCCACTATTGAGCTATTACCCAAGTGTTTAAGCCATTATCCAAAAGATCTTTCCATTTATGGCATAAAGGCAGCATTGCTATTCTTGAAAAGCAAGCTTTTGTACAAAGTTTGTCTTAAGCCCATACCTTGCTTGTTTCTGATTATAATCCACCATAAATCATGGGAAGTAGCTCCTCTATACCAACAACTTTGGTACTTCATCTCGGGACTATGGAGTGCTTGACATAGTTTGATCTTTGTAATCCAACCAAACCATAACATGTTATCTTGCAAACCTAATAAGCTCATATGCACAAACCTCTTGCCTATAAATAGAAGAAGCATTTGCAAGAGAAAGGGGCCAAATAAAATAGAAGGGGAAACTAACACTGAAAATCATTTTTGCTGTCAAAAAACCAAATTTATCCATAAAACCTCCATTTTTGAGCTTTGAAGTCCAAATCTTTGAATCTCATACCTTGCAAGTTTTCTCCAAACAAACCATCCAAACACTTAACATAAACCATATAAAAGTTATTCAAACATAAGAATAACTTCTGTAACATCACTATCACCATCTTCCAAACTAAAAAAAACATACATTGCAACTTGACTTGGTTGGAGCGTTTCAACCATTTTCAGCACAAAAAGAAAGTTGGAGCTACTTCCAGAAGGTTCAAAGGAGCTCGATCAATCACCACTTTACACCCGAAAACATCCGTCCATGTTCTAAAGCTTCCGCTTCGAGAGGTAAACTTTCCCAAACTATGATATCATTGTTCATACATCATTTTCTTTTGCGCTCAAAAGATATAACAAGACAGATCAAAGAGAAAAACTATAGAAAAAAGCCAAACCATAGGATGACACGGGTGCCCGTGTCACACGTCACGGTCAGTGTCAGCTTAGTTAGGTTTAAAATATAACAAATTGTAGGGACAGGGGATGACACGGGTTCCCGTGTCAAATGACACGGCCCGTGTCAGTGTTACTAGTTCAGACACGGGCAAAAAAAGATGGACAGGGGCTGATACGGGCGCTCGTGTCACACGACACGGCCATGTCAGATTGGATGGAACAAGAAAAATGCAGAAAAGTTATAGACAGATCCTGACACGGGTGCCCGTGTCAACTGACACGGCCCGTGTCAGCTCAGGCACCAAATTTCTTGATTTTTGGAGATTATTTAGTTTATTTTGGACATATTGCATTGCTTGGAAATGATCTAGCACTATAAAACCTTTGTTTTCAAATGGATCCTCAAAAACATTTTCCTAAACAATTAGTTTTTTTTTAAGTTAACTTAGACTTATGTTTTTCTTCAAAGAAATTAATTACAAAACCTTTTCTATAAAAAACCCTAAAAAACAATTTCTCTCACTTTACATCTTCTTGCAAATTTTACTATTTTTGCATTATAAACTATGTAATTGTCAAAGCCTTATAATAGTAATTAGGGTTTACTTTATTTGTCATCCCCATTTGTAAATTTATATCCCCCATCCCCAAGTGATGTAATAGCGTAGTAATTTTACTTTCCGCAATTTTTCACTTTCATATTAAATGTTAGTAATTATGGTTTGTATGGAAAGATAAAATCAACAAGTAGAAAACCCTAATTCAAGAAAAAACAATGCATGTAAATCAAACACACGTGCACACTTACACCCTTAGGGTATTTCCACTTTTTGCCTTATAAAAATGGTCATGTTATGCATGTGGGATATCTTAGCAAAAATAATCAAAAAATACAAGATCATAGTCCCTCGATGACGCTATAAATGTTTCCTTTCAAATGATCTTAGTCCCTCAAAGAGAAAATGCTAAGATATCTCACAACATTGCTATCATGACTATACGATGACCCATTCTCGTCCCTTTACGTCCAAAGATAAGGCTTCTTACCAATCAATGGTAAGATAGCAATATCAAAGGAAAGGAAGAAATGAATAAAGACTTTTGAGTATGTAGATTGTTCCTAGTTGCTTGCTCATTTTCAAATCAAAAATCTTTGCTTATTTTCAAAACAAATACCAACACTTTCAAAAACATTTTCCAAACATGAAACATTTTCAAAAGACCAATACTTTGTATACGTTCTTACGAACGAGAACTATTACAAAATTTTCCTAAACGAAGGCGCCTTTTCAAAATACTTTCAAAAACCACACAAAGCACATTTTCAAACAAAAGCAAGTGATCTAGCAAGCAACTAAGAGCCCATAGATAACTATGGAAGAAAAGGGTGCTAACACCTTCCCTTTTCATAATCTACCCCCATGAACTCAAGAAATAATCTCAAAGGTCTTTCCTGTTCTTTCCAGCCTTTCCTTTTGGATAAAAGAAAAGTCGGTGGTGACTCTTGCTAACTGTAACATTTGCGATAAAACACAAAACATCCCAAGTTAGTTCTCCCACCGTATCATACGACCCAGCCCAATACAGAAGACTTATTGGGTCATTGAGATACCTTTTTCATACAAGGCCTGACATGTAGATTCATGCAGAAGCCAAAGGTATCACATCTAGCAGCGGTGAAGAGGATACTAAGGTATCTCAAAGAACTCTCAACTATGGCATTTTGTTTCCTGCAGCTGATAAAGGAAAAGAATGCAAGTTAGTGGGATACACTGATTCGAGTTGGTGTAGTGATGCTGATGATAAAAAATTAACAGCAGGATATGTGTTTATGTTAGGTGGTACACCAGTTGCTTGGAGTTCAAGAAAGGAACTAGTGGTGGCATTATCATCATGTGAAGCAGAATACATAGTTGCTTCTCTTTGTGCATGTCAAGCAACTTGATGGTGAACTTGGTCGAAGAGATAACAGGGAAACATCATGGAGTAATTATCATGAAGATCGATAGCATGTTAGCTATCAATCTAGCGAAGAATCCGATAGTACATGGTCAAAGAAAGTACATCGAAATGAGGTTCCACTATCTTCGAGAGCAGGTAGCAATTGGGAAGATGAATTTGGAACACTGCATAATTGAGAATCAGATTGCAGACATCATGACGAAGGGAGTGCAGGTCGAATTATTTAGAAGACCAAGAACCATGATGAATATAGATAGTTTAGACACAATGAATTAGGTGGTGTGTTAAATTGTAATTCGATTGTATCGAAACAATGTGTGTGTCGAAGGGAGGTTGCCCAATCGAAGAGCTTGTGGATCGAAGCAAGCTACACACATATTTGATTGGTTTTAGATTTGGATAAATTTGATTTAGATCTAAAATAGATAGATTTGATTTAGTACCAAAATAGGTATTTTGGGCTTTTATAGTTTTGGGTTTTGGCTTAGGGAGCAAGCTAATCTAAATATATAAATAGAGGAAGTAACCCCTAATTTTGTAATTAAGTCCATTCATTTTAATTACAGAATTTGCAGTTGCAAGTGATTAATAAAGTTTTCCATAATTTGTGGGCAAAGAGAAACTCTGCAGAAAATAATTGTCTTCTTTTATTTTCTTTTCTCATAATTCATTGTTATTGTGTGATGATATCAATCTTGTTCATCAATATTGGTAGAAATTCATCATAGACATTTGATGGATTTCCAACAGCGTCGGCATGTGGGTCAGACGCAATTTGGAATCGATTTCTATCTTTTTGTTATCAATCGGATTATGAGCTTTGTGATTGAAAAGTGATGATATTAATAGTGTTTTTTATGGATGAATTTTCTGAAATCGGTTCTTATTTTCCCGTTCATGAGTTTTATTTTTCTTGTTTTGCATTAGTTTAATTTTCGGGTTTTAATGTACATGATATGGTTGTTTGGTGTTTATGTTGAAGTATACGTGGGAGGAAATAAAATATTGTGTGACACTTTTAGTACTTTTTTATTATTTTGCATTAATAACAATAATAACAAAATAAAATAGAAAAAAATATGATTTAATTATTTACAAAAAAAAATGAAATTCTTTTTATAATAATAATAAAATTAAAACAAAGATAAATTTTTTTAAATAAGAAGACTAAACTAAAAATTAACCAAACAATGATAAACTAGGAAAAACAAATATATAGAGAATGGACAGTACATTCATGAACTAAACTGCATAAAATCGAAAAAATGATAAGCAAATAAATCAAAATGCAAACAACAAGCCACACATTCAAAAGTCAAATTTACTAATCTGGAGTGTCGTGACCAATTTAAGCTACTTCCTTTCCTTCTTATCGATCTTTTGAATTTCTTTCTTCTTCTTCGATGTGAGAGTTCTTCTTAGATTGATGGAGGGCTTCAAGTTTTTTTATCGTTATTCTTTGATGTGAAGAGAAACCACTTTAGAAGAGATTTAATGAATTGTGGAGGTGAAACTGAATGACTATTTATAAGTACGAATTAGGTCAAAAAAATTAAATGTGATTGATTTATTTTCTGCATAATTTCATTGATTAAGATTTGATCCATAACTTGGTGAACAAGATTACAAATCTAGACTTGTTTATGACCTTTTCCAAATATTGAGATTGATTTAAAAAGATTTTACTTATTTTTTCCAAATTTGACTATTAAGTGCATAAAATCAAATATTTAAAAAATATATAAAAAATAATAATTTTAAAATGACCTTAAAATAGAAAACAAAAATAATAATAAAATAATAAAAAATGACTTTTTAACCTTTCTTAATGAAAAATACAAATAGAAAAAGTAGCGCAATGGAACTTGAACCCGCAACCTTACACTCAAACTCCTTTCACACACTCCTTTACCAACTGCACTATCTTAATCGTTTGAGATAAAAATAATTTTTGAAAATTATGATGAGCGGTACACATTTGCTATAAAGAAAAATACAAATAATATAACAAAATTTATTGTATATATTTTTCTAGATAAACCTGAACTAAATAAATTAATGTTAGAAATACTACGTATATATATGTGCCAGGTAGAAGCTGGTGCGCAAACAAGATAACGAGTAGAAACTCGACCCAAAAAGACTAGTCGATACTAGACTCTAAAGATAACAATAAATATTAGATCCAAAAGGGTATACTAGTAGAAACTAGTCTCGATCAACATGGGTCAAAAGACTTTAAACCAAACGATTAGAACGTTAGCCAAAAGCTGGGGGATCGAGCAAAGATAACGAATAGATATTCGACCTAAGAGAGTACTATAAAGAATGCTCCAGGTAGAGGCTGATGCGTAAACAGGGTAACAAGTAGATACTCGACTTAACAGGAAATGGTAGATACTAGACCTGAAAGTATTCGAAAGGATACCAATAGATATTTGATCCCAAACAAGGTGACTAGAAAGTGTCGGAACTTCAATAACACGTATTGGTCTCGACCAAGGATAAATAGTAGATACTGAAACTAACCAAGGAGTAAAAGAGACATAAAAACGAGTAGAAACTTGACTTAAAAAGACTAGTATATACTAGACTAAAGATGAGTACTAGGACAAAACTAGATCACGCGCACAGGCAACGAGTAGACACTCGCCCTAGGAGTACTAGTAGATACTAGATTCAAAATAAATACCAGGGTAGAACTGGATTCAAAAGGTACACCAATGGATATTGGAATGAACCAAGAAGGTTAGTAGATACTAAACTCAAGAATTTTGTGACAGGGAAGAATTGAATCACAAATGAAAGGTAACGAGTAGACACTCGATCATTTGAGGGTAACATCAAAAGGATATCCGTGGGGATAAAAACTATGACACTAAAGGTAAAGTGATCTTGTTGGGGATATAATTCAAAGACTTTAGTAACTCTGTTGGGGAGAACGAAAGCAAAATGGCTTATGTTTCAATGTATGTTTGAATTGTTTTTCTATGGAGTAGTGTCCCAGGATGAATGGAAACACTACACATTTAAGGATGCTATGTAATGATGCATGATTATGTCGGGGAGAAAGAGAAGGTACAAGGAACAACTGGAGATAGATCCTTGAAAATCTGAAACTCTATATGGAGTAACAAACTAAATAACTGGTAACCATGTGATACAAACTCTTATGGAAGTTGCAAAAATAAATTGCAAGCTCTGTTGGAGAAGTTCAAATTCTAAGAGGGGACACCGATGGAGATTGGGCGTTGCTGGGGAGGATACCAATAGACATTAGACCTGTGGGTAATCAAAATTTACCTTTGACCTCTTGGGGAATGACCTATCAATATCTCGCTAGGGAAATGAGAAATCTTGAGTAAGAGATCTCAATAATAAGCCTCTATTGAGGATGAGAATAATCTTAACAAGACTTGGCTAGGGCATAAAGAGTCTCAAGATATGCTTCTACTGAGAAAAAGAGAATCCTTGAATAAGTAATCTCAGTGAAGAAACTCCGTCGGGGAATAAGAATAATTCTCAACCCAAACTCTTGGTTGGGGGAGGAGAAAAGATCTTTTAGCTGAGGAATAGTCTCTGTTTCGGGGAATAGACATTCTCCAATAAGCAACACCACAAACATTTGTTGGGGAATGGAAATTCTCTATGAAGAAACTCATCAATCAAAGTCAAAAGACAAAGACTCTTTGATTGGAGATTCAATGGGGAAAAGAAAGCTTCAAGCATAAGGATATTTTATCAAGAATTCCAATCAGTCAACCTTAAACTCTTTATTTGGGGATACTCACTGGGGAGAAGTAAGAACTTCAGTGCTGCTCGGGAAACTATCTCAGGATCCCACCTAGACACCCTTCTTAACAAAACTTGATTGTGTGCTGGCATGTTGTACATACACGAACAAAAGACGGTTCCTGTAAAACAAATCACACCAACGTGCCCCAGGTATAGTATACGACTTTGTATACCAACCAGGCCACGCAAACTCTATGGCAAAAATAGATGTTTCTAATCATGTTATGTAAAGCCTCAGAGTTTTCAAATGCAATGTTTATAAAAAAGTATCGGACGTTTTTGCAAACAAAATAGTAAAATTAAAAATAAAGAGAAAGCTATTGAATGAAAAGAAACTTTTTCTTGATTGAAAGTTGGCCTGTAAATAGGCATTTACATCAGGAAGAAATTCCTAGAAAGGGGTAATTGCAAAATCAAAACAAAAGAAAAATAAAAGAATGGCAATGTGAAAACATATTTCCATCGGGTTATGATTTTGTTATAACTCTTATGACCTTGAAGCTCTCATCACTTTGCTTTCTGAAGAAGATGATTGGATCAATTCGTACCCTTCAGTGTGACCAACTATAGTAGTGAGATGAAATCAAAGATCCGATGCTAGACGTAGCCTTTCTCTTTAAATCCCTAACTTTTTCCCGGATCTCCCTTTCGGGTTTTCAATCCACCGGGATACCCTTTTTTTCCCTAAGTCGCCCTTTCGAGTTTTCAACTTAGCGGGTGTACTTATTTTTTTCATTCTTTTCATTTCTTCTTTTTTACCCCTAATTTTTGCCCAAACATTTTTATTCATTTTTGTGGTTCGCCGGGATTCCCTTTTTTTTCCTAAGCCGTCGACTCGGCAGGTCTCTTTTATGAAAAGTATTTTTTGACTATGTCTACATTCACAGGGAGTGGGAAGTCTTCACTATCCATAGTTGTAAGCATCATGGCTCCACCAGAGAATACTTTCTTTACAACAAATGGTCCTTCATAAGTCCGAGTCCACTTGCCCCTAGGATCTCCTTAAGTAAGAATTATCCTTTTCAGTACAAGGTCACCAGCTTTATAGATCTGAGGATGCACTCTCTTGGAAAATGTCCTTCTCATCATCTTTTGGTACACCTGACCATGACAAACAACTACTAGTCTCTTCTCATTGATGAGGTTCAACTGATCCAAATGATTTTATACCCATTCAACTTCATCAAGCTCAACATCTTTCATAATCCTTAATGTAGGAATCTCAACTTCCACAGGAAAAACTGCTTCCATTCCATAGACAAGTGAGAACGGGGTTTCCCCAGTCGAAGTACGCACCGAAGTATGATAGCCATGCAAATCGAAAGGTGACATCTGGTGCCAATCTTTATAGGTCACCACCATCTTCTGCACAATCTTCTTGATATTCTTGTTAGCCGCTTCCACGGAAGCATTCATCTTTAGACGATAGAAAGAAGAATTGTGATGTTGATTTTGTAGGTTTCACAAAGTTCCTTAATCATCTTGTTATTGATATTAGATCCGTTATCAGTAATGATCTTTTCAGGAATCCCATAACGATAGATTATGTTATTCTTAATAAAACGAGCAACTACTTGCTTGGTGACATTTGCATACGATGCAACTTCGACCCACTTGGTGAATTAATCAATGGCAACTAGAATGAAACGATGACCACTGGAAGCAGTTGGATCAATACGAACAATGATATCAATTCCCCATATTTCAAAAGGCCAGGGAGAGGTTAAGACGTTCATAGGAACGGGCGGCACATGCACTTTATTAGCATAAATCTGGAATTTGTAACAGGTTCTAGCATGGTTGTAACAATCATTTTCCATGGTGGACCAATAGTAACCATCTCTCAAAATCTTTTTAGCCATAGTATGTCCACTGGAATAAGTTCCAAATGAACCTTCATGCATTTCTTCAATAATCTTGTTTCTTCATTCTTGTCCACATATCTGAGCAACATACCATCATGATTTCTTTTGTACAACATACCATTACTGAGGAAAAAGTTGGTTGAAAACCTCCTCAAGAACTTCTTATCTGTAACAGATGCGTATTCGGGATACTCTTAAATATTAAGATACCTCTTGATATCATGAAACCATGGATTAACGTCCAATTCCACTCCAGCTTCATCGAAAAATGCTGGCTCATCCAACCTCATGATAGTGATCAAAAGTGCTTCATTAGCCCATTTTACTTTAAACATGGATGACTGAGTAGCCAAAGCATCTTCTAGATTGTTTTCTTCTCTCGAGATGTGATCGAACGTAATCTCTTCGATGTATGGAATCAACTTCATAACATGTTCTTTGTAAGGAATCAGATTTGAGTGACGAGTTTCTCAGTCTCTGTTGATCTGGCTAATCACGAGAGATGAATCTCCATAAACTTTCAAAAACTTGATTCATAAATAAATTGCAGCTTTAATCCCATAGATACAAGCTTCATACTTAGCCATGTTATTAGTGCAATCAAAACATATTTTTGTTATGAAAGGAATATGAAAACCCGCAGGAGAAGTAATGACAACTCCAACACCATTCCCCATAGCATTTGAGGCACCATCGAACACGAGCGTCCATCGAAATCCTGGTTCAGATCCTTCCTCTTGGCCATGAATATTATAATCCCTGATATACATGATGTCTTCGCATGGAAATTCAAATCTCATAGGTTGGTAATCATCCATGGGTTGATGAGCAAGATAATCCTCCAATACACTACCTTTGATGGCTTTCTGGGTAGTATACTAGATATCATATTCAGTCAAAATCATTTGCAAATGGGCTACTCTGCTTCTGAGAGCCGGCTTCTCAAAGATGTACTTGATGAGATCCATTTTGGATATCAAGTAAGTGGTATGTGTCAACATATACTGCCTCAAGCGTTTAGCAGCCCATGCAAGTGCACAACACGTCTTCTCAAGTAATAAGTACCTTGACTCGTATTCTGTAAACTTCATGCTCAAGTAATAGATTGCTTGTTCTTTCTTTTCTATCTCATCATGTTGACCGAGTATAGAACCTATGGAGTTCTCAAGAACTGTCAGATACATGATTAAATGCTTTCCTTCCATTGGAGGCATGAGGATCAGAGGTTCCTACAGATATTTTTTTACTCTATAAAAAGCTCTTTGACAATTTTCATTCCACCTGACCGTCTAATATTTTCTTAACAATTTGAAAATTGGTTCGCAATTGGCTGTAGTTCAACCTCCGTAAGAAACCACAAAATTCCTTTTTAGTGTTCGGCTCAGACATTTCTTGTATTGATTTTACTTTAGTAGGATCAACCTCAATACCTTTTTCACTTACAATAAAGCCCAACAACTTGTCAGATCTCACCCCAAAGGTGCACTTATTAGGATTCAACCTCAATCTAAATGTTAATCTTTCAAACAATTTCTGAGGTGAATAAGGTGCTCTTCATTTGTATGGGACTTTGCAATCATATCATCAACATACACTTCAATCTCTTTGTGAATCATGTTATGAAAAAGAGTTACCATTGCATGCTGATACGTTGCCCCTACATTTTTTTTAAACCGAAAGGCATTACCTTATAACAGAAAGTTCCCCATGGTGTAAGAAATGTAGTTTTCTCCATGTCTTTTGGTGCCATCTTTATCTGATTGTAGCCAGAGAAGCCATCCATGAAGGAAAACACTTTGAACTACACACTATTATCCACCAAGACATCAATGTGGGGAAGCGGGAAATAATCTTTAGGGTTTGCTCTATTCAATTCCATGTAGTTGACACACATCTTGACCTTTCCATCTTTCTTAGGTACATGCACAATATTGGTAATCCACAGAAGATAGGAAATCACTTTCAAGAAGTCTGAATCTAGTTGTTTCTCATCTTTGATCTTTTCAGACATGTCTTGGCGAGTACTTCAAAGCTTCTGCTTGACGGGGGAATATCATCTTTGAGAGGTAAGAGGTGCACAACAATATATGTATCAAGTCCAGGCATGTCCATATAGACCAAGCAAAAATGTCAGTAAACTCTCACATCAGCTCTATCAATCTCCTCTTCACACTTTCCTTTAAATCAACCCCTATCTTGACCTCTTTCATATCCTCCTTGGTTCCAAGATTCACAACCTCAATTGTCTCTTGATGCAGATGGATGACCTTTCTTCTTGCCTCAATAACCTTGTTAACTCTTCAGGGAGTTCACAATCTTCCTCACCTTCTTCCTTGGTTTGGTAGATTGGATTATCAAAGTCATAATGAGCGATATCAGAATCGTTATCAATGGAATCAGCAGTGGATGTGCATCTGCATGAGTGATGTTTTTATTATTATTATTATTATTATTATTATTATTATTATTATTATTATTTGCAAGTGTGTGAAAAAGAAAACATTACCATTTAAAGAAAAGAGTAAAAAAATATATGGAACAAAAGGTTTGAATGCAAAAATGTCCTTTATTTAATGATATACTTTGAAAGTGAAAACATGGTGGCCCTACAAAATGATCCACTATGCCTTGGGAAGAGAGCATGAATTATTACATGATAAAAAGAAACAAACAGAAAATTACTCCTGAGTAAGCGTGACTTGAATGACATCTTCAGAAGTTCAATTGTTGAGCTCTACACTTGTAACACTTGGACAAATCCAGCTTGTCAATATCATAATCACTATCGTCATCGTCACCCACAACATTGGCTTGACCATCTCTAATGGTACCAACACTTGAAAACTTCATAGGAGTGGACAATTTGGGGCTTTGTGAGATATTATTTGTTCACCGGGACTGAAACCCAAACCAAACTTATTGAATTTTGGAGTAAGATCCAACACAGGACCCCAACCTCAAGGTGACCAGCTTCAACCACTGCTCTTGCATATTTCAAAGACGACATGGAAGTGTCAGGCTTCTTTCTCTCCTTAGAGTGAGAAGTCTTGATCATTTGTACAACTTCAAACACCTGGAAGAGAGTCTCGTGCACCTCTCCTTCAACCTCAACATACTGAAAAGAAGTCAAATGACTCACCACATACTCTTCTTCTCCATAAACAGTTATTGTCTTTCCATTCACAGGGAAATTAATCTTATGATGAAGAGTGGAAGTCACTGCCCCAGCCTTATGTATCCAGGGACGTTCAACAAACAACAATATGATGGATGTATATCCATCACAAAAAACATAGCAGTGAAAATATGGGGTCCAATTTTAATAGGTAAGTCCACTTAACCAAAAACTAATCATCGGGATCCATCAAAAGCTTTGACCACCAAATCACTTGGGTGCAACTCAACACCTGAGTAATCAATCTTCATTAGCGCATACTTTGGCAACACATTCAGAGATGACCCAGTGTCCACCAACACACGGGAGAGAGTAGTTCCTTTACATTTCATAGAAATGTGTAACGCCTTGTTATGGTTTCTTCCCTCAGGAAGGAGATCAAAGTCTATAAAGACCAATCCATTACCTGCAGATATATTAGCGACCACTATTTCAAATTGATTGACAGATATCTCTTATGGCACAAAAGCATTTTTCAAAAACTTCATCAAGGCATTCCTGTGAGCCTCAAAATATATCAATATAGACAAGATATACATCTTAGACGATGTATGACTCATCTGGTCCACTGTGTTCTAATCGCTCTTTCTAATTATCCTCATCAGCTCTTCAACTTCGTCAGGAGCTGAAGAAGTCCCAGGCACAGTATTCTGCTTAGGCATACCAACTTGCACATGCCCTTGATTTTCCACTATCACTTGTTTACCTTTAATTTTTGCCAAGGCGTTAATACTATCTTGAGTATTATGTGGCGAAAAAACTCTACCACTCCTTGTCATTCTACCAATACCAACCAAATTGTCAACATTCAAACTATCATGCATTGATGGCTTCTCTTTGAAAGATTCTTCTTCTCTCTTCACGCCATGATAATAAACATCTGCACCAATTCCATGGCACAACCCTTTCACTGAAGTAAGGGATAAGACTAGACAAGGTAATTGTCAGTGGAAGTGGTCTAGTAGGTGCTGGAATGCTTACTGGAGTATAAGGGATGGAATTCATGAAAACATATTCTTTTTCAACTTTCTTATCTCTAATAATTATGTCAAACTGAAGTTCACCTTCGTTGATCGATTTCTGAATTCCTCTTTTCAAATCATCACAACCATCTGGACGATCTTTGCAACTTTGACAATCTGGCGCACAACCAGGATAAACATATCTTTTGATCAAATACTCTTTGACAAATGGCAACAAAATGGCTACCAAGTTCACATCCATGATTGGGTTCAACACTTCACCATCATCAATGGCATTCACAGTTGGTCATGTATGAGTAAGCATAGGATTCTAAATAACATTGAGATCGTTATTAGTAGTGAACTGAATAGCTTTAGAATCTAACAAATCTTGTACCTTACATTTCAACACCCAATAATTCTCCACACCATGGCCTATACCACCAAAATGGAATTCACAACAGGGTGTTAGCATCATAGTTGGCAGAAAGTCTCTCGGGAGGAGCCGACATATTCCTCAGATTAACCAATTTGAGCTCGAGCAAATGTTAGAGTACTTGGGAATAATTTATAGAAAGTGGATCAAATTTTCTTTCAGACCTATCTTGTCTCTCTTGATTATAATTTTGGCATTGAGCAGTTTGTTGTCTCTGATACTGGGGACGTTATTGCTGTGGTGCATTAACTGGTATGATCATAACATTCACTTGTTGTGGATTTCTTCTTTGGCCCCTCTGTGAGTAAACAACACTAGTTTCTCCCTCCTTCTTTTTGGGGTACCCCATGAATGGTTTCTTATCATTCTCACATGAAAAATTACCAGTATTAACAGACTGGATTTTACCCATCTTCAGACCACTCTCTATGCGTTCACCGTGCATAACCAACTCAGTAAAACTGAAAGAGGTATTGCAAGCTACATAGTAATGACCATAGATGGTGTTGGTAAACATATCGATCATTTCTAGTTCCATCATAGGTGGATGAACCCTTGCAACAAGTCCATGCCACTTTTGAGCGTACTCCTTGAAAGTTTCATTAGACCCATTAGTCAAACTTTGAAGTTGAGTCCTATTCGGTGCCATGTCGATGTTATACTGGTAATTCTTGACAAAGTATTCAAAAAAATCTCTCCAATTTCGGATGTAGGTTCGTTCCAACTGCGTATACCATTCCAGAGATGCCCCGGATAGGCTACCCTGGAAGAAATGCATTAACAACCTTTCATCTTCAAAGTGCACAAACATTTTTTTGATAATAGGCTTTCATATGAGTTCTCGGACAAGTGGTACTAGTGTATTTATCAAAAGCAGAAACTTTCAATTTTGATGGAACTCTTACCCCAGGAACCAACTGTTATACCCTAATTTTTGCCCCTAAGATTTTTCATCATCTCGCTTTTATCAATACAACAAGATCACACATTAAGGTTGGTTCTCCCTATATCCATCCTATCTTTAAGTTTTCCCTTGAGGAATCACCAAGCACCTTAAAGTGTGTATCTTGTACATGTCTTCTTTAAACTAACATCAAAATATGTATATATGTTTCTTTAAATGTTCATATTGTAGGTGGGGATACAATTGCATTCATCTCACCATCTAACCTAGGGTTTGATGGTTGGTTCTAAATCAAATGACTCTTCAATGGATTTCAAGAGTTCAAGTTTCAAGGCTATGTTCATGATATCAAAGATGTGTGGTTCAAGGAGTTCTCTCACCTTATTTAGGTCAAACTTTCCTCAAAGTTGGTGTTGACATTCATCAAAGAGATAGGTTCATGTGTTTATTTCCATGCCTTCTTCAACAAGTTTCATTGAGACTTAAGCTCCATATTTGAGTGTGGTTCAATATAATATCATTTCAAGACCTATTATGATTCATCATGCTTTATATTGCCAAGAAAGATCAAAAGATTCAAAGTTGGTTTAACAAGTTTGACCTAATTGAGCAAATGCTTGATTCAGTGATCACAAGTGCATAAATCTATCAATTTTCAACATTTTTAGTTGGTTCTTTTTTCTATTGATTCTTATAATCATCATAAACAACCTCTCTTCATATTACAATATCCAATTGTGCAAGAAAAATCATCAAAAGTTGAAAGGGGTTTCAAGTCATTTTGACACTCTCTTAGCTAGAGTTTGTTGACTTCTAAGGACCATATCTTGCTCATTGTTTGAGATTTTTGATTGTTTATAAATCCATGATTCTATTTAAAGGTTCCTTAACAATCTATCTTCATAAATCTAAGGCTAATTTTTAGGGGAAGATCACTAATAGTTGAGAAAGATTACAAGTATCCTTGAAAGGCCTTTGAATTTTAGGGTCTGACTTTAAATAATCATAACTTGGTCAATTTTTATCTCCCTGAGCCCATTATTTTCCAAAATAATCTTTGGGATGTCTACTACAACTTTGATTTTATGTGCAAGACTTGAGAATGCTTGGAAAATGGCTGAAGAATTGAAAATATTATAGGTCTTTTGTTAATTTCCCCAAATTTGTTCATCATCTTCCAAAGACCATAACTCTTACAATTTTTATGATTTTTTAGTGATCTCAATTCCAAACTTCAATTCAAGAGGTCTACTTTATGCCATATTCATATATCAATATTAAATTTTGAGTGAAAATTCATGTAATTTTGAAGAACATTATAGGTCATTTTGAGGTTCAACACTTAGAATTTTTCTAAGTACAAAAGATCCGTGTGTTTTTCACAAATTCAATTGGACATAAATTTATGCTAAAGCATCCAAATGAAGTCTTTATTGGCACATTGTAAAGATTGTGACATGGTCTTTCAAATGCTTCAAGAATTATGCCATAAAGCCTCTTGAGTTGGGTGCACCATAAATTTAAAGTTGGCACGTTGAAATAGATTTTGTCAAAACAGTCAGATTTTGATTTTCATAATGTGGCTTCTATACACCAATTGTGTGCGTGTTTTTCACTTAAACATGTTTAATAAAGTTTCTACAGCCGAATTAAGGATTTAAATGCAAGAAATGGTTGAGTTTTTACAACTTGCAAGTCACACTTTTGTCATGATCAGGGTTTGACGATTTCAATTGATTGCTTATCATTCACCCTATCTCAGCATTGCATTCACTTCTTCTATAAATACATATCCTATTCCATTCATTTTAGAAAGCTTGGACAACCAAAATCATCCTGCCAAACTCTCTCTATAACTCATAATTATGTAACTTTGAATTTGGTTCTACAACCTTTTTAATCCAATTTATTTGCTAATTCTTCATCCTTGAACTTCACTGAAGCTAAAGAAGAAGAACCAAGCCTTGAAGTGTCCTAAATTGTGCTAGCCAAGTCAAGTTTTATAGCTCTGAATTTGAACTTCAACAAGTAGATTCCTCCATCAATTCTCTCAAAATTCGTTACTACAATAAAGCTCTCATCAGTATGATACTCATCGCATCATTTGTTTTTAATTGGAAGTGAGTTTCGATCATGAAGTTTCAAATCCCTATTCAACTTTTTTCTTCTGGTTTTCTTTAAATCGATTGAGCTACAATTTATATAAATTTTTCGCGAGGGTATCATTGAAATCTTCTTGAAGAGGTGAAGCGAATGAAACCGGTCTGAGCTCCTGATTTTATAGTTTGTGAGACCTGTAATTCGCGTGGTTGGAGATTGAAGATGACCAATGTATCATCTCCCAACCAATAACAAGGCGTCACTTGTATTTTAAATCTGTTTTTTAATTAATGATATGGTGGTTTATCCACTAATGTCCATGAAATGCACAATGCGCCAGATCCCTTGGATTTGATTACTAACGCATTTTGACATTATTCCAATGGTCTACATTATTTTGGTTTTATTTTTATTTTCTGATTTTAATATTTTAATTCTTTTAAACTTAAAAAATTCATAAAAAATCATTTCAACTTCTAAAATTCTGAAAAAAGTCTTAAAAATCCTTTTGATTTTTCGCTTTCTGATTTTTATTTCTTCACAATTTTATTTTGTGATTTGATATTTTTATAATTTTTCACTTTATTTAATTTGTTTTAATTGATTAAAAAATACTTTTCTTGATTTTTAAATTCTGGAAAAATTATGGAAGGATCAAATGACCTCTTGACAAATATTGTTGACCTCATTTTATTTTTATTTCTGATTTTACTATTTTTTCACAAATTTTTGTTTTTTTGCATATTTATTTAAAGTTAAGAAATAATTCATGACTTTAAAAAAATTCCAAAAAAATTTGTCAACACTTATTAACTCATGTTTGACTTCTGACTATTTTTTGGAATTTTTATTTGGTGTTTTAATATACTGTGTATTTTACCAATTATTTCCATTTTATTAACCATTTAAATATTGTTTATTAATTATTATTTTAATTATTCGTTTGGTCCTGATTTGGATGTTATTTTGGGACAAGTTCCTCAACCTCATTGGATCTTGGGTGTTGATAGGTTGAAAAACAAAATCCACCAAAATGGATGATTGATGTTGATGATATTTAAAACCCTAATTTCATCTGATACATCCCCTCCCTCTTCATCTTATCCCTTTCTTACTTGTGCTACATGTTCTTGGAGAATGATCTACATATCATTTCTCTAACATGTGGTACATATATTGTTATTGTCCGACCTCAAAATAGGTGTGACTTCTACATAAGTTCACTTATGATTGCTTAACATAGCGCTAAATTTTTCCTGATTCGAGAAATGATCATTTATGGCCCAAACTTATGTTTGCAAGCCCAAGCATGTTTAATTTGAAACATTTGATCCAATAACTTTGAGGTTCATTGTTAGGGGAATTTGATCTTATCAATCCTCTAATTAACCTTTATAAACTTTGGTTTAAGTGAATCATTTAAACATCATTGATCATATAAGGTTACCTTGAGCATTTGAAATGAATGATATACTTGAAAAAAGGCAAATGAGACTTGTTGTTGAGAAGCTTTGATTTTATCAATCTTCTAATAAGTCTTCAAATGCAAGTTTCAAGATGGTCATTCAACTAACCCTTAACTTCTAATTCACTAACAATTGACTTTACTTTGTGCATTTACTTTATGCCATTTATTTTATATCCTTACTTTTATGAACCATTTACTTTAGCATTTATGTTTTATGTTATTTTCATCTTTTCTCACTTGAGCATTTATCTTTATGTCTTTTTTTATATTTTTTCTCACTTGAGCTTTCGTTTTCTTTTTGAAGACACTTAATAATCAACTTGAACAATAAAAAAGATTTAAGGCTACATTGACTATTTGGTTACTATCCTTGGCATTATGGAGTTATGGACCTCTTGGAATTAGGATTAGAAGCCTTGATTACCTTTGGGACATTATGGTTATTCTATTATTTTGGCTGGAGTTCTTGGGGTTTACCCCAAGACATTGGGTTGATTTTCTTTGCGTGCAGGTTATTCTGATTATGTGCTCTGTCTGTGATTGAGAATTCCTCTATATAGCTGTTACTCTACCCAACTTTTTAGGATACTTAATACATCTGAAGCTTGGTATTCTTGAGAGGTTTAGTATCTTTGCTTACTTGGTTTCAATCCAAAGGATGGGAATCCTACATTGACTCCATATGTCAAGTGTTGGCTTCTTGTTGGTTAGATGGTTCTTTTCCTTAGCTTTTACCTTATGCTTTAGGATAGTCCCTTCATCTCCTCATATCTTCTTTAATTTCAAAAATCTTCTCCCTCCTTTTCAAAACTCTTCTTGTTTTTCTAACTTGAACCGCTTTCATAATAAACTTGGACTTAGGTCCATGCATTTTCATAAATCTTTTCTTAATCAAACTTTAACCAACTTAATCATACTTTGACATTTTTTGTGAGAAGACTAAAATTCAATCAACCTCATTTAAACCATTTTTGCTCTTTTGGCTTTTTACTTTAAAATTTTCTCAAAAAGATTAGACTCTTGTCAATCCTTGTAGTGATGCGAGCTACTATACTTCTACGATATATAGTGAAGTGAGATATTTTCCACTTGGGTGTTGAGTAAGGATTTGTTGATTTTAAAATCCAAGCTATATCCTCCACTTTGAGATGATGCAAATTCTCATTTCTCATAATTGTGGGTAGTAAGTATGTTTTCCACTCGGATATGATGATGATGTCTCTTCTCTTAAAATTAACCAACACACTTGTGTTTTAAAATTTTCAAAGGTGAACTACGAGTACCCTGATCCCCTATTGCACAGAAGGTGGTATGTAGGCACTAAAGGTTCGCAACCGCGGTGGATGAAAAAATTATAGTACCTTGCATCAGATGTTTAAGTACCCAGTTAAGGGAAAGATTATCACAGTCCATGGTGAGGAGGAATACATGGTGAGTCACCTAAACTCTTTCAGATATGTTGAAATGGACGACGAGTTCATTGAGACCCCCTGTCAGAACTTTGTGGAGGTTCCACAGACAGTTGCTGCGACCAAGACTGCTACCAGTGTTCCAAATATTACCAGACTTCTGCTGAAGATGGATTCTCTAAGGGATGCCAAAGTAATAGTTGAAGAAGGTGGGTGTACCATTTAAGGCCAACTTCTAGACATTCCCTACAAATTTGACAAGTTTGGTTTGGGTTTTACTTCAGGAGCCCAGAGAGCTGTTCGCCGTGCTCGTGCCGAGGGACCACCACTACGGATCAACAACCATGGAGTCAATGCTCTGAAGGACAGTGATAGAAACTACGGCATAGACAAGTGGATCTTTCCAAACATCAGCGGTGGACTCAACAATTGGGAGGACAAAGATTTTGTTCCTATTACATTTGTTCAAGAGTAATTATCTTTTTGTTTTTTTTTGGGATATGTAATATTTGAACAATTGAAACTTTAAAGCCTTGTGTCTTACCCGAGGCACAATGGTCTATTTTGTGAGGGTTATTGCTTTATATTCATATGTCATTAATAAATCATTGGACGTTTTACATAAAAATCTTACACTCCTTGTTTTTCTTTTCTATTTTTACTTTATCAAAACAGTTATGCTCTTACACACACCCACATATCAAACTGCAGATCCACATCCACTCTGGATCCTATTGATAACGGTTCTGCTATTTCCAATTATGACTTTGAAAATCCGATCTATCAAGCCGAGGACGAAGGTAAGGAAGGTTGTGAAGTACCAGGAGAACTTTCCAGACTGTTACAACAGGAAGAAAGGGAAATACAGCCTCATGAAGAGTCGGCTGAGACAGTGAACTTGGGTATTGAAGAGGATAAGAAAGAAGTCAAGATATGTGCCGATCTAGAGCATAGTGTCAAGGAACAGTTAATTCAGATGCTACATGACTATGTTGAGGTCTTTTCCTGGTCGTAAGAAGACATGCTAGGAATTGACACTGATATTATGGTCCATCGTCTGCCCACAAAAGAAGATTTCCCTCCCGTGAAATAGAAGGTTCGTCGTATGCGGCCAGAAATGTTAGAAAAGATCAAAGACGAAGTCATGAAACAGTTCAATGTTGGTTTCTTAGCTGTCACCTCTTATCGATAATGGGTTGCCAATGTTGTTCAAGTACCTAAGAAGGACAGTAAAGTACGTATGTGTGTGGATTACAGAGACCTGAATAGGGCAAGCCCCAAGGATGACTTCCCGTTTCCCCATATCGATGTTCTGATTGAAAACACCGCACAACATAAAGTATTATCATTCATGGATGGATTCTCCGGGTACAATCAAATCAAAATGGCGCCTGAGGACATGGAGAAAACAACCTTCGTCATACAGTGGGGCACTTTCTATTACAAAGTTATGCCATTTGGGTTAAAGAATGTCGGGGAAACCTATCAGCGTGCCATGGCAGCTTTGTTTCATGATAAGATCCATCACGAGATAGAGGTCTACGTTGATGATATGATAGCCAGGTCTCAGACTGAAGAGGAGCACCTCGATCACCTGCAGAAGCTGTTCGAAAGACTGGAGAAGTACAAATTGAGGCTGAACCCGAATAAATGCACCTTTAGAGTAAGATTCGGTAAGCTCTTAGGCTTCGTTGTCAGTGGCAAAGGCATTGAAGTGGACCCTGCAAAGGTTAAAGCTATATAATAAATGCCAACTCCCCACACTGAGAAGGAAGTCAGGGGATTCTTGGGACCTCTAAACTATATTTCCAGCTTCATTTCCCATATGACCACTACTTGTGGGCCAATCTTCAAGTTACTGAAGAAAGATCAAGCAGTAAAGTGGAATGGCGATTGCCAGAACGCCTTTGAGAAAATAATGGAATATCTTCAAGAGCCTCAGATCTTGATGCCGCCAGTTGAAGGAAGACCTCTGATCATGTACTTAATAGTATTAGAGAACTCAATGGGGTGTGTGCTGGGGCAACATGACGAGTCTGGTCGAAAAGAGCATGCAATATACCACCTTAGCAAAAAGTTTACCGACTATGAAACAAGATACTCACTGCTCAAGAAAACTTGTTGCGCTTTTGCATGGGATGCTCTCCGACTAAGACAGTATATGTTGACTCACACTACCTTGTTGATATCTAAAATGGACCCTATCAAGTACATCTTTGAGAAGCCCGCTCTCTCCGGAAGAATAGCGAAATGGAAAATGATCCTGACCAAATATGAAATTCAGTATACAACCCAGAAAGTAATTAAGGGAAGTGTATTAGCTGATCATTTGGCTCATCAGGCTATGGACGACTACCAATCCATAAATTTTGAGTTCCCAGACGAGAACATCATGTTAGTAACTGATTGTGAAGAATCTGGACCAGATAAAGAACCTGAAAAAGGATCCCGATGGACTATGGTTTTTGACAGAGCTTCCAACGCACTTGGCAATGGCATCAGTGTTGTGATCATATATCCTAAAGGTTGTCATACTCCTTTCACCGCCCAACTATGTTTCAATTGTACCAACAATATGGCTGAATATAAGGCATGTATTATGGGTCTCAAGGATGCCATCGACTTGAGGATCAATTTCTTGAGTTTATTTGGAGACTCGGCCTTAGTGATCAGTCAAATCAAAGGAGAATGGGACACGAAGCATCCTAATCTCATCCCTTACAAAGGCATGTGTTGACACTGATTCCACATTTTGAAGAAGTTACCTTTGAGCATTTTCTACGAGAGGAAAATCAACTAGCGGACGCGCTAGCTACAATGTCATCCACGTTCAAGGTCAGGTGGGATAATGAGGCTCCTCATATCACTATTGAGAGGATGGATGAACCAGCATACTGCTACGAGGTCAATACTGAAGAGGTAGTGGAAAAACCTTGGTTCCATGAAGTCAAAAGATATCTCGAAGCCTTAGAGTATCCCGAGGGAGCTTCAGTCAATGATAAGAAGTTCCTAAGGAAATTCTCTGCCATGTTCTTCCTAAGTAACATAATCCTCTACAAGCACAACCACAAATCTACCTTGCTTCGGTGAGTAGACAAGAATGAAGTAGAAAATATTACGGCTGACTTGTACGAGGGTACCTTTGGCACCCATTCTAGTGGGCACACAATGGCTAAAAAGATCCTATGGGCAGGATACTATTGGTCCACTATGGAAGCAGACAGTTATCAGCATTCGTGAGCTTGTCACAAATGCCAGATCTATGCTGATAAAGTACATTTGCCTCCGGTTCCTCTAAACGTCTTGACTGCTCCCTGGCCATTCGCAATGTGGGGGATCGACATGATCGGAGAGATTAGACCTACGACCTCTAATGGGCACCTCTTCATCCTGGTTGCCATTGATTAATTCATGAAGTGGGTCGAGACAACTTCATTTGCTTCCCTCACTAAGAACGTTATTGCTCGATTCATCAGACATAACCTCATCTGTCGGTACGGTATTCCAGAAAGAATCATTATGAATAATGGTACCAATCTCAATAACACTATGATCATCGAGCTCTGCACGCAATTTAAGATCCAGCATCATAACTCTTCTCCTTATCGGCCAAAGATAAATGGTGTTGTAGAAGAGGTTAATAAAAACATCAAAAAGATCATACAGAAGATGACGGTGACATATAAAGACTAGCACGAGATGTTACCATTTTCTCTTCGTGCTTACCGCACCGCAATACACACATCAATATGGGTAACTCCTTTCTCTCTGGTATACGGTATGGAAGTTGTCCTACCCATTGAAGTCCAGATCCCTTCCTTGAGAATCATGAAGGACGCAGGTTTGAATAAAGACGAATGGGTTCAAACTCAACTTGACCAATTAAACCTGATTGACGAGAACGGGCTCACGACTGTTTGCCATGGTCTGATGTACGAAAAACGTATGATCAAAGCTTTTAACAAGAAGGTCAGACGTCAAGTATATCAGGCTGGTGATCTGGTAATCAAGCGCATTATCCTGCCACAAGGTGATCCCAGGGGAAAATGGACTCCCACATACGAAGGGCCATTTATGGTCAAGAACATATTTTCTGGTGGAGCCGTGATCTTAACCACTATGGATGGTGACGACCTTCCGCACCCTGTAAATGCAGACATAGTTAAAAGATACTACGCATGAAAAAGACCCGCTAGGTTGACTGGCCTAGGTAAAAATTAAGGCATCCGGGCGAACCAAAAGGGTTTAGGAAAAATTAGGGATATACATATGAAAAATCTATACACCCGGCAAGTCGAAAACCTGAAAAGGTGGCTTGGGCAAAAAAGGGTATCCCGGTGGGCTGAAAACCCGAAAGAGCGGTCGAGGAAAAAGTTAGGGATTTAAAGCGTATAACTATGTCCTGTTGGATCACCTTACAGCCAACCTTTAGTATCAATGGTCAAGCTCAAGTGGTACTAATCAATTCAGTTAGCTTCGGACTAGTAGCAAAGAGATGAGACGTTCGAAGACATAAAGGCAATAGCAGAATGGGAACCTAATGGGATTATTTCACATAGCTGTTTTTCTTTGTACACTATTTTGTATTAGTTCATTCTTACGACAATGTTATCTTACTAGGATGTCCGTCTCCTTGTACAAAAACGCCTATTATAGGCACAAAGTCTTCAACTTAATACAAAATTATCTCTTTGAAAGTGCAAAACTATTTGTTTTCTTTTTATCTTTCTGTTTTGTTTGCGAAAACGTCCAGTGATTATTTTTGAACATATGCATTTGAATGTGATTACTGTTTACAAATACACACATAAAAAAACAGAAAGACAATTACTAATGGCTTTAAGAAACACGACAATGTCTAAGGGCCATACACGAAATCCCCGCTGATATTTTCTCAAACAGATACTTTCTCTAGTAGGTACAGAAGTAGGGACATCCCCGAAAGAGAAAAAATCTCCAATTACTGCTCCAAAAATTCCCCAGTGAAGTCACCAAGCTTCTCAGGATTGCACAAAATCTCCAAACATTGCACGGAGTTTTCCTTCCCCAACAGAGTTTATTTCTCTAAACAATGGGAAACTATCTCCCATCATTCAACTTCAACAAAATTTGAAGACTCATATTTTTCACCCCCAGATACAATCATGGATTTATTTTCCCTAATTCTGCAACACTGCAATAGAACAGTCGATACGTTCATACATTGCATTCATGCATCATTCCACAAACATCATAGTATATGCAACACAAATGCATATATCACAATCTCATTTATTTTGAGAGAATCACGCAATTCATGTATCATGTCATTGAATGAAATTGATTTTACCTTTTCAGGATAAGTTAGCAGACAGACAAACACTATCAACTTATATAGCAGGTCAATGATTAATACCCGAAACCAGACGGGGAAACTATCTGCACGACCAAATGGTATGGACTCCCGAAGCAAGATGGGTTTACCAATAAATACAACACGCCACGTATTAATGCCCAAAATTAGACGGAGAAAATATCTATGTGACCAACATTTTCATGTTCCGGATTAATACCTGAAACAAGACAGGACAATTATTTGTGGAAGACCGACTGTAAATTAATGCCTGTAACAAGACAGGAAAACTATCTACATGAGCAGATTGAAGATTAATACTCGAAACAAGCCGAGAAAACTATCTTTCTTTCTCTTAGGTCATAGATTAATTCCCGAAACCAGACGGGGAACTATCTGTGTGACCAACATTACCAAGTTCCAGATTAATACTTGTAACAAGCCAGGACAACTATCTGTGGACGATCGATTGTAGATTAATACCTGTAACAAGCCAAGAAAACTATCTACATGAGAGGATTGAAGATTAATACCGGAAACTAGACGGGAAAACTATCTTTCTTTCTAAGGTTAGAGATTAATACCTGAAACTAGCCAGGACAACTATCTCAACGACCAACAAAAGCAAGTTTCAGATTAATACTTGAAACAAGACAAGAAAACTATCTGTAAACGACCGATTGTAGGTTAATACCTGAAACTAGACAGGAAAACCATCTACATGACCAGATGAAGCAATCTTACACGACTTTCTTCTCATGATCTCTAGATGCAATCTAACACAGATTCATCCTGAAGCAATCTTACACGGGTTCCTTTTCAACTCTCCAGATGCAATCTAACACGGATTCATCCTGAAGCAATCTTACACGAGTTCCTTCTCAACTTTCCAGATGTAGTCTAACACGGACTCATCCTGAAGCAACCCTACACATGTTCTTTCTAATACATTTCCAGACAACAGTAATTTCATCCTCCCTAGTAAGCCTGGAGTTCAACCAGAAAACAACAAACTTTCATCTCTCCAGTCCAGAGATAACTCCTGAGTAGAGCCATGGACAATTGAAGTTCCTAGACTCTATTCCCAACAGAGTTTTCCTCAAGCAGGAGAACAACAGAAATCAACATTCCCCAGGGGAGTCCTCCTCAGACAGCAGGAACAGGAATCCCCATAAAGAGACCTCCTATGAAGTCAACATCTATCTTGGATGGCATCTATAAGCCCATCTTCGATAAATCTCAGTCATCTTCTGCAAATGACATCTGTAAGCCCATTCCCGATATCATCAACCAGCAGTACTACTTCATGTATATACAAGTGCAAATTTCTGGGCACTCTAGTGTTCAATCATCTTCTACCTTCAGATTACGAAAGGAAGACAAGCCAATCTAAATCCTCAGGTTTAAGAAGATTGAATAGGGGCAGCTGTTGTACCCCAAAATTTTCCCTCCCATTTTTTACTCAAGACATGCTCATTGAGGTCCTCAATTGCTCAAGGTTGACCAGAGAAATGATCAAACAAACTCTCCTTCTAAGCAATGAACCTCCAGCTAGGGTTTCGCTGTCCACCAAGATGTTTGGGTTGAAAAGGCTCCAAAAAATTTCCATGGTCCTTAATATGTCTTCAAGAATGTCCATGCCAAATTTCATGCCTTACACTACAAATTTGCTCAGTCAACTGCTCAAGTATTTAAAAATCAACTGTGCTAGGTTAAAAGTCAACTGAACTTTAAACAAACATAACTTTCACATACTTCACCCATTTTCCCCAACTAAAGGTCATTTCGAAGAGGATCCAATTCCCTACAACTTCTCTTTTATCCTTAAGTTCAAGAAATGCATCACTTAGAAGATACAAGTTCATACATTACAACTTCCAATATAGAGGGAGGATTGGAATAGTATTCTTGAGGTTCACTGAGACTACCACAACATCTTGAAAGAGGTTCAAATTCAAAACAAATGATTAAGGAAAAAAACTGCAGCATGAGTCGACACATACCCACATGAGTTGACTCATTCTAGTGACAAAACAGGGTATGAGTCGACACATGGCCTTATGCATCGACTCATATTATTATCCAGCCCCCAAAATAGAAGGATGAAAGGTGCATGAGTCGACACAAACGCGTATGTGTCGACACAGACAGGTATGAGTCGACACAAAGCCTTATGTGTTGATACATATTGTTATCCAGGATCTAAAATAGAGGGAGAAAAGGTGCATGAGTCGACACATCCCATTATGCATAGACTCATACTGAGTTGATTTTGTTTTTACAGGAGCAAGAAGAGTTATGTGTTGATGCATAGTAGCATTGTGTCGACACATAACAATTCAAAATGCATTTTTTTCCTGTCTTTTTACATCATCTTTACAGTTTTAACATTACTGTCCAACTATTCAGTATGGGCTGATGTTTGAATTTGTTTCAAGACCCAAATTTTGTGCAAGATACATTGGAAAAGACCAGGTTCATGCAAAGACCAAAATGGAAAAGAGAATCACCCAAAATGACATGTTTTCTTCACAAATATGGCAAAATATCAAATTTTGATCATGGCTTAAATTCATGAGTTAAAGGCCAGATTCTTTCCTTATTTCTTTCTTAATTCCACCTCCTCTATATAAGGACCATTTCTGCAAGCAAAATGACGGATACACAGCCTGAGAAAAGCTCCACAAATTTCCAAACAATATCCAAAATCGTGAAAATCCAAGACGAGAATTCCAGCCATATTCAACCCATTCCAGGAATCCTATCACTCTCCTAAGGTTCCCAGGGTTCCTTTCCAACCATCCCTCGAACCAAAACATGCCCAGAATCACCATATCCAAGTACTCTGATTGGTAAGATTATCGTGAATCCAATTTCGTTAGTTAAGCAAAAATAAATGGATTATACATACATATAAGCATTCATACTAATGTTTGTGATTGTTTAGAGCCATTACATGTAAGCTTTGGCGTCAAGAGGGAGCTTTGCCATTTTTAGGGAAAAGTTTCAGACGTGGTTGGTTCTCAAAGATACAGGTCGTTTTAGGTTGAACCAACACTGTGGTTGAATTGGCATACCCCAATTTAGGGGGGGGGGGTAACCTAAATCTTGAGCTTTGATTTTTCCTTTTGCAGGTTTTAGGATTTTTGTTTGACCGGAGAGGGTGACCGGAGTTTGACTCTGGCACCCCTGAAAAATGTCGACTCTGGCAGCATACGCGTCTTTCATTTATTGGTCCATTTAAAATACATCTGGCGTGCGTCTGAGAAATTTGAATTATGGTTGATTTTGTATATTATATTGTTTTTTATTTATATTAACGAATGAATAGGTGTATGAGTGGTAAGGCAAGTGAGTCTGCAAGGAGGAAACCTGGGTTCGATACCCAGGTGATGTATTTTGTTTTTTCTAACAAAACTTTTGCAGATCCAGTATGTTGCATCACCAAGCACCTACCATATGCCTTCACATCTGGGCCAACAAATATAAACATGATAAAGATCCAACACCTCAAGCGCGCTGTACATGATGGACCCTCAAAGGGCCAGCAGCACAGGATCCCAACATGGCCTAGGCTTGCCATTTTTTGGGCCTAGCAATTTCAACATTACACCCCCCCTTTACTTTAGCACCAGGCCCATTTAATTTCTTTTCTTTACTTCATTTTAATTATTTTTTGCCTTATGTTTTAAAAATTATTTTTATTTTATTAAAAATCAGAAAAATAATAATAATAGAATTTAGGATTTTTCTAATTAATTTAAGTTTTGTAAATTAATTAAGTTAATTATTTTGACCTTATTTAATTATTTAAAAATAATTAGAACTAGGTTCATTTTAATTCAAAATTTTCTCAAACAAAAATGCCAAAAAATGTTAGGATTGTTTAGATTTAATTTTGATTAATATTTTTCTTTTCCTTTTTTTTAATTTTAATTAATTGAGCTTTAATTTAATTTAATATCTTCCTAAATAAACAAAAACAACAAAAAGATTTTCTTATTTTACTTTGAACTTTTTTAGGGTTTTAGACGTTCCTTTTGACTCGCACGCGTTATTACTTTCTATATTTTATTTTTTCCAAATTATTGTAACTACTCACAGTCTGTAATAGCTTAATTTAGGATTTTTCTTTATTGCTTTTTCCCCAAGTTTTGGACTTGTAATTATTCCTCCTCCCCGATGCCTTGTAATAGTTTAGGATTTATATTTTCCGCACTTTAAATTTCTGGAATATTTAAACTGTCTAGATGCATGATAATAGGATTGTATGGCAAGAATAAAAACAAAACGCTAGTAAACTTAACATAAAAGAAAAAAATAACTAAATACAACACATTTTCACATATACACCTCTAGAGTATCCCCACTTTGGTTTCCTTCGGAAAACAAAACAGTCATGTCCTTCGAAAGTAGGGACGCTTTAGCAAAGTCCCTCGAATTAAAAGATCATAGTCCCTCGATGACCCTACGGTGTTGCCTTTTGGTAAAATGATCTAGCCCCTTAAAAAAATTGCTAAAGCATCTTTATATGTTGCCTTTATGGTTGTACGATGACCCACGAATGTCCCTCATATATCCAAACGACTATGGCTAGCTACTCACTAATAGTAGGATAGCCTTGTCTAAAGGAAATGAAGAAGAGAAGAAACCTTTAGAGTATAAGTAGATAGTTCCTAGATGCTATGCTCAAAAAATAAGTTTTCAAACCTACACAAAAACATTTCAAAACATTTAAAAAAAATGCTTTATCAACACTCTTGAGGACTTATACAAGAGTTATCATAAAGCGAATCGCTGCACTAAGGCATTTCAAAATACTTTTCAAAACACAAAAAGCACAAGGTATTTCTAAAAATGAGCTAAGCATCTAAGAGCCCATAGAAAAATATGGATGGAAAGGGTGCTAACACCTTCCCTTTCCATAATCTACCCCCCTTACTCAGAAAACTCTCGAAAGGTCTTTTTCTGTTCTTTTCACCCTTTCCTTTGTTGGATAAAAGAAAAGTCGGTGGCGACTCTTACTTACCGCAACATTTGCAAACACAAACATAAAACTAGTATAACAGTCGGTTCTGCCACCGTATCACATGAACCTATACCTGATATGTTTTTAAGGACTACTCACCCCCTTTAGATGATATGGAAGAACTTAAGCTTATCCTAGTTAGGATGCAGCAAGAGAAGGAAGCATGGAAGAACATGTACCAAACTTTGGAGGTATCCTACTCAACAAAATTGAAAGAGAAGGATGACTTGATCGAGATTCTTGAGATTCGTGTTGTAGAGATAATGGATAAGAAAGAGTATTTATTTTCCTCTAGAGTTCAACAAGGTCCCAGTCACCTATTTTCTGATTCCGGTGGTTGGAAAGAAGTCGTTGACAGGTGTGCAGAAGAGAACAAGCAGTTGAAGGCTCATATTGCAAGACTCATGTTTCATGACTCATCTCTACAAGGAAGAGTATATGATCCCAGAACTGACCAGGTGTGAGTGGCCACAGAAATTAATGTCTCTCACTACAAACACAATATTATGGTATGCAAGAAAGTTGGATATTGGTGACATCACTATTAGATGTGGGGATTTTCCTAACGTCCCTTTGATTGGATCGCGAGGTTGTATTAACTACAACCCTACTCTATCCCTATGACAGCTAGGGTATCCTTTGGAAGACAAACCTTCGGACGAACAACTCCGACCATTTATCATCCACAATATGGGTATAGAAGACCAAGGGTTGCTCAACAAGGTTATTCGGGTCTGGAATAAGGTTAACAAAAGGAAGGCTAAAAGAAAGAACGCCATAGCAAGAGAACCCTACACCAAATGGGTCCAAGATAGGGCACAAATTATCAAGATGCCATTCGAGAAAGATCCAGAGTACATGTCAGAGGTCCCAGAGATAACACCTATATCTTTGGAAGAAGTCGACAATCTGAAAAATGCCTTAAAGCAAGCTCAAAGAGAAAAAGAAGCACTGGAAGTCGACCTCCTCGATCTGACCAAAGAAAAGAAATAGATGCAACTTATACTTGATTCAAAGGACGAGAAAATTGATAAAATTCAAAAGGACCTGGAGAAAGAAAGTCTCAAACGAAAGCACTGAAGGGCTGTTAAGTGCAACGTTCAACCTAGATTCCCACAACCAAAGGTTAGAAGAGGCCGCTGCTAAAATTGGGAGGTTAACTAGGTGGTATGAAAAGGCGACACATGACAAAAAAGTGCTAGATTAAAGTTTGAGAGCCCAAATCCAAAGTCTGGCACAAGCTTCCTTAGATCAAGAGGAGAAAATAAAATACCTTGCCATCAAACTCCAAGACAGCCACGAATCAGAGGTCAAGGCACGCCTTGAGAGGATAGAAGCAGATAAACTTTTGACTCAGAGGACTCGAGAATATGAACATGTATGTTTAGAGCTGCAGGGTCTTCAAAAGGATTTTCTCATCCAGCAGAGACTTTACACATAAATGAGGGGTGAAAAGATGTATTGGGAAGAGTGGTACACTAAGATCTCCCAAGTAGGAAGGGATAACCACAAAATAATCCCACATCTTTACCAGGAATACAGGAACTACAAAGACAAACATGAAAAGCTAGTCTTCTTAGCCAACAATCTCATCTAGGACATCCCTAGAAGTTTAAAAGATGCAGAGAATGTGATGGTTCCTCTTCTGAAGGATGTTGAAGACTTTCTACAGCTCTGTCGGGCAATGGTAGATGGTTTCAAAGCACACATCCGCAGGCACGCTTAGGAAATTTAGTTCTCTTTTTTTTAATTATGTTTACGCAAATAAGTTTTGATTTCAGTTTGTAATATTTTTCAATATCTAGATTATGTTACTCTTAATAAAGGAATTTTGTTTCCCTATCTCAAAGGCGTATCTATTTTTAAGCTGGTCACCAAATAAAATAATAACTGGATACAAGTATATACCCAAATGAATAAGACAGTTGAAATAAAAATCATTTCATAATCATGAACCTCCATCTGCATGCATGCATTTATAAAACACTCGCATGTCATTTTAAGAAAAAAAATTCATTTACTTTAAAAATATTTCCAGTTGAGCCATTGGTAAAAGAAGACCTCCACCTACTTGGCCCCCATATCAAATAAGGGCCCATCAACAGAAAATAATGGAACAGATCGAGGAGACTCAAGCTGGGTTCAAAGAGGATCTTGATCAGGTGAAGGGTGACGTAAGCTCAACGAAAGGAGATTTGAGCCATGTTCTTCTAGCTTTGAAGAACATTATCGACAGGCAGGATCAAATCCCCAAGGGAGCCTTTGAAGAGGTAGCCCAAACTGTTGGTGCATCGAGTGGTCACCAATTGAGGAAAGAGTCGGAAGCAGGACCCCAAAAGTCTGCCATGGCCCAACAAGAGGTTGAAACTGAAGAATTCATCCCACCACCGTCGAAAGTAGGGGCATCACATACCATAAAAATTCCAACTAATAATGCAGATAATTACCTAGACTTATAATACGGAGATCATGACCTAGAGGATGCTCCCCAGGCACCCTTGAAGACAATTGGCGCTCATACTGCGGACAACCCACTGGTAATGAGTCAGTACAAAGCATTGGAAGAAATACTGAAGGCTGTGGAGGGCTTCGATGCTTTCGAAGTAGACGCTCTAGAAATGGGTTTAGTCCCTGATGTGGTGATACCACCAAAATTCAAAGTACCCGACTTTGGAAAGTATAAAGGGCTCACTTGTCTGAGGAATCACCTTCGTATGTACTGCAGAAAGATGCATGCCCACGCCCATGATCAGAAACTGATGATTCACTATTTCCAAGACAGTCTAAGTGGGGCATCATTGGACTGGTACATGCAGTTGGAACGAACACATATCCGAACTTGGGTAGATCTCGCTAATGCTTTCTTGAAGCATTACAAGTATAACTTGGACATGGAGCCTACTCGCCTGCAACTCCAAAACCTGCCCCAAAAGAAGGAAGAGTCCTTCAAAGAGTATGCTCAAAGGTGGAGGGAAATGGCATCACGTGTGCAACCCCCACTGCTGGAAAAGGAACTTGTAGATATGTTCATGAGAACCCTACAAGGGCTTTATTATGATAAAATGGTGGGAAGTGTCACATCAGGATTTTCAGACCTAGTAACTATTGGCGAAAGAATCGAAACTGGTTTGAAGAGTGGAAAGATAACAGGGGGGTCGTCAAGCACCCCTTACAATTCAAAAAGACCGGCTTCGAAATTCCCAAGAAGGAAGGATGGAGAAGTCAATGATGTGTCCTCATAACAAAGAACATCACAACCATTGGTGATCCCGCAAGGACAAAGGTAAGACAGGTTTAAAAGGCCACCTAGAAATTTTGATCCAGTGCCCATGCCACCAAGCCAATTATTACAACTCTTGGTTAAGGCATCCCTGGTGGAAATCAAGCCTTTAGCTCCTCCGGTAGGGCCACTCCCGCAAAGATACAATGTCGATGCTAGGTGCGAATATCATGCAAATTCTCCAGGGCACACCATAGAGCAATGTTGGGCCTTCAAGCATAAGGTTCAGGATTTATTAGAGTCTCAAGAAATCACCTTCGACGAGCCTAATATCAAGTCAAACCCCATGCCTCCGCATGGTGGACCGACAATAAATGCAATCGAAGTAGTCATCGACTTTAGGGAAACCATAAAGACAAAAACCCCTATCAACCTGTTGAAGAAATATTTGTTCGAATGTGGATTCTTATTAGAACACAATAAAGCTTTTGAAACAACTTTGGAAATTTTGGTGGATCAGGGGATAGTCCAATTCGGACTATACCCTGAAGAAAAATATGTAGCCACAATCGGAGGGAAAAAGCCACTAGTAATCCCTTGCCAAGCTCCAAGCATTTCCAAGAAGACTCTAGTCATTCTATGGGGAGAATCGGTAGAGGTCACTAGAGGGATACCTAAGAAGACCCTCTTAATACCCATTACTCCAAAAGCTACGATGATAATTAAGGGACCGTCACCTATCCCTTACGAGAATGATAAAGCGGTACCTTGGAGTTATGACTCAGCTGTATACATCAATGGAGCGAAGCAGGAAAGCGGGCCATCCGCAAGTCAAGGAACGGAAATTTCAAACATAGCAGGAACAAGAGGTATGACCCGAAGTGGGCGAATCTATGGAGCTGAGCCAACAAAAAAGGAAGATTAAATTCCAACGAAGGACAAAGGAAAAATAGTGGTAGATACAAATCAGGAAACAGAATCTCCGAACAAAGACTTTACTGATCAAAAGGCAGAGGAGTTTCTAAAAATAATCAAAAAGAGTGACGACATAGTGGTGAATCAGCTCCATCAAACTCCGGAAAAAATCTCCATACTCTCGTTACTAATCAACTCTGAAGTGCACCGAGATTCTTTGATGAAGGTGTTAAGTTCAGCTCATGTCACAAAATAAATTTCGGTAAATCAATTTGATAATGTCGTAGAAAACCTCACGTCCGGATCCTACCTGGGTTTCAACAACAGTGAACTACCTCCACAGGGCCGGGCCCATAATAAGGCACTCCACATTACTATGTAGATAAGCACTACCCATCTGTCCAGGGTTCTCACTGACACTGGTTCCACTCTTAATGTGTTGCCGAAATCAAGTCTTGTAAGGTTAACAATAGACGATGTGACAATGAGACCAAGTTCTACGATAGTAAAAGCATTTGACAGTTCTCGAAGCTCGACACTAGGGGAGGTGGACCTTCCAGTCAAGATTGGGCCGCATGTCTTTAACATCACTTTTCAGGTCATGGATATCGAATCAGCATACACCTGTTTACTGGGAAGACCCTAGATCCATGCGGCAGGCGCGGTAACCTCGACCCTGCATCAAAAGTTGAAGTTCCTAGTAGAAGGGAAGTTGATCATAATTGACGGCAAAGAAGACATTTTTGTAAGCCATATTGAATCATACAAATATATCAGCACTGACGAAGATTGCATAGCTACCCTATTCCAGGCTTTGGAAATTGCTTCGATGGTAACATTGACGGTTGAGAAGTGTAACAAGACTAAAGTGACATCGTGGAGAGATCTGAAAATGACTATGGGGGGTGATGCCTGAAAATGTTGGGGAAAACTCCCAGAAATTCCTGAGAAAAAGAATCGCTTTGGTTTGGGTTACGAATCGTCAAAGGCTACTCCAAGAGGAAAAGCATGTTTTCCTCCGATCCGGGAGACGTTCGTCAGTAAAGAAACAGAACATGGCGGACACGTGGCAATGATATTAAGCAAGACCAATACTAAAAGGGCAACTGACTTCATCAGAGAGGGCTCCCCAGGAGAAGAGCTTAAAGGATGGACAGCTATGGAGATTCCCAAGATATCTTTCTTTTCTAAGTAATATTTCTTGTTTTAAAAGAACCTATGTCGAACCCGAGGCATAAGGGTTACTTGTAAGGGTTTTCTTTGTTCTTATTTTAGACAATATTTATAATTAATAAAGTTAAATTCTGTTTTCAATTTAGATCCTTGTCTTTCTTTTGCATTTATCTATTAAATACAAAAATGGCAATACTTTCTTTGCATATACAATTTTCAAATTCCAAGCGCTAAAATATGCACCAAAACATGATAAATGTGCAGATCCATGCCCAAAATTACCGATAACACTACTGCTACGACCCGATACGATTTTGATGTTCCTATCCACCAAGCCTAATAGGAAGATGTTGAAGATCTTGAACTCTCCAAGGAAATGGCGAGGGAAATAGAGCGAAAGGCTAATAGCATACAACTGTATCAAGAGCCTACTGAGACTATTAACTTGGGCACGGAAGGGGATCCAAAAGAAATCAAGTTAGGGGAAATGTTGGAGCAGAGCGTCAAAGACAGGCTAATCAAGTTGTTGCACGAGTATGTGCATAAGTTCATACTAAGGTTGAACCCGAATAAATGCACCTTCGGCGTCAGATCACACAAATTGTTAGGTTTTATTGTAAGCCAACAAGGCATCGAGGTGGATCTAGACAAGGTAAAATATATACAAGAGGTGCCCACTCCAAGGACGGAAAAAGAAGTAGGTGGTTTCTTAGGGCGATTGAACTACATCTCAAGGTTCATATCACATCTAACAGCTACGCGCGAACCAATATTCAAGTTGTTGTGGAAAGATCAGACGGTAGTATGGAATGACGATTGTCAGACTTCCTTTGAAGCAATAAAACAGTATCCACAAGAGCCACCAGTCTCCGAAAGGCCACTCATCATGTACTTGACAGTGCTTGAAGGGTCAATGGGTTGTGTTTTGGGACAACAGGATGAAACTGGTAGAAAGGAGCATGCAATCTATTACCTCAGTAAGAAATTCACCGATTGTGAGACCAGATAATCACTCCTGGAGAAGACTTGTTATGCATTGGCTTGGGCTACCAAGAGGTTGAGGCAATATATGTTAACACATACTACATGGTTAATAGCAAGAATGGATCCTCTAAAATACGTGTTTGAAAAGCCAGACCTCACCGGAAGAATCGCACGATGGCAGATGTTACTATCAGAATATGACATCCAATATGTCACACAGAAAGCCATCAAAGGTAGTGTACTAGATGATCATCTAGCTCACCAACCGCTATCGGAATATCAGCCCATGAAGTTCGACTTTCCCGAAGAAGATGTCATATTTATAGCTGACTGCAAAATACCAGGACCAGATGAAGGGCCCGAGCCAAGGGCATGTTGGACACTCACGTTCGACGGGGCTTCAAATTCACTAGGTCACGGTGTAGGGGCAGTGTTAACATCTCTCGAGAATCATCACCACCCCTACATGATCAGGTTATGTTTTGATTGCACCAACAACATTGCCGAATACGAAGCCTGTATACTAGGGCTGGAAGCTTCCGTTGATTTAAGAATAAAGCACCTTGAAGTGTTTGGGGATTCTGCGTTAGTCATATACCAGGTTAATGGAGAATGGGATACTAAACACCCTAAACTGATTCCATATCGGGATCATGTTTTAAAGTTAGCTGCGGAATTTATAGAAATCACTTTCAGTCATATCCCACGAGAAGAGAATCAAATGGCAGACGCCCTGGAAATCTTATCAGCTATGTTCAAAGTGACTTGGCCGAATCACGAACTGCGTATTACAATTAGACATTTCGAAGAGCCTGCACATTTCCTCTCTATTGAGGAAGTACCTGACACTAAACCTTGGTTTTATGACATCAAGAAGTACTTAGAAAGGCAGGAGTACCCGGAAAATGCCTCTATCATTGATAAGCGAACCTTGCGCAGGTTAGCTTCCAAGTTATTTCTAAGTAATGGAGTGGTATACAAAAGAAATTACGATATGGTATTACTCAGATGTATGGAAAATCAAGAAGCAGATACACTCATGAGAGAAATCCCCGAAGGCACCTTCGGGACTCATACAAACGGGCACGCCATGGCTAGAAAGATTCTGCGAGCAGGGTATTACTGGTTAACAATGGAAGCTGATTTATATCACTACACAAAGACATGCCATAAGTGTCAGATCTACGCTGACAGGATAAATGTACCACCGACTCCTTTAAACGTCATGAGCTCCCCTTGGCCATTTTCGATGTGGGGAATTCATATGATTGGTATGATCGAGCCGAAAGCATCCAACAGACACCACTTTATATTGGTAGCCATCGACTACTTCACCAAGTGGGTGGAGGCAGCATCCCACGCCAACGTAACAAGCCAAGTGGTTGCGCGCTTTATCAAACAGAATATCATATGCAAATATGGCGTCCCAAGCCGGATAATTACAGATAACGGGTCTAATTTAAACAACAAGATGATGAAGGAATTATGTGACGACTTGAAAATTGAGCATCACAATTCTTCACCATACAGGCCAAAGATGAACGGGGCCGTTGAAGCAGCCAACAAAAATATTAAGAAAATCATCCAGAAAATGGTTAAGACATACAGAGATTGGCACGAAATGCATCCCTTCGCTCTGCACGGCTATCTCACTTATGCACGCACGTCAACATGCGTAACTCCTTTTTCACTTGTGTACGGCATGAAGGCAGTACTCCCGGTGGAAATTGAGATACCATCACTCTGAGTCCTGAGGGAAACAAAACTGGAAGAGGCAGAATGGGTATAGGTTCGACTCGATCAGCTCAACCTCATTGAAGAAAAATGATTAACGGCTTTGTTTCATAGTCAATTACATCAGAAGAGAATGAAGAGGGCCTTCGACAAGAAGGTACGCTCTCGAATATTCAAAGAAGGGGATCTTGTGCTCAAAAAGATTTTACTACCCCGTCTCGATTCACGTGGTAAATGGACACCAAACTACGAAGGTCCATTCATAGTCAAAATATCATTCTATGGAGGTGGTCTCATCCTCACAGTAATGGATTGGGAAGAACTACCGCATCCAGCCAACGCAGACGCAGTTAAAAAATTCTATGTATAAAAAGCTCACTAAGATCGAACCTCCAAAAGGTACGACTTAAGAAAAAAAAGGAGCGTCCCGGTGGATCGAAAACCCTAAAGGGTGATCCAGGAAAAAATTAGGGGCACACAAAAAAATTTATCCCGGTGGATTGAAAACCCGAAAGGGCAATCCAAGAAAAAGTTAGGGATTTCATATAAAGAAATAAAGGACAAAAAGACTGCGATCTAGGAGCTACAACTACGAACCACGAAGGGAAGGATAGATTGAAATCATACAACTCAGAAGCCAAGGGGATAAGAACATCAAAGAATATGGGGGAACGTCAGTAGCAATTATCATTTTTTCATTGCCATTTACTATTTTAAGACTTTCTGTAATTACCTCTTTCTAGGAATTGCACCTTGTATTCTCGCCCACTCTGGGACATATCAATAAAACATTTGTTTTCATTATATCAATCAAATCATGTTCTTACTTTCTCAGCCTTGTTTACAGAATACTACGATTATTACTCATGAATATGGTCTTGAAATAATTTCAGGGAATTAATAAGATAAAAGCATCTGACAAATATCAAAAAGTGCTTGGGTTAGAAAAATAACGAAGGAAGATCCACGTATACGTCCATATACATAGCTACTCTTACGTCTTGCAACACAAAAATCTATCTACACCTGTATCTACGCATATCTACACCCACGTCCATACACATGTCTGTGCCTATGATTACATTCGATAATACAAAGTCTATGCATATATCTACGCGTCCCTACGCGACAGTTGCATCCATGCCAGCACCTATGCATAACTTGCAACACGAGGTCGACGTTCGCACGCGTCAACGCACATATGTATTCCTGCCAATTCTACATATGTCCACGTCTATGTCTACGCCTGCATACAAAGTTACGCATAGGCCATCACCTACGTCTACGCCCGCAATACAAAATCAAGGTTCAAATTTTGCTAACACTCAAGTTTAACAATATTATGACGACACAACATACAACACCAAGGAATTGGTAAATTCTAAACCAGTGGTTTAACAGAGAATGCCAAAAAGATTTTTCATAATGTTCCAAGGCATACACACATCTTACATACATACATATCGCATATCCCGAGCATACATACACTAAGCGCTCTTGCATGCAATGCGCATATAGTCCAGATTCCATGTCAAGATCAAACATCATACATTTTGCATGCCCACAACATTCGATTCGCATGCATACACATGTATCTCATACAAACGGACAAACAACTTCATCCTTGATTCAACTATCTAAGGATCGACCAACACAACACTTCTCCTATGATTCAACTCGTCACCTCAGTCTTCATGTCGTGACGCATTCAGCCTATCACCTAGGTCTTCCCGCAGTGACAGGGTCCTTACAAGTCCTATTACATTGCCTCTAAGCCGCAACATATCCTTAAAACCCATTATGTTGCCTCCAAGTTGTAATGTATTTGCAAAACTCAGCATGTTTCCCCTAAGCTGCAACATATTTTCAAAGATCCATTACATTGCCTCTAAGCTGCAATGAATTGTCAACACTCTGCATGTTGCCTCTAAGTCGTGACACATGCTCGAAAACCCATTGCACTGCCTCTAAGCTGTAACGCATTTTTCAAAACTCGGGATATTGCTTCTAAACCGTAATATATTCATTCAACCCAAACACATTGCCTCTAAGCCACAATGCACCTCTCCAGATTGGTATATTTCTTCCAAGCCGCAATGTATCTTCCAACTCAACATGTTTCCTCTAAGCCGCAATATATTCTCAAAACCCATTGCATTGCCTCTAAGCCGCAACGCATTATCAAAGCTGAATATATTGTTTCTAAGCCGTAATATACCATCCAATTCAAATACATTGCCTCTAAGCCACCATGTATCTTTCCAGATCGACATATTTCCTCTAAGCCGCAATATATCATCCGAACCGGCATTGCCTCTAAGCCGCAATGCATTACCCGAATTCTGAACCATCGTCTCGGACATCAGGCAGCAACTCACAAATGTAATCCATGACATCAGTCTTCAAGCAACCATGCATCATCAATTGTCGCTATGCTCCCCCTCTGGATGTTTAAGTAAGCCAAGACATACAAAATTGCGCTATCTGCCTCATCATCAAGCCCGGGTAAGCGATATATCACCAGCTTTTCTTACTTCCTTGGGACTTATAAGGGTATGCTACATCAGCATAACCTTATGTTTGTCGGACAAATTTTGCAATACTTCAAGTATTCAATAAACTTCCAATTCAAACGCGCGAGTCTCAAGTCTTCTCATACTATTCGACTGGAAGGTAATTGAATAGGGGCAGCTGTCGTACCCCAAATTTGTCCTATCTCGATGATTCGATTTTTTTTTAAGTTTTAGATAATAAAGAAACGTTCATTTAAGGATGGTACAGCAATATCTGATGGCCCATGCTTAAAATTTAAGTCAATTAGGGGTGTATCCTTAATTCATGAAAATGGGGCTTTCTAAATCAGAAAGACTCGCGTACCTGTTTGCAAGGCATGTTGGCCATTGGCCCATGCGATTCGTAAATGGAAATTATCGGAGTAACCATAAAGTTCTACGTCACTAAATAGTTGCTAATAGAAAGGAGGACGAAATTAAACTAAGCCCGCTCGATTTTAAACTTATAAGCTTGTATAGGTTAAGTTGATTTTAGTAAAAAATATAGGGTGTGGTTACAAATTAGAAGCCCATTAAGATTCGGTTAGGACGAATATATTTGCTACTTTCTCTTTTACTGTTAAGCTCTTATGATAACAACTTCATAAAATATTTTAATATTATTTTATTTCTCTATTTTTTGTTAAAATGTGTAGAAAAAAACAAACAAGCCAGAATTGGGCCTGGTTGCTAAAAAAACATCTTTGCTGTAATATTGCTACTAAAAAAAAGAGATTATTATTTGGTTTCATCTTGCATGGTCGTTGAACTTTCATATAACAATTCATATTAAGAAAAAACAATAAATATTTAACTATTAGCTAGATTGCCAGCGTAGCATTTTTGTCGCAATATGGGTTAGCTGTAAAAAAAAAGAGTTTTCACGCTAATTGTTATCAAATACAGCTAGGGCCCAGTTTACTAACTATCAACTGTGTAAATCAAATCTTAAGCTGCAAAGATTGGGATTAAATCATTGAAATCAAATCTGCAATAAACGATTAAATTTAACAAAATCTGAAACTATCAAACTAAATTAAAATTGTGTATTACAGAACAAAAATAAAACAATATATGTAAATCACTATGTAGAATCCATTCAAAATCGATATTACAGATATCTCAATCCAATCACAAAATAACAAATATGGAAATAAATTATACAAGCAAATTTGGAAACAGTCTCAAGCCAAATCAGAATCTCAAATACTCAGAAGATATCTCAGAGTAAACCAAATTACAGCAAGCTCAATCCAGCAAGTTAGCAAATCACAGCAAAGATTCAATTACTCAGAAGATGTTCATACTAGCTAAATTCGGAAAATTGACAAATCCAATCTTCACCAAATCTTCAATACAAGATTGCTGTTACAAGAATAAATCTCAGAGTCTAAATCAAATCATAAAATCTAAAAAAATTACATTCAATCAAATTAAGCGAAATCTTGTCCCAAATAACAAAATCAAATCATTACAAAAATAAATCTTTTAATATTGAAAATAAAATCCAAAATGACACTCAAATCTGCAAATCTTCATCAAGCAAATCCCTTACAGTCCAGAAATTACTGATACAATCTAAGCTTCCAAGTTTACGAAATCAATTAAACAGAAAATCAAATCTAATAAATCTCTAATTTCTACAAGTTCTCCATAAAATCTCTGCTAATCATAACAGAAATTCATTCAAAACCCTAGATCTAAATTAATCTATAAATAGAGAAGGAGAAGAACAGTGAGAGAAGTTTTTTTTTACAGCGAACGGAGATAAGAAGCTCTGAAAAAAGATGTTACCGAGCCAAGCTTGAAGAAGTGATTAGAGTTTCGAAGCCCGAAACCTTAACCACATGACCGTGTGTTTCATAATAGTCGTTGCCTTCGCGACCATCAGCTATCGATTCCGCAACCTACAATTAAAGAAGACAGAGGGATTAGTTTCAAGATATCAAAGATCAGAGAACAAGCAATATCACAAAGGGTAAAACTTAGCTTCTTTTTTTTCTAATTGTTGATTTGGGGCTTTTATTGGTTAGGTTTTGAGTAAGGGTTATCGGATCGTTGAAGCGCCGCTGTGGGGAGAAAGGTGTTAGGGTTTTACAGGGAACAGAGGTAGGGTTGATAGGATGAAGAGAGGGTAAGCGAGAGAGAAAGAAGGGTTACTATAAAATAGAAATGCAAGAATGAGATAAAAACCAAAATTGTATAATTCGTTCAATTCCCATGTACGCGCGCATACCGTAGTTATCATGTGCTCTCAACCTTGACCGCAAGACCATAATCGGACGGGCATAGGCCAAGTCCTACTGTAAGACCCATACGCTTGCGCATATGTGATTGATCTGACCCCTTATGAATTAGAATTGGGCCTAAGCCCAGTGATGTTAGCACTCCCTTTCAATCGTTTTGCTCAAACACCAAATACTTCACACCCCCAGCAATCATAATGGGCCTAATCCAAATATTTTTCACACCCCCTATTTTTACTTAGAAACTAGATTTGCACCCCCTGCCTAATTAATCCTTTTTTACATTTTTTATATAATTAGTATTTTCTTCTTCTTATTATTATATTATATTATTATCTTTTTATTATTATTTTTATTATTATTAGTTATAATCATTATTATCATTAATATTAATTTTTATTTATAGCATTATTATTTATTATATGTAAATATTACTATATTATTAAATAAATTTATATTTATATTAAAATTGCATATATTACTTTATATATTATTTGCATTAAATAATTTTCTAATCATGCATTAATCAAGACATTTTGCAATTAATACAGTAAAAAACACAAACAAATATCAAAACTATTTTTGCGAACAATTTAAGCTAATTAACAGTTCTTTTTTTTTACAAATGGGTTTCAAACTAATTTTGGCTTACTGCGTACTCAGTCAAAATTTCTGCAATCACTACTCCTGACTGAGTGCGAAGTGACTCAAAATATGTTCGTAAACCCCTAAAAGACACCAACCCATACGAACTACGAATTGGGACTATGATTCCTCATAAGAGGATACGTAGGCACGCGATCTAAAATCGTGGCGAGTCTTGCTAATTAAAACTCAAAACCCTATTTATCCCAAACCAAAACCTAGAGCTTAACATCCTTGTGAACAAGGTAGACGAAAGGTTCCTAACACCTTCCTTTTGTTTATTTGAGTCCGAAACCTAGAATCTCTGTCCGTGCATTAGGGTTTTTTGTTAGGTTCCTTTCCTTAGGATGAAAACTAATAGTGGCGACTCTTGATTAAAAAACTGGTCACAACAGAAGGGTCATTGAGGGACTATGATTTTTATATCGAGGGACTTTGCTAAAGCGTCCCACATTCAAGGGAAAAGACTGTTTTCCGAAGCGACAAGGGAGGTTACCCCAGAGGTGTGAGTGTGAGAAGTGTTGTTTTCATTTATTTAATCTTGAAATTAGGGTTCGCTATCGATTCGTTATTATCTTTCCATACAAGACCTAATTACTAACAACAATAATATAGCCAAAAAAAACTGTAAAGGCGCGGAAAGTAAAAGCGGAAATATAAACCCTAGACTATTACATTGATTTGGGACAGATACATAAGTAAGAGAATGTGGGAAAGTAAACCCTAATTACTATTACATCCCAGGAAACAGTTACAATAACGAAAAAATGCGAGAATAATAAACTACGCGAAAAAGAATGTAAGAATAATAAAAAACGCACAATGTTTTTTCAGGGATTTCTTGACGAAAAAGGTTTTTTGATGATTAAATAAACCAAAAAGTCTAATTAATTTTAACTAAGAATAAATAGTTGATTAATTAAGTAAAAAACCTAAAAACCTAATTTGATTAGGGTTTATAAAAAATAGGTTTTGAAAAGAATTATGTTTGTTAAAAAGGTTTAGGGTTTATGAATTTTAGGGTTTTTAAGTGAAATCGATGAAAAAAACAAGGGTTTAAAAAATAATGCCAGGGGTGGGTGTTGAACCCACGCCGTTAGCTGTTTCAGCCAACACCTTCACCACTACGCCAAGCGCGCGCTTGTGTACAAGGGAGGGGATCAATAGGCTTTATACGTTAACTTGCAAATATTAGAAATTATAAAAAAAGTCACAAAAGGCAGGGATCGAACCCACGCCTTGATAGAGGAAAGCCTTAGGGCGTGCGTTTTAACTAATGGGGTGGTGACATATCCATTATTATCAACGAAACAAAAAATATATAAAATAAATACATTGCCTGGAACAGAGAGGCGTCGGAGCCCTAGCTCCGTCCGTCTTCTCCAATGAGTCTTTTTCACATTCCTACAAAATAAGCATTGTTAGAGATCCAACGGTACCCTACCCCCCTAAATCCAACCCTGTAAATTTAATAGAAGTGGTATTTTTGGCTAATTCATGCTAGTAAGAGGTACAATGAAAATTATCCAAATCGATATGAACATGGTAGTTCATGTTTCCGATATCATGGGATCCCTGCAATGATCCAATCATGTACTAACACATCTCAGAAACACATTGATATCATTAGTATGCGTTAAAAGAATATAAAAACTGAAATATAAATTTGCAAAAAATAATGAGATCGAAGATGTATGTGTGCGAGTTTTATGAGCTTTGGATCATCAGGTTTGATCCATATTTACCCTATACCTCTTCAGAGATTGTTTGGGATAGTTTTTGTGCAATATTTTTCGTGTCTTGTTATGTCTGAATACATGGAATATATAGCATGCAATTAGGTCAAATATTTGTGTACTTGGACCTTGTAAGAAAAGCCCTACTTTTATCTTATTTATTTTGACTTTTAAAATAAATAAAAATAAAAATAAAAAGAATAAAGAGATCAAGGGGTTCATGAAGTAATTCATGGGTTCATCTAAAGTGTAGAACACGCCTGGACCTTGAACTATAAGCCCACTAGCCCAAAAGTTCAAGTTTGGTCACTTTTGGTTTCACGCATTTTCTCAGACCTTTCCAACTTGCACTGGTCATAACTCTCTCAATTTTCATCATTTGAAGGTGATATTTGACTTTTTGGAAAGCTCAAGATGTCCTCTAAAATCTCTATGTTGATCATTTTTTCATTTGAGGATTTATCTTGATGTAAGTTTCCTTGACAAAAAGTATCTTTTGTTGACTTCTGAAATGGCCTATAATATTTTGGCCCATATCTCTCAAATTAAGCATTTTTTGGACTTGAGCTTAGATAGAAAAAGTTGTAGAGAAATGAATTTCCTTCAAGATGAGCTTTGGTTCAGGAAAATCTGATGAAGCATGTGAAAGTTATGCTTGGTCAAAGTTCAGTTGACTTCTTCTTAAGAAAACCCTAATTTGACAACTTTTGACTTTTGATGATTTGAGAGTTTTCTTGATGAATCATGATCAACCCTTGATCGAATGATGAATATGATTCCAAAACCTTGATGTTGACCAAAAATCTTGAGGTTTGACTGTATGTTGACCATAATTGACTTTTTTGTCCAATATAGTTGATTTTCAGTCATCTGAGCAATTGACTGAGCAAACTTGTGATGCAAGGCATGCAATTCGATATGAGAATTCTTGGAGCCATATAAGAGACAATGAAATCCACTTGAGGAATTAGAAACCCAATATTCCTTGAGAAATACAAAACCATAATTGTAGATCAATTACTTAGGAGGAGAATTTTTCTGATCAATTCGTATGTACCCTTGAGCAAATGAAAACCCTAGGAGAATGAGGAGATAACTTGAAAAGTGAGAGGGTAAATTTTGGGGTACAACAGCTGCCCCTGTTCAATCTTCTTTAACCTGAGGAGTTAGATTGGCATGTCTTCCATTCGTGATCTGAAGGTAGAAGAGGATTGAACACTTAAGTGACCAGAAATTTGCACTCGCATGTGCACGAAGTAACGTTGTTGGTTGATAATATTGCTCGAATGGTCTTAAAGATGCCATTTGGAAATATGACGGAGTGTCGTAGGAGATGGGCTAATAGATGCCATCAATTCTTTTCATAATGAAACTCTAGGGAATATTCTTAAGTAGCTGCTTGTCAGATTTAATATCTAAGGGAAATGCTTGTCAGATTTAGTCTCTGATGGAAATGCTTGTCATGTAGATGGTCGCTCCGTCCTGTTTTGGGAATTGATCTAAAATCTACTTTTGTTGGTAAGCTTGTCCTGTTTTGGGAATTCATACTACCTGGTCATATTGATAGTTTGCTCGTCTTGTTTCAGGGATTAATCTTTGTCTGGTCATATAAATAACTTCCCCGTCCTGTTTAGGGAGTTAATCTTTGACCTGCTTTCTATTAGCGAACCAGTCTTGTTTCGAGAATTCATACCGCTTGGTAGTATAGATAGTTACCCCGTCCTATTTCGAGAATTAATGTTGGACCTGGTCATATAGATAGTTTCCCTGTCCTGTTTCGGGAATTACTCTTTGATCTGTTTGAGAATTGTTGATGATATTCATCTGTTTGTGAACTTTACCTAAAAAGATAAAGTTAGTCTTTATGAAATGTCATGATGTATGTAATGCATTGCATAATGATATTCTCAAAGTAAATTAGAGTGTGCTATATGCGTTTAGTATGCATATGTTATGATACTTATAGATGATGTATGGATGTAAGATGTTGCTTGACGGTAATGGTAGCTTCACATGACATCTTTGTATGGGGAGAATAAGTCACTGACTATCGTTGGGGATGAAGAATATGAATCTCCAATCTCGTTTAGAATGTCTCCGCTGGGGATTCCTGCTTTCTGCCTCGAGGATACTCCGCTAGGAATGTTTGACTTCTGCTTGGGGATAGAAGTGTTAAGGAATATTGGTCGTTCGTCGCTCTATTGGGGAATTTAGTTCTTATATACCCTGACTGGGGATAAAAGAGATGAATAACCTTCTGAGGTGCTGTATGATCGAGTTTTAGATATGATGCCAACTCTTCTGGGGGAGGACAAAGTTAAATGATATATGTCTCGGTTTCAAATTCCGTAGAAACTCTCTTGGGATAGCAAACTTGACTATACTTATATGAAGAAGAGAATCTTGTTGGGGATTTGTAGTAATTGGAAGAATGAACTCTGTTTGGGAAATTAAATTCCGTTGGGGAAATAAACCCTGCTGGGGAAATAAACCCTGCTGGGGAAATAAACCCTACTGGGGAAGTAAACCCTGATGGGGAGGAGAATTTTGTAAGGGATTTCAGTGTTGGAGAAATAAACTAAGTTGGGGAGTTAAATTCCTGGGAACTATGCTGAGGAAGTAATCTCTGATGAGAAAATTAGAATTTTGTAGACTGTGCGGAGGAAGTTTGCACTATATGCTGGAGAAATGATCAAACTCCATTATCCGCTAGGGGGACCTGCTGGGGAGTATGGTTATGTTAATAGCTGGAAGATTTCCCAATTTCTGTCTGAAGGCATGTTAGACTTACTGGGGAATGTATCTCTGTCGGGGATGATCCTGTGAAGGCAAACTATGTGGGGATTTCCATGTGGGGATTTTTGGGTAACTTAAACATTATCCCAACTCCTACAGTCTTTAGTAAATTCTTATTCCTGTTTTATGCATATATTTGTTAACAGTAATCATATTCATATGCATATGTTCATTCAATTAGTCATTGGACATTTTTGCAAATAAAACAGAAAAAGTAAAACAAATTTGAATTTTGAAACATATTTGTATTAATAATTTGCCTATAAACAAGTGGTTTTGTACAAAGAGACATAAATCCTAGTAAGAGGAAATCATCGTAAAATGAAAAGAGTACAAAGTAAAAACAAAACACATAACTATCTGTAAATGATCCCATCGAGTTTCAACTTTGCTATTTCCCTTATATCTTCGAGCATCTCATCCCTCGCTGTCGAAAGAAGATGATTAAATTGACCTTGTACCATTCGAACTTGATGTTTAATAAAGCTTGATGTATGTAGGTGGCCCAACAGGACATAGTCATACACTTTGATCCCTAATTTTTTCCTGGACCGGCCTTTCGGGTTTTCAGTCCACCAGGATACCCTTTTTTGCCCAAGCCGCCTTTTCAGGTTTTCGACTTGTCGGGTGTACAATCTTTTTATTTATCCCTAATTATTGCCCGGACCCTTTTGGTTCGTCGGGATGCCCTTATTTTGGCCTAGGCCATTCAACCTAGCGGGTCTCTATTAGGCATAGTATTTTTTTACTATGTCTGCATTTATAGAGTGCGGAAAATCTTCACCGTCCATGGTTGTAAGTATCATTGCACCTCCAGAAAATATTTTCTTGATTACAAATGGTCCTTCATAGGTGGGAGTCCATTTTCCCTTGGGATCACCTTGTGGTAGGATGATATGCTTTATTACCAAGTCACCAGCCTGCTATACCTGATGTTTTACTTTCTTATTAAAGGCCTTGATCATGCGTTTTTGGTACATATGACCATGACAAACAGTCGTGATCCTTTTCTCGTCAATCAAACTCAACTGGTCTAGACTAGTCTGAATCCACTCAGTTTCATCTAAACTGACATCTTTCATAATCCTAATAGAAGGAATCTGGACTTCGATGGGTAGGATCGCTTCCATGCCATAGACTAGAAAGAATGTGGTTGCCCCATTCAATGTTCATACTAAAGTGCGATAGCCATGAAGAGAAAATGGTAACATCTCATGCTAATCTTTATATGTCACTTTCATCTTATGTATAATCTTCTTGATGTTCTTATTGGTGGCTTCCAGTGCGCCATTCATTTTTGATCGATATGGAGAAGAGTTGTGGTGCTTGATCTTGAACTGTGTGCAAAGTTCCATGATCATAGTGTTGTTGAGATTCGTACCATTATCCGTGATAATCCTTTCGGGGATGCCATACTGACAAATAAGGTTATGCTTAATGAACCGGGCGACAACATTCTTGGTGACAGAGGCTGTAATACGGTGGGAGAACAAACTTTTGGTTTTGTGTTTTATCGCATATTGTTGTACCCCAAATTTTGACATAAGATACCATCTCCCATCTGCATCATTACATTGCAAACGTTTTGACCTATTTTATCAATTTTTCAAAGCAGATTTAAAATTCATAACTTTTTCAAGTCGAGAGCTGTTTATTTTTGAACGCTAAATTTATTAATTGATCAATGATAAAACAATGTTTATTAATTATTTATTATCTTAAATTTAAATAATTGGAATTTATTTTCAGTTATTATATAATTTAAAGATTTATAAATAATATAATAAATATTTGAAGGGAAGTTCATTAATTGATCAACAATGTTATTTAATTATTTATTATCCTAAGTTTAATAGTTGAAATTTACTTTTTCAGTTATTATAATTTAGAGAATTATAAATAATGAAATAGATTGAAAAGAAGTTAATTGATCAATGATGTTCATTTAATTATTTATCATTCTAAGTTAAATAATTGAAATTCTATTTTCAATTATTATAATTTAGAGAATTATGAATAATGAATTAAATAATTGAAGAAAGGTTTATTGATCAAAGGATGTTTAGTTAATTGTTTATTATTCTGAATTTAAGTAATTGAAATTTATTTTCAGTTATTATATAATTTAAAGAATTATAAACGATAAAATAAATAATTAGAGAGAAGGAAAGAATTGATTGGTAAAATATTGGAATTTTATTCATTTTATTCTAATTGTTACAATTGTCGTTTAAATACTGTATTTATTTACAACGTATTTACAAGGATAATTTTTACAAAGTTTAAAATGAAATAAAAAACTATTCTAATTTTTCCTAAATTCTAAATCTTCATCTTCTATCCAATGCTTCTTTGTTTGTTCATTTAATTTTACCTGCAAAAGAATTAAAAGAAAAAGTCAGAAATAAAGAAATAATTAAAAGCAGAAAAATTAATTAGCGTTCATCACTAAAAGCAAACGGCTGGAATCAGTTTTACCCTTTTTTGCAAATCACGGGATCTCTCCCGGTTCACAAAAAGGGATGAATTTTATTGATAAAAATGAATGCACAAATTTAAATATGCACAAATTCATTTTTTGTCAAAACTGCATTTTTTAAAATAAACTGCATAATTCAAAGTCCATTGCACATTTTCAAAAGCCAACTGCATATTTCAAATATGCATAATTTCTTTTTGTCAAAAACTGCATATTTCAAAAATATACACAGCATACAAAAAATCAACAGCATATGCAAGTTTCCCCAAAAGCCAACGTAAACATGCAAATATAGGAAGAGGCCAAAAATCAAAGGCTCCCATGCAAGACAAAGAGAAGCAAATGTGCAGTTTAAAACAATTTTTGCAAGCAATGTATTTTCCCTTTTTTCATGCCTTTTCAGAACAAGTAAAAGTACACATATCATTTTAATGTCAAATGGTACTAGAGAGAGAGAAGAGAGGAAAAGTTGGTTTTTACAAGTTTTGGCCTTAGGCAGAAAGAGGCATAAAAGCAGAACAGCAGCAGTCAATAAGAAATAGAAAGCATAAGAAAGGAATACAAACAAACTGATAAAGCAGTAATGTGCAGAAGGCCAAGAAAATATATTAAATATTCAAACCTGATACCAGAAACCTCAAGGCAAAACTGTTATAACATAACACAAACCTCTTCAAAAGAAAAGAGTTCAACCTGCCTTCAAGCTTTGAAAAACAAAAACTATCAAAGCAAAACCATTTTTTCTCCAAGTCTCAAAACAAAAAACCAGTAGAACCTACTGCAAAACCAGAACGTACATAACCATTTCAAAACCCTATGGCCTAAAACCATAGAACCTGCCATCATCAAAATCAAAACCATTCCAAACCTGTGTAAAAACCAGTAAAGCCATAAACCAACAAATCATGCTCAGTTAAAAAACCAGAAAAACCAGAAAATCAGTAAAACCTTATGGCCTAAAAACCAATACACCCTGTTCAACCATGAAAACCATGATCAACCACATAACCTGCACAATCATCACACGCCCAACCTGACCGAAATCACAAACACATAGCTTAAACCACAAAAAGCCACCATCAAGCCTAACCGTCAAGCCTAAAACCTTGTAATAGTTCAGGCCTTACCTGATTCAAACTCAAGGCAACCAAAAGCAAAAGCCAATAGTAAGGCAACCAAAAACCTCAAACCAATGTCAAGCATCAAGGCCTCAGATATGTTCATCATTGGCCATTAGAAAGCAGTAGCAATGCGAGAAGAAGAAGAAAAGAAGCTAGTCAAACGAAAACATTTCAACAGTAGCAATGTCAAGCATCAAAGCTTCAGAAATTCCATCATAGGCAATAACAAAGGCGACAGAATCACAGCAAAAGAAGAAGATAGGAAAAGTTTTCGAAGGCATCAGAAGCATCCAACACAAGCATACAACGAAGACCTTAGAAATAATCATCCTAGGCTAATACAAAAGGGCAACAGAAGAAGAGAAGAAAGATACAAATACAGAGTACCAGTAGTCAGAAGCAAAGCTAGCACAACGTCACTGTCCTCCCTGCTTGCCTTGGCCTCCTACGCGCCCGAACCTTCCTCCTCCGTCTCCAGGTAACATTTCTCTCTCTTTCTTTCAAAAATTCCTCAAATAATCATGTAAGAAAACGAAGTCAGAAGCGAAAATGAACTCAAATCGTAACATGCAGTAATCAACAAACCCTAATGAATAGAAAACGAATTGGTACCGTGAATCTGTCGCCCCATCGCCTCGTTGGAGGGAAGAAGAAAGTGAAGGACACCGGTGGCCGTGGCAAGGAACTCAGGAAAGGTGGAAGAAGATGAATCAAAAGCATGAAGAAGACGAACGCGTGAACGATGAAGATGAGCGCCGCTGTACCCATTTTCCTTAACCCTTTTTTCCCTAAACTAAACAACTTTGTTTAACCCTAAAAACAATTATGATGTATGGACCTGCTTCCTGCGCCTAAGCCCAATAAATTCCACAGCACACCCCCTTATTTCTGTTTTCTGAACTAGCCCTAAGGTACACCTCACTTTATAAGATTATCCCCAGCAGAGTCGCCAGTTCTGTGATCGGTGGATCTGGAACTGACTGTTTAACGCTGGTTTCGCGAAATGTCGCGGAAGCAAGAATCGCCACCGTCTTTTATTTTCTCCAAATGGAAAGGACAAAAGCACAGAAAAATTCCTTAAAGAGATTGCTCTCGGTTCGGGAGGTAGATTATAGAAAGGGAAGGTGTTAGCACCCTTTCTATCCATGGTTATCCATGGGCTCTTAGATACTTGCTCATTGTATTTTCAAAAAGGTTTGTTTGCTTTTCAATGTGGGTTTTAAAAAGTTTCTTTGAAAATTCCAGTTCGACTCTTGTATCGGTCCTCAAGAGTGTTTGAAAAATTGCTTTCGAAAGCTTTTTGAAAAGGTGTCGGTGTGAAAAGTATTTTTTGATTTATTTTTGAAATTAGAGCAAGTATATAGAGTCGTCTACCTACCCTAAGGAATTCGTCTGTGTAAATGTCCTTTAAAGTAGTGCCATCCCACCATTGAGAGGTAGGTAGCACCACCATTGGAGGTGTTCGGGTCAATTCGAGGTTCGGGACATGGTGATCACCAGAGCAATGGGAAGACACCTTAGAAGCTACCCTCATGCCAGGTTTCCGGATCATGAGGACTTACTAAGACATCCTCTACTCGACGATCACCTTTCGAGGCAAGGCAACAGTGAGGCGTACCCTAGGGGTGGTGTGTGATTTGTGTGTCAGATTCTTTTATTTTTGTCTTGTCAGGTTATGGGTGATCTATGCGTTTGTTTTTATCTTATCATTCATTCTTGCATGCATTTATTAACAGTTAAAAAGATGCGGAAATTAAAAGTTCTAAACTATTACAAAGGCGCGGGTCCACATCGCCAAAATTTCTCGAACCCGATTTGACAGAAAAAATAAATAAAGAATTAAAAGAAAAGTGCGAGAAAATTAAAAGGTTACATGGCCTTGGGAGAGATACATAAATATTATAAAGAAATAAAATAAATATGTGAATAAGAATTAAATCGAAACGAGGGCGTTGGACCCTTTTTGCAAAATTAAAATTACATGGAATTAATTAATAAAGAAAAGGAGATGTTTTTGGTATTTTTTAATATTTTAGGATTTAAATGAAAAGAGAGAGTTAATTAAAATTAAAATAAGATGCTAACCCTAATTCTAATTATTTTTAATTTATTAAGAAAAATATTGAAGTTTTTAACCTAAAATTAATCCTAATTTTTATATGCAAATTTAATTATAAAAATAAATATTTAATTATTTAACTATTTATGAAAGAAAAATAAAAAGATGAAAATTAATCAAACCTAATTCTATGTTTTTTAAATTTATTAAGAAAAATGTTTGAATTAAACCTAAATTAACCTAATTAATTACATGGTAATTTAATTACAAAAATAATATTTAATAATTAATTATTGTGAAAGAAAAGAAAAAAAGGATAAAAATTGATTAAAACCTAATTCTACCAATTTTAAGTTTATTAAGAAAAATGTTTGAATTAAACCTAATTTTACAAAGCTAAAATTAATTAGTGATATTTATTTACAAAAAATATTAATTAAATAAATATATTTTGATTTTTATGACTTTTCTGTTTTTTACTATTTTTTATATTTTATGAAAATAAGTTAAATTAAAGGAATTAATTAAAAAAAGAAATAATTGAAATAAATAAAATAAGGAAAAGAAAGAAAATACAATACCTTGGGGGGCTTCTGTCCCCTTTTTGGAGGTGAATTGGAGTGGTTTGGCCATTTGTGTTCTGGCCTCATCATACATAAGTTGTTCTACTTTGGCCATTTGGCTTTTGGCTTTTGGCCATTTGCGTTTTGGCTTTGGGCCATTTGTGTTCTGGCTTCAACGTTCCTTAATGTCTGGCTTAATGTCTGCCTCGCCATGTATTGGTGTCATGCATAAAATGTTCTACTTTGGCCATTTGACTTTTGTCTTTTGGCCATTTGGCTTTTGGCCTCAACGTTCCTTAATGAACCTGCATGGGGATCCTGTCTAAATCTGCAGTGTTGAACCTCATGAACACATTAAATAAAATCATAAAAATTCAAATAAAACCAACATATGAAGAAATTTAATGTTTAGGCACAATATGGCATGTATGAATGATTATACCCTTTTGATCATGGAGATCAAATCAACCTTACCCTTACTGGAAAAGTAGTGACATGAATGCTTTTATGCCCTTTGAATCATGGAGATCAAGCCAGCCTTACCCTTACTGAAGAAGTAATAAGATGTTGGTTTGTAACTGAGATGGCTTGTTTGTAGTGAGAGAGGGATTTGTAATAAGGATTTCAAGGTTTTAGGGTTCTTGAAAGAGTTTGATATTCTAACAGTGTTGTGGCAAGGTTTTTTCTCTCTTTTTCTCCTCTCCTTTTTTTCTTCTGGTTTGTGTGAAAAGAAGGTGATTATATAATGGAAATTAGGGTAAAGCAAATGGGCTTTGAATGTGCAATTGGGCCTCCAATATTCACTTGAATTCGTCACTTTCCAGGCTAAATCGCAGGGACTTAAGTGCATTTTTTGAAGTTGAAATGTGAAAGCAAAATGTAGCCGGCATCGAGAACTAACTCCTGTCCGAAAATCGACTCAATCGGATAAACGGTGAATTAGTTATGAATTTTTGAAGTTTCAGCTTAGACAAACTTATTTTGGGCTCCAGTGTCGACTCTGACACGTTCTTCAATAAAAAACTGGTATTGATCGGTGCATAATTTGGTCTCTACTTTTGAAGCAAAGTTGTAGATCTATGAGTCAGGGACCTTGTGTAAAAATATGAGTCCAATCCGATAAAAATTGACCGAGTTATGAATTTTCGAAGTTTCAGCCCAGATGAAATAATATTCAGCATTCAGGATTTTCAGCGTGTCACGCACTCTGAGCAAAAAACGAAGGCCTTTTGAATACCGTTTGAACTCAATACCTTCTGTGAAAATGTAGCCAACTCAATTTGTGAAATTTTGGCACCGGAACCAGCTCGATACGATGAAAATCGACCAAGTTATGATTTTTTGAACATGACGCAAATAAACTTTTGTCACAAATTTTCTGCACGAAAATACTTGAGAAATCCATATTTTTGAAGACCTTCTGATCGAAATTGGCTTCCAGCCGTGAGAGATGAAAACGTAGATAATGTCAAGACGGAATTTTGGCCACCGGAACGGGTTCAAAACGAGCCACGATCTACAAGTTATGAATTTTTTAGCGCGTAAAAACTGCACTTTCAGCACACTTTTTTCACCATATTTCTTCGAGAAAACTCACACATTCGGATACCTTCTTTAAAGAATTGACTCTTGAGCCGAACCTGAATTTGAGAATACGTTATCAGAGATATCTTGGAGAAAGAATACCTGAATATGACGCGCCAGGTTGGACTTGTGAATTTTTCTTGAAATGTTTTTTTGAGAAATATGGGAGGGCAAATTTTGGGGTACAACAGTTGCCCCTGTTCAATCTTCTTAGACCTGAGGATGCAGATTGGCTGATGTGCCTTTCGTAATTCGAGGGTAGAAGATGATTGAACACTAGAGTGCCCAGAAATTTGCACTCACATAGTAGCAATGATGGTGGAAATGGGCTTACAGATACCATTTAGAGATTGGTGAATAGGATGATGGGCTTATAGATGTCATCTGGATGTTGATCGCGTAAGAGATTCCTTAGCGAGAACTTGCGTACCTGCAAAACAGAAAATGATTACCTGACATGTTGCAGGAGCTGTTTTCAGATGCTTGATATAGATGTGTCCTGACTGGTTACAGGAGCTGGATCTGGAGCTTCAAACGGTGATGAATGAACCAGGGGTGGTTACTACCTCAGCATGAACGGTAAGAGAACCTTGGGTGACTTTAACTTCAACAACGCTCGTTGAGAAAATCTTGGTGGGAATTACCATCTTCGCAGTATCGGGAAGAGAACCAATAGGCAATTATAATCTCAAAAGCGGACGTTTGAGAAAAACCTGGAATGGAATTATCATCTCACGCACCGTCGGGGAGAGAACCATAGGAAATTATAATCTGAAATGGAATTATCATCTCACGCACCGTCGGGGAGAGAACCATAGGAAATTATAATCTGAAAGGGAATTACATCTCACGCACCGTCGGGGAGAGAACCATAGGAAATTATAATCTGAAAGGGAATTACATCTCACGCACCGTCGGGGAGAGAACCATAGGAAATTATAACCTGAAAGGGAATTACATCTCACGCACCGTCGGGGAGAGAACCATAGGAAATTATAATCTGAAAGGGAATTACATCTCACGCACCGTCGGGGAGAGAACCATAGGAAATTATAATCTGAAAGGGAATTACATCTCACGCACCGTCGGGGAGAGAACCATAGGAAATTATAACCTGAAAGGGAATTACATCTCACGCACCGTTGGGGAGAGAACCATAGGAAATTATAACCTGAAAGGGAATTACATCTCACGCACCGTCGGGGAGAGAACCATAGGAAATTATAACCTGAAAGGGAATTACATCTCACGCACCGTCGGGGAGAGAACCATAGGAAATTATAACCTGAAAGGGAATTACATCTCACGCACTGTCGGGGAGAGAACCATAGGAAATTATAATCTCAAAAGCGGACGTTTGAGAAAAACCTGAAATGGAATTATCATCTCACGCACCGTCGGGGAGAGAACCAAAGGAAATTATAATCTCAAAAGCGGACGTTTGAGAAAAACCTAAAATGGCTTCTACTGAGTCTTCATCAGAAAAATCTGTTTGGGGTCGATTTTAACTGGACTAGAGAAGACCTTGGACTGGATAAGAAATCTTTGAAGTCGATTAACTGAACCGGTCTAGGTCTTGAAATATGATTGAGAATTTAGCTGAATCTTTCCTGAAAGGTAAAGGTCAGTTATATGCAATGCATGATATGGATCAAGCAATGATGTTCTCAACATAAATGAGATTTGTATGATATGATGCGTCTATGCATGCTATAATGATGTATGTGATGTTTTATGAATGTGTTTTTCGTCTAGGAAAGTAAATCCTTGACGGGTGCCGGGAAGTCACTCCTAGGCTAATGTTGAAGAATAGATTTTGCTTCCGCTAGGGATGATAGTTGCAAGAATACCGGTAGGAGAAGATAACTCCGTTGGGGAATAAACTTGGCGAATGGAATATTCTGCGGGGAGAAAAGTACTCCAACGATCTTGCTAGGAAGCAATACTCTGTGGGGGGAGAGGTATTTTGCTGAGTTGATGACAATAACTTGCTGGGGATATCTTTGCTGTGTTGGAAGTGTTAATAGACTTCGCTGGGGCTAAGAGGACTTCGTCGAGGACGCTCTTTCCGTGGCTTTTGGCTGAGGATAACCCAGTTATATCCTGTTAAGGAAATAACTCTTTGAATAAAGCCGGACGACGCGTTCGTGCTCTGCGAGGGGATAAGCTTCCAGAATCTACTGGGGATAAGCTTATTGCTTGGGGATATGAATTCCAACTTTCCTGGGGAAACTGGATTGGACTCTCTTGGGGAAGTTTTGAATTGCGGGGGAAGTGATTCCTTTGAATATTGATATGCCACCGGGGAACAATCTTTAGACCAAGACTGCCGGGGATGCTTGTTAAGAATATGTATGCTGCTGGAGAATGTTGAGATCTGCTGGTAGGATACTCAACTTCCTTAAGGCCTGATAACTCTGCTTGGAGAAGAATGTACTAGCTGCTGATTTACTCTCTGGGGAATTAAGATATGCTAGTTGTGTTCTTTAGCTGAACCTACCTTGATACCTTGGAGGACAGAACAATTAGATTGCTTAGCCAACTCTTTATTGCCCCTGTTTCTGATGTGGGAGAGGAAGACCTGTGAGGGGTTGATAGTTGTTGATAGACCAAGCTTCTTCTGATAGGCAGGTGACAAGATGACAGGACATAGTCGTACGCTTTAATCCCTAACTTTTGCCTGGACCGCCCTTTTGGGTTTTCAGTCCATCGGGATACCCATTTTTTGCTCAAGTCGCCTTTTCAGGTTTTCGACTTGCCGGGTGTACATGTTTTTTCATTTCATCCCTTCATTTTGCCCGAACCCTTTTGGTTCGCCGGGAAGCCCTAATTTTTGCCTAGGTATGTCAACCTAGCGGGTCTTTGATTTTGCATAGTATCTTTTCGACTATGTCCACGCTCTCAGAATATAGGGAGTTGCCCCTGTTTAGAAGTGTTTTGTCATGCCACCAGAAGATGTTTGATCAGGCAAGATTCGTTGCTGGGGTGCCCCAAATGACTCAGGCAGAGGTTTGCCCCAGGCTATTTGGCCTTTGAGAGATTCTCCGAATCTTGACTGAACTGCCCCAGATGACGGACCATGATCATGCCATGCCCCTTGATTGGAAGTGCTTCTATTCATTAGGCATTCATCGTGCGAATTTCTCTGCTGTTCAAACAAAAAGTCATATGCAAACAAGGTTATGTTAAAAATGCAACGCTTATGTCTGTCTTGCAGATTTTGAAAATGCATTCTTTTTCATAAAACAAATGAATGTTTGTAAAACGTGATGTCAACTTCGTATTTACCGTAGGCCTTCAGGAGTCAGGATACCTTTCGTAACAGTATGCTTTCGAACTAACCCATGCTTCAGCTAGGACTTTTAAGGGTTATAACTTGGCTTGGTTCACGGTTTAAGAAACAAAGGATAAAGGCTCAAATTATTTGTACCCACCCACTCTTCATGATGTTCTCCAAACCTAAGCTCAGTTGATCGTGCGTTAGACCTTGTTTGAGTCTTTGTCCTGATATTCCGGTGATGGTTCCGTTGTTGATAACTTATTTTGAATAGGCAGTCATTCCCTTTTTTTTTGTTGAGGGTTTATAATACCTCTTTCTTCTTGATTTTGTTATCCCTTTCTTTTTTTTGCCTGAACTGTTTCCTTTTTTGGAATTACAGTCAACGGGATGCCCCAGTTTCGTAAGTCCCCTTTATAGGTTTTGACTTTTTGGGCTTTTCATTTATGATTTTTTTTTTATAATGACTGTCTGTCCTTATGATTGTTCTGAACCATCACTGTATTTCTTTGTTTTGTAAGGACCTCTTTGGTGCCATTCGTTATGCACTTGGATCAACTGAGAGACTACCCTGCCCCAGGTTATGATGAAGGGTTTTGAATTTCGAAAAGAAAAACTCCTACTTCTTTGGCTCAGAGGGGTTGACGAGGGATTATCATCCTTATAACTCCAGTGTTTAGGGATTGAAACAATGCCTGTACCTCATCAGCGGGGTCTGTTCAAAAGCATACTGTAGATTATGGTATCGTTTTCGTCATCCTCCCTCAAGAGGCTTAGAATTTTAGATCAAGAGTTGACATCAGAAAAAATATGAAAATAATTTGCATTTAGTGAATACGAATATATTGTTTCAGAACAGACATATGCGATGCATTAATGAAATAACAATGTTTAACATGAGTAAATGTTTGAACAAAGGAAAATTGCAACTTGAACATTCGAATGAACAAAAATTTCTCAATCCTAGCCATGATTTGGCAAGGGAGCAGTGATTATGTTCGGAGTCTCAGGTATTTTAAACTGAATCTCTCCAGCGTCGATCATGTCTTGAATCTTGTTTTTGAGAGGCCAGCAGTTGTCCGTAGTATGCCCCGGGCTATCAGAATGGTATGCACACCTATCGTTGGGATGATAGTTAGGAGCAGAAGTGTTTGGATTATGGAGAGGAGCCCTTAAGGTGATCAGCCCTGCCTCCAACATTTGTTGTAGTGCTTGATCCGGCGACATGTTGATCTTGGTGAACTGCCTTTTAGGCTTGTCTGGTTTGCTCTGATCAGCCTGTTGTTCTGGACGAGGTCGTTGTTGGACCTGTGAAGTATTAGCAGCTTGGAGAGGCCCAAACCTTTGACTTCTTGGAAGTTGATTAATGACTGGGTCCCTGACTTGGGCTGGTTGCTTCATGTCTTGATGAAGCTGACTGATCATGGCCCTCAGCTCTCCTTGCTCCTGAGCTAAACCTTGAATGAGGGCCCTTTGCCCCAGCATCTGGGTTTTCAATGTGTCTACCTCAGCTTGTAGACGCTTCAGCTGCTCGTCCTTGTCCTCTTCAGGACTCTTTCTGATCAGATTCCCCATGAGGCGTGTCCTCAACTCTTCCTGCCCCTTGGATAGGCTTAAGAAGATCTCCTTGAACTGAGTCTCTTGAGTGTGAAGGTCCTGGTTATCTTGTTGTGAAGCCATTGCTGAAATAAACAGCGGAGATGGTAAGTGACCTGCAACAAGGGTACCTGTTATGCAATGATATGTATGATATGAATGCAATGTTTTCAAGGATCTCGCGGGATAAACAAGAAATTTGTTAGAGCTGGGATCCGGTAGCTTAATTGAAGGAACTTCATATTTTTTGAGAGTCCTTTTTCAAGGGTCAAAGGCTCACCATATCCAGTGGGTCATAGCCCCTGACTCGAGTTATCATGTTTTGATCTCCAAGCAACTTTGGCTAAAGGAACCTTCTTCAAGTGTCAAGGCTCAACATATCAAGTGGGTCATAGCCCCTGACAACTTTGCCTAGAGGAAAATAAATCCTCTTTACCCCTTGCTGGAACAGTTGCTTTATCATGACCTGCATCACAAGACCCTTGAGATCCTTGAAATGGGTTAGGATGTATGCAATGGTATGAGGTTATGGTATGCATGGGGTAATGTGAGTAAACCCTGTTATGAGTCCCTAACTAAGGACTACAAACCAAAACCTGCAAGAAACTCAAGTAAAACCTGTCATGAGTCCCAATTAAGGACTAAAACAAACCCTGCAAGAAACTCGGTAAACCTTGTTATGAGTCCTAATTAAGGACTGCAAACCCTGCAAGAAACTCGGTAAACCTTGTTATGAGTCCTAGTTAAGAACTAAAACAAACCCTGCAAGAAACTCGGTAAACCTTGTTATGAGTCCTAGTTAAGGACTAAAACAAAAACCTGCAAGAAACTTAGTAAGCCTTGTTATGAGTCCTAGTTAAGGACTATGAACAAAACCTGCAGGAAATTCAGTAAACCCTATTATGAGTCCTAGTTAAGGACTATAAACAAAACCTGCAAGAAACTTAGATGTCAGATAACAAGCATGCAAGTAATCCAAGTTTGAAGGCACACAAGTCACACAAAAGAGCCCTTAGAGTTTAGGCCAGCATGAGGTCTAGGTATTACCCTCTTGAAGTTGGTGGGCTCAACCTGTCCTATTAGAAGTAACCGGGTTCTAAGGGTCCCAATATCACGGGATTGCTTTCATTGTTCATCGTTTCGATTTAGCCACTGAACTGGCGACCGAAATATTCCAGGAAAGCAACCCTCAATTGAGTGTAGTATCGAGTATCAACCAACCTCGGACTGCACCAAAGTCAGTTATCTCACTACCCTAAAAGAGGCCAAGATAGTTCAATTAAGGTTCCTAAGGTCTGTTGATGCTTCACGACACCACGCGGAGGCCCCGTACTCTCCTTGACTGAACTCAAGGGTTACCGGTACACACCACAGTGCCACATCAACGTAGCAGACTGCTTCAACCATGTCGGTATACCCCGCACAGTTCCCTCACAGCCTTGTTGCTACTTTCTAAGAAGGTATCCCCAGATCCGGGTTAGGATCTATAGAACTCCCAAGACAGTCCCACAATTTAAAGCACACAAGGAAAACAATTGAAAACATAGTTATGAACTAGCCCTAAGGTACACCTCACTTTATAAGATTATCCCCAGCAGAGTCGCCAGTTCTGTGATTGGTGGATCTGGAACTGACTGTTTAACGCTGGTTTCGCGAAATGTCGCGGAAGCAAGAGTCGCCACCTTCTTTTATTTTCTCCAAATGGAAAGGACAAAAGCACAGAAAAATTCCTTAAAGAGATTGCTCTCGGTTCGGGAGGTAGATTATAGAAAGGGAAGGTGTTAACACCCTTTCTATCCATGGTTATCCATGGGCTCTTAGATACTTGCTCATTGTGTTTTCAAAAAGGTTTGTTTGCTTTTCAATGTGGGTTTTAAAAAGTTTCTTTGAAAATTCCAGTTCGACTCTTGTATCGGTCCTCAAGAGTGTTTGAAAAATTGCTTTCGAAAGCTTTTTGAAAAGGTGTCGGTGTGAAAAGTATTTTTTGATTTATTTTTGAAATTAGAGCAAGTATATAGAGTCGTCTACCTACCCTAAGGAATTCGTCTGTGTAAATGTCCTTTAAAGTAGTGCCATCCCACCATTGAGAGGTAGGTAGCACCACCATTGGAGGTGTTCGGGTCAATTCGAGGTTCGGGACATGGTGATCACCAGAGCAATGGGAAAGAGCAATGGGAAGACACCTTAGAAGCTACCCTCATGCCAGGTTCCCGGATCATGAGGACTTACTAAGACATCCTCTACTCGACGATCACCTTTCGAGGCAAGGCAACAGTGAGGCGTACCCTAGGGGTGGTGTGTGATTTGTGTGTCAGATTCTTTTATTTTTGTCTTGTCAGGTTATGGGTGATCTATGCGTTTGTTTTTATCTTATCATTCATTCTTGCATGCATTTATTAACAGTTAAAAAGATGCAGAAATTAAAAGTTCTAAACTATTACAAAGGCGCGGGACCATATCGCCAAAATTTCTCGAACCCGATTTGACAGAAAAAATAAATAAAGAATTAAAAGAAAAGTGCGAGAAAATTAAAAGGTTACATGGCCTTGGGAGAGATACATAAATATTATAAAGAAATAAAATAAATATGCGAATAAGAATTAAATCGAAACGAGGGCGTTGGACCCTTTTTGCAAAATTAAAATTACATGGAATTAATTAATAAAGAAAAGGAGATGTTTTTGGTATTTTTTAATATTTTAGGATTTAAATGAAAAGAGAGAGTTAATTAAAATTAAAATAAGATGCTAACCCTAATTCTAATTATTTTTAATTTATTAAGAAAAATATTGAAGTTTTTAACCTAAAATTAATCCTAATTTTTATATGCAAATTTAATTATAAAAATAAATATTTAATTATTTAACTATTTATGAAAGAAAAATAAAAAGATGAAAATTAATCAAACCTAATTCTATGTTTTTTAAATTTATTAAGAAAAATGTTTGAATTAAACCTAAATTAACCTAATTAATTACATGGTAATTTAATTACAAAAATAATATTTAATAATTAATTATTGTGAAAGAAAAGAAAAAAAGGATAAAAATTGATTAAAACCTAATTCTACCAATTTTAAGTTTATTAAGAAAAATGTTTGAATTAAACCTAATTTTACAAAGCTAAAATTAATTAGTGATATTTATTTACAAAAAATATTAATTAAATAAATATATTTTGATTTTTATGACTTTTCTGTTTTTTACTATTTTTTATATTTTATGAAAATAAGTTAAATTAAAGGAATTAATTAAAAAAAGAAATAATTGAAATAAATAAAATAAGGAAAAGAAAGAAAATACAATACCTTGGGGGGCTTCTGTCCCCTTTTTGGAGGTGAATTGGAGTGGTTTGGCCATTTGTGTTCTGGCCTCATCATACATAAGTTGTTCTACTTTGGCCATTTGGCTTTTGGCTTTTGGCCATTTGCGTTTTGGCTTTTGGCCATTTGTGTTCTGGCTTCAACGTTCCTTAATGTCTGGCTTAATGTCTGCCTCGCCATGTATTGGTGTCATGCATAAAATGTTCTACTTTGGCCATTTGACTTTTGGCTTTTGGCCATTTGGCTTTTGGCCTCAACGTTCCTTAATGAACCTGCATGAGGATCCTGTCTAAATCTGCAGTGTTGAACCTCATGAACACATTAAATAAAATCATAAAAATTCAAATAAAACCAACATATGAAGAAATTTAATGTTTAGGCACAATATGGCATGTATGAATGATTATACCCTTTTGATCATGGAGATCAAATCAACCTTACCCTTACTGGAAAAGTGGTGACATGAATGCTTTTATGCCCTTTGGATCATGGAGATCAAGCCAGCCTTACCCTTACTGAAGAAGTAATAAGATGTTGGTTTGTAACTGAGATGGCTTGTTTGTAGTGAGAGAGGGATTTGTAATAAGGATTTCAAGGTTTTAGGGTTCTTGAAAGAGTTTGATATTCTAACAGTGTTGTGGCAAGGTTTTTTTCTCTCTTTTTCTCCTCTCCTTTTTTTCTTCTGGTTTGTGTGAAAAGAAGGTGATTATATAATGGAAATTAGGGTAAAGCAAATGGGCTTTGAATGTGCAATTGGGCCTCCAATATTCACTTGAATTCGTCACTTTCCAGGCTAAATCGCAGGGACTTAAGTGCATTTTTTGAAGTTGAAATGTGAAAACAAAATGTAGCCGGCATCGAGAACTAACTCCTGTCCGAAAATCGACTCAATCGGATAAACGGTGAATTAGTTATGAATTTTTGAAGTTTCAGCTTAGACAAACTTATTTTGGGCTCCAGTGTCGACTCTGACACGTTCTTCAATAAAAAACTGGTATTGATCGGTACATAATTTGGTCTCGACCTTTGAAGCAAAGTTGTAGATCTATGAGTCAGGGACCTTGTGTAAAAATATGAGTCCAATCCGATAAAAATTGACCGAGTTATGAATTTTCGAAGTTTCGGCCCAGATGAAATAATATTCAGCATTCAGGATTTTCAGCGTGTCACGCACTCTGAGCAAAAAACGAAGGCCTTTTGAATACCGTTTGAACTCAATACCTTCTGTGAAAATGTAGCCAACTCAATTTGTGAAATTTTGGCACCGGAACCAGCTCGATACGATGAAAATCGACCAAGTTATGATTTTTTGAACATGACGCAAATAAACTTCTGTCACAAATTTTCTGCACGAAAATACTTGAGAAATCCATATTTTTGAAGACCTTCTGATCGAAATTGGCTTCCAGCCGTGAGAGATGAAAACGTAGATAATGTCAAGACGGAATTTTGGCCACCGGAACGGGTTCAAAACGAGCCACGATCTTCAAGTTATGAATTTTTTAGCGCGTAAAAACTGCACTTTCAGCACACTTTTTTCACCATATTTCTTCGAGAAAACTTACACATTCGGATACCTTCTTTAAAGAATTGACTCTTGAGCCGAACCTGAATTTGAGAATACGTTATCAGAGATATCTTGACGAAAGAATACCTGAATATGACGCGCCAGGTTGGACTTGTGAATTTTTCTTGAAATGTTTTTTTGAGAAATATGGGAGGGCAAATTTTGGGGTACAACAATGAGATTCTGAAGCTTATCAAGAGAAGTGAATATAAGATTGTGGACCAACTTTTGCAAACTCCTTCCAAGATTTCTTTGCTTGCTTTACTGAGAGATTCTGGTGCCCATAGAGAAGCTTTGATGAAGGTCTTGGACCAGGCGTTCGTGGATCATGATGTGACGGTTGATCAATTTGATGGAATTGTGGGAAATATTACTTCGTGTAACAATCTTGGTTTCAGTGATGAAGAACTTCCGGAAGAGGGAAGGAACCATAATATGGCTTTGCATATCTCAATAAGTTGCGGAAATGATACTTTATCAAGTGTGCTGGTAGATACAGGTTCGTCGTTGAATGTGATGCCCAAAACTACATTATCTCGACTCTCATATCCAGGTGCTCCCATGAGACCTAGTGGGGTAATTGTCAAAGCGTTTGATGGTTCTAGGAAGACTGTCATTGGTGAAGTGGATCTTCCTATAGTAATTGGCCCTCATACTTTTCAGATCACGTTTCAAGTAATGGATATTCATGCTGCCTACAGTTGTTTATTGGGTCGTCCATGGATCCATGATACAGGGGCAGTCACTTCCACGCTCCATCAGAGATTGAAGTTTGTAAGGCTTGGAAAGCTGGTAATGATTGGTGGAGAGCAGGCTATGGTGGTAAGCCATTTGTCATCCTTCTCTTTTATTGATGCTGATGAGGATGTTGGAACCCAGTTCCAAGCTTTATCGGTTGCTAAGAATGAAGTGAAGAAGCAAGGGGCATCCATTTCTTCTTTTGAGGATGCGCGACGAGTGGTGGAAAGTGGTTCGGCTGAAGGTTGGGGCCAGGTGTTGACTTTGCCCGAGAACAAGTCTGGAGAAGGTCTTGGTTTTCGTCCCGTGTCTGCAAGAGTCAAGCAAGAAGTGGTTACTCGCCCGATTCAAGAGGTTTTCCGAAGTGCAGGTTTTATCCATCCGACTCCTCCTGAGGTTGATGCTATCATAGAAGACGATTCCGAGGAGGATTTACCCGATTTTGTGACGCATGGAGTGGTTTGCCAAAACTGGATTGCTGTTGATGTTCCTGTTGTGATGCACATTTCCGAGTAATGTTTTGTTTTGTTTTTTAAAAATTCGCTCTGCCCAAGGCGAAAAGTATTTTATGTCGGGCTATGATAAAAATAAATCCTTTTGCTCTGCCCAAGGCAAAAGAGAAATGTCTGGGCTCTTTGTTTCAAGTATTTCCCTTCAATGAATAAAATTGTTATTTTGTCCACTACTGTTTTATTTTTTCACTTTTTCTGGGAAATAGTAATGAAAATTAATTGGTAGTAATAGGACAATATAATAATATTTTTGTTTCATTTGTACAACATTCATATTAATCGATTTCTAAAATAAAGCATAATCATATGTGCAGATTAATCCATGACTTAACCATTGAAAACAATGATCCTATGCCCTCTCCCAACTTTGAATTCCCTATGTTCAGAGCCGAAGAAGAGGATAGTGAAGAGATTCCTGTTGAAATTTCCCGTTTGCTTGAGCATGATGAAAAGATTATTCAGCCGTTTGAAGAACCTGTAGAGTTGATCAATTTAGGTGATGGAGAAGATAAAAAGGAAGTCAAAGTCGGAGCATTGCTTATCCCGGAGGTTAAAGAGAAAATGTTGGAGCTTCTCAAAGAGTATGTTGATGTGTTTGCTTGGTCCTACCAAGATATGCCAGGTTTGGACAACGATATTGTGGAGCATCGTTTAACGTTGAGACCTGAATGTCCGCCGATTAAGCAGAAGTTGAGAAGGACTCGTCCTGATATGGCTGACAAGATCAAAGAAGAAGTTCAGAAGCAGATTAATGCAGGTTTCCTTGTTACATCGGTTTATCCTCAATGGTTAGCCAATATAGTGCCTGTTGCTAAGAAAGATGGAAAAGTTCGGATGTGTGTAGACTATAGAGATCTGAATAGAGCTAGCCCAAAGGACGACTTCCCATTACCGCACATTGACGTATTGGTCGACATTACCGCAAAGTTCAAAGTCTTTTCTTTCATGGATGGTTTCTCTGGTTACAATCAAATCAAGATGGCACCAGAAGATATGGAGAAGACCGCTTTCATTACACCTTGGGGAACTTTTTGTTATCGGGTTATGCCGTTTGGTTTGAGGAATGCTGGTGCAACATACCAAAGGGCCATGACTGCTTTGTTCCATGACATGATGCATAAAGAGATAGAAGTGTATATGGATGACATGATTGCCAAATCGCAAACTGAAGAAGATCACTTGGAGCATTTATTGAAGTTATTCCAGCGTTTGAGAAAGTATAAACTCCGTCTGAATCCCAACAAGTGCACTTTTGGTGTTCGTTCTGGAAGACTTCTAGGTTTCATTGTCAGTCAGAAAGGTATTGAGGTAGATCCTGATAAAGTCAAAGCTATTCGGGAAATGCCCGCACCCAAGACGGAAAAACAAGTAAGAGGATTCCTTGGGAGACTGAACTATATTTCTAGATTTATATCTCATATGACTGCTACCTGTGGGCCGATTTTCAAGCTTCTCCGAAAGAACCAAGGATGTGTGTGGACAGAATATTGTCAGAGAGCTTTTGATAGCATCAAAGAATATTTGCTTGAACCTCCCATTTTGATTCCTCCGGTGGAAGGAAGACCTTTGATTATGTACCTGACCATATTGGAAGATTCCATGGGATGTGTGCTTGGTCAACAAGATGAGACTGGAAGAAAGGAACATGCCGTATATTATCTGAGTAAGAAATTCACAGACTGTGAGTCTCGATACTCATTGCTTGAGAAAACCTGTTGTGCTTTAGCTTGGGCTGCTCGCCGTCTGCGCCAGTATATGATTAACCACACCACTTGGTTGATCTCCAAAATGGATCCGATCAAGTATATCTTTGAGAAGCCCGCCTTATCTGGAAGAATAGCCCGTTGGCAGATGTTGTTATCTGAATATGAAATTGAGTATCACACTCAGAAAGCAATCAAAGGGAGTATTTTAGCCGATCATTTGGCTCACCAACCAATTGAAGATTATCAATCCATCAAGTTTGATTTCCCAGATGAAGATGTTATGTACTTGAAAGCTAAAGATTGTGAAGAGCCGTTACCCGAAGAAGGACCTGATCCCGAATCCCGTTGGGGTTTGATATTTGACGGAGCTGTGAATTCTTATGGAAATGGAATTGGGGCAATCATCGTCACTCCCCGAGGTACTCATATCCCGTTCACGGCGAGATTGGAGTTTGACTGCACGAACAACATGGCTGAATATGAGGCATGTATTATGGGTCTCGAAGAAGCAGTGGATCTAAGGATTAAGATTCTTGATATTTACGGAGATTCGGCATTGGTAATTAATCAAATCAAAGGAGAATGGGAGACTCGTCATCCTGGTTTGATCCCTTACAGAGACTATGCTAGAAGATTGTTAACTTTCTTCAACAAAGTGGAATTACATCATATCCCTAGAGATGAGAACCAGATGGCTGATGCTTTAGCTACTTTGTCTTCAATGTTTCAAGTGAATGGTTGGAACGATGTGCCTACAATCAGAGTTATACGCCTCGACAGACCTGCTCATGTGTTCTCAGTAGAAGAGGTTACCAACGACAAACCATGGTTCTATGACATTAAACGTGTTCTTCAAACTCAAGAGTACCCTCCTGGGGCATCCAATAAAGATAGGAAGACGTTGAGAAGATTAGCAAGCAGTTTCTTCCTCAATGAAGAAGTTTTGTATAAGAGAAATTATGACATGGTCTTGCTCAGATGTGTAGACAGACGTGAAGCAGACATGCTGATGCAAGAAGTACATGAAGGATCCTTTGGCACTCATGCCAACGGACATGCAATGGCTAGAAAGATGTTGAGAGCTGGTTACTATTGGATGACGATGGAGTCTGATTACTGCAAATATGTGAAGAAATGTCATAAATCCCAGATTTATGCGGACAAGATGCATGTGCCACCGACCCTCCTCAACGTCATCTCTTCACCTTGGCCTTTCTCTATGTGGGGCATTGATATGATTGGAATGATTGAACCCAAAGCTTCAAATGGTCATCGTTTCATCTTGGTAGCGATCGATTATTTTACTAAATGGGTGGAAGCAGCATCTTATGCTAATGTAACCAGACAGGTGGTAGTCAGATTTATCAAGAATCAGATCATTTGTCGATACGGTATCCCGAGCAAGATCATCACTGATAATGGTTCGAATTTGAATAACAAGATGATGAGAGAGCTTTATGAAGAGTTCAAGATCGAACATCATAATTCTTCTCCTTACAGACCGAAGATGAATGGGGCTGTTGAGGCTGCTAACAAGAACATCAAAAAGATTGTCCAGAAGATGGTGGTAACTTATAAAGATTGGCATGAAATGCTTCCGTTTGCCTTACATGGATACCGTACTTCAGTTCGAACTTCAACAGGTGTAACCCCATTTTCCCTAGTTTATGGTATGGAAGCCGTACTCCCCGTGGAGGTTGAGATTCCGTCTTTGAGAGTGTTGATGGAAGCTAAACTCTCTGAGGCCGAATGGTGTCAAAGTATATATGATCAGTTGAATTTAATCGAAGAGAAGAGATTGACAGCATTGTGTCACGGTCAATTGTATCAGCAGAGAATGAAGAAGGCTTGTGATAAGAAGGTTCGACCACGCGAGTTCAGAGAAGGTGACCTTGTGCTCAAGAAGATATTATCTTTCCAACCTGATTCTAGGGGCAAGTGGGCTCCGAATTATGAAGGACTGTATGCTGTTAAGAAAGTTTTCTCTGGAGGTGCCTTGATTCTCACCAATATGGACGGTGAAGAACTCCCGTGTCCCATGAACGCCGATGCAGTCAAGAAGTATTTCGCTTAGGTTTGAGTTGACAGTTTGCTAAGTTGAAAACCCGAAGGGGCGGCTTAGGCAAGCTTTTGGTCAGACCAGTCTTGGCATTTGAACACATTTTGGAAATTCGAAGTTGTTAGGGAGAATAGTGATCATTGTTTTTGTGTAACCCTTTCTTTCATGTACTATTTCCCAAACTTTTGTAAACCGTTGGAGTTGCGTTGTTAGCGAACTACCATCTTATTAATGAAATTTGAGCATTTACCTTTTGTGGGCAAAATTTTAATTTTTACGGAAATATTTGAAACAAAGTTATTTAAAGTATTCTTATTTTTAAAAATGCGTCAGAAATAATGAAAGGAATATTAACAGTTGTTCCGAGGATGGTCAAGCCATGAAATGAAAAACAATACAGTATTTTATCCTTGCATGATGAACATGTTTTATTTCAAAATCGTCATAAGGTGTTGGTTGTGTTAAACTTGTGTTTCTAGTGGTATTAAGTTTGGTGACTCCCCAGTTGCTCCAGTTAAGCGTTGTTTTGGCTACCTTTATTTGGGCGATTTCTGAAGTGTGGTACGCTTCGTCTCATGCCAGTGGTCTATTGGTGTTAGAAGATTGGATTTGATTATTTTTTTTCCTCAGAAGACTTAAGCCTTGTAGCGTGTTATGCTCCGACGTTGCTTTGGGATTCCGGTTCCAGTTATTTTCCATCTTTTTCTAGGATTGGCCGAGTATCTGTTATGTCTTGACATCTTATTGTCTTCAAAATATTCCGTCTGTCTGTTTTGTCAGCATAACATTCATTTACTCATTTACACTCATATCAGCATGCATATTCGTGTCTGTCGTTAATTTTGGTTGTACTTTGTTTTTAATACAACGTACACGTTCTTTCCAAGTAGAAGGTTAGCTTAGGCAGAAAATGTGCTTCCTTTCTAAATTCCCCAACTGAGCTAATCCTCGTGGATGATTTTTTATTTAGCTTACCTTGTCCATTTCTGGATAGGATGAATTCCCCAATCGAGTTATTTTCTCATTGGTTGGAGTCTTGTTTGACTGTTTTCTCTCTAGTTTATCCCTGTATGAAGTTGTTGTCTCTTGCATAGGCTATCTCATGATTTTCCCCAGTGAAATCGCGACCTAGACGAATGGTGCATTTATTTTGCACATTTAAGTATGTGATCTCCTCGGGAAGGACTGATTCATGATTCTCTTTGACGAAGATTTTTATTCTCTGCCAGTGTCATCGCAACTTCCTTCTGAGTTACTCTTCGGAAAACGACAAGCGACAGCTCTTCACGAGCAACTTGTGCGTTATTATTATTTTGGAAAATGACAAGCGGCAGCTCTTCACAAGCAACTTGTGCGTTATTATTATTATTGGAAAACGACAAGCGGCGGTCTCTTCATGAGCAACTTGTACGTTCTAGACATCGTTGGAAAACGACAAGCGGCAGCTCTTCACGAGCAACTTGCGCGTTATTATCATCGTTGGAAAACGACAAGCGGCAGCTCTTCACGAGCAACTTGTGCGTTATTATTTTGGAAAACGACAAGCGGTCTCTTCACGAGCAACTTGTACATTATTATTTTGGAAAACGGCAAGCGGCGGTCTCTTTATTTGAGCAACTTGTACGTTGGTATTTTTTAGAAGACAGCAAGTGGCAGCTTCTTTATTTGAGCAGCTTGTATGTTATTGGTATTTTCTTTGGAAAACAGCAAGTAGCGGCTTCTTTATTTGAACAGCTTGCATGTTATTGACATCCCTGGACGACAGCAAGTGGCAGCCTCTTTATTTGAGCAGCTTGTATGTCATAATATTTGTGGGAAGACAGCAAGTGACATCTTCTTTATTTGAGAAGCTTGTGTATCTACAACCATATTATATCTCAGCATTAATTGGTATATCTCGGGAAATCTCGCAGAGAAGTTTGTCATGAATCATTACCTTCCGAAGTTGGTAGTCCATCATCAGCAAATTTGATACTCTCTGTCTATCTTTGACCTTGAGTGGTGAACTCACTGTTATTTTGGGTCAATAATCTGTTTATGGCCTATGCAAGATGCCTTCTTTGTTAGGGTCAGAGGTCGTATTCCCTCAATTTTATTCGCTGTCAAGAGTCTGTCATTTGAAATCGATGGATCGTTTCCCCAGTAGTGTATAATCCGTGTCTCTGTGTTTTGTTGGTGTTTGATTTCTCCAGCATTGTCTTGTTTCATACAATATCTTTCTCTGTGAATTCAATCACTGCATTCATATCAAGCATAATGGCGGTATCTTAGGGCAAAAATTTGCGTGTTATGTATTTAAGTACCTTCAATCTCGTCGAAACGAAGATTTTAATCTTCATATCTCCGGATAGAAGAAACTTAAATAGGGGCAGCTGTTGTACCCCAAATTTTGACCTAAGATACCATCTCCCATCTGCATCATTACATTGCAAACGTTTTGACCTATTTTATCAATTTTTCAAAGCAGATTTAAAATTCATAACTTTTTCAAGTCGAGAGCTGTTTATTTTTGAACGCTAAATTTATTAATTGATCAATGCTAAAACAATGTTTATTAATTATTTATTATCTTAAATTTAAATAATTGGAATTTATTTTCAGTTATTATATAATTTAAGATTTATAAATAATATAATAAATATTTGAAGGGAAGTTCATTAATTGATCAACAATGTTATTTAATTATTTATTATCCTAAGTTTAATAGTTGAAATTTACTTTTTCAGTTATTATAATTTAGAGAATTACAAATAATGAAATAGATTGAAAAGAAGTTAATTGATCAATGATGTTCATTTAATTATTTATCATTTTAAGTTAAATAATTGAAATTCTATTTTCAATTATTATAATTTAGAGAATTATGAATAATGAATTAAATAATTGAAGAAAGGTTTATTGATCAAAGGATGTTTAGTTAATTGTTTATTATTCTGAATTTAAGTAATTGAAATTTATTTTCAGTTATTATATAATTTAAAGAATTATAAACGATAAAATAAATAATTAGAGAGAAGGAAAGAATTGATTGGTAAAATATTAGAATTTTATTCATTTTATTCTAATTGTTACAATTGTCGTTTAAATACTGTATTTATTTACAACGTATTTACAAGGATAATTTTTACAAAGTTTAAAATGAAATAAAAAACTATTCTAATTTTTCCTAAATTCTAAATCTTCATCTTCTATCCAATGCTTCTTTGTTTGTTCATTTAATTTTACCTGCAAAAGAATTAAAAGAAAAAGTCAGAAATAAAGAAATAATTAAAAGCAGAAAAATTAATTAGCGTTCATCACTAAAAGCAAACGGCTGGAATCAGTTTTACCCTTTTTTGCAAATCACGGGATCTCTCCCGGTTCACAAAAAGGGATGAATTTTATTGATAAAAATGAATGCACAAATTTAAATATGCACAAATTCATTTTTTGTCAAAACTGCATTTTTTAAAATAAACTGCATAATTCAAAGTCCATTGCACATTTTCAAAAGCCAACTGCATATTTCAAATATGCATAATTTCTTTTTGTCAAAAACTGCATATTTCAAAAATATACACAGCATACAAAAAATCAACAGCATATGCAAGTTTCCCCAAAAGCCAACGTAAACATGCAAATATAGGAAGAGGCCAAAAATCAAAGGCTCCCATGCAAGACAAAGAGAAGCAAATGTGCAGTTTAAAACAATTTTTGCAAGCAATGTATTTTCCCTTTTTTCATGCCTTTTCAGAACAAGTAAAAGTACACATATCATTTTAATGTCAAATGGTACTAGAGAGAGAGAAGAGAGGAAAAGTTGGTTTTTACAAGTTTTGGCCTTAGGCAGAAAGAGGCATAAAAGCAGAACAGCAGCAGTCAATAAGAAATAGAAAGCATAAGAAAGGAATACAAACAAACTGATAAAGCAGTAATGTGCAGAAGGCCAAGAAAATATATTAAATATTCAAACCTGATACCAGAAACCTCAAGGCAAAACTGTTATAACATAACACAAACCTCTTCAAAAGAAAAGAGTTCAACCTGCCTTCAAGCTTTGAAAAACAAAACCTATCAAAGCAAAACCATTTTTTCTCCAAGTCTCAAAACAAAAAACCAGTAGAACCTACTGCAAAACCAGAACGTACATAACCATTTCAAAACCCTATGGCCTAAAACCATAGAACCTGCCATCATCAAAATCAAAACCATTCCAAACCTGTGTAAAAACCAGTAAATCCATAAACCAACAAATCATGCTCAGTTAAAAAACCAGAAAAACCAGAAAATCAGTAAAACCTTATGGCCTAAAAACCAATACACCCTGTTCAACCATGAAAACCATGATCAACCACATAACCTGCACAATCATCACACGCCCAACCTGACCGAAATCACAAACACATAGCTTAAACCACAAAAAGCCACCACCAAGCTTAACCGTCAAGCCTAAAACCTTGTAATAGTTCAGGCCTTACCTGATTCAAACTCAAGGCAACCAAAAGCAAAAGCCAACAGTAAGGCAACCAAAAACCTCAAACCAATGTCAAGCATCAAGGCCTCAGATATGTTCATCATTGGCCATTAGAAAGCAGTAGCAAGGCGAGAAGAAGAAGAAAAGAAGCTAGTCAAACGAAAACATTTCAACAGTAGCAATGTCAAGCATCAAAGCTTCAGAAATTCCATCATAGGCAATAACAAAGGCGACAGAATCACAACAAAAGAAGAAGATAGGAAAAGTTTTCGAAGGCATCAGAAGCATCCAACACAAGCATACAACGAAGACCTCAGAAATAATCATCCTAGGCTAATACAAAAGGGCAACAGAAGAAGAGAAGAAAGATACAAATACAGAGTACCAGTAGTCAGAAGCAAAGCTAGCACAGCGTCACTGTCCTCCCTGCTTGCCTTGGCCTCCTACGCGCCCCAACCTTCCTCCTCCGTCTCCAGGTAACATTTCTCTCTCTTTCTTTCAAAAATTCCTTAAATAATCATGTAAGAAAACGAAGTCAGAAGCGAAAATGAACTCAAATCGTAACATGCAGTAATCAACAAACCCTAATGAATAGAAAACGAATTGGTACCGTGAATCTGTCGCCCCATCGCCTCGTTGGAGGGAAGAAGAAAGTGAAGGACACCGGTGGCCGTGGCAAGGAACTCAGGAAAGGTGGAAGAAGATGAATCAAAAGCATGAAGAAGACGAACGCGTGAACGATGAAGATGAGCGCCGCTGTACCCATTTGCCTTAACCCTTTTTTCCCTAAACTAAACAACTTTGTTTAACCCTAAAAACAATTATGATGTATGGACCTTCTTCCTGCGCCTAAGCCCAATAAATTCCACAGCACACCCCCTTATTTCTGTTTTCTGATCTGGGCCCTTAAACCCTTTAGCCCCAAACATCTTCTACTAACACCACCCCTTTATATTTTGATACCCTTTTTCTATTTACTTCCCTTTAGTTTTTTTAGTTTATTATTAATTTAGTTAATTAATAGAACTTAATCAATAAGAGATGAAGTTTAATTAAAACATTTTAATATTAGACCAATTTTTAGTAAGTTTAGCTTTAGGTTTTAATTTAATACTTTTAGTATCCCCTTTTAAATTAAATTTAAGTTAGTAATTTTAAAGTTTTAATTTAATTTAGAATTATTTAACATTTCTTAAAATAATACTTTATATTAAAAAAGAAAAACACATAAAAATAAAAAACATAAAAATTAGAAAAAATACATATAATAAAAACTTAAAAAACATTTTATCTTAATTAATTCTCTTGCGTTATTAATACTAAACAAAAACCTAAAAATGCATGTTCACATCATTTAGTCTTTTACTTAATTTTTGTACATCACTTATCTATCTAATTTTCTGTTTAATTATTTTGTCTTTACTTGTTCATTCTGTTTACGCCTAAATCCAAGGGAAAAAACGATTAAATTTGTTGAATTCATGTCCTCAAATCCAATCACGCGAATATTTTGCATTCCATTAAAACTTAAGACAATTTTTTCTCAAATATCCAATCTTTTCAAAACTTATACCTTTTAAGCAAAAACTTCGACATTAGGTCGTCGTATCTTCAAAAACCCGTCCGTACTCCTTTTCGGCCAAAACAATTTATTTTTTTAATCAAACGAACATTTTTAATAAACAGATATTTCAAAAGGTTCCTATAAAATACTATAGATACATTGGGTGCTAATACCTTCCCATTGTATAACCAACCCCCGAACCATAGACCTCTTTTCAAAAAACTCCTTGTATTTTCATTACTTTTAAAAGTATTATTTACATTGCATACTTTAGGGTTTTATTTCGCTCTTTCCCCTTTTCCCTTGGAAATAATAAAGCGCGGTGGCGACTCTTGCTTTTGTGAGACGAATTAATTAATAGTTCGATCTCCGATTTACCCCGCTATATTTTTTATCGCTACACATATGTTACGGATAGCAAGATTCGCCACCGAATTTTCTTTTATCTAATAAAGGAAATGGTGAAAAGAACAAGAAATACCTTTTTGAGAATTTTCTGACTAAGGGGGGTAAGTTTTGAAAAAGGAAGGTGTTAGCAACATTTTCATCCATAGTTAGCTACGGGCTCTTAATTTCTAGCTCACTTTTGAAAATTCTTTGTGTTTGTGTATGTTTGAAAATATTTTTAAAATGCCTAAGTTCGACAATTTTGTATTGATTATCATATCGTTGAGAATGTATACAAAATGTTTGTTTTAAAAATATTTATTGAATGAAAGTGTTTTTTTTTGTGAAAAGATGTTTTAAAGATGCCAATGTAAGGCAATTTGCTTTATAATAACCCTTGTATCAGTCCTCAAGAGTGTTTATAAAGAGTTTTGAAAGTAGTTGTTTCGAATGTGTGAGGTGTGAAGATTGTTTTAGTTAGTGAGAAAGCGGTTACAAACGATCTACCTACTCAAACATTCTTTATTCTTTTCCTCCTCCATTAAATAGTGCTACTCTACTATTAGTTATTAGAAAGCCCTATCATTGGATGCGAGGGACAGGCGTGGGTCATCGTACGATCATAAAAGGAAACTTGTAGGATGTTTTAGCAATTGTCGTAAAGGACTAAGATCGTTTACCAAGGGCAGCATCGAAGGGTCATTGAGGGACTACGAACTTTTAACCGAGGGTCTTTGCTAAAGCATCCCACGTTCGAGGGACATGACTGTTTTATCCTAACGCAACAAGTGAGGTTACCCTAGAGGTGCGTGTCTGAAGAGTGATTCAATTCAGTTTATTTATCTTGCATTTTAGGGTCAGCTATGATTGCTTTTAGTCTTTGCCATACAATCCTATTAAACTAACAATAATAAAGAAAGTGGTAAATTGCAGAAATTAAATGTCATATGCTATTACAACGCTTCGGGAATGGGGGGTACAAATTTATGAATGGGGATGTCATAAAGTAAACCCTAATTATCTATTAAAGACCATAAGAAATTGGGGAAAATGTGAAATAAAATACGCAAAAATGTAAAATAAAGAAAGGAAATTGTTTTGTGATTTTTTGATAGAAAAAAAGGTTTGATGATTAACCTAATTATTTGATTAATTTCCAATAAAAGAGTTTAGTAAAAACCTCAAGAAATTAAATTAAATTTAATAATAAATGAAAAAAGTCAATTCATTTAATTAATTAAAAGGAAATCTAAATTAGTTAACCTAAAAAATACCTAAGTGTAAATTAATTTTAATTTTAAAAAGAAAATAATTGTTAAAAAATATTTTGGTGTTTTATTTAGAAAAATGTTTATAGTAATAAACCCTAAATTAATTAATTTATAACCTAATTAGTAAAATAAAACAAAATGTAGTTAAATAATTTTTTTAATTGTAAAAATTAAATTAATTAATTAAAGCCTAAATCTATTTTTTTTAAGATTTTCTTATTTAAATAAAATGATTAAAAAAATAGTTTAATTCAAAACAAAAAAAAAATTTAATGGGCCTGGCGTTGTAAAAGAAAATAGGGGGGTGAAAGGAAGCAAAACTGTTTGGCCCAAATGTATAAGCCCATAGATCTGCACAGGATCTAGTGTCACTGGCTCCAAGGGTCTCATAATGCACATGCAAATCTGGGGCGTTGGATCTGCCTTGATGAACATTTGATGATGATGGCATGAGGCTCATTATATGCATGCTAGGCTTGCTCACATCAGATCTGAAAGAACAAAATATGTGAAAAATAAAAGGGTACCGCTGGGGCTCGAACCTAGGTCACTTACATTAGCGCGAGTTTGCTTTACCACTAGGGTGGCTATTTCATCTGATTATGAAATGCCTCCCAGTATATATATTATAAACTCAATCCTAAAAATTTGAATTTGCCAGCTTCTTCTTCCTCGCGCACGCAGGTGACATCAACTGCATTGTTGGTTCTTGAAAATGCTTATTTCTCAACCAAATCAAAAAAATGTAAACAACAAACTTGCGTAATTTTTGACAAAGAATTCAACCATATAAATTTCAAAAGCTATAGATCAATGGTTACGATGAATTTTGTTTGGTACCAAACTAAAACTCTAAATCTTCAGAAAACTCAGTTCCAAAATTCTCAGCACACAGTCAATTAAAATGAGATTTAAGGACATGGTTAGCTTCATAGACATAATATCTACATTTTATCTTTTGAAATCGAAAGCAAATGATGTATGTATAAGGATATCACAGTTTGAGTTTTTTACCTCTTTGGAGAAAAGTCCAAAGCTTCTTCTAGCTGTTCCAGGTGCAATGTGATGATTGATTAAGCTTCCTTTGACCTCCCTGAAGCTATTATAATCCTTACTTTATGCTAAAAGTGGCTGAATCACTCCAACCAAGTCAAGTTGCAAAGTTGAATTTTGAAAATGGTGGATGTTGATAATGGAGTTACAGTGGCAAAACAGGTGTTTGGATCACTTATATATGATGTATATGAAGTGTTTGGATGATTAGTTTGGACAAAAGTTGTAAGGTTTGAGAGATTCGAAGATTTGGACTTCAAAGCTCAAAAGTTGAGATTTTGTGTACAATTCTAGTTTTTGAGAGTATGAGGTGTTTTGAGGGCTTGTGAAATCATGTCTTGGCTTGCAAATGGACCCTGTATTTATAGGGAAGAGGTTTGACATCCTGAAGTAACCAGAATCTTGAGATAACAAGTTATTGTTTTGAAGCTTGGTTTTGAAGTAACTTGCAAAGTCATGGTTCCAAGGCAATGTAGGGTGGTTGATAGGCTTAGATATGTTGCTTCTGAGCATTCATGTAGAGTGTGATCAGAAGAAACAAGTTAGAGGCTCAAGGAGTGGACTTTGATTAAAGTGATCTTCATGTAAATGGATATGGAGCTTTTTGCAATTTCATCCAAAAATGGTATGATCAAGTGGATAAAGCTTCAAATCCTTGTGTAATGCACCATAATTTTGTGTAATTATCTGATTATGTGGATATTTAGAAGCAACATGGCCTGAAAAGTGAGGTTGCATGGTAAGGTTATGAGATTTGCTCTTGAGTTCTTCATAAAATGACTTGAAATTTCAAGAATGGATGCCCAACTTCATGTCTTCGAATCTCCTATTTCAAGCATGATCTTTTTATTCTCTTGGACATTTTGGAAATACTGAAACATGATCTTCAACTTTCATGTTGACCATTTTGGCTAAATCAATTGAAAACTTGGTGAAAATTTGCCAAGAAGTTGAGATAAAAAACTGACCAAAACTTGTTGAAATTTTTTCTAAGTGTTAGATAAAAATGTATCAACTTCATGGGCTCATATCTCTTAATCCAAGCACTTTTTGAGGATCATCCCACAGTAAAAAAGTTATAGAATTCATTAATACCTACAAGTTTCATGTTGAAATTTTTCTTTGAATCAACTTGGATCATAGTGAAAAATGGCCATGAAGTAGTGATTTTGTTAAGAACAAAACACTTAAAATGTTTCTAAGTGTTGGAAAATTTTCCAACTTTTGACTTTTGTTGACTTCTTTTATTCTTGATTATAAAGTTTGATAGTTTTGAATGTTTTGATGATTCTTGATTTTTGAATTCCAATGTTGACCAAAAAGTCAAAGTTTGACTTTTGTATGACTGTTGACTTTTCATCAATTGATTCAATTCCTCAACTATCAATAACTTGTATCTTTGAAAATGTCTTGAGCCATTTAATTAGGTCAAGATGTTGTATTTGAGCTCTTGAGATCATGCTTCAAGCCATTAGGTCATGCACTAGGCCAAAACTCAATGATCAGTCATCTATAGTCAAAACCCTAATTTTGGCAATTTTTGATCTTTGATGATTTTAGGGCTTTCCTTGAGGAATCATGATCAAACCTTGATCAAATGATGAAAATCACCTAAAAATGTTGATGTTGACAAAAAATCTTGAAGTTTGACTGTATGTTGACCATAATTGACTTTTTACTCAATACAATTGATTTTCAATCATCTGAGCAATTGCCTGAGTAAACATGTGATGCTAGACTTGAAACTTGACATAAGCATTATTCAGGACCTATGATGAACCATGAAAGTCACTTGAGACCCTTGAAACCAAAACATCCTTGAGAAAATCCAAACCCTAGTTGAAGACCCTTTCTTAGGAGGAGGTTTTGACCAGTCAACTCTTAAGTAATTTTGAGCAAATGGGGACCTCATGAGAATGTCTTGAAGAAAATGGGATAGAAAATTTTGGGGTACAAAATCTGCCCATGTTCAATCTTCTTAAACCTGAACAATTAGATTGGCATGTCTGTCATTCGTGACCTGAAGGAAGAATATGATTAAACACTTAAGTACCCATAAATTTTCACTCGCTGGTGCACAAAGTGACGATGTTGGTTGATTATACCGAGAATAGGCTTAAATATGCCATTTGGAGAGGTAATGATGACTAATTAGAGATGGGCTTATAGATGCCATCCAAGGTAATTGTTGATAGAAATTAGACTAAGTTTACGCTTGACTTCAACTTGAAGAAGTATCAGAATAAATCTATGCTCGATTTAATTTGAACCAGAGGATGTCTACGCCTGTCATTAACTGGAAGAAGTATCAGAATAAATCTATGGTTGATTTAATCTGAGCTAGAAAATGTCTACTGGAAGAATTATCAAAATAAATCTACACTTGATTTAATCTGATCCAGAAGATGTCTATGTTTGTCTTTAACAGGAAGAAGTATCAGAATAAATCCATGGTTGATTTAATTTGAGCCAGAAGAAGTCTTTTTGTCTTTAACTGGAAGAAGTATTAGAATAAATCTATGGTTGATTTAATCTAAGCCAGAAAGTATCTACTAGAAGAAGTATCAGAATAAATCTATGGTCGATTTAATCTGAGCCAGAAGAGTTCTTTGTTTGTCTTTAACTGGGAGAAGTATCAGAATAAATATATGGTCGATTTAATCTGAGCCAGAAAAAGTCTACTGGAAGAAGTATCAGAGTAAATCCATGGTTGATTTAATCTGAGCCAGAAGATGTCTTTGTCTTTCTTTAACTGGGAGAAGTATTAGAATAAATCTATGGTCGATTTAATTTGAGCCAGAAAAAGTCTACTGGAAGAAGTATCAGAATAAATCTATGGTCGATTTAATCTGAGCCAGAAGATGTATTTTGAGAATGAACCTTTGAGGAAATTGCTGAAATAGAGCTTTGTCAGATGTAGCCTTTGAGAAGACTGTCGAGTCATATAGGTAGTTGATCATGTTTGTCTGTTGATTTATCTTTCCTAAAAAGGTAAAGAGTGAGTTGTATGCAATGTCATGATGTATGAAATGCATTGCGTAATGATGTTCTCAAACTAAATGAGACTGTGCTATGTACATTTCGTATGCATATGTTATGATATTGGTAAATGATGTATGAATGTGAAAGGTTGTTGGAAGTGTATCAACAGTTCAGTATGACATCTTGTTGGGGAAAATGAATCCCTGACTGGTGTTGGGAGTGAAGAAAATGTGTAATCTTCAAACTTGTCTAGAATGTTTCTGCTGAGGATTTCTGCTTGCTGTTTGAGGAAACTCCACTAGGGAATGTTGACTTTTGTTTGAGGAGAAGAGTTCAGGAATATTAGTCATTCATCGCTCTATTGGGGAATTTAATTCTTATATACCCTGACTGGGGATAAAAGAGATGGATAACCTTCCGACTCGTATGGGGAGTTTAATTCTTATATACCCTGACTGAGGATAAAATAGATGGATAACCTTCCGACTCATCTGGGGAGGATAAATTTGATTGATATCTAGTCCAGTCCCAGGTTTCGTAGAAACTCTCTAGGGATAGTGGTGACTTCACTGGGGAGAGGAAATTTGTCGGTGATTCGTAGCAATTTGAGGAATAGACTCGAGTTGGGGAAATAAACCTTGTTGGGGAAATAAATCCTATTGACGGAGAAATACTCTACTGAGGAAACAAGTTATGTTGAAGAGAAAAAATCTGTAAAGGGCTTACAGTTTTGGAGGAATAAACTCAGCTGATGAAGAGAATTTCCATGGATTGTACTAATTGAAACTCCGTAGGTTGATGATATTGTCGGGAAAAACATCACACTCTTTTATCCTCCAGAGCGATCTGCCAGAGAAATAGCGGGGAATGTATCCTTATTGATGATGAATTTGTGAGGATTACTCTGTGGGGATAATCTTATAGAAGTGGCTCTGTGGGGATTTATGGACAGCTTGAACGTCATCCCAACTCCTAGAGTCGTGAGTAAATGCTTATTCTTGTTCTGATGCATATATTTGTTAACAATTAATGATGTTCATATGTGTTGTACCCCAAAACTTTCCCTCTCTTCTCTCGAGACATTTCTCACCAAAGATCTCAAATGATCAAGTATTCTCCAAGAATTGATCATACAAACTCATCTCCTAGCACATGCCACAAATTAGGGTTTTTATTTTCACAAGTAAAATTGGACTTTTGATGCTTCCAATGACTTTCATGGTTTATTATAGACCTCAAAGAATTCTCATACCAAGTTTCAAGTCTTGCATCTCAAAACTGCTCAGTCAATTGCTCAGATGACTGAAAATCAATTGTATTGGTTAAAAAGTAAATTATGGTCAACTTACAGTCAAACTTCGAGATTTTTGACCAATATCAACATTTTAAAGTCATATTCATCAATTGATCAAGTTTGGATCATAATTCCTCATGAAAAGTGTTCAAATCATCAAAGGGACAAAATGGTTAAAATTAGGGTTTTGATTGAGAATGACTGATTTTTGACTTTTGACCTAATACATGACCTATTAACTTGAGGCATAACCTTAAGGATTAAAAGACAAAATATTGACCTAATTCCATGGCTCAATTCATTTCTCAAGATTAAACTATTGATAGTTGAAATTTGGTCAACTGATGAAAAAGACAACTGAAACACCAAAAGTCAAACTTTGACTTTTGGGTCAACATTAAGTTTCAAAGGTCAAGATTCATCAAAACATTCAAAAATATGAAGCTTGATCATCAATAATCAAGAAAGTCAAAATTCAATATAAAAAGTCAATATAAAAAGTAAAAAATTTCTAAGTGTTTTAAACCTTGATAATTTCACTACTTCATGACCTTTTTTCACCAAGATGCAAGATGATTCAAAGAAAACTTTCAACATAAAAGTTGTATATCTTCATGAATTATACAACTTTTCAATATAGAGTTTATGTCCAAAAAATGCTTAGTTTTGAAGATATAAACCCATGAAGTCATGACATTTTCATAAAACACTTAGTGAAAATTTTAACAAGTTTAGGCAGATTTTTGACCTAACTTCTTGGCCAATTTTCACCTAGTTCCAATTTGATTTTGTCAAAATGGTCAACTTGAAGGTTGTATAAAATGTTTCAAGCTTTCCAAAATTTCCAAGAAATTTAACAAATCATGTTTGAGATAAGAGAATCGAAGACAAGAAGTTGCACATCCATTCTTGAATTACAACTCAATTTTGTGATGAACACTTGACCAAATCTCATAGCCATGCTGAATAATCTTGCTTTGCAGGCTTCTAACTTGAAATTAACTCCTTAATTAATTGTTTACACAACATATTAATCCATTTTCCAAGCATTTGAGCCATTATCCAAGTTGCATTTCCATTTATGGCACAAAGGCACCATTGCCATTCTTGAAAAGTTTCTTTAATCACAAAGTCAACTTGTATTGAGCTTTGCACTTGTTCCTTCTGCACAAGCTTCATCTACAAAGTCAGATAAACATGTTTAAAGTTGGTAACCACTCTATATATCCTTGTACCATTCCTTGGAAAGATGTTTATCAAGCTCGCTTCAAAAACAAGTTAAAAATCCATAACATGTGATCTTTGTTTTCTAACCACCTTAAGCCTTTAAACTTCTTCCTATAAATTGAGACACTATTATGGAACCAAGGACACGATTGATCAAGTATTGAAACCCCCTCAAACTCTCTCAAACTCAGAATTTCCTCAAAACACCATTTTTGTGTCATTCCTAACCTTACACATCAAACTCTCAAACCACTTGTGCACTTCTATAACTCCATCTTCATATATATCATTTAGAATCCAACCAAACACTTTTTTCACTTCTGTAACTTCATCTTCATCATCCTCCACTTTCAAAAATAGAATCTTGCATCTTGACTTCTCCAGCACAATTCAGGAACTCTCAGCTCAAAGTAACTATTGTAATAGCTTCTTGGAGGTTCAAGGAAACTAACCAGATAATCACAAAACCTTGAAAGGTGCTCTAACTCAAAACAATATCTCCATCTGTAAGGTGAGTTTTCTGAACGTCTATCTCTTCATACAAGCATCATTTGACTTCCATTTTCAAAGATAAAATGTATACATTATAGCCCTGAAACTAACCATGTCCTTAGAATTCATTTATGTTGCCTGAGTAGTGTGAATTTTGAGTTTGAAGTTCCTGAAAAATTAGGTAAGGATTTGGTACCAGTTAAAATTCGTGCTCATATTTGATCAATTGTTTAAGTTATTTACATATTTGAAAATCGTGGTAAAATTTCTAACAAGTTTGATATTTTACACTTTTGATAATGGTTGAGAAACGAGAAAGTTACAGAGTTCTGGTTATGGTGTGAGGAAGAAGATGAAGTTGTCACTAGAATTTGTTTTATAATATAATGTGATGGTTGTGTATATAGCAACGGATGTATCACCACCCCAGTGGTAGATAGTACGCGCATAAGGCATTACTATAGAAGGTTCTAGCTTCGAGCCCCAACGAGACCTTTTGTCATTTTTATAATATTTTTTTGTTTCTTTTTGTTCAAAAACACGCTTAGGCCTCTTTCCTGATGGGCCTGATCATTTCACTTAATAGCACCCTCCACTTCACTTTTACCACACAGGCCCAACAACATTTCTTTTTTATTTTTTATTTTCTGATTCCAAAAACAGCTTTGGGCCTAATAAATTCCAAATATACTTTCTAACCTCCTAATCTCTTTTCAAATCCCCCTGACTTCATATCTAATTTTAATTTTAATTTTATTTAATTTTATTTTTATTTTTCTTTATTATTATTTTACCTAATTAAAAAATAATACGAAAATATATTTTTATATACTTAGACTAAAAATTGTTATTTTCTCTTTACTTTATTTTATAATAAAAACCCTAGAAACATTTTTCTTTCTCAGATTATTTAAAACTAATTTAGACTTAGGTTTTGATTTATCTTTTAAATTAACTTAGACTATACATTAAAACCTTTTTCTACCAAAAAACCCATAAACAAATTTCTTTTCTCTTTACATTATTTTTGCATTTTTTGTACATTTTATTATTTCGCACTATAAATTATGTAATTGTCAAAACTTTGTAATAGTTAGGGTTTACTTATTTGTCATCCCCATTTGTAATTTGTATCCACATTCCCCTAAAGCATTGTAATAGCGCAATACATTTACTTTCCATAATTTATCGCTTTTCATATTATTGCTAGTAATTAGGGTTTGTATGGAAAGACTTAAAATCAAACAATAGATAACCCTAATTCAAAGACAAATACATGAAAACAACACAATTCACACACTTGCACCTATAGGGTTAACCCACACTTGTTTCCTTAGAATAAAATAGTCATGTCCTTAGAATGTGGGATACTTTAGCAAAGACCCTCAATTACAAGACTGTAGTCCCTCGATAACCCTTCAATGTCACCTTCGGTAAACGATCTTAGACCCTTATAACAAATTGTTAAGATATCCTACAAAGTTGCCTTTTATGATTGTACGATGACCCACGCCTGTCCCTTCACATCCAATGATATGGTTTCTTACTAACTAATCATAAGATAACATTATCTAAAGGAGGAGGAAAAGAACAAAGACTTTATTTTGAGTAGGTAGAACGCTTGTAGTTTCTTGTTCACAAACATTTCAAAACAAAACATCTTTAAAACACACCTACACTTTCATGAAATATTTTCAAAAGTCAACACTTTGTATACATTCTTATAGAGACGATAATTATTACAAAGTTTTCCTAAACGAAGGTGCTTTTCAAAAATGCTTTCAAACAAACATAAACTTATTTCACAAAGCATTTTCAAAGTGATCTAGCAACTAAGAGCCCATATATATCTACAGATGAAAAGGGTGCTAACACCTTCCCTTTTCATAACCTACCCCCTGATCTCAAGAAAATTCTCAAAAGGTCTTTCATGTTCTTTTCACCCTTTCCTTTATTGGATAAAAGAAAAGTCGGTGGCGACTCTTGCTATCTGTAACAATTGCGATAAAACTCAAAACACCCAAGTCAGTTCTCCCACCGTATTACAGAACTAGAGACTCTACTGGGGAAACTATTTAAAAGTGGGGTTACCTTAGATATTAGTTCACATTTAAATGATTTCATTGTTTGAATTGCTTGCTTTACTCTTAAAAGGGTGTTTGGGTTTTGCACATATCCTCTATTCGGGTTTGGGGGCATTATTAGGTAAGTAGCATTAGATTGTGGAGACTGTACAGGGTAGACCGGTGTGGTTAAAACAATGGCTACATTAGTGTGACACATTTTTTGGTACTGATATCCCTTATGGAGAATTAAGGAGAATACGGGGCCGATGTGTGGTGTCATGAAGCACTAATTGACCATAGAACCTTTAGTTTAACAACTTGGCCATTAGGAAGTAGTGAGATAGCTGGATTTGGTGCAGTCCAAAGTTGGTTGATACTCGATACTAGGCTCATTTAGATCGGAATATTTTGTTCGCCAAAGCAGAGGCTTACGCTAAAACAATGCCCGATGAAGAAAGATCAATGATATTGAGATTCCCTAGAACCCGGTTACTTTATGGAGAAGTTGAACCAACTAAACTTCAAGAGGGTACTTACCTATAAAATCATGCAAGCTTAAACCTAAGGACTTGTTTTCTTTGCTTGTATATGTTTATTTGTTCATAACATCATGACATCATACCATAGAATTTTTCACTAACCATTGCAATGACCTAGAAATGTATCTTTGTTCTGTTTTGTAGGATATGGCTTCCACTCACAAAAATACCATCCGAATCAACCTTGTGAAAGTGCCTCCTCAACTCAAAGAGTTAGCATCAATGGTTCCCTAAAATTCCTCGTTCACTAAGAGATATGGTGGACTTATCAACTTGGTTACCTCAAGCTTTGAAGAAGACATGGTACATGTGCTCTTTCAATTATTTGAAACCAAACATCACTTTTCACATTTCCTGATTATCAATTGGTTCCCACCATGGAAGAGTTCTCTCAACTATTGGGAGTACCTATTCTTGATCAATATCCTTCACCAGTATTGAGAAAGATCCACGACCCGAGGAGATTGCATCAGCCTTACATTTGCAATGGTCCGACATTGTGGCTAATTGGGAAACAAGGAGTGGTGTTAAAGATTTTCTTGCTAAGTTTCTGTTTGAGAAGGCTCAACTATTTTGGGATACTTTATATTTGCAAGCTTTTAAGGAAGTCTTGGATCTTCTAATCTATGTTATGGGATTGTTCCCTAATCCAGACCAACTCATAGACGTGAGTGCCGTTAAAGTTTTTCTCTCTCGCAACCCGGTGCCTACTTTGGTCGGAGATATCTTGTATTCTCTTCACACTCGTACCATGAAGAGAAGATGGATTCTTATGTGGTATGCACACTTGCTATCTATGTGGTTTACTTCACACCTTCCTCGATCAGTTTTGAAGAACGAACAAGGCTTGAGGTGGTCTCAAAGAATGATGTCACTTTCACATTCGGATATTCATTGGTGCTCCCGATCTTTGGAGGATGTTACCATCATGGACCGTTGTAGAGAGTTCCCTAATGTTCCACTCTTGGGAATTAGGGGAGGTATTACTTATAATCCTTCTTTGGCTCTACGACAATTTGGTTATGCTCGGAGGGATGGTCCTCATGAAGCACTCATTCAAGGAATTGTGTTCGACTAAGAGAACGATGCCCAAGGCTATCTTCAAAGGTTTGTACGAGCTTGGGGCATGATGAACAAAGTTGATAGAAAAACATTAGGGCATAAGAACTCTATTCCTTTGGAGCCTTATCTCAAATGGGTGCGAGCTCGCGCTCAAAATCTCATGATGTCGTATCTAGCCATCTTGCCAATAGCTGTGAAGCCTACTGTTGAGGGGGATGTTCCCCATACCATTCTCCATCCTGGAATATCTACTAATCTCAAGGAATTGCAAAGATTATAGGTTCAACTCAAGAGATAGCGAGACACCTTTGAAGCCCAATTCTACGCAAGTAAGAAGAAAGTGTTGGAGCTAACGAAGCAACTTCACAATGAGCAAATCCTTAAACCCTATATCACACCAAGGACTTCATCTCAATATCCTTCAGCTTGCCATTTCCTATTTTATTACTTTGAAAAATTTGTCTGTAATTTCCATTAAAACAATGACTTTAAACCATGTGCCTTGCCCGGGGCACAATGGTCCATTTGTTAAGGGTTTGTCATTTTCATATTCCATATGCTCATTTTAATGATAAACATTATAGTATTTTAAATTCAAATTTGTGCGCTCCTTGTCTTTCTTTACTTTACTGCATTTTTAAAAATAGCCATGTGACCTTACATGCACACACACAAATTTTCAGATCTACATCCACTCTGGATCTCATTGACAATAATTCTGCTATTTCCATCTATGACTTCGAAAATACAATCTATCAAGCCGAAGACGAAGGTGAAGAAGATTGTGAGATACATGGGGAACTCGCCAGAATCCTGAGCCAAGAGGAAGAGGCCATTCAACCATAAGAACATGTTGAAGTGATAAACCTAGGTACCGAGGCAGATAAAAAAGAAGTCAAGATTGGCGCTAACCTGAAAGACAGTGTCAAGAGCAGATTGATTTATATGTTGCACGACTATGTTGAGGTATTTGCTTGGTCATATGAAGATATGTTGGGACTTGATACTGACATCGTGGTTCACCATTTGCCGATGAAAGAAGGTTGTGCTCCGATCAAACAAAAGGTTCGTTGCATGAGGCCAGACATGTCTGAGAAAATCAAGGTTGAGGTAATGAAAAAATTCAATGCAGGTTTTCTGGAAGTGACATCATATCCCCAATGGGTCACAAATGTGGTCCCAGTGCCGAAGAAAGACGGAAAGGTCAATATGTGTGTAGACTACAAGTATTTGAATAGGGCAAACCCCAAAGATGATTTCCCTCTACCATATATTAACGTCTTGATTGACAATACAGATCAACATAAAGTGTTCTCCTTCATGGATGGCTTATTCGGTTACAACCAGATCAAAATGGAACCTGAAGACATGGAGAAAACCACTTTTGTCACACAGTGGGGCACCTTCTGTTATAAAGTCATGCCTTTCAGTTTGAAGAATGTAGGTGTAACTTATCAACAGACTATGGTAGCTTTATTTCATGATATGATTCATCATGAGATAGAAGTCTATGTTGATGACATGATTGCGAGATTGCAAACTGAGGAAGAACACCTAGATCATTTACATAATCTATTTGAAAGGTTGAAGAAATACAAGTTGAGGTTGAATCCCAACAAATGCACTTTCGGGGTAAGGTCGGGAAAGCTTCTAGGATTTGTCATCGATGGAAAAGGTATTAAAGTCGATCCTGCAAAAGTCAAAGCCATACAAGAAATGGAAGCTCCTTGTACTGAGAAGAAGGTCGGGGGTTTCTTAGGTCGGCTCAACTATATTTCTCGATTCATATCTCACTTAACTGCTACTTGTGATCCAATCTTCAAACTATTGAAGAAAGATCAAGTAGTCAGATGGAATGATGACTGCCAAGCGGCTTTTTACAAGATCAAGGAATACTTGTAAGAACCTCCAATCCTAATGCCTCCAGTTGGAGGAAGACCTCTGATTATGTACTTGATTGTATTAGAGAATTCAATGGGGTGTGTGCTAGGCCAACATGACGAGTATGATCGAAAAGAGCATGCAATATACTACCTTAGAAAAAAATTTACCGACTGTGAAACAAGATATTCACTTCTCAAGAAAACTTGTTGCGCTTTGTCATGGGCTGCTCACCTACTAAGACAATATATGTTGATTCATACTACTCTATTGATTTCTAAGATGGATCCTATCAAGTATATCTTCAAGAAGTCGGCCCTCTCCGGATGAATAGCCAGATGGAAAATGATCTTGACTGAATATGAAATCCAGTACACTACTCTTGTACCCCAATATTTGTCCTCCCATATTTCTCAAAACATTGCACGAAAGATTTCCAAGTTGCTCAAGATTGCTCAAGAATTGGTCAAGCAAGCTCTCTCCTAAGGCAGTCTACCCAAAATTAGGGTTTTGTGTTGCATCAATATCCTTGAGTCCAAATGACCTCAAGTGCTCCAAAATGTCCCAATATGTTCTCAAGATCATCCATGTCAAATTTCAAGCCTTGCAGAGGAAGTTTGCTCAGTCAATTGCTTAAAGGTCCAAAAATTGATTGTGCTAGGGAAAAAGTCAACTGTGACCTACATATAGTCAAACTTCAAGATATTTTGTCAACATTCTAATTTTGAATTATATTTCATCATTTGATCAAGTTTTGATCATGATTCATCAAGGATTGCTCAAGATTCATCAAGATTCAAAAGTTGCTAAATTAGGGTTTTGTAGGAAAAGTCAACTCAAATTTGACCAAGCATACCTTTCTCATACTTTATGAAAAATGACCCATCAAAAGCTCATTTTGAAGAGGATGCAATTACCTACAATCCATATTCATATCCCAAGTTCAAAATATGCACTCACAAGAAGTTATGAATTTGGACATTATAGGTCATTTTGAAAAGTCAACAAAAACACCTTTTTGTCAAAGCTTATAACTTGAGCATGGAGTATCAAAATGAGATGAGAAAAAAAGAGTTGATTAGAGGACATCTCAAGATTTATAAAAAGTCAAAGAACACCTCCAAAAGTACAAAATTGAAGAAGTTATGCATTGTTGAAGTTGGACCTTTTTGCAAAATTGCCAAAAGTCAACTATCCCCAAAACTTCAAATTTAGCCAAATAGGCCCATTCTTTTTCACTTGTTTTGAGTTTGCATTGATGCCCACGTGTTCTAGCCTTGGCCATGTGTCCATATCTCATTTTTACTATTTAATTTGATTTTTATTTAAATTAATTCATTTTAAATCAAATAAAATCACATAAAATCTAAGGCATTGATAACACATGATTTTTTTTGGCTATTTCAGGTTCCAATCATAGCTAGCATGGCAATTAAATTCGTGTCAAGGTCATTATGCACAAGAATATGTGATTTGGATCAAATTTGGAAAGGTTGTAAATGGAGATCAAATCAAATATCCAAGCCTTAATAGAGGAAGATTTGGACAGCCAATAGAGACCTAATGCACTGAGTAATACATAAGCAAGCTAGAAGCACGAAAATAGGGGTTGGCAATAACTTGTAGAGGCAGAACAAAAACTTGAAAAATCACAAAAAAGTGGGAGATCAAAATCAAGGTTAGAGACGTTTTCAGGGCTCGAGACTTGTCCCAATCGATTCCTAGCAACGCACATAAGCTATCCCAATCCAAACCAAGCATTCTCAGGCCCTCATACGCACTGTAAGTCTCGCGCGAGTTACCCCTGTTCTTGATTTCGTATCTCTGGAATTAGACATTGTTTTCATGAACTAATTGCATAGTTGTAATCCTCGCATCATTTACAAGCTTTTCGCATCATTTGATTTCATTTATCTGACCGGTATCAAGATCTACCATAGCTAGGGTTCTTTGTTCATTTTTAGGGCTTTCTTTTTCAGGTGAAATTGGCCTTAATGGTGGTTATGGCTGTGATCAGAGAGATGAGACGAGGCTAACCATGGTCTTGGATTCCATTTATATGGCCTGGAGCAAGTTTTAGAACGAACCTGCGTTTTTAGCCGCGGATAGAAATCCGCAGGTAAAGTTACAATGATGGGAGGACAGAGATGAACTCGTGTCACCCACCCATTGGCCGGTTCAAATATTACGCGCTTTTTTTTCTAGCATTTGATTTGTTTTTATATATTATGTATTACTTGCATTATTATAACAAAAACAACAACACGCCCCAGCGGTTAGCACGTCAGCGTTCAAGGCATTAGTGGCTGGAGGTTAGGGGTTCGATCCCTGCCTCCAGCAAATTGTATTTTCTTGATATTTTTCAGGTATTCCAGTACACATGCCAATCTGCCATCCACCATACTCCCTCACCATCCAAGCGCCAGATGGCCAAAAGGCCAGATCTGGTGGTCAATGTTGGAAGTCCACCATAAACCAGGTCAATGCACGCATACTGGATCAGGAAAAGTCAATTTGGGTCAGCTTTATGGGCCAAGAAAGTTGCTACCTACACCCTCCATTCAGGCCCAATTCTTCTACTTTTTATTTTTTTTATTTAATTTAATTGTTTTATTTTATTTAACTAATTTTCTAACCAATAACAAAATTCCTTTTTATCAAATAAAATCACAAAAATGCTTTTTTTTATCCAATCAAATTTTAAAACTTTTATTTTTATTAATAAACTTATTAATTAATTAGGATATTAATTAGGAAACTTTAATTTATTTTGTAAATAAATAAAATTAATTAGAATTAATTAGGTTTTAACTACTAATTTAATTATTTTATTTTCTTTCTTAAATTAACAAAAATTCCAAAAAATATGTCACTAATTATTTTTTCCATTAATTTATTTAATAATTAATTTAGCTTTTAATTTCTTTTCTCAAATAAAAACAACCAAAAACAAGCATTTTTCTTTCAAAAGGGTCAAAACCCTAATTCGCATTCGATTTAATTTTGCGTCGCGCTTTATTTATTTATTTATCCATATTAATGTATCTTCTTCCGGAATGTAATAGATAATTAGGACATTTAATTATTTTATCGCTTTATTTTATTTTCAAAGGGTTGCTTTTGGCGATGTAAATACCTGACGCCTTGTAATTTAATTCCCGCACCTTTAATTTCTGCAAATTATAACTGCTAGATGTTTGGTAATAGGGTTTGCATGACAAGACTGAATGCTTAATCTTAAAATAAAATTAGATCACCCTTAACATGTGCAAAGATAAAAATAACTGAAAATGACACACTCGCACATGCGCACTCTTAGGGTACACCTAACTTGGTTGCCCTCGTACGCGGTCATTGAGTATAGGTCATTTTAGAGGTTGTCCTCTTGTATAAAAGATTATAGTCACCTCGAAATGGTTGCCTCGGATATTGTTGCCTCAAACAAATGATCTAAGACATTAGGGTTACCGCTAAGACGTCCTAACATTGCTTTAGTGACCGTATGTCCCTCATTCGAATTGACCCTCAAACTCCAACGACGGTGCTACCTACTCATTCATAGTGGGATAGCATTGTCTAAAGGAAATTAGCATAGAACGATTCCTTTTTCGAGTAGGTAGATAGCTCTTAGATACTTGCTCTTTCAAAACAAAACTTTTTACACTTACACTCCTTTTCGAACAAAGTTTTCAAAAACACTTCATACACTCTTGAGGACAGAAGCAAGAGTTAAATCGAAGTTTCAAACAAAAAAACCTTTTTCAAACCCACAAGCACAAAGAAATTTTTTTTGAAAACAATTGAGCAAGTACCTAAGAGCCCGTGGATAACCACGGATAGAAAGGGTGCTAATACCTTCCCTTTCTATAATCTACCCCCCGAACCCGAGAAATATCTCGAAAAAGGAATTTTTCTGTGCTTTTTTCCTTTCCTTGTTGGATAAAATAAAACTCGGTGGCGACTCTTGCTTACCGCGGCATTTTGCAAAAACAAACGCAAAACGCAAACCGGCATTCCAAAAAATAGTCAGTTCTTCCCACCGTATCACAGAACTGGCGACTCTGCTGGGGACGCTTATAAGTGGGCTGTACTTTAGGAATAGTTCATAATGTTTTCAATTGCTTTATTTGTATGCTTTATCTTTGTGGGTTTGAATCGGAGTTACTATAGATCCTAACCCGGATATGGGGGATACCCTTTAGGTAAGTAGCAATAAACTGTGAGGGAACTGTACGGCGTAGACCGATACGGTTGAAGCAGTAGCTACGTTGGTGTGACACTTTAGTTTGTACCGATATCCCTTGTGGCGCAACGAGGAGAATATGGGTCTTCTAAGGGGTCATTAAGCACCAACTGATCTTAGCACCTATAATTGACCAACTTGGCCATAGAACAGTAGCAGTATGCTACGCTCATTGAGACCAAACTCTCGCGATGATTCTAGCTGCAAGAAAAGGTTGCTAAACTGGAATTATGACCGATCGAGGGTGGTCAGTGATATTGAGATCCTCTAGAACCCGGTTACTATTTCTAGGACAGGTTTTAACCAACTGAACTAAAAGAGGGTAGTACCTAAACTCCTTGCCAGCCTGAAATCTAAAGGTTATCTGTGTGACTTGTGTGCCTTACCATGTTTGCTATTTGTGGATACTTGTGGTGTGTTTCTATCATGACATCATGACATCATGACATTGCATGCATCTTGCATTGGACAAACCCATTTCAAAGACAGAGGGGATTCATCTTTGTTCTTTTTGTAGGTCATGGCACCCATGCGTAGAAACACTATTCGGATCAACTTTGTCCAGATTCTCACTCAGCTTAAGGAATTGGTTGCAAAGGTTCCAGATACTTCCTCCTTTATCAGAAGACATGGGCACCTCCTTGGTTTGGTCACCTCCAAGATGGATGAACAAATGATGAGTGTCTTAGTCCAGTTCTTTGATCCACTGTACCATTGCTTTACTTTTCCGGACTACCAGTTGGTCCCTACCTTGGAAGAGTTCTCTGATCAACTTGGTATCTCCATTCTAGAGCAGACCCCGCTCACAGGTTGGGAGAAAATCCTTAGGCCGGAAGAGATTGCTTCAGCCCTCCATCTGACAAAGGCTGAGGTAATGTCTAATTGGGAAACTCGTAGTGGGACAAAAGGCTTCTTGACTAAGTTCTTGGTTGGTAAGGCTAATCATTTCTGGGACAGTTTAGACTTTCAGGCGTTCGAGGACATCCTGGCTCTTCTTATTTATGGTCTGGTTCTGTTTCCAAACTCAGATTCTTTTGTTGACGTGAATGCAGTGAAGATTTTCATGTCCGTTAATCCAGTACCCACTCTCTTGGGTGATATTCTGTATACCATCTATGCCCATACTGCTCGGAAACGGGGAACCCTTATGTGTTGTGCACCATTGCTGGCGAGGTGGTTTATTTCTCACCTCCCCAAATCAGTTTTGAAGAACAAGGAAGGCATGGGTTGGGCCTACAAGATTATGTCCCTAGCTCACACTGACATCATATGGACTACTAAAGGTATGGAAGACATGGCTATTATTGATCGCTGTGGGGAATACCCCAATGTTCCACTACTAGGAATCAATGGAGGGATAAACTATAACCCTTGTCTGGCCTTACGTCAGTTTGGGCGAGCTAGGAGGGACGGACCTCATGATTTGCTAATGCCGAGCATTGTCTTTGACTTCCAAGGGGATAGTGACGAGCATCGCCGCAGGTTCATACGAGCCTGAGATAGGGTGCACAGGCCTGATCCGCACGAGCTAGGTGTGAAGACTTCTATTCCAATGGAACCATATCTCCGATGGGTTCGAATCCATGCCCAAAAGTTGGGAATGTCGTACGAATCTGTCTTGCCTGTGATTGTTGAGGTTACTGATAAAGAAGGGGTTCCTCCTACCATCCTCCACCCATACATGCCTACTGACATTGGGGCATTAAAGAGGTCTTGGATGCAGCTAAGGGAAGAGCGGGATACTTACAGAGAAAAGTATCACGAGCAAGAGCGGAAGATTATGAAGTTGACAAGGCAGTTGGAGAACAAGCAGATCCTCAACGACTATGTCCGCATCGACGGGAAGCGACCATAGGAACGCTGATACATTTTGTTATTTCTAGTTTTGATTTGCTTTCAGTATTTATTTTTTGTAACGCCTTAAAGGCATTTGTTAAACAATTGAATTCAAAGTTTTATCTAATAAAAGTGTGTTTCATTTTGGTTTACGAATTTGAATCTCTAAAGTCTTTGAAATCATATCATGCGCATTTCATTCCTATTCACTTCATCACAGGTACCCTTATAGGTTTCTCATCTTCTTCGCTGTTTATTTCATCACATCATGTCTTCTGAAACATCAACTGAATAAGCCATCAAGGCTCTGCAAGCTCAAAACGCCCAGTTCCAGGAATTGTTCATGAGTTTGGCCAAGGGTCAGCAAGATCTGAAGACCCTTATCTTGAAAGATAAGAAGAAGAAGAAGAAGAAGAAGAAGAAGATGGTCCTACTGAATATGGGTCACAGATTTGGAAACAATTTGCGAGAAGAGGTTGATTTGACTCACTCATCTGGAGGGGGAGATAATCAGGAAGAAAGGAGGGCTCCTAGCCCTGTGGTTTCTGACAATGAGACGGACTTTGACAAAGACCAGTATCCTCTGGCTGAGGATAGGTATAAGCAACTCGAAGACCGGTTGAATGCAATGGAGGTCCAAAAAGTGCCTGGTCTGGACTTTGGAGATTTGGGTCTGTCATCTGGGGTGGTGATTCCCCACAAGTTTAAAGCACCAATCTTTTCTAAATACGCCGGGGTTTCTTGCCCAAAACTGCACCTCCGTTCGTATGTTAGAAAGATTCAGCCATACACCGCTGACAAGAATCTCTAGATCCACTTCTTTCAAGACAGTCTCCCAGGGACTCAACTTGAATGGTTTTACCAGTTGGAAGGAGCTAGTATCCGTAATTGGGAGGACTTGGCTGCTGCTTTCTACAAGCAGTACCAATACAATGCCGACCTCTCTCCTACGCGTACCCAACTTCAGGGTATGTCTATGGGTGCGGACGAAGGTTTCAAAGACTATGCTCAGAAGTGGAGGGACCTTGCTGGAAGAGTGCAACCTCCCTTGGCTGACAGGGAGCTAGTGGATATGTTTTTGGGGACTTTGTCTGGCCCGTATTTCAACCATCTGATTGGAAGTTCATCGTCCAGGTTTACTGAGTTGATTATGACCGGGGAAAGAATTGAAGCCGGTATCAAGAGCGGTAAAATACAGAAGGGTGCTTCATTAGGCACCGAGAGGAAGCCTTTTAAGAAAGAATCCAGCACTGTTTACAGTTCAAAAAGCCATAATAGACCGGAATGCCGCCAAGCTGTTAATGTTGTTGTTATATCAAGACCTGTTGTTGCTCCTCAGCGCAACAATCAGCCAAGGGCCGAGAGGCCGCGAAGACAATTCACTCAGCTCAACATGACTTTATCCAAAATTCTGCCACAGTTATTGAAGACCAACTTGGTGATTCCGAAGGAATCCCTGAAGAATCCCAACACAACATCACCGATGTACAATCCGAACGCCCTCTTTGCTTTCCACTCCAATAGCCCGGGGCATGATACGAATGATTGTTGGGTTTTTAATAATAAAATGCAGGACTTGATCGATGCTAAGGAAATTCAGTTTGAAGCGCCGGAAAAGCCTAATGTCATAACGACAACTATGCCCAAACATGACGCGGGAGTGAATGATATTAAGGACGATGTTGAAGAGTCTGAGTTTGACAGTTGAATCTACCCAACTACTGATGGTGGACTAAGCAATTGGACAGCAAAGGACTTCGTCCCAATTTCTTTTATTACCCAGTAATGAGACTTTTTGTTTTGAATTTGTAACAGACAATTTTTTAAACTTTACGGCCCGGTGTCTTACCCGAGGCACCGTGGCTTTGTTTGTGAGGGCTTGATATTTGTCATCTCCATATATCATTAATAAAAGCATTGGCCGTTTCTTGCATTTCAAATTTTGCGCTCCTTGTTTTTCTTTTATTATATATTGCAAAACAGCTATTTTACACACACTCACATATACAGGTCTACATCCACTCTGGATCCTACTGGTAACGACTTTGCTACTACCAGTTATGACTTCGAAAGTCTGATCAACTTAGTCGAAAACGAAGGTGAAGATGATTGCGAAGTTCTTGGTGAACTTGCTAGGCTGCTACTTCAGGAAGAGAGGGCCATACAGCCGCATGAAGATCCGGTGGAATCAGTAAATCTGGGTACAGAGATAGACAAGAAAGAGATCAAGATCGGTGCAAATCTGGAGCTTAGTGCGAAGCAACTGTTGATTCAGATGCTGCATGAGTACGTGGAGATCTTTGCCTGGTCTTATGAAGATATGCCTGGGTTGGATACCGATATTGTGGTTCACCGCCTGCCTACCAAGGAAGACTGTCCTCCAGTGAAACAGAAGGTCCGCCGAATGCACCCAGGTATGTCTGAGAAAATCAAGGCTAAAGTGATGAAACAGTTTGACGTCGGTTTTCTAGCAGTTACTTCATACCCGCAGTGGGTTGCCAACGTGGTTCCTGTGCCGAAGAAGGATGGTAAAGTTCGAATGTGTGTTAACTATATGGATCTGAACAGGGCAAGCCCCAAATATGATTTCCCTCTGCCTCATATCGATGTTTTGGTTGACAAAACCGCTCAGCATAAGGTTTTCTCCTTCATGGATGGTTTCTCCAGGTATAATCAGATTAAAATGGCTCCCGAAGACATGGAGAAGACAACCTTTGTTACTCAATGGGGTACCTTTTTCTACAAAGTCATGCCTTTCGGATTGAAGAATGCGGGGGCAACGTATTAGCGCGCCATGGTCGCTTTGTTTCATGACATGATCCATCATGAGATTGAGGTATACGTTGACAACATGATTGCAAGATCCCAAGCTTAGGAAGAACATCTTGACCATCTTCAGAAGCTATTTGACAGGTTGAAGTTGTACAAGTTGAGGTTAAACCCGAACAACTGCACCTTCGGGGTGAGATCTGGTAAGCTACTGGGCTTCATCGTAAGCGATAAAGGTATTCAGGTGGATCCTTCAAAAGTGAAGGCTATACAGGAGATGCCAGCTCCCCGAACAGAGAAAGAAGTCATAGGCTTTCTGGGACGTCTGAACTATATTGCCCGATTCATCTCACACTGACTGCTACTTGTGAGCCAATCTTCAAGCTACTGAAGAAAGATCAAGTGGTAAGATGGAATGATGAATGTCAGGCTACTTTCGAAAGGATCAAAGAATATCTCCAAGAGCCACCCATTCTGATGCCTCCAATTGAAGGGAGACCTTTGATCTTATACTTGACAGTACTCGACAATTCAATGGGGTGCGTGCTGGGGCAGCATGACGAGTCTGGCCGAAAAGAGCATGCTATTTATTACCTTAGCAAAAAGTTTACCGACTGTGAGACCCGATACTCATCGCTCGAGAAAACTTGATGCGCTTTGGCATGGGTTGCTCGCCAGCTGAGACAGTATATGCTGACTCACACTACTCTATTGATATCAAAGATGGATCCAATCAAGTATATCTTCGAGAATCCTGCCTTGTCCGGAAGAATAGCAAGATGGCAGAGGATCTTGACTGAGTATGACATCCAATATACGACCCAAAAAGCAATCAAGGGAAGTGTGTTGGCAGATCATTTGGCACATTAGGCAGTGGATGACTACCAGTCTATGAACTTTGAATTCCAAGATGAGAATATCATGATAGTGACTGACTGTGAGACACCTGGACCGGATGAAGGACCTGAGGAAGGATCCTGATGGTCTATGTACTTTGATGGAGCTTCGAACGCTTTGGGCAATGGCATTGGCGCCATGATCATATCTCCTAAAGGATCTCATACTCCGTTTACCGACCGACTATGTTTCAACTGCACCAACAATATGGCGGAGTATGAAGCATGCATCATGGGTCTTCGAGCAGCTATTGACCTAAGGATTATGTTCTTCAGTGTATTCGGAGATTCTGCTCTCGTGATCAGTCAGATCAAAGGCGAGTGGGATACAAAACACCCAAATCTGATTCCTTACATGGAGTATGTATTGGCGTTGCTTCCCCACTTCGAGGAGATTACCTTTGAACACTTCCATAGAGAGGAGAATCAGTTGGCGGACGCGCTGGCTACGATGTTTTCTATGTTCAAAGTCAATTGGGACAACGAAGCTCCCCGGATTATCATTGAAAGGTTGGACGAACCTGCACATTGCTGTGACATTGAGACTGAAGAGGTAGCAGATAAACCCTGGTTTCATGAGGTAAAGAGGTATCTTGAGGCTCAAGAATACCCTGAGGGTGCATCTATTAATGACAAAAAGTTTCTGAGGAGGAGGTTCGTGGCGAAGTTCTTCATCAACAATAGTATCCTTTACAAGTGTAACCATGATTCAACCTTACTGCGATGTATGCATAAGAACGAGGCAAAAAGGATTATGGAAGAATTACATGAAGGTACTTTCGGAACTCATTCCAGTGTACACACCATGGCAAAGAAAATCCTACGGGCAGGATATTATTGGTCCACAATGGAAGCCGACTGTTATCAGCATTCTCGGACCTGTCACAAGTACCAAGTTTATGCTGATAAGGTGCACATACCTTCAGTACCTATGAACGTCTTGACAACTCCGTGGCCTTTTGCAATGTGGGCATTGATATGATCGGCGAGATCAGACCTACGGTATCCAACGGGCATCGTTTCATCCTGGTAGCTATTGATTACTTTATGAAGTGGGTTGAAGCAGCTTCTTTTGCTACTGTAACCAAGAACGTCGTGGCACGGTTCATTCGGCACAATTTGATCTGTCGATACGGTGTACCAGAGAGGATCATTACGGACAATGGTACAAATCTCAACAATAAGATGATCACCGAGCTCTGCAAGCAGTTCAAGATACAGCATCACAACTCTTCTCCCTATCGGCCGAAGATGAATGGGGATGTCGAAGCGGCTAATAAGAACATTAAGAAGATTGTGCAGAAGATGACGGTGACATATAAAGACTGACATGAGATGTTACCATTTGCTCTTCATGGGTACCGTACCTTAGCACGGACGTCAACAGGGGTAACCCCCTATTCCTTGGTATATGGTATGGAGGCCGTCTTGCCCATTGAAGTTCAGATACCCTCTCTTCGGATTATGAAAGATGCAGATTTGAGCGAGGATGACTGGATTCAGACCTGACTTGATCAGCTGAACTTAATCAACAAAAAGAGACTTACTGCTATTTGTCATGGTCAGACGTATCAAAAGCGGATGATCAAGGCATTTAACAAGAAAGTTAGACGACAAGAGTATCAAGTCAGGGATCTGGTGATCAAGCGTATCATACTACCTCAAGGTGATCCCAGGGGCAAATGAACCCCTACTTACGAAGGGCCATTTGTGGTTAAAGACGTTTTCTCAGGAGGAGCTATGATTCTAACCACCATGGATGGTGACGACCTTCCTCACCCCGTCAATGCAGACATAGTGAAAAGATACTACGCATAATCAAAGACCCGCTAGGTCGACTGGCCTAAGCAAAAATAAGGGCTTCCCGACGAACCAAAAGGGTTCGGGCAAAAATAAGGGATGAAAATGAAAAAAATTTGTACACCCGGCAAGTCGAAAACCTGAAAAGGCGGCTTGGGCAAAAAAGGGTATCCCGGTGGACCGAAAACCCGAAAGGGAGGTTCGGGAAAAAATTAGGGATCAAAGAGTAACACTATGTCTCATTGGATCACCTTGCAACCAGACTTCGGTATCGACTATCAAGCTCGGACGACACTAATGAATCTGATCTACCTTCAACCAAGTAGCAAAGTGATGAGATGCTCGAGGACATAAAGGCAATAGCAGAGTTGGAACCCAGTGGGATTATTCACATAGCTGTTTTTCTTTGTTTTTCACAAATTGTATAAATTTTATTATTCGGCGGCGTTCTCTTACTAGGACGTCAGCCTCTTGTACAAAAAACGCCTATTTACAGGCCAAACTTCGAAATCAATACAATTCATTTTCAGAGAAATTTCAAACTGTTTTTCCTTTTTCTGTTTTGTTTTGCAAAGAACGTCCAATGTTCATTTTTGATATATGCATTTGACATTAATTGCTGCTCATAAATATTTACATACGAAACAAAAGACAATTACGTGTTATATCAGAAACAGGGGCAGATAAGATTTGTCCAAGCTTTACAGTTTCTCTATCCACCAGGTACAAAGGTAGATTCAGCTGAAGAATACTGCCAAGGTGCTTTCACTCTCCACAGAGTAAGAGAAAGACAGTAATGTTAACTCTCCCCAGATGAGACTTGCAATTGTGAATGAATCGGTAATATTCTCCCCAAGCAGAGTTTATCTACCATCAGCACTGAAAAGTCTTAATATTCCCCAGCGGAGTATAAGAATATTCCCCGGCAGAGTACAAGATATCCCCAGTTGAGTTTGAAATTTTTCCCAGTGCAGTCTGAAAAAGCTTCCCCAGTGGAGTTTGGAGAATCATCCCCAGTAGACTTTGGAAGATTATCCCCAGCAGAGCTCAAAGGATTATCCCCATTAGAGTCTAAAAGGTTATCCCCAGTTAAATTCGCAGCTGAAAGATCATCCCCAGCGGAGTTCTTTTCCTTCACCAACAGAAACTCAAATCCCCAACAGGATTCAATATCACCAACAACGGTAATTCATCCCCAGCGGAATTTATCAGTGGAATCCTCTACAGAACATCTCTTCCCCATAGAGTAATCTCCTCATCAGTTTATTCCCCAACGGAGCTTTCCTCTCCTGCAGGTTTATTCTCACAATCATCTTCATTCGCTATCCCCAGTAGAAAACGAAGAATTCAACTCTTTTCTCCAGAAGCTATCCAGGATTTATTTTCCCTAGCTAAAAACATTACATTTCATACATCATGACACATGCATATACGCATTATACAACATAATCTCATTTATTTTGAGAACATCATTGCTTGATACATATCATGCATTACATACAACTAACCTTTACCTTTCAGGAAGGATGCGGTTAAATTATCATAAAATTCAAAGCTATGAAGCTTTTACCAAGTCGAATTACTAACAAGTTCTTAAATCTCAACAGAGTTTTTTTCAGTTGAATTACAGGAAAGGTCCTAAATCTCGACAAAGTTCCTCCGTCGAATTACAGACAGGTTCCTAAATCTCAGTAGAGTTTTCTCAGTTGAATTACGGGAGAGTTCTTAAATCTCGATGAAGATGTTTCCCTATAGTCGAATCACTGACCAGTTCTTAAATCTTAACAGAGTTTTTCTCAGTTGAATTACAGACAAGGTCCTAAATCTCGACAAAGTTCCTCCGTTGAATTACAGACAATTCCTAAATCTCAGTAGAGTTTTCTCAGTTGAATTACGGGCGAGTTCTTAAATCTCGATGAAGATGTTTCCCCAAAGTCGAATTACTGACAAGTTCTTAAATCTCAGCAGAGTTTTCCTCAGTTGAATTACAGACAAGGTCCTAAATCTCGACAAAGTTCCTCCGTCGAATTACAGACGAGTTCCTAAATCTCAGCAGAGTTTTCTCAGTTGAATTACGGGAAAGTTCTTAAATCTTGATGAAGATGTTTCCCTCAGTCGAATTACTGACAAGTTCTTAAATCTCAACAGAGTTTTCCTCAGTTGAATTACAGACAAGGTCCTAAATCTAGACAAAGTTCCTCCGTTGAATTACAGACAATTCCTAAATCTCAGCAGAGTTTTCTCAGTTGAATTACGGGGGAGTTCTTAAATCTCGATGAAGATGTTTCCGCAAAGTCGAATTACTGACAAGTTCTTAAATCTCAGCAAAGTTTTCCTCAGTTGAATTACAGACAAGGTCCTAAATCTCGACAAAGTTCCTCCGTCGAATTACAGACAGGTTCCTAAATCTCAATAGAGTTTTCTCAGTTGAATTACGGGCGAGTTCTTAAATCTCGATGAAGATGTTTCCCTACAGTCGAATTACTGACCAGTTCTTAAATCTCAACAGAGTTTTTCTCATTTGAATTACAGACAAGGTCCTAAATCTCGACAAAGTTCCTCCATTGAATTACAGACAGTTCCTAAATCTCAGCAGAGTTTTCTCAGTTGAATTACGGGCGAGTTCTTAAATCTCGATAAAGATGTTTCCCCAGAGTCGAATTACTGACAAGTTCTTAAATCTCAACAGAGTTATCCTCAGTTGAATTACAGACAAGTTCCTAAATCTCGACAAAGTTCCTCCGTCGAATTACAGACAGTTCCTAAATCTCAGCAGAGTTTTCTCAGTTGAATTACGGGCGAGTTCTTAAATCTCGTTGAAGATGTTTCCCTCAGTCGAATTACTGACCAGTTCTTAAATCTCAACAGAATTATCCTCATTTGAATTACAGACAAGGTCCTAAATCTCGACAAAGCTCCTCCGTCGAATTACAGACAGGTTCCTAAATCTCAGCAGAGTTTTCTCAATTGAATTACGGGCAAGTTCTTAAATCTCGAGGAAGATGTTTCCCTAAGTCGAATTACTAACAAGTTCTTAAATCTCAACAGAGTTATCCTCAGTTCAATTACAGACAAGGTCCTAAATCTCGATGAAGTTCCTACATTGAATTACAGGCAGTTCCTAAATCTCGACAAAGGTCTCCATCGAATTATAGACGAGATCCTAAATCTCAGCAGAGTTTTCTCAGTTGAATTACGGGCGAGTTCTTAAATATCGATGAAGATGTTTCCCTAAGTCGAATTACTGACAAGTTCTTAAATCTCAACAAAATTATCTTCAGTTGAATTACAGACAAGGTCCTAATTCTCGACGAAGTTCCTCCATTGAATTACAGGAAGTTCCTAAATCTCAGCAGAGAAGTTTTCTCGGTTGAATTACGGGCGAGTTCTTAAATCTCGATGAAGATGTTTCCCCCTCAGTTGAATTACGGACAAGTTCTTAAAACTCAGCAAAGATGTTATCTCGGTTGAAGTGCAAACAAGTTCCTAAATCTCAACAAAGATCACTTCCCTAGCGGAATCTTCCACAACAACAGGTATGAAAGCTCTCGCTAATGAATCTCTTATACAATAGACACACCTTCTGATGGCTTCTTTAAGCCCATCCCCTCATCACCAATCTCTGAATGGCATTTGTAAGTCCATTCCCGACATCACAAGGCTGATACCACTTCATGCGAGTGCAAATTTCTGGGCACTCTAGTGTTCAATCATCTTCCACCGTCGGATCACGAAAGGCATGAAAGCCAATCTACATCCTCAAGTTTAAGAAGATTGAACAGGGGAAGATGTTGTACCCCAAAATTTGCCCTCTCATATTTCTCAAAACATTGCAAGAAAGATTTCCAAGTTTCTCAAGGTTGCTCAAGAATTGGTCAAGCAAGCTCTCTCATAAGGCAGTCTACCCCAAATTAGGGTTTTATGTTGCATCAAGATCCTTGAATCCAAATGACATCAAGTGCTCCCCAATGTCCTAATATGTTCTCAAGATCATCCATGTAAAATTTCAAGCCTTGCAGAGGAAGTTTGCTCAGTCAATTGCTCAAAGGTCCAAAAATCGACTGTGTTAGGGCAAAAGTCAACTGTGACCTACATACAGTCAAACTTCTAGATTTTTTGTCAACATTCTCATTTGGAAGTATATTTCATCATTTGATAAAGGGTTGATCATGATTCATCAAGGATTGCTCAAGATTCATCAAGATTCAAAAGTTGCTAAATTAGGGTTTTGTAGGAAAAGTCAACTCAACTTTGACCAAGCATAACTTTCTCATACTTTATGTGAAATGACCCATCCAAATCTAATTTTGAAGAGGATGCAATTCCATACAATCCATCTTCATACCCCAAGTTCAAAATATGCACTCACAAGAAGTTATGAATTTGGACATTATAGGTCATTTTTAAAAGTCAACAAAAACACCTTTTTTTTGTCAAAGCTTATAACTTGAGAATGGAGTATCAAACTGAGATGAGACCAAAAGGGTTGATTATAGGACATCTCAAGCTTTCTAAAAAGTCAAAGAACACCTCCAAAAGTTCAAAATTGAAGAAGTTATGCATTGTTGAAGTTGGACCTTTTTACAAAATTGCCAAAAGTCAAATATCCCCAAAACTTCAAATTTGGCCAAATAGGCCCATTCTTTTTCACTTGTTTTGAGTTTGCATTGTTTCCCACATGTTCTAGCCTTGGCCATGTGTCCATATCTCATTTTTAATATTTAATTTGATTGTTATTTGAATTAATTCATTTTAAATCAAATCACATAAAATCTAAGGCATTGATAACACATGATTTTTTTGGCTATTTCAGGTTCCAATCATAGCTAGCATGGCAATTAAATTCGTATCAAGGTCTTTATGCACAAGAATATGTGATTTGGATCAAATTTGGAAATGTTGTAAATGGAGATCAAATCAAATATCCAAGCCTTAATAGAGGAAGATTTGGACAGCTAATAGAGACCTAATGCACTGAGTAATACATAAGCAAGCTAGAGGCACGGAAATAGGGGTTGGCAATCACTTGTAGAGGCAGAATAAAAACTTGCAAAATCACAAAAAAGTGGGAGATCAAAATCAAGGTTAGAGATGTTTTCAAGGCTCGACACTTGTCCCAATCGATTCCTGGCAACGCACACAAGCTATCCCAATCCAAACCAAGCATTCTCAGACCCTCATACGCACTGTAAGTCTCACGCGAGTTACCCCTGTTCTTGATTTCGTATCTCTGAAATTAGACATTGCTTTCATGAACTAATTGCATAGTTGTAATCCTCGCATCATTTACAAGCTTTTGGCATCATTTGATTTCATTTATCTGACCGGTATCAAGATCTACCATAGCTAGGGTTCTTTGTTCATTTTTAGAGCTTTCTTTTTCAGGTGAAATTAGCCTTAATGGTGGTTATGGCTGTGATCAGAGAGATGAGACGAGGCTAACCATGGTCTTGGATTCCATTTATATGTCTTGGAGCAAGTTTTAGAACGAACCTGCATTTTTAGCTGCGGATAGAAATCTGCAGGTAAAGTTACAGTGATGGGAGGACATGGATGAACTCGTGTCACACACCCATTGGTCGGTTCAAATATTACGCGCTTTTTTTTCTGGCATTTGATTTGTTTTTATATATTATGTTTCACTTGCATTATCATAACAAAAACAACAACACGCCCCAGCGGTTAGCACGTCAGCTTTCAAGGCATTAGTGGCTGGAGGTCAGGGGTTCGATCCCTACCTCCAGCAAATTGTATTTTCCTGATATTTTTCAGGTATTCCAGTACACATGCCAATCTGCCATCCACCATACTCCCTCACTATCCAAGCGCCAGATGACCAAAAGGCCAGATCTGGTGGTCAATGTTGGAAGTCCACCATAAGCCAGGTCAATGCACGCATACTGGATCAGGAAAAGTCAATTTGGATCAGCTTTATGGGCCAAGAAAGTTGCTACCTACACCCTCCAATCAGGCCCAATTCTTCTACTTTTTATTTTTTTATTTAATTTAATTGTTTTATTTTATTTAACTAATTTTCTAATTAATAACAAAATTCTTTTTTATCAAATAAAATCACAAAAATGCTTTTTTTTATCCAATCAAATTTTAAAACTTTTATTTTTATTAATAAACTTATTAATTAATTAGGATATTAATTAGAAAACTTTAATTTATTTTTTAAATAAATAAAATTAATTAGAATTAATTAGGTTTTAACTACTAATTTAATTATTTTATTTTCTTTCTTAAATTAACAAAAATTCCAAAAAATATGTCACTAATTATTTTTTTCCATTAATTTATTTAATAATTAATTTAGCTTTTAATTTAAGACTTAATTTCTTTTCTCAAATAAAAACAACAAAAAAAAGCATTTTTATTTCAAAAGGGTCAAAACCCTAATTCGCATTCGATTTAATTTCGCGTCGCACTTTATTTATTTATTTATCCATATTAATTTATCTGCTTCCAGATTGTAATAGATAATTAGGACATTTAATTATTTTATCACTTTATTTTATTTTCAAAGGGTTGCTTTTGGCGATGTAAATACCCGACTCCTTTTAATTTAATTCCCGCACCTTTAATTTCTGCAAATTATAACTGCTAGATGTTTGGTAATAGGGTTTGCATGACAAGACTGAATGCTTAATCTTAAAATCAAATTAGATCACCCTTAACATGTGCAAAGATAAAAATAACTGAAAACGACACACTCACACATGCGCACTCTTAGGGTACACCCCACTTGGTTGCCCTCGTACGCGGTCATTGAGTATAGGTCATTTTAGAGGTCGTCCTCTTACCTAAAAGATCATAGTCGCCTCGAAATGGTTGCCTCGGATATTGTTGCCTCAAACAAATGATCTAAGACATTAGGGTTACCGCTAAGACGTCCTAACATTGCTTTAGTGACCGTATGTCCCTCATTCGAATTGACCCTCAAACTCCAACGACGGTGCTACCTACTCATTCATAGTGGGATAGCATTGTCTAAAGGACATTAGCATAGAATGATTCCTTTTTCGAGTAGGTAGATAGCTCTTAGATACTTGCTCTTTCAAAACAAAACTTTTCACACTTACACTCCTTTTCGAACAAAGTTTTCAAAAACACTTCATTATACTCTTGAGGACAGAAGCAAGAGTTAAATCGAAGTTTCAAATAAAAAAAAACTTTTTCAAACCCACAAGCACAAAGAAAACAATTTTGAAAACAATTGAGCAAGTACCTAAGAGCCCGTGGATAACCATAGATAGAAAGGGTGCTAATACCTTCCCTTTCTATAATATACCCCCCGAACCCGAGAAATATCTCAAAAAAGGAATTTTTATGTGCTTTTTTCCTTTCCTTGTTGGATAAAATAAAAGTCGGTGGCGACTCTTGCTTACCGCGACATTTTGCGAAAACAAACGCAAAACGCAAACTAGCATTCCAAAAAACAGTCAGTTCTTCCCACCGTATCACAACTACACAAAAAGCAATCAAAGGAGGTGTACTGGCGGATGATTTGGCGCATCAAGCTGTTCATTACTACCAATCCATGAACGTTGAATTCCCAGACGAGAATATCATGCTGATAACCTACTGTGAAAAGCCTGGACCGTATGAAGGACCTGAACAAGGATCCGGATGGACTATGGTTTTTGATGGAGCTTCCAATGCATTGGGTAACGAAATTGGTGTTGTGATCATTTCTTCCAAAGGTTTCCATACACCTTTCACTTCCAGACTTTGCTTCGACTGTACAAATAACATGGCCGAGTATGAGGCATGCATCTTAGGTCTTAAGGATTCTATTGGCCTAAGAATCAAATTCTTGAGCGTGTACGGGGACTCAACTTTAGTAATCAGTCAAGTTAAAGGAGAGTGGGATACCAAACATCCAAATATGATCCCTTACAAAGAACTTGTGCTCACCTTGATCCCTTACTTCGAAGAGGTCACCTTTGAACACTTTCCAATGGAAGAAAACCAATTGGCAGATGCGTTAGAAACTATGTCGTCTATGTTCAAGATCAATTGGGACAACAAAGCTCCTAGAATTACTATATAAATATTTGATGAGCCAACAAATTGTTGTGAGATTGACACTGATGAGGAGAAGCGTTGGTTCCACAAGGTGAAAAGGCACCTTGAAGCACAAGAGTATCCTGAAGGAGCTTCAATCAATGACAAGAAATTCCCGTGGAGGTTCTCATCCAAGTTCTTCCTAAGTAATGGGATTTTGTACAAACGCAACCATGATTCAACTCTACTTTGTTGTATAGATAAGAAAGAAGCAGAGAAGATCATGGAGGACATACATGACAATATCTTTGGAACTCACTCTAGTGGACACACTATGGCCAAGAAAATTCTGAGGGCTGGTTACTATTGGTCAACAATGGAAACTGATTGTCACCATCACTCAAGGACTTGCAATAAATGCCAGATCTATGTTGATACGGTACATGTGCATCCAATACCTTTAAATGTCATGACTGCTACGTGGCCATTCGCAATGTGGGGCATGGACATGATCGGAGAAATCAAGCCCACTGCCTCTAATGGACACTGTTTCATCCTCTTCGCCATCGACTACTTCACAAAATGGGTTAAAGCAGCTTCATTTGCCCCAGTCACTAAGAACATTGTAGCCCGATTTATCAAGCATAACCTCATCTGTCGGTACGGCATCCCTGAAAGGATCATCACTGATAAGGGAACCAATCTCAATAATGCCATAATCACAGAACTCTGCATGCAGTTCAAGATTAAGAATCACAAATCTTCTCCATACATACCTAAGATGAATGGTGTAGTGGAAGCTTCCAACAAAAATATTAAGAAGATTGTGAGAAAGATGGTGGTGACCTATAAAGATTGGCATGAAATGCTACCATTTGCTCTTCAGGGCTATCGTACCTCGGCACGAACATCAACTGCGGCAACCCTATTCTTTTTAGTCTATGGCATGGAAGTTGTCCTACCTGTTGAAGTCATATTTCTTTTCTAAGGATTATGAAAGAAGATGACTTAGGCGAAGACGAATGGATTCAGACTAGGTTGGATCAGTTGAGTTTGATTGATGAGAAGAGGCTGACTACTATCTGTCATGGTCAAATGTATCCAAAATGTATGATCAAGGTTTTTAACAAGAAGGTCAAGCCTCGAGTATATCAGACTGACGATTTGGTAATAAAGAGTATTATTTTACCATAAGGTGATCCCAGGGAAAAAGGGACCCCCACTTACGAAGGGCCATCTGTTGTCAAGAAAGTATTCTCTAGCGGTGCTATGATGTTAACCACTATGGACGGAGAAGATTTCCTGCACCATGTGAATGTGGACTTAGTAAAAAAATACTACGCATAAAGAATGACCCGGTAGGTTGACATGCCTAGGCAAAATAAGGGCATCCCGACAAACCATAAAGGTTTAGGAAAAAAATTAGGGATACATACAAAAGATTGTACACACGGCAAGCCAAAAACCTGAAAGGGCGGCTTGGGTAAAAAAAGGTATCCTGGTGGGCTGAAAACCCGAAAGGGAGGTCCAGGAAAAAGTTAAGTATTAAAAGTGTACGATTATGTCCTGTTGGATCACTACAGCCAGCTGTCTTACCAAGGTCAAAAGTTCAAATGGTACAAGATCAATTCAATCAACTTCTTCTGACGGAAAGGGATGATATTCAAATACATAAGGGAAATAGCAGAGTCGGAGCCCAATGAGATCACTTCCACATGGCTATATATATTTTCACTTTGTATTCTTTTCACTTCACGACAACTTCCTCTTACTAGGACTTTCATCTCTTTGTACAAAAAATGCCTGTTTATATGCAAATTATCAATACAAATATACTTTGAAGTGTAAACTTTTGGTTTTTCTGTTTTGATTGCAAAAACGTCCAATGACTAAAATTAAAATGAACATATGAATATGGACATAATTAACTATTAACAAATAAGAACATGAATAAATACTTACTCAAGGAGCCAGGGTAACACTAATGCTATCCATAAATCCCCACAGAGTAAATTCATACAATTTCCTTTCGGAGTTCCAATCAACATATCTCCCGGAAATTTTCTTCCCCAACCGAGTTTGGCTTTCAAAAACTAGAAAAGAAACCTTGCAAATGTTCTTCACAAAGAATCCATTCCCCCAATAAGGTCACCAGAATAATTTCATCACCAGGGTTTATCTCCCCAACGGACTACAATATCCCCATCTTGAGTCTACTCCTCTGACTATCACTGACAAAACTCCTCTACCCCAGTTAGAGTTGATACTACCCCCAGAAAGTTGCTGCAAAAACTAAAATCCGACCAGATACCAGTTGACTTTATCCTCCCCATACAAAAAAGAAGTTTATCATAAGAATTAAATTCCCCAGTAGAAGCAATGAACGAATAAGGTTCCCGCGTTCTACTCCTCAAGCAGAAATCAAAACTCCCTGCAGAGTTTCCCTAGAACAGCAAATAGGAATCTCCAAGAGGAAGTATTTTAGAAAGTTGAAGATACATATACTCTTTATCCCCAGCAGTAGTCCGAGATTTAGCTTCCTAAAATTCCCCAACAGTAGTCCGAGATTTAGCATAAAAAAAACAAAGATACGCTTCAACAATATTCATACATCATAACATATACATACGAAACGCATATAGCATAATCTCATTTATTTTAAGAACATCATTACGCAATGAATTTCATACATCATGACATTGCATACAACTAATTCTTTACCTTTTCGGGAAAGATCAGTTGCTAAGATGAATACTATCAACAACAAACATTTTCATTCAATACCTCCGCTGGTTCAGTTTAAATCAACCAATGATTTATCCTGATTCCGTTCTAGTAGACGCTTTCTCTGGTTCATTTAAATCACTCCTAAGATTTATGCTGATTCATTATCCAGTTAAAGACCATTCAAGAACTCTGCTGGTTCAGTTTAAATTGACCAACGATTTATCCTGATTCTATTCCGGTAGACGCTTTCTCTGGTTCAGTTAAATCTCTCCTAAGATTTATGTTGATTTGTTATCCAGTTAAAGACCATTCAAGACTTCTGCTGGTTCAGTTTAGATCGACCAATGATTTATCATGATTCCGTTCCGGTATACGCTTTCTCTGGTTTAGTTAAATCGCTCCTAAGATTTAAGTTGATTCGTTATCCAGTTAAAGACCATTCAAGACCTCTGTTGATTCAGTTTAAATCGACCTATGATTTATCCTGATTCCGTTCTGATAGACACTTTCTCTGGTTCAGTCAAATCACTCCTCAGATTTATGTTGATTCGTTATCCAGTTAAAAACCATTCAAGACCTCTGCCAGTTCATTTTAAATTGACCAATGATTTATCTTGATTCTGTTATGGTAGACACTTTCTTTGGTTCAGTTAAATTGGTCCTTAGATTTATGCTGATTCGTTATCCAGTTAAAGACAATTCAAGACCTCTTCTATTTCAATTTAAATCGACCAATGATTTATCCAGATTTCGGTATGGTAGACGCTTTCTCTATTTAAGTTAAATCACTCCTAAGATTTATGCTGATTTGTTATCTAGTTAAATACCATTCAAGAACTCTGTTGGTTCTGTTTAAATTGACCAATAGTTTATTCTGATTCTGTTCCAGTAGACACCTTCTCTGGTTCAGTTAAATCGCTCCTAAGATTTATGCTGATTTGTTATCCAGTTAAAGACCATTCAAGACCTCTGCTGGTCCAGTTTAAATCGACCAATGATTTATCATGATTCCATTCCGGTAGACGCTTTCTCTGGTTTAGTTAAATCTCTCCTAAGATTTACGTTGATTCATTATCCAGTTAAAGACCATTCAAGACTTCTACTAGTTCAATTTAAATCGACCAATGATTTATCCTGATTCTGTTTTGGTAGACGCTTTCTCTGGTTAAGTTAAATCGCTCCTCAGATTTATGATGATTCATTATCCAGTTAAAGACCATTCAAGACCTCTGATGGTTCAGTTTAAATTAACCAATGATTTATCCTAATTCTGTTCTGGTAGACACTTTCTCTGGTTTAGTTAAATCGGTCCTAAGATTTATGCTGATTCGTTATCCAGTTAAAGACCATTCAAGACCTCTGCTAGTTCAGTTTAAATTGACCAATGATTTATCCTGATTCTGTTCCGAAAGACGCTTTCTCTAGTTCAGTTAAATTGCTCCTAAGATTTATGCTGACTCGTTATCCAGTTAAAGACCATTAAAGACCTCTGCTGGTTCAGTTTTAATTGACAAATGATTTATCATGATTCCATTCCGGTAGACGCTTTCTCTGGTTTAGTTAAATCGCTCCTAAGATTTATGCTGATTCGTTATCCAGTTAAAGACCATCCAAGACCTCTGCTAGTTCAGTTTAAATTGACCAATGATTTATCTTGATTCCATTCTGGTAGACGCTTTCTCTGGTTCAGTTAAATTTCTCCTAAGATTTATGCTGATTCGTTATCCAGTTCAAGACCCCTGCTGGTTCAGTTAAATTGACCAATGATTTATCCTGATTCCATTCTGGTAGAAGCTTTTTCTGGTTCAGTTAAATCGCTCCTAAGATTTATGATGATTTGTTATCCAGTTAAAGGCCATTCAAGACCTCTGTTAGTTCTGTTTAAATAGACCAATGATTTATCCAGATTCCGTTCCAGTAGACGCTTTCTCTGGTTCAGTTAAATCGCTCCTAAGATTTATGCTGATTCACTATCCAATTAAAGACCATTCAAGACCTCCGCTGGATCAGTTTAAATCGACCAATGATTTATCCTGATTTTTTTTCGGTAGACACTTTTCTCTAGTTCAGTTAAATCGACCCTAAGATTTATTCTGGTTCTTATCCAGTCAAAAACAAATACAGACATCTACTGTTTCAATATAAATCGACCAAAGATTTATTATGGTATTTCTTCCAATCTCTAAACCCGTATCCAATAAATCTCCATCGTCTCTCTGAATGGCATCTTTAATCTCATTCCCAACTATCAATCAACAGCGTTACTTCGTGCACAAACGAGTGTAATTTTCTGGGCACTTTTAGTGTTCAATCATCTTCTACCTTCAAGTCGTGAATGGAGGACATGCCGATCTAACTCGTCAGGTTTAAGAAGATTTAACAGGGGCAGCTATTGTACCCTAAAATTTTTCCATCTCTTCTCTCAAGACATTTCTCACCAAAGATCTCAAATGGTCAAGGATTCTCCAAGATTTGATTAGACAAACTCATCTCCTAGCACTGAGGCCACAAATTAGGGTTTTGATTTTCACAAGGACAATTGGACTTATGATGCTTCCAATGACTTTCATGGTTTATTATAGACCTCCAATAATTCTCATACCAAGTTTCAAGTCTTGCATCTCAAAATTGGTCAATCAATTGCTCAAATGACTGAAAATCAGTTGTATTGGTTAAAAAGTCATATGTGGCCAACTTATAGTCAAACTTTAATATTTTTGACCAATATCAACATTTTTAAGTCATATTCATCAATTGATCAATATTGGATCATAATTCTTCAATTAAAGTGTTTAAATCATCAAAGGGGTAAATGGTCAAATATTAGGGTTTTGATTGAGAATGACTGTTTTTTGACTTTTGACCTAATACATGACCTATTAACTTGAGGAATAATCTTAAGGATTCAAAGACAACATCGTGAACTAATTCCATGGCTCAATTCATTTCTCAAAATCAAACAATTGATAGTTGAAATTTGGTCAACTGATGAAAAAGTCAACTGATACACTAAAAGTCAAATTTTGAATTTTTGGTCAACATTAAGTTTCAAAGATCAAGATTCATCAAGACATTCAAAACTATGAAGCTTTATCATAAATAATCAAGAAATTCAAAAGTAAATATAAAAATTCAAACTTTTCAAGACTTAGAAAAATTTCTAAGTGTTTTAAACCTTGATAATTTCACTACTTCATGACCTTTTTTTCACCAAGATGCAAGATGATTCAAAGAAAACTTTCAACATGAAAGTTGTAGATCTTGATGAATTATACAACTTTATATTAGAGGGTTGATGTCTAAAAAAATTCTTAGATTTTAAGATCCATGAAGTCATGACATTTTCAAAAAACACTTAGTGAAAATTTTCACAAGTTTAGGCAGATTTTTGACCTAACTTCTTAGCCAATTTTCACCTAGTTCCAATTTGATTTTGTTAAAATGGTCGACTTGAAGGTTGTAGACAATGTTTCAATCTTTCCAAAATTTACAAGAACTTGAAGAGATCATGTTTGAGCTAAGATAATCTAAGACAAGAAGTTGGGCATTTGTTCTTGAATTCAAGTCATTTTTGTGATGAACACTTGACCAAATCCCATAGCCATGTTGCATAATCTTACTTTGCAGGCTTCTAACTTGAAATTCACTCCTTAATTAATTGTTTACACAACATATTGAGCCATTTCCAAAGAATTTGAGCCATTGTCCAAGCATTTGAGCCATTATCCAAGTTGCATTTCCATTTATGGCACAAAGGCACCATTGCCATTCTTGAAAAGTTGCTTTAGTTACAAAGTCAACTTGTATTGAGCCTTGTACCATGCCTTGGAAAGATGTTTGTCAAGCTTACTTCAAAAACAAGGTAAAAATCCATAACATGTGATCTTTGTTTTCTGACCACCTCAAGCCTTCAAACCTCTTCCTATAAATTGAGACACTATTATTCAACCAAGGACACAATTGAGAAAGAATTGAAACTCCCTCAAACTCTCTCAAACTCAGAATTTCCTCAAAACACCATTTTTGTGCCATTTCTGACCTCACACATCAAACTCTCAAACCACTCGTACTTTCTTCCTCAAAACCAATCACAAAGCATCTATATATCATGTAGAAGCTAACCAAACACCTGGTTCACTTTTATACCTCCATCTTCATCATCCTCCATTTTCAAAAATAGAAGATTGCTTCTTGACTTCTCCAGCACGATTCAGGAACTCTCAGCTCAAAGTAATTATTGTAATAGCTTCCTAGAGGTTCAAGGAAGCTAACTAGATCATCACAATGCCCTGAAAGGTGCTCTAACTCAAAACACGATCTCCATATGCAAGGTAAGTTTTCTGAACTTCTATCTCTTCATAGAAGCATCATTTGGCTTCCATTTTCAAAGATAAAATGTAGACATCATAGCCCTGAAACTAACCATATCCTTAGAATTTATTTATGTTGTCTGAGTAGTGTGAATTTTGAGTTTGAAGTTCCTGAATAATTAGGTCAGCATTTGGTACCAGTTAAAATTCGTGCTCATCTTTGATCTTTTGTTTAAGTTATTTATATATTTGAAATCGTGGTAAGATGTCTAACAAGTTTGATGTTTACACTTTTGAGAATGGTTGAGAAACGAGAAAGTTAGAGTTCTGGTTATGGCATGAGGAAGAAGATGAAGTTGTCACTAGAATTTATTTTATAATATAATGTGATGGTTTTGTATAAACCAACGGATGTATCACCACCCCAGTGGTAGAAAGCGCGTGTGTAAGGCATTACTATAAAAGGTCCTGGGTTCGAGCCCCAGCGAGACCTTTTGTCATTTTTACAACATTTTTTGTTTCTTTTTGTTCAAAAATGCGACTGGGCCTCTTTCCTGAAGTGCCTGATCATTTTACTCAATAACACCCTCCACTTCACTTTTACCACGTAGGCCCAACAACATTTCTTTTTATTTTTTATTTTCTGATTCCAAAAATAGCTTTGGGCCTAATAAATTCCAAATGTAATTTCTAACCTCCTAATCTCTTTTCAAACCCCCTGACTTCATATATAATTTTATTTTTATTTTCTTTTTCTTTTTCTTTTCTTTTTATTTATTATTATTTTACCTAATTAAAAAAATAATACAAAAATATATTTTTATATACTTAGACTAAAAACTTGTTATTTTCTCTTTACTTTATTTTATAATAAAAACCCTAGAAACATTTTTCTTTGTAAAATTAATTATACTATTTTAGACTTAGGTTTTGATTTATATTTTAAATTAACTTAGACTATACATTAAAACTTTTTTCTACCAAAAAACCCATAAAAACAAATTTCTTTTCTCCTTACATTATCTTAGCATTTTTTGTACATTTTATTATTTCGCACTATAAATTATATAATTGTCAAAGCTTTGTAATAGTTAGGGTTTACTTATTTGTCATCCCCATTTGTAATTAGTAATTAGCGTTTGTATGGAAAGACTTAAAATCAAACCATAGATAACCCTAATTCAAAGACAAATACATGAAAACAACACACTTCGAACACTTGCACCTCTAGGGTTAACCCACACTTGTTGCCTTAGAATAAAACAGTCATGTCCCTAGAATGTGGTATACTTTAGCAAAGACCCTCGATTATAAGATCGTAGTCCCTCGATGAACCTTCAATGTCACCTTCGGTAAATGATCTTAGACCCTTATAACAAATTGCTAAGGTATCCTACAAATTTGCCTTCTATGATTGTACGATGACCCACGTTTGTCCCTTCACATCCAATGATATGGTTTCTTACTAACTAATGGTAAGATAACATTATCTAAAGGAGGAATAAAAGAAAAAAGACTTTCTTTTGAGTGGGTAGAATTCTCATAGTTTCTTGCTCACAAACATTTCAAAATAAAACATCTTTCAAACACACCAAGACTTTCATGAAATATTTTCAAAATTCAACACTTTGTATACATTCTTATAGAGACGAGAATCATTACAAAGTTCGCCTAAACGAAGGCATTTTTCAAAAATACTTTCAAATAAACACAAACACATTTCACAAAGCATTTTCAAAGTAAGTTAGCAACTAAGAGCCCATAGATAAATATGGATGAAAAGGATGCTAACACCTTCCCTTTTTATAACCTTCCCCCCGAACTCAAAAAATTTTTCCAAAGGTCTTTCTTGTTCTTTTCACCCTTTCCTTTATTGGATAAAAGAAAAGCCGATGGTGACTCTTGCTATTCGCAACAATTGCGATAAAATGCAAAACACACAAGTCAGTTCTCCCATCGTATTATAATATGCATATGTTCATTCAATTTTAGTCATTGGGCATTTTTGCAAACCAAAAGAAAAATTAAAAAACAAAAGGTTTAAATTTTAGGGTGTATTTGTATTGATAGTTTTCCTATAACCAGGCGATTTTGTACAAAGAGACATAAATCCTAGTAAGAGGAAATTTTCATGAAATGAAAATAGTACAAAGTGAAAACATATAGCTATGTGGAAATTATCTTGTTGGGTTCCAACTTTGCTATTGCCCCTATGTCATCGAACATCTCATCTCTTGTTGTCGGAAGAAGTTGATTGAACTGATCTGTACCATTTTAACTTTTGACTTTGGTAATAAAGCTTGCAGTAAGTAATCCAATGGGGCATATTTGTATGCTTTTAATCCCTAACTTTTTCCTAAACCTTCCTTTCGGGTTTTCGGTCCACCAGGATACCCTTTTTTTCCCAAGCCGCCTTTTCATGTTTTTGATTTGTCGGGTGTATAATCTTATATATATATATATATATATATATATATATATATATATATATATATATATATATATATATATATATATATATATATATATATATATATATATATATATATATATATATATATATATATATATATATATATATATATATATCCTAATTGTTGCCCGAACCCTTTTGGTTCTCTGGAATGCCCTTATTTTTTCTTAGGCGAGTCAACCTAGCAGGTTGTTTTTATGCGTAGTATCTTTTAACTATGTCCGCATTCACAGGATGCGAGAAATCTTCACCGCCCATGGTGGTTAGTAACATAGCACCGCCCAAAAATACTTTCTTGACAACAAATGGACCTTCATATGTGGGAGTCCATTTTCCCCTGGGATCACCTTGCGGTAGAATGATGCACTTTATTACCAAGTCACCAGCCTGATATGCCTGATGCTTGATTTTCTTGTTGAATGCCTTGATCATACATTTCTGATACATTTGACTGTGATAGACATCCGCGAGCCTCTTTTCGTCAATCAAATTCAATTGATCCAACCTAACCTAAATCCACTAGTCTTCTTCTAAGCCTGCATCTTTCATAATTCTCATAGAAGGAAATTAAACTTCAACAAGTAGAACAACTTCCATACTATAGACCAGGGAGAATGGGGTTGCCCTAGTTGATGTTCGTGCTGAAGTGTGATTTCCATGAAGAGCAAATTGTAACATCTCATGCCAGTCTTTGTAAGTCACAACCATCTTCTTTATGATCTTCTTAATATTCTTGTTGGCGGCTTCCACTGCGCCATTCATCTTTGGTTGATACAGAGAAGAGTTGTGGTGCTTGATCTTGAACTATGTGCAAAGTTCACTAATCAGTGTTGTTGAGGTTGGTACCATTTTCTGTGATGATTCTCTCGGGGATGCCATACCGGCAGATAAGATTATGTTTTATGAACCGTGCAACCATATTCTTGGTAACAGAGGGGGACGAGGCTACTTCAACCCATTTTGTGAAGTAGTCAATGGCGACGAGAATGAAGCGATGCCCGTTAGAAGCAGTAGGCTTGATTTATCCTATCATATCAATGCCCCACATTGCGAATGGTCAAGGAGCATTCATGACGTTTAAAGGTATTGGAGGCACGTGAACTTTATCAGCATAGATGTGGCACTTATGACAAGTTCTCGAATTGTGGTAATAGTCAGTTTACATAGTCGACCAATAGTAACCAGCTCTAAAAATATTTTTAGCCATAGTATGCCCGTTGGATTTAGTACCAAAGATGCCTTCGTGCATATCCTCCATAATTTTATATGCTTCCTTCTTGTCCACACATAGAAGTAGAGTTGAATCATGATTACGCTTGTATAAAATTCCATGGCTAAAGAAGAATTTAGCCGAGAACCTCCGTAGGAATTTCTTGTCATTGATCGATGCCCCTTCAGGGTATTCTTGAGCTTCAAGTTACCTTTTCACTTCATGAAACCAATGTTTTTCTTCTACTCCATCAGTATCAATTTCATAGCAGTGTGCCGATTCGTCGAATCTTTCAATAGTAATTCTTGGAGCCTCATTGTCCCCATCTTACCTTTAACATGGATGACATGGTATCTAATGTGTATGCCAACTGATTCTCTTCTCTTGGGATATGCTCAAAAGTAATCTCTTTGAAGTACGAAATCAAGGATAGCACATGTTCTCGGTAAGGGATAATATTCAGATGCTTCGTATCTCATTCTCCTTTAACCTGACTGATTACCAGGGTTGAGTCTCCATATACGCTTAAGAGGTTGATTCTTAGGTCAATATCAACTTTAAGACCCATGATGCATGCTTCATATTCATCCATATTATTGGTGTAGTCAAAGCAATGTTTGGAAGTGAAAGGCATATGACAACCCTGAGGAGAGATAATTACAACACCGATTCCATTTCTAAGTGCGTTAGAAGCTCCGTCAAAAATCATAGTCCATCGGGATCCTGACTCAGGTCCTTCATACAGTCCAGGTTCTTCACAATCTGTAATTAGCATGATGTTCTCATCCGGGAATTTGAAGTTCATAGATTGATAGTCGTCTACCGCTTGATGTGCCAAATGATCTGCCAATACACTTCCTTTGATTGCTTTTTGAGTGGTGTACTGAATGCCAGTTCTATTAAGACCATTTTCCATCGAGCTATTATTCCGGAGAGAGCTGGATTCTCGAATATGTACTTGATGGGATCCATTTTAGAAATCAATAGAGTAGTATAGGTCAATATATATTGTCTTAGTCGGCGAGCAGCCCATGCCAAAGTGCAACAAGTTTTCTCAAGCAGTGAATATCTTGTTTCATAGTCGGTAAACTTTTTGCTAAGGTAGTATATTGCATGCTCTTTTCGACCAGACTCGTCATGCTGCCCCAGTACACACCCTATTGAATTCTCTAGCACTGTTAGGTACATGACTAAAGGTCTTCCTTTTACTGGGGCATCAGAATTGGAGGTTCTTATAATTACTCCTTGAATTTATCAAAGGCTATTTGACAGTTTTTGTTCCACTTTACTACTTTATCTTTCTTCAACAATTTAAAGATTGGCTCACAGGTAGCAGCCAAATGAGAAAAGAATCGAGCAATGTAATTCAGTCGACCTAAGAAACCTCTAACTTCTTTTTTAGTACGAGGAGCTGGCATTTCTTGAATAGCTTTAACTTTTGTAGGATCAACTTCAATTCCTTTACCACTGATGACGAAACCTAAGAGTTTTCCAGACCTCACCCCAAAAATGCATTTGTTTGGATTTAGCCTCATCTTGTATTTTTTCAATCATTCAAATAATTTATGAAGATGATCAAGTTGTTCTTCTTCAGTATGTGATCTTTCTATCATGTCATCGACATAGACTTCTATCTCATGATGAATCATGTCTTGAAATAAAGCTACCATGGCCCGCTGTTAAGTTGCCCCGGCATTCTTCAACCCAAAATGCATGAATTTGTAGCAGAAAGTGCCCCACTTTTTGACGAAGGTAGTTTTCTCCATGTCTTCAGGCGCCATCTTGATCTGATTATAACTCGAGAAACCATCTATGAAGGAGAATACCTTATGCTGAGCAGTGTTGTCGATGAGAACATCAATATGTGGAAGTGGGAAGTCATCTTTGGGGATCGCCCTGTTCAGATCCCTGTAATTTACACACATACGTACCTTGCCATATTTGGTACCGGAACAAAATTAGAAACCCATTGAGGATATGACGTCACTGCTAAGAAACCTGTGTTGAATTGTTTCATAACCTCAGCCTTGATCTTCTCTTACATCTCGAGACGCATGCGACGAACCTTATGCTTAATCGAAGAACAACCCTCTTTCATTGCAGATGGTGATTCACAATATCAGTATCGAGCCCCGGCATGTCTTCATATGACCAAGCAAATACCTCAACATAGTCGTGCAACATCTGAATCAATTTGTTCTTGACATTATCCTCTAAGTTGGTGTCTATCTTGACTTCCTTTCTGTCTGTCTCAGAACCCAAATTTATAACTTCGACTGGCTCTTCATGTGTTTGGATAGAATTTTATTTTTGTATTAAGAGTCTGGAAAGTTCTCCAGGTATTTCATAATCTTCCTCACCTTCGTCCTCGGCTTGGTAGATCGGATTTTCAAAGTCATAAGCGGCAGTAGCAGAATCGTTATCAATGAGATCCAGAGTGGATGTGGATCTGTAATGTAGTATGTGGGTGTGTGTAAGAACACATATCTATTTGAAAATGAAATAAAGTAAAAGAAAGACAGAGAGTGCAAAATTTGAATGCAAAACATCCAATGTTTTCATTAAATGAAAATATGACATATGAAATGGCAACCCTTAACAAACGAACCATTGTTCCCTGGGCAAGACACAAGGTTTAAAGTCATTGTTTTAAAAGAAATTACATAACCAAACTTCTTAAAGAAAATAAAAACAGAAATAGCTATTACTCCTGACTGAAGGAGATAGGGAAAATGTCTTCTGCTTTCCAATTGTTGAGTCTCTTGCCCTTGGTAGGAAAGATCCAGTTGTCAAGGTCATAATCACTGTCAGCATCTTCTATAGCATTGATTTTGTTGTTGTTGATACATAACAGAGGTCTTCCATCTTGAGCACGACGAACAACCCTTTGACCCTCTGCAGTAAATCCCAAACCAAACTTATCAGACTTGTAGGGGATATCAGGAAGCTGACCCCCAAATTGTGCAACCACCTTTTTCTATAGTTGCTTTGGCATCTTTCAAAGAAACCATCTTGTGTGGAACCCTGGTGATCTTTGGAATGGAAGAAACATCTTCAATAGAAATAGGGGAAATCACTTCAAAATCTTGGCAGGGAGTCTCGATGAATTCACCAGACATCTCCATGTACCAGAATGAATTCAGATAGCTGACCATGTACTCCTCTTCTCTGTAGACATTAACAATCTTCCCTTTCACATGATACTTTAATTTTTTATGCAAGGTGGAGGTAACAACGCCTGCTCCATGGATCCAGGGGCATCCTAGTAGACAAGAATAAGCTAGACGGATGTCTATTACATAGAAGGTGGATTCAAAGATTTGTGAACCTACTTTGATAGGAAGATCCATTTCTCCATGTACCATTCTTTTGGGCCCGTCAAAGGCTCGAACTATGATATCACTGGGATTCAGCACAACCCCTTCACAATCCAGTCTGTCAAGAGCGCCTTTTGGCGGAACATTCAGAGAAGAGCCATTATTAACTAACACATGAGCCAAAGTAGTACCCTTGCATTCAATGGAGACATACATGGCCTTGTTGTGATTTCTTCCTTCAGGAGTCAGATCAGCATCAAAGAAATCTAATCCATTTTCAGTCGTTAAGCTAGCAACATAACTTCCAAATTGATCGGTAGAAATCTCTTATGGTATATGAGCAATATTCAAAAATTTCATTAAAGCTTGTGCATGAGCTTCAGAACATAGTAGCAGGGATAACGTAGAGATCTTGGATGGGGTATACCCCAGTTGTTCAACAATTGTATAGTAGCTCCTGTGGAATATTTTCAAAACCTCTTCCAACTATTGCCCAGAGGTGTCCTTGACTATAGCTTCTTTTGGTGCCTCTATCTGGACATGCTCTATCATTGGCTCTTTACCCCAAGCTTCGGCAGTTGATTTGGTAACTGTGATTTGAACAGGTGAATATATTTTTGGGGAGAAAATCCTTCCACTTCTAGTAATTTTATTGGTCCCCACAATATTGTCAATGTTGAGATCAGCCTCTTCATCATCTTTGTCAGACAATTCTTGTTTAAAGTCGTGATAATAGACATTAGACCCATAATTCCATGGAATAGCCTTCTCCGAGGAATATGGGATGGGCCCAGGTATTGTAATGATTAAGGGAGCAGATTTTAGATTGGAATTAATCTTTATAGGACCCTTGGAAGTGATCTTGAAAGGAGTACCAGATATGACAGACAAATATCGACACAAATTCTTAGCATACGGAATTTTCTCAATCAAAATTACATGTTCATCCATCAGGCATTGAATTCCTTCCTTCAGCGACCCGAAGCCATTGGGTTGAACTGCACTTAAATAACATTCTTTAACACAACCCGGAAATAAACCGGCTTGTAACAAATTCTTCTTGACTGTTGAGAGAGGAGTAACCACATCACCTATGGAGGTAACATACAAAACATGTTCAATAGCACTTATGCTTTTGTCATGCTTCGGCATAGGAGCAGTAATCACGTTCGGAGTCTCAGGAGGGTCGAAATCAATTTCCTTGTTATCAATCATGTCTTGAACTTTGTTTTTCAAGGCCCAACAATTGTTGTTGTCGCGCCCAGGACTGTTTGAATGATAGGAACATCTTGCATTTGGATTGTACTTTGGAGAGGATATGTTGGGATTAGGAGGAGGATCCCAGAGTGTTATGAGGTCATCTTTTATCAAATGTTGCAATGCTTGAGCCAACGGCATATTAATCCTGGTGAACTGCCTCCTCAGAGCATCTGATCTACATTGATTTCCTTGTTATTGTTGTTGAACAGGTGCTAGATTAGAGATCAACACTGCTCCCACAGACTGATGGCATTCATTTTTACTGTGGCTTTTATAGTCATAGACAACATTAGTTTCTTTCTTACCGCTAAATGGCTTCTTCACAGTATTAGAAGATGTAGCCATCAAAATCTTCCCTCTCTTGATACCACTTTCAACTTGTTCGCCAGTCAAAATTAGCTCAGTAAACCCTGATGAAGAACTCCCAATCAGCAAATTAAAGAATGGACCCGTCAGAGTGCCCATGAACATATCCACCAATTCTTGGTCAGTCAAAGGAGGTTTCACCCTTCCAGCTAGGTCCCTCCTTTTTTGGACATACTCCTTGAACCCTTCATTCGATCCCATGGACATGTTTTGAAATTGTACACGAGTCGGCGCCAGATCAGCATCATATTGATACTGCTTATAGAAAGCAGTGACTAAGTCTTCCTATGTGTGAATGTTAGTTCCTTCTAGCTGGTAGAACCATTCTAGTTGAGTACCGGACAAACTTTCTTGAAAGAAATTGACCCATAATTTCCGGTCAGCAGTATGAGGTTGGATCTTTTGAACATACGACCTTAAATGAAGTTTGTGACAAGAGACCCCATAATATTTAGAAAAGATAGGGACCTTGAATTTATGAGGGATGACCACCCACAAGATCATACGTAGCTCTCCAAAATCCAATCCAGGCACTTTCTGGATTTCCACAGCTTTGAGCCGGTCTTCCAACTGCTTGTATTTGTCATCTGCAGGAGGATACTGTTCGTCGAAGTAGTCTTCATCCTCAGTGTTAGTTCTCTTGTTTTAGGATTGGCTTAATTTTTTTAAAACAAATAATAGTAGAAATAATGTAATGTAGAATAGGATAAGAAGAACAGGTACAACAAGAAGTCCTATTACAATGTCAGAACATGTTGTGTTGAACTTTTTCAACAACTGGAACAACATGTCGAAGAAGATGTCTTCGCATCGCACCTGCTGAGCTCGATTAATGAGATTCAGTTTGTTCGTAACATATGCAGAATATTCAGGAGAATATTATGCATCCTATGTGGCGCATATTTAAAGTCCAGAATATTCAATCATAAATCAAGGAGAATGGAGACTTTCTAAATAAGGAGATTATTTAGGAAAGTAATGATTGAAGAACTTTCTTGGGGAAGAAGTTTCTGCAGTTTGTTATAGTTGATTTGCTATGATTGAAGGCCCAAAACAAGTTGGGTAACATGTTCTAAATAGAAGGGTTTGTAACCTAGAAAAGATATGACTCAAGATGTAGAAATATAGGGTTTTGTCAAGGTAAACCTCCCGGGTTATGGGAAGGTTACCATGTTCACCTTGAAGCCTGTAGGTAAGAGGTGTATTGTTCTTGGAGGAAGCTTTAAAGCAACTCCAGGATGTGTTAGGAGAAAATCTAACAAACAGTGGAAATTGGCTTGGAGACTTAGCTAGGTTGTCTTGGAAGTGTGTCTTCCAAATTGTCTATCTGTGTGATTAGAATCTTAGTGAAGGGTCGGCGATGCAGCAACTGAGGTGTTGACTGTTAGACATCATTGCCATGATTGGAAGTGGGATGGGGATATTCCATATCTAGGGAGGACCTAGGTATAAGGGTCATTGGGTAGTGATTAAGTGCGTAGATCGTCAACGGGTGTGTTGACTGTAGGGTCTGAAAATTGATACTGTTGATAGTGGACTTCATTCTTGTCTTGGTAGCCCGTATAGTAGGTCTTGTTGTACACTGAACTGGGTAAAAAATTCTGGTGTGTTCTTTATCTTTTCAGTATTGTTTTATCTTTCCTGTGTTTTTATGTCAAATCATATGTCTGGACATATTGTAGGACATCTGAATCTGTTGTACTAGAATTTCAATTGGTATTAGAGCAGGTATCATGTTCTGCTCTGGGTGAGATCCTAGGAAGGTGCTTTTTGGTCATGGGAAAGGAAGAAAGTATTTACTGAAAAGAGGTATGAACTTGGACAATTCATACTATTGTATGGATGGTCTCTTGGCAAGGATCATTGGTTATATGTGACAGGTATTATTCATGGCTGCTGCCGTTAGGCCTGCAACTTAGTGAGAAGTTGTTTTATGTAGGGTTTATTTTTTAAATCCTAGGTTGCCATGCTTGTACTTGTATAGTTGTGTAAGCATTGTGTCTGAATATTGTTGAGGAGTTCGCTATATTCTGCTACATGATTTCTGATATAACCCTAAAAGTATGGGAAGGATACTAGGGTTTTTACCCTCAACAGAATTTATGCTGACATTTTCAACCATATTAAAAGTGTCAAAGATACTTGAGATTCTCCTCAAGTCCACTCATAAAGACATTTATCAATAAGGTTGATGAGAATCAATTGATCAATGATGATCATATACATCTACATATTGACCTTGAAGACTGTCAAGGATGGTGTGTTCCAAGAAGAAGGAACTGATGTTCTATGGGATGTCAGAACATTATTTTAGCAGGTATGCAACTACCAGTTGAAGAACAAATGCTTTGGGTGCTGAACAAAAATGTTATGAATAATTTTTGTTTGGAACTTACTCTTGATCTGGAAGAGGAGGTATCTGGTTTGTGCAGGTTGATTAGGACATGATCAATAGTTTATCTACTCCATGTGTCAGTTTATTTCTGACCAAGACTTATGGGAGTATAGAGGTTGAGCTCCATGTTCTTGAGAAGAACCCATAAAGGAATTTCCACCATATCCTTTATGTACATGAGATGAGCTCGTATCTGGAAGATCCTTCTAATCAAAGGTACCAGATTCATGGAATCCTATTTATGGCCATAGAAAATATTATGTTTGAAGAGGAGTATTGTGATTCAACCACAGTATTTGATGCTCATGAGTATTGTTTTGATTTCCCTTTAGGAAGAGAATTTGTGATTCTCTTTGTGTACCTTAAGAAGTTGTTAAAAAGGATCCCCTTGTTAAGGGTTAATATGATGTCAGACAGAATATCGTGATATCTTTAAAGATGTTAAAATTTGAAGGGCAATGTTTTTTAAGAATAAAGGGAAACAAATGCTTTTGAAAAGTCTGTATTTTTTAGTGTCATGCCTAGCAGAGTCTGTTCTAGAGACCTAATAGATGTAATTTCCTTTGTAGTTACAGACAATGGCATCCATCATCTCAAAGTCAGACATGAGGTCTAAAGAAAAGCTTATTGAGATGTGGCTCATGTAATCCCCTACATATGTTGGTAGTCTGATCCTGAAGATTGATCAGTTGTTGTTGGTTTGTTTCCTTGTGTTAACCCCCACAAGAGTTGATTATAAGTTAATATGGAAGTTACCCCCAAAGCCATAGTAAGAATGGATGATGTCGTATCTAATGTCGGGACATCATCTCTAGGTGTGTGCTTCCTCTAAAAGGGAAGTTGTTGTGTAGATCAAGAGGTGAGTATTGTTGTTCACCAGTGGAGTTCAAAGTTGGAATGTTTGATCACGATGGAGCTGAAGACCATTCTCTGACCATGTCTGGAATGTTGAAAGGATCCTCTTGTGTTGAACGATGAAGAAGAAGGATGTCAGTTCAAGTGCTCTAACATTTGTTGAAAAGGAGTATCATCTGCAGTTGTGTGTGGGGGGAAGTTTTTTTCTCTGATGATAAATACCATGTCAGGAGTTGAGTACTTATCTGAGGTATATATGTAAATATACTATCTGAATTAATGATTCAGATATTGTTAAGAGTTTATTTCTCTCTATGGTGATCAGGTGGGTGTATCAAACTAAATGAGTCACAGAAGATGTAATATTTTGTGATCTTCTCCTAAAAAGACTATCAAGATTAATAATCTCTTTGGTTGATAAATCAAGAACTGAATTATTGGGATCTGTGAAGAAAGGTTGATGTCCTAAATGATGTTGTAACATCATTTTTTCGTAAAGGAAGGTTTAGGATTATGATTATGGAAGATTGAGGATCAACGTGGTTGTCAAAAGAAGGAGTTTTGACTTTGTGGATTAGAAGATGCAAATCCTGATCCTATCTTTAGTAGTATGCTTGGTGACTGCATAACTAGTATGTTTAAAACTTCACTAGTACCAGTAATTGCTAGTGATTGTTAGAGCAAATGAATATGAAGAAGGTGGTTTTCCTCTGTTGTAAGTATGCTTAAAACAAGTTATTTGAGGGCTTGTGTTTGTATGATGTCCAAGTATGTGTTCATGATATCTTGGCTATCCAAAAAGGTATGGATATTTGTGTGGTTATGCAGGGCCATGTATCAGACACGACCTTGTAAAAGTCTGAAGACCTGGAGTTGGTATATCAAATTCAGGATGAGTTATTTTCATAAGAGTGTTGATATGTTTCAGTGAGTGCATGAAGTCTCTTATTTGTCTTCTGGTGTCCAAGTGTTCATCCTCAGCAGAAGCCTTGTTTGTCCATGATAAGGGGAGCTTAGAACCTTTCTATGGTTATTGTTGTAGTTATGGAGCTTACGTGTAATTCAAGCTTGTGAAGATTACAGGCAACATGTTGTGACATGTGGCTACTAGGTGTAGTTGTCTATGCCTCTGTTGGGTCTATGTGGTTCTAGTCAGGAGAAGATAGTATACTCTGTTTTTTCCAAGGGTTGAGTTTAAGGTCAAGTCACTGACCTAACCTGGAATGTTTTGGCTGCCATGATTGGATGTCTTGTCGGAGACTCAACAAGTATCACAGGTGTGAAGAAGAAAGTTATCATTTTTACCTAGTGTGAGAAGCTTACTACAGAATATAGTGAGAGAATATTTCTTTTGTGTGGTTAATCTGAATATGAGACCTTGTGAGATCCTCTTGTGAGAATGGGGAGTTTGTTAAAGGGAATGGATGGAAATAATTCCCTTGGATGATGATTCTAGAACCAAAGCAGATAAGCTTTATGGTAATGTTGTTGATGTCTCAAATGATGTTGGAACATAATTTTTGATGATATTCTATTAAAGATACTTGGAACTATGAATCTCAATATTCAAAATCCACACTCATTAGTGGAAGTTCTGTCTATGGTGTTGAATAAGGAGATTCTGATTGAAGGAGAAGTATACTCAAGTAATGTATAAATAATATCTTGGTTTGAAGACTTTACCAGTGTCAGCAAATACTAGTAATATGCAGAAGGAGAATTTAATCAGCATATTGGTTAAGGGGTACTCCTTCGGTTAGAGAGTCTGAATCTTAGTAAAGATTTTAAGCACACTATGAAATGGTTGGAAGTTGGTTTCAGACTATGGTTGCATGACATCTTAGCCATCCAAAGAGTCATGACAATATGTGTGGAGGTTCAAGGGCATGAATCAGGTGTCCCTGTACTTGGAGTAATTCCCAGTGAACTAGTGGGTGTTTAGTGTTGTGTTTTCTCCATAATGAAATTTTTTATTTTCCATGACAGGAGGAGTCAGTGGACTAATTGGTTTGTTTGGAGCTTGTGATGTTCAAGCATATAGAGTTATTTCCCTCCTAAGAGGATGGTGTTGGATAACATGCTGAGACATGTTACTACAAGATGTAGCTATTTATGCCCTTATGATTCTCTGAAGACTCTAGCCAGATGTTGCTAGAGTATACCATCCTTCTTTAAGATGATGTGCTAGTTCTGTGATAATTTATTTTTCTCTGCAGAAGTGAATGGGATAAGGGAGACTATTATACTGGTTGTTAGAAGATGTTGACTCTGGTTATGATGTCGTGGATGATGTCCGGGACATCTCTCCTTTGAAAAAGTCTGTAAGCAAGAAGCTTTCTATCAGGATTCCTGATGCTCCTCTTGACAACATTCCCTTCCATTCTATTTGCAATGCTGAAGAGTGGAAATATGTGTTTCAAAGAAGAATTTCCCTTGAAATAGAATTGGGAGCAGATGCACTAGAGTGCAAAGAGATTATGGAGCTGATTCCTTTTGCTGGCTTGTGCTGATCACAAAAGTAAGGAATATAGGAAAGTGTTTGTATTGAATTTTCCCTTGCTGTCATCAATAGTTATCTGGGCAGGTATGAAGATGATTACTGTGAGTTGGAAGTGACTAATAATCAGGTGTGCAAAGCCATTACTACAAACCAGACTGTAAAGCATGCAGGAACCTGTGCACCAGTTGTGTGTTCTAATGGGAGCTTCTTGAAGAATTTCTATGCACAATGAGTCCTTTAAATGATTGAGAACTAGTTTGATTAGGTTCTGTATTATGGACTTGATGTACCACATGATGTCTTAACATCATGATTGGTGATGTCTGTTTTGTTTAATGCTTGGGATTGTTCATGTAAAGTTGGATGCTTAAGCATTATTGTGAGAAGTGGCATTTCTGACTATGTGGATTAGAATATGGGGAGTCTAATCCTGTCTACAGTACCATGCTTGATGAACGGATGGCTATTTTGTTAAAAACTCCAATAGTATCAACTACTACTAGTGGATATAAAGGCAGAAGGCTGATAACAGATACTTGAGGGGTATTTTTTTTGCTGCAAGTCACTCCAGAAAAGGTTTGGTGATCTGCATGACATCTTTCCTATTCAAAAGGTCATGATACAGAGTGTGGCTATGATAAGACAATGATCAAATGTGTCCTTGTGTTGTGAAGAAGTCAGGGTTCCTGGAAGTATTCTCAAGGAGCGAGAATATCTAACTCTGGTTTGACTCTACTGAGGGAGTCGAGGTTCAACATATGCGGGAAGTGCTGAAGTTTCTCATCTAGTGCACAAGTCTTCATCTTCAGCTGGAGCATTAGTTACTCATAACAAAGGGAGACATATGGATATCTAAATTGTTGTTGCAATGATACAGGTATTGTCAAGCCAGAATAATGTTCACTTTTATAAAGGTTCTATGAGGAAATGATTTCTAAACAACATGTTGTGACATTATGAAGTTATGGATAAACTTAACAATACATGGTTGTTTCTAACTATGAGAAGCTTGGTGAAGATCAGAAGTTCACATGTCTCTTAGAAGTTTAGTGGGAAGTCTGGGAGAATTTATTTTTCTCTATAGATTTTAAAAAGACTCCTTGAGGGTCTATATTATGAAGAGGTGTCACAAATGTGATATTTTGACATCTTAGTGTATGTCACTAAGTCTAAGTTAAAGAAGAACACTTAGAATCTAGTATGAACAGGTGGATAATCTGGTGAAGTATCCCTAATTGGTGGGAGAAAATGTGTTGATTACTAAAATAAGAAGACAATGTCTGACTAAGTGTCTCTAGAAAAGGTTTGGTGATCTAGATATTAGTAAAGCTTTTAAGAAAACTAAAAGTTTTTAGAGTTTGTGAGTGACTTCACACCTAGTATGCATGACATCTTGCATATTTAAAAAGTCATGATACAGAGTGTGGTTATGAAAAGACAATGATTGAATGTGTCCTTGTGTTGTGAAGAAGTCAGGGTTCCTGGAAGTATTCTCAAGGAGTGAGAATATCTGACCCTGGTTTGACTCTACTGAGGGAGTCAAGGTTTAGCATATGCAGGAAGTGCTAAAGTTTCTCATCTAGTGCACAAGCTAGAGCGTTAGTTACTCATAACAAAAGGAGTCATGTGGATATCTGTAAAGGTTCTATGAGGAAATGATGTTGAAACAACATGTTGTGACATTATGAAGTTATGGATAAATTTAACAAGACATGGTTGTTTCTAACTATGAGAAGCTTGGTGAAGATCAAAAGTTCACATATCTCTTAGAAATTTAATGGGAGGTCTGGGAGAATTAATTTTTCTCTATAGACATCAAAAATACTCCTTGAGGGTCTATATTATGAAGAGGTGTCACAAATATGATGTTTTGATATCTTAGTATATGTCACTAAGTCTAAGTGAAAGAAGAACACTTAGAATCCGGTATGAACAGGTGGATAATCTGGTGAAGCATCCCTGATTTGTGGGATAAGATGTATGGATCACTGAAATAAGAAGACAATGCCTGACTAAGTGTCAGGACATTATACAGAACATGTTCCTGCAAGGTCAACATAGGGTGGAGTGGCCTATGTGTTCAAACATGTGGTTGTAAACAGGGGGAGAAAATTTGTCTGACTATGCATGTGTATGTATAGGAAGTAGCTATAGCATTCGAAGCCATTATGGACGGTGCACATTGATATTTGAAGTTTCCTCCTCAAATATCATTTCTTTTGACCAAGATTGATGCTACAATCTAGGATCATTATTTTCCAAGTAAAAATCCCAGTTATTTATAGAGAGTTCTCTGTATCTCTGTAACCCCGTGAGCTTCCTGGGTCCATAATTCTTATGGATTTTATTCGAGTTTGGGTAAGTTATGCTTGGGTCTTGTATTATGAAGGTCTCCTTTGCCAAGTTTTGGCTATAAAGGTGGAGAAAGGTGAATTAGCTCAGATGTTGTTGCTTCCACAAGTGGTTATTATTAATGTTCACAGATGTTAATATAAGATGTTCGATCCTATTTCTAGGACATATGTTTGTGACCTGTGATATAAGTTATGAACACATTTGTGACTTTTGTACTAAGTTATCAGGGGCGGTGGTTGATTTGGTCTTAAGGAGTTATTGAGAGTTCACTTATTCCACCATTGGTCTTCTATGTTTAGAAGATGTTCCTAGATTGTGGGGGAGTACAAGTTGTCTTTTGCTATCTTCTTCCTCGTGTGCATCAACCAAACTTCAGGACTGTCTTTCCTTTTATCCTGAAGCTGATGTTCATTGGTGCTTATGCAATTGAGCTCTTCAGAGTGTTGCAAAGAAGATTTCGAACAAGATGTTAAGACATTCTTTTCAAATGAAGATCTATTGTTGTGTGTAGTAGCTTCTGAGGGTTATATTTCTGTATTGCTGTAATCTCCTAGATCACAATTGTTTTTAGATTATTTGTTTTAGCCAAAATTTTCTAAAGGGGGAGATTGTTAGTTCTCTTGTTTTAGGATTGTCTTAGTTTTTGTAAAACAAATAATAGCAGCAATAATGTAATGTAGAATAGGATAAGAAGAACAGGTACAAAAAGAAGTTCTATTACAATGTCAGAACATGTTATGTTGAACTTTTTCAACAACTGGAACAACATGTCGAAGAAGATGTCTTGACATCGCGCCTGCTGAGCTGCATTAATGAGATTCAGTCTGTTCTTAGCATAGGCATAATATTCACGAGAATATTACGCATCCTATGTGGCACATATTTAAAGTTCCATAAAGTTCAATCAGAAATCAAGGAGAATGAGGACTTTCTAAATAAGTATATTATTTAGGAAAGTAAAGGTTGAAGACCTTTCTTAGGGAAGAAGTTTCTACAGTTTGTTACAGCTGATTTTATATGATTGAAGGCCCAAAACCAGTTGGGTAACGGGTTATAAATAGAAGGGTTTTTAAACTAGAAAAGATACGACTCAAGATGTAGAAATCTAGGGTTTTGTCAAGGTAAACCTACCGGGTTGTGGAAAGATTACCATGTTTACCTCAAAGCCTGTAGGTAAGAGGTGTATTATTCTTGGAGGAAGCTTTGAAGCAACTCCAGGATGTGTTAGGAGCAAATCTAACAAACAGTGGAATTTGGCTTGGAGACTTAGCTAGGTTGTCTTGGAAGTGTGTCTTCCAAAATGTCTATTTGTGTGATCAAAATCTTGGTGAAGGGCCGTCGATGCAGTGACTAAGGTGTTGGCTACTAGACATCATTGCGATGATTGGAAGTGGGATGGGAATATTCCATATCTAAGGAGGACCTAGGTAGAAGGATCATTGGGTAGTTATTAAGTGTATAGATCGTCAACGGGTGTGTTGGCTGTAAGGTCTGTGAATTGATACTACTGATAGTGGACTTCATTCCTGGCTTGGTAGCCCCCAGAGTAGGTGTTGTTGTACACTGAATCGGGTCAACAATTTTGGTATGTTCTTTATCTTTTTAGTACTGTTTTATCTTGCATGTGTGTTTATGTCAGATCAGATGTCTCGACATCCATGTAGGAAATATGAGTCTGCTGTACCAGAATTTCACTCAGAAACCTGATTATTTCTATCCTCACCCCTGACACTTCTGACATCCTCCTCTTGGTTGTCGTCTTCCTCAGAGGAAACTTTATTCACTCGAACTGATTGAGCAGGTCTTTTGAATCTTCTCCCCATGTTTAGGACAACAACCCGCTTCTTAGTCTTATTTTTCGGGGTGAGGAGCGCCATCATCTCTTGTTTCCCCTTGGCCAGATTCAGAAGAGTCTCTTGAAATTATGCATGCTGAGTTTGGAGATCCTTGACAGTTTGTTCAAGGGCCACCTTATACTGAAATAAACAGTAAATAGATGAGGAAACCCACATTGGAAAACCTTCTTATGAAATTATGCATGATATGCGGATGCAATGTTTTCAAGGACCTTAGGAGATTTAAATTTGCTATCCAAAAGGAAACAGAAACAAAGATTTCATTAATAAGTTCAAAATTACAATTGCCTCTAGGCTTTACAAGGAAAAGCAAAAAGGGTCTCAAGGAGACAACAATATAAACTCCTAAAACCTAAGACTCAAGTCTCCCACAGATGCTTCATCTTTGTGTCGATGTACGCATTAAGGCTTTGCTCTTCATGAAGTCTCTTTGTAAGCTCCAACACTTTCTTTTCACTTGCATAGAATTGAGCTTCAAAGGTGTATCATTCTTCCTTGAGTTGAATCCAGGACTTTTGCAATTCTTCAAGGTCAGTAGGCATGTCTGGATGAAGGATAGTGCGAGAAACATCTCCTTCGACAACAGGATCTAAGATCACCGATAGAACAACTTCATATGGCATCATAAGGTTTTGAGCGTGAGCTCGTACCCATTTTAGATAGGGTTCCAAGGGGATAGAATTCTTTCGTCCTAAAGCTTTGCTATCAACCTTGTTTACTTTTCCCTAAGCATGTATAAACCTTTAACGATAACCTTGAGGATCAATTTCATAGTCGAACACAACACCCTAGATAAGTGCGTCATGAGGACCATCTCTTAGAGCATAACCAAATTTTCGTAGAGCCAGAGAAGGGTTATAAGTAATACCTCCCATAATTCCAAGGAGTTGAACATTAGGGAATTCCCTACAGCGGGCAATTATAGTGATATCCTCTTGAGACCGGGAGCACCAATAGATATTTGAATGAGAGTGCGACATCATCCTTTGAGACCACCTCAAACCTTGTTCATTCTTCATTACTGGTCAGGGAAGGTGAGAAATAAACAACCTAGATAGCAAAGGTATGCAACACATAAGAGTTCCTTGCTTCCTCATAGTACGAGTGTGAAGAGAATGCAAAATATCTCCAAGAAAAGTAGGCACAGGGTTACGAGAAAGAAATATTTTGATGGAATTCACATCTATGAGTTGGTATGGGTCAGGGAACAGCACCAACCCATAGATTAGCAAAGCCAAGATTTCCTCGAAAGCCTGGAAACTCATAGAATCTAGAAACAGTCGAGTCGTCTCTAACATAAATTTAGCAAGAAAACCCTTGACCCCACTTCTTGTTTCCCAATTTGATACAATGTCAGACCGCTTCAGATGTAAGGCTGCTGGAATTTCTTCAGGTTGTGAATCTTTCTCTAAATCGGTGAAAGGTATTTGATTGAGAACAAGTACTCCCAGTAATTGAGAAAACTCCTCCATTGTGGGTACCAACTGATAATCGGGAAAGGTGAAGCAATGATGTGTAGGGTCAAAGAACTGGAATAGAACACTCATCATATCTTCTTTAAAACCCAAGGTAACCAAAGTGAGTATTCGACCATGCCTTTTGATGAATGGAGAACTTTTGGGAACCCTTGAGACTAAGTCCTTAAGTTGAGAAGGTATCCTCACAAAACTGATCCGGGTAGTATTTCTGCAAGCAGAGGCCATAACCTACAAAATAGAACAAAGATAAATCCCTAGGTCCTTGAAATGGTTAGTGAAAATGACATGCGTAATGATGTCATGATGTTATGATGTCATGTTCGAATAATTAATCATACACAAAGAAAATACACAAGGCCTTAGGTTTAAGCTTACATGGATTTTGTGGGTATGTACCCTCTTAAAGTTTTAGTTGGCTCAACATGTCCTAAAAGAAGCAACTTTTTTCTAGGAGACTCAATATCACTGATCTTTCTCTCAGGCAGCACAAGCATCTGAATTATGATCAAAATATCCTGAGAGTCCAATCTCAATGAGTGTAGCATCGAGTATCAATTAACTTCAGTCTTCACCAAAGCCAACCATCTCACTACTTTCTAATGGCTAAGTTATGTCAACTAAGGTTCTAAAGTCAGTTAGTGCTTATGACACCACGCGGTAGCCCAACATTCTCCTTGACTTACTCAAGGGACACCAACACAAACCAATGTGTCGCACTAACATAGCCATCGTTTCAACCATATCGGTCTACATCTTATATTTTTCACGATCTATTGCTACTTACCTAAAATGCCCCTAGATCCGGGTATAGGATCTATACAAGAAGTAAACTCAAGCATATCCTGAAATATAAATCAAACAAGGCAAAAAATTAAAGTAATAAAGGTGATATAGCTCTTAAGATAACCCCACTTTTAGTTTAACTTCCTCAGTAGAGTCTCCAGTTTTGTAATACGGTGGGAGAATTGACTTTTGGTTTTGCATTTTATCGCAGATGTTGCAGATAGCAAGAGTCGTCGCTGACTTTTCTTTTATCGAATAAATGAAAGGGTGAAAAGAACAAGAAATACCTTTTTGATAATTTTCTGAGTAAGGGGGGTAGGTTATGAAAAGGGAAGGTGTTAGCACCATTTTTATCCGTAGTTACCTACGGGCTCTTAATTGCTAGCTCACTTTTGAAAATGCTTTGTGTTTGTGTATGTTCGAAAATATTTAGAAAATACCTAAGTGCGGAAATTTTGTAATGATTCTCGTATCGTTGAGAATGTATACAAAATGTTTATTTTGAAAATATTTATTAAATGAAAGTGTTTGTTTTTGTGAAAAGATGTTTTAAAGATGCCAATGTAAGGCAATTTGCTTTATAATAACCCTTGTATCAGTCCTCAAGAGTGTTTATAAATCATTTTGAAAGTAGTTGTTTCGAAAGTGTGAGGTGTGAAGATTATTTTAGTTAGTGAGAAAGCAATTACGAACGATCTACCTACTCAAACAGTCTTTATTCTTTTCCTCCTCCTTTAGATAGTGCTACTCTACTATTACTTACTAGGAAGCCCTATCATTGGATGTGGGGGACAGGCGTGGGTCATTGTACAGTCATAAAAGGAAACTTGTAGGATGTTTTAGCAATTGTCGTAAGGGACTAAGATCGTTTATCGAAGGCAGCATCGAAAGGTCATCGAGGGACTACGATCTTTAAAATGAGGGTCTTTTCTAAAGCATCCCACGTTCGAGGGACATGACTGTTTTATCCGAAGGCAACAAGTGAGGTTACCCTAGAGGTGTGTGTGTGTGTGAAGAGTGATCCAATTCAGTTTATTTATCTTGCCTTTTAGGATTATCTATGATTGCTTTTAGTCTTTTCCATACAATCCTATTAAACTAACAATAATAAGGAAAGCGGTAAATTGCCAAAATTAAACGTCCTACGCTATTACAACGCTTCGGGAATGGGGGGGTGCAAATTTATGAATGGGGATGTCATAAAGTAAATCCTAATTATTTATTACAGACCATAAGCAATTGTAAAAAATGCGAAATAAAATACGCAAAAATGTAAAATAAAGAAAGGAAACTATTTTGTGATTTTTTGATAGAAAAAAAGGTTTGATGATTAACCTAATTATTTGATTAATTTGCAATAAAAGAGTTTAGTAAAAACCTAAAGAAATTAAATTAAATTTAATAATAAATGAAAAAAAGTCAATTAATTTAATTAATTAAAAGGAAAACTAAATTAGTTAACCTAAAAAAACCTAAGTCTAAATTAATTTTAATTTTAAAAAGAAACTAATTGTTAGAAAATATTTTGGTGTTTAATTTAGAAAAACGTTTTATAGTAATAAACCCTAACGTAATTAATTTACAACCTAATTAGTAAAATAAAACAAAGTGTAGTTAAATAAAAAAAATTTAATTATAAAAATTAAATTAATTAATTAAAGCCTAAATCTATTTTTTTAAGATTTTCTAATTTTCTGATTTAAATAAAATGATTAAAAAACAATTTAATTCAAAACAAAAAAAAATTAATGGGTTTGGCGTTGTAAAAGAAAATTGGGGGGTAAAAGGAAGAAAAACTGTTTGGCCCAAATGTACAAGCCCATAGACCTGCATGGGATCCGGTGTCACTAGCTCCAAGGGTCTCATAATGCACATGCAAATCTGGGGCGTTGGATCTAGCTTGATGAACATCTGGTGACGATGGCATGAGGCTCATGATATGCGCGCTTTGTTGCTCACACCAGATCTGAAAGAACAAAATATGTGAAAAATAAAAGGGTACCGCTAGGGCTCGAACCCAGATCCCTTACATTAGCGCGCGTTTTCTTTACCATTGGGGTGGTTGTTTCATCAGGTTATGAAATTCCCCCAGTAAATACATTATAAACTCAATCCTGAAAATTTAAATTTGCTAGCTTCTTCTTCCTCGCGCGCACAGGTGACAACAACTTCATTGTTGATTTTTGAAAATACTCATTTCTCAACCAAATCAAAAAATGTAAACAGCAAACTTGCGTAATTTTTGACAAAGAATTCAACCATATAATTTTCAAAATCTATAGATCAATGGTTAGGATGAATTTTGTTTGGTACCAAACTGAAACCCTAAATCTTTTGAAAACTCAGTTCTAAAATTCTCATCAGACAATCAATTAAAATGAGATTTAAGAACATGGTTAGCTTCATAGGCATGATATCTACATTTTATCTTTTGAAATCAAAATCAAATGATGTATGGATGAGGATATCACAGTTTGAGTTTTTTACCTCTTTAGAGAAAAGTCCAAAGCTTCTTCTAGCTGTTTCAGGTGCCATGTTATGATCGATTAAGCTTTCTTGGACCTCCCTGAAGCTATTCCAATGCTTACTTTATGCTGAAAGTGGCTGAATCACTTCAACCAAGTCAAGTTGTAAAGTTGGATTTTGAAAATAGTGGATGTTGATAATGGAGTTACAGTGGCAAAACGTGTGTTTGGATCACTTATATATGATGTATATGAAGTTTTTGGATGATTGGTTTGGACAAAAGTTGTAAGGTTTGAGAGATTCAAAGATTTGGACTTCAAAACTTAAAAAAGGAGGTTTTGTTAATAATTCTAGTTTTTGAGAGTATCAGGGGTTTCGAGGGCTTGTGAAATCGTGTCTTGGCTTGAAAATGGACCCTATATTTATAGGCAAGAGGTTTGACATCTTGAAGTAGCTAGAATCTTGAGATAACAAGTTATAGTTTTAAAGCTTGGTTTTGAAGTAACTTGCAATGTCATGGTTCCAAGGCAGTGTAGGGTGGTTGATAGGCTTAGAGATGTTGCTTATGAGCATTCATGTTGAGTGTGATCTTTATGTAAATGGATATGGAGCTTTTTGAAATTTCATCCAAAAATGGTATGATCAAGTGGATAAAGCTTCAAATCCTTGTGTAATGCACCATAATTTCGTGTAAATATATGATTATGTGGAGATTTAGAAGAAACATGGCCTGAAAAGTGAGATTGCATGGTAAGGTTATGAGATTTGCTCTTGAGTTCTTCACAAAATGACTTGAAATTTCAAGAATGGATGCCCATCTTCATATCTTCGAATCTCCTAGCTCAAGCATGATCTTTTTATTCTCTTGGACATTTTGGAAAGCTTGAAACATGATCTTCAACTTTCATGTTGACCATTTTGGCTAAATCAATTGGGAACTTGGTGAAAATTTGCCAAGAAGTTGAGATAAAAAACTGACCAAAACTTGTTGAAAATTTTTCTAAGTGTTAGATAAAAATGTCACAACTTCATGGGCTCATATCTTTTAATCCAAACACTTTTTGAGGATCATCCCATAGTAACAAAGTTGTAGAATTCATCAATCCCTACAACTTTCATGTTTAAAATTTTCTTTGAATCAACTTGGATCTTAGTGAAAAATGGCCATGAAGTAGTGATTTCGTTAAGAACAAAACACTTAAAGATTTTCTAAGTGTTGGAAAATTTTCCAACTTTTGACTTTTGTTGACTTTTTTATTCTTGATGATCAAGTTTGATAGTTTTGAATGTTTTGATGATTCTGGATTTTTGAATTCCAATGTTGACCAAAAAGTCAAAGTTTGACTTTTGTATAACTGTTGACTTTTCATCAATTGATTCATTTCCTCAACTTTCAATCATGTGTATCTTTGGAAATGTCTTGATCCATGTAATTAGGTCAATATGTTGTATTTGAGCTCTTGAGATCATGCTTCAAGCCATTAGGTCATGCACTAGGCCAAAAGTCAATGATTAGTCATCTTCAATCAAAACCTTAATTTTGGCAATTTTTTACCTTTGATGATTTGAGGGCTTTCCTTGAGGAATCATGATTAAACTTTGATCAAATGATGAAAATCACCTTAAAATGTTGATGTTGACAAAAATATTGAAGTTTGACTGTATGTTGACCACAATTGAATTTTCACTCAATACATTTGATTTTCAATCATCCGAGCAATTGACTGAGCGAAATGTGATGTAAGACTTGAAACTTAACATAAGCATTATTGAAGACCTATGATGAACCATGAAAGTCACTTGAGACCCTTGAAACCCAAACATCCTTGAGAAAAACCAAACCCTAGTTGGAGACCCTTGCTTAGGAGGAGGTTTTGACCAGTCAACTCTTGAGTAGTTTTGAGCAAACGGGGACCTCATGAGAATGTCTTGAAGAAAATGGGAGGGCAAATTTTGGGGTACAACAGAGGCAAATGAGGCTGCCTCAACCCACTTTGTGAAATAATCAATGGCGAAGAGGATGAAATGATGCCCGTTAGATGCGGTAGGCTTATTCTCCCCATTCATATAAATGCCCCACATTGCAAATGGCCAAGGAGCAGTCAAGATGTTCAGAGGAACTGGAAGAATGTGTACCTTGTCAGCATAAATATGGCATTTGTGACAAGTTCTGGAGTGGTGATGACAATCAGTTTCCATAGTCAACCAATAATAACCTGCTCTCGGAATCTTCTTAGGCATCGCGTGCCCACTAGAATGAGTACCAAAGACCCCTTCATGCATATCTTCCATAATCTTCTCAGCTTCCTTCTTGTCTATACAACGAAGCAGATTCAAATCATGATTGTGCATGTATAAAATTTAGTTGCTCAGGAAGAACTTAACAGAGAACCTCCATAGAAATTTCTTGTCATTGATAGATTCCCCCTCGGGGTACTCTTGAGCCTCGAGGTATCTTTTTACTTCGTGAAACCAAGGCTTTTCCTCTACTCCATCAGTATCAACTTTGTAGCAATATGCTGGTTCATCTCGCTTTTCAATAGTGTTTCGAGGTGTAACACCCGTAATTTAATTTAATTAAATTATTTTTGGACTATTTGTGAAGTTGAATGAGGTTAAGAATTATTGTTAGGAGTTGTTGAATTATTATTAATTAATTAATTAGTTAATTAATAATAATTATATTATGCAATTAAAGGGAATATATGAAATAATGTTGGAGTTATGTTATTGGTTGGAAGTAGTAAAGTGGGGGTGTAGGTTAGGCCCAAGAGGATTGTTATATAAGGCTAAGCTGACACAAGGCTTTGTTTTAGTTGGAGAATAAGAAGCCATGTACATTGCCCGGAAGAGTTTCACGGATAGAGAAGCAAGCTGCCCGGTGTTGAGCAGAACAAAGCAAAGTCGTCGGCTAGTTTTTTTCGTTGAGCGACCTTCAATCCAGGTAAGGGTGAGGTTCTGACCTTATAATGGGACTTATGATATGTATTACGTGGGAATTTTTCGTTTTATAATTATTGTGCGTAGATGTTTCTGAATTGCTATCGAAGTTTCCCGTTTATTCATGTTGTGGCCGTTGGGAAGAACCGTATGACTGTTTAATGAATCCTTTTTAAGAAGTTTCTCGGTTAAGTGTTGTGGATCTTTTGATTTATCTGTGTGACTTCCGGTTTAATCGAAGTGTAGGTTAGGTCGTGATGGTCGTTAGGACGTTTGGTTATTCCGAGCGATTGGCAGGAAAATTGGTAATTGTTGAAGTGGTCATTTTAGGGAGGTTCTGCGTGATTGTCTTGTATGTTGATGAATTTGTCGATAGGAATATAGTTTCCCATTAGTGTTTTACTCCGAGCGGTTAGCCAGAAGTTATGAATTATAGTGGTGTGGTCGTTAAGAAGTTGTATCGTGTCTGTGTTGTTGGCCGAGTTAGTGGTCGGGGAGGATACTGAAGTAGTAGGTACCGAGCGGTGTTTTAGGCTGCGAGGCATGTCGGGGATTAGGTGTTAGATTTTCGAGCAAAATTAGGTTACAGGACATGTCGGTGAGCATAGGTTGGTCGTTACCCTGTTTTCCCATGTGCGTGTCGAGGAGTATGGATTATTCGTTAGGCTATCCTAGTTGCTATGCATGTCGAGGGGCACGTATTTCCCTATCCCTTTTGCTCGTACATGCTGTGTTTTGGTCGTTACCAGTACTGTGTGAAATTATTGTTAAGTTGTTGTTTGATTATCTTAATGACTGAATCGTTGATTGATGTGATAGGCTTTTGGCTAATGTTGATTTATGTTGAGTTGTTGTGATGTTATGATTGTCGTTGTGAATTCTCGTTGATAATGTGAAGTTGCAGGGAATTTAAATGATGATGAATTACCTCTATTTACTGGTAATAATGGTGATGTGGGCTTATGCCTTACGATGGATGATGATTGTTGTGAGTATGTGATAGTGCATTCATATACATTTGCATACTCTATGATAGCCTGGATTGGCAAACTGCGGAGAAGGCTTATGCCTTTTTGATGCCTCTATTAATTGGCAATTATTAAGATGGGAGTTCTGCTCTGTTTTTAAGATAGGAGTTCTGCTCTAATGGTACCACATGCATTCGCATAGTATTTATTTGCATTCCAAGTAGCATGATTGATTTGTTGTGTTGATGAATTAATTGTTGTATTTTGTTGATAGCCTGTTGTGGTTGTTGTTGTTTATAAGTTGTGATATGCTGATTTTTGCATGAACTGATTCCAATATAATATTTATCATACATTCTATTATAGTGTTCGATATCTCACACCCTTCTGTTTTAATGTCACCCTTATGTTGGTAACGTGCAGGTAATCTAGAGTGAAGGCGGTTGACCTTCAGTTATTCGAGTCAATGTCATTGCTCTGATACGTAACACTCGGGGGGATGTGCGCTAGTTGCTTTAGTATTTGTTATTTCAGTTGTTGAACTTTAAGTTGATTGTTGTTAAGTACTTGTTATTCAGAAGTTGCTTTCATGTTGGATAAAGATGTTATTATGATTATGCTGCGTAGTTGTTCAAGTTGTTGATTTAAAAGATTAATTTATTTTGTTGTTGGTTCATCTGAAGTTTTAAAGTGTTATGTATCCATGTTGAATTCAATGGTTTTTAAGTTGAATTTGTGGCATCCTGATTCAGTTGTATAATTTTTATAACTCTGATTTACATTTATATTGTCGGGTAGAATTGGGGTGTTACAAAGTTGGTATCAGAGCAAAGTCGGTCCGTCCGACCATGTTGTCAAGTCGTAGGTTGTTTAACAATTGAGTATTGTTAATTTGAGTTCTAATCGTTGTTTATGTTATAGTTATAAGTTGATATGGCTGGAAGGAATGATGTCTCACTTGCTTCTGCTATAGAAGCAATGGCGCATGCTATAGAGAATCATCTGAATGCTGATGGGAATGTTGGATCTCATAGTTTGGCGACTTTCCAGAGGGGGAATCCACCTACGTTCAAGGGTAAGTATGATCTTGATGGAGCATTGGATTGGTTGAAGGAGATTGAGAGAATCTTCTGTGTGATGGATTGCACTCCAGTGTAGAAGGTTCGGTATGGTACTTATATGCTAGCAGTTGAGGTTGATGACTGGTGGCTAGAGACTTGTCAGACGTTGGAAGTTGCAGGTGAAAATGTCACTTGGACTGTATTCTGTAGGGAATTTCTGAGGAAGTATTTTCCTGAAGATGTTTGTGGCAAGAAGGAAATTGAATTCCTTGAGCTGAAGCCATATAATATGTCAGTTGTTGAGTATGCTGCAAAGTTTGCTGAGTTGGCTAAGTTTTATCCGCATTATAGTGAGGCAAATGCTGAGTTTTCTAAGTGTATAAAGTTTGAGAATGGGTTGCACCCAGAGACCAAGAAGACTGTTGGATACCAGAAGATTTGTGTCTTTTCTAATTTGATTGATAGTTACAGAATTTATGAAGAGGATAATAATGCTCATTACAAGATTATCAGTGAGAAGAGGGGTAAGCACCAACAAAATCGTGGTAAGCCTTATGATGCCCCAGCTAGTAAAGCTAAACAGAAAGTTGCTCAGGGTCAGAGGACTAGTGAGGGAGATGCTCCTGCTGGTGTGGTTTGTTTCAAATGTGGAAAACCTGGGCATAGGAGTAATGTGTGTACTGCTGAGGTAAAGAGGTGTTTTGTTGTGGTAAGACTGGACATGTTGTATCTGAGTGCAAGCATAAGGAGGTGATTTGTTTCAATTATGGTGAAGAAGGACACATTGGTAGCCAGTGTCAGAAACCAAAGAAGGCGCAAACCAATGGTAAAGTGTTCGCTTTGGTTGAGGATCAGGCAGCTACTGAGGACAGACTCATCAGAGGTACATGTTTCATTAATAGTAATCCTTTAATTATTATTATTGATACCGGTGCTACTCATTGCTTTATTGTTGCTGATTGTGTTGAAAGATTGGGTCTTATGTTATCTTCTATGAATGGAGAGATGGTTGTCGACACTCCAGCCAAGGGGTTGGTGACTACTTCTTTTGTGTGTTTAAAGTGTCATTTGTCGATCTTTGACAGAGACTTTGCTATTGATTTGGTTTCTTTGCCTTTAAGAGGGTTGGATGTGATTCTGGATATGAACTGGTTAGAGCATAACTATGTTCATATTAATTTTTATAACAAGTCTGTGAAGTTTTCTACTCCTGAGGAAGAGGAAGTTGTCCTGTTGTCTGCTAGGCAGTTGAGGAAGTTGAAGCAAGAAGAGTCTCATGTGTTCTTATTGATGGTGTCGCTATCTGTCGAGAATCAAGCTATAATTGAGGAATTGGAGGTGGTGTGTGAATATCCTGAAGTTTTCCCTGATGAAATTCCTGATGTACTACCAAAGAGAGAATTTTAATTTGCTATTGATCTTGTACCTGGTACCAGACCTGTGTCTATGGCACCATACAGGATGTTTATGTATGAATTGTCAGAATTAAAGAAGCAATTGGAAGAGTTACTTGCAAAGAAGTTTGTGAGACCAAGTGTATCGCCGTGGGGAGCTCCAGTGTTGTTAGTAAAGAAGAAAGATGGAAGTATGAGGCTTTGTGTTGATTATAGACAGTTGAATAAAGTGAGGATTAAGAACAAGTATTTGCTTCCAAGAATAGATGACTTGATGGATCAATTGTTGGATGCTCGTGTGTTTAGTAAGATAGATTTGAGGTCGGGATATCACCAGATTAAATTGAAGGATGAAGATATCCAGAAGACAGATTTCAGAACACGTTATAGACACTATGAGTATTCGGTGATGCCTTTTGGTGTTACCAACGCGCTGGGACTATTCATGGAATACATGAATCGCATCTTTAATACTTATTTAGATCAATTTGTGGTGGTGTTCGTTGATGACATTTTGATTTACTCTAAGTCAGAAGAAAAGCATGCGGAACACTTAAGAATAGTATTGCAAGTCTTGAAAGAAAAGAAGTTGTATGCAAAGCTGTCTAAGTGTGAATTTTGGTTAAGGGAGGTTAGTTTTCTTGGTCATGTGATCTCAGGTAGTGGCATCGCTGTAGACCCATCAAAAGTAGATGATGTGTTGCAATGGGAAACTCTGAAGTAGGCTATCGAGATTAGAAGCTTTTTGGGATTAGCTGGTTATTATAGAAGATTTATCGAAGGTTTTTCTAAGTTGGAACTTTCGTTGACTAATTTGACTTGTAAAGGTAGAGTTTTTGTGTGGGATGTCCATTATGAAGAAAGTTTTACAGAATTGAAGAAAAGATTGATGTCAGATCCGATTTTGACGTTACATAATCCAGGAGAGCCTTTTGTGGTTTATTGTGATGCTTCTAAGATGGGTTTAGGAGGTGTGCTTATGCATAATAATAAGGTAATTTCTTATAGGTAGTTGAGGACTCATGAGAAGAACTATCCTACGCATGATTTAGAGATGGCTGCATTTGTTTTTGTATTAAAGAATTGGAGGCATTATCTTTATGGTTCTAAATTTGAAGTGTTTAGTTACCATAAGAGCTTAAAGTATTTATTTGATGAGAAGGAAGTAAATATGAGACAACAAAGATGGTTGGAGTTGTTAAAGGATTATGATTTCGGTTTGAATTATCATCTAGGAAAAGTGAATGTGGTAGCTGATGCATTGAGTCGAAAGACTTTACACATGTCAACAATGATGGTTAAAGAATTGGAATTAATTAAACAGTTCAGAGATATGAGCTTAGTTTGCGAAGTGACACCGCAGAGTGTTATGTTGGGAATGTTGAAGATTAATAATGATTTTCTGGATAGTATCAGGGAAGCTTAGAAGTTAGATGTGAAACTGGTAGATTCGATGTTTGGGATCGATCAGTCTGAGAATAGTTATTTTAAGTTAGATGCGCAAGGTGTGTTGAGATTTCGTAAACCGATTTGATATTATAGGTCCTTTTGAAAAGTCAATAAAAACACCTTTTGGGTCAAAGCTTCATACATGAACATGGAAGACTCAATTGAGATGAGACCAAAAGGGTTGCTTAGAGGACATCCTAAGATTTCTAAAAAGTCCAAGAATACCTCTCTAGGGTCAAAATTGAGAGAGTTATGCATTGGACAAGTTAACCATTTTTGCAAAATTGCCAAAAATCAAATGTGCTTAAAATTGCATTTTTTTGCTAAATGGGCCCAACTTTTGATGCTTGCACCTCAATTATAATGTGGTCCACGACTCAAATGTTCACTCACCCATTATGTTCTTCATTTTTCAATTTATTTTGATTTTTCATTAATTAAAAAGTGGATTAAATCAAATAAATGATGAAAATTAACAAAGATATGATTTGATTTGTTTTTTTGACAGATTAGCAATCAAGATATGCTGAGTTTACATGATCAAATCGAATCAAGCACAATTGGTACAACAAAGGCATGATTTGGCTCAATATAGAAACATATCATACAACTTGAAAATCAAATCAAATCTTGGATAAATGCAAAGATTCATGCCAAGTTTGTTAACCTAATTCATTCTAGGTTATATAATGAAGCTTTCCAGATCAAAAAATAGGGGTTAGAGGTCGTGTAAAGCACAGAACAAAACTGAAAAATTCAAATAAAAGTGGGAGTGGGTTTTCATTCCACAGGCTATCTCAAGCCCTCCTAGCCATTCCAATCGCTTGCTAGACATCTCAGGAAGCTAATAACATCCTTTGTAAGCTTCAACACGCCCAGAAACGCGCTCTACACCTCACGCGGTTTGCAAGCTTTTTCAAATTTGATTATTGCAATTTACGCATCATTAGCACTTTTGATTGTTATATGCATGTTTGTCATCATGTTTGCAAGCTAACCATGCCATTTAATTGCGTTTTTGATGCTAGTACGTGATATTGCCATTGCTAGGGTTTCTGTATTCGTTTTAGGGTTTTTCAATGTAGGCAAAATTAGGCCTTGATTCTGGTGCCATGATACTCGTGAGGATGAGACGAGTTGATTGGTACCAGTACTTTTAATTTATCTTGCTCGTATGCAATTTTGGAGATGAACTTGGTTATACCTACAGTGAACGTTTGTAGGTAAAAGTCTTGTTTTCTAAGGCGACGGTCCAAGGAAGAAGATGAGGCGTGGCAGTCATTGGTTGGCAGGTTTAAATTTTCGCGCATTTTCTGAATATATTTTTTGATTTAATTATATTGTTTTGCTTCTATTATATGAACAACAAGAACGTGTGGCACAGTTGGCAAGCAAGCGTTGGAATTGAGCATGAGGACCTGGGTTCGATCTCAGGTCCCAACCTTTGCTTTGTATTATTTTTCTTCATATGATCAGGTGCACTACCATTCCATGTGTCCACCCTGCAGCTCAAAGATCTGACCATCAGATTCATCAGCAAGCCATATCCAACGTGCCAGCAATGAAGGTCTACCATGCTACTCAAGTCAACGCCCATACCAGATCCAGCGCTGACCAGGCTTAATGCTTATTTGGGCCAAGAAAATCAGATTTGCACCCCCCAGCATGCTATTCAACACAGGCCCATCTCTTCACTTTTTTATTTCTTCTTTTTTTTATAATTATTTTATTATTTTCCTTAATTATTTTAATTAACAAATAAATCACTTTATTTTTTTTATAAAAAATCATAAGATCAAGAAATCATAAAAATTAGAATTACATTTTTTTTATCAAATTTAATTCTGTTAATTAATTAGATTAATATCAAAACTAGGGTAACTTTAATTTGTTTTTTTACAATTAAAATTCAATTAGAAAATTAGGTTAACCTTTGATTTAATTTTTCTTTCTTTCTCAAATAAAAATACAAAAAATAGGTTAATTAATTTATTTTCAAAAATTAACATTAATAGAACTTAGGATTTTCTTTTAATTTAATTATTCATTATTTTCTCAAATAACAAAACATGACAAAAAAACATTTTTCTTTAATCAATCACAAGTAGGATTAGCCAAAGGGTCAAAACCCTAATCGTCTCGTATTCAATTCGCCGCGCGCTTGTTAATTATTTTGCCAATATTTTGTAACTGTTCATGGTTTGTAATAGTTAACTTAGGGTTTTTATTTACTGTTTAAATCCCCGATTTTTTGGTTATGTAATTAATCCCCCTCCCCGAAGCCTTCTAATAGCGTAGGTTTATTTTCTCGCATTTTTAATTCCTACAAATATTTAACTATCTAGATGTATGCTAATAGTATTGTATGGCAAGAATGCATGACAAAATTAACACGGTTAGAAAACCCTAATGTGCAAAGATAAATAACTGAAACAAATCACTCGTGCATATCACTCTTAGGGTATACTCTCACTTCGGTTGCCTTCGGTAAACGATCATTAAGCATAGGGTGTCTTAGTGGTGGCCCTCCTGTCTAAAAAAGATCAAATGTCCCATTCGAATGTTGCCTCGGAAATGTTGCCTCGGAAATGTTGCCTCAAATACGATCTTAAGACTCTAGGGTTACTGCTAAGGTGTCCCAATATTGCTTTAGTGACCGTACGTCCCTTTCGAATTGACCCTTACAAACTCCAACGACGGTGTTACCTATTTCTCAATAGTAGGATAACACTGTCTAAAGGAAACAAGAATAGAAACGATCTTTTTCTGAGTAGGTAGAATCTTAAGTACTTGCTCAATCAAAACTTTTTACACCATACACTTTCAAACAAACTTTTCAAACTAAAGTTTTCAAAACACTTCGTCACACCCTTGAGGATAGAAACAAGGGTTATCACGAAGTAAAACAAAACTTTTCAAAACAAGCACACACAAACAATTTGAAAAATGACCAAGTACCTAAGAGCCCATGGAAAACCATGGATAGAAAAGGTGCTAACACCTTCCCTTTCTATAATCTACCCCCCGTACTCAAAATCTAGAAAAAGGATTTTTTTCTGTACTTTTTTCCTTTCTGATTGGATGAAATAAAAGTCGATGGAGACTCTTGCTTACCGCGACATTTTGCGAATAAAAAACGCAAAACACCAACCAGTATTAAACAGTCGGTTCTGCCACCGTATCATAGAACTGGCGACTCTGCTGGGGACTTATAAGTGGGGTATACCTTAGGATCCAGGTCATTTAAAATGCTTCTCTTGTTTGCTTTGTTTGCCTTACTTTTGAGGGTTTTGTTTGGGGTTACTATAGATCCTACACCCGGATCTGGGGAACACCTTTTAGGTAAGTAGAAATAGACTGTGAGGGAACTGTACAGCATAGACCAATACGGTTGAAGCAGTAGCTACGTTGGTGTGGCACTTTGGTTGGTATCGGTATCCCTTGTGGTGAAACGAGGAGAATGCGGGGCCGCTACATGGTGTCGTGAAGCATCAACTGACCTTAGAACCTTTAATTGCTCAACTTGGCCATTAGAAAGTAGCGAGATAGCCAGCCTCGGGTTAGAGCTGAGAACTGGTTGATACTCGATGCTACACTCATTGAGATCATACTTTCAGAATATTTTGGCTGCAAGAAAAGATTGCGTGAGCTGAAACCATGACCGATGAAGGATGGTTAGTGATATTGAGATCCTCTAGAACCTGGTTACTTTTCTAGGACAGGTTTGAAACCAACTTAACTTCAATAGGGTATCACCTTTGACCCCATGCAAGCCTTAAACCTAAGGGCTTTGTGTGATTTGACTGTGTTTGCAATACCTGTGTTTGAGATACCTGAGGTTTATCATGACATCATGCATCATAACATGGCATTCATGCTTCATTACACTAACCATTTCAAAGACCAAGGGAATTTATCTTTTTTCTGTTTTGTAGATCATGGCTTCCGTGCGTAGAAATACTATCTGAATCAGCTTTGTGCAGATACCTTCCCAACTCAAAGAGCTAGCATCAAAAGTTTCTGAAACTTCTACTTTCATTAAGAGACACAGTCAACTTCTCAGCCTGGTTACTTCAAACCTTGATGAACAGATGATGAGCGTACCTTTTCAGTTCTTCAATCCCAAACATCACTACTTCACCTTTCCAGATTATCAGTTGGTACCCACCTTGGAAGAATTCTCTCAGCTATTGAGCATACCCATTCTTGAACAGGTACCCTGCACAGGTATAGAAGAAGTTCCTAAGCCAGAAGTCATTGCCTCAGCTTTGCATTTGAAACGGGCCGATGTGGTATCCAATTAGGAAACTCGAAGCGAAGTCGAGGGTTTTCTAGCCAAATTTCTGATAGACAAAGCTCAGCTATTTTGGGATGATTTGGATTTTCAGGCTTTTGAGGAGGTCTTGGCTCTTCTTATCTATGGTTTAGTTCTCTTCCCTAATCCAGACTCCTTCGTAGATGTGAATGTTGTCAAGATTTTCCTTTCTCGCAACCCCATGCCTACCTTGCTTAGAGATATCTTGCATGCTCTCCATACTCGTACTATGAAGAGAAAAGGGACTCTTATGTGCTGCAAGTCGTTGCTGTCGAGGTGGTTTATTTCTCACCTCCCTAAGTTTGTACTGAAGAACGAAGAAGGTTTGGGTTGGTCGCACAGGATAATGTAACTCGCTCATACGGATATTCTTTGGTGTTCCCGAGCTATGAAAGACATTGTTATTATTGACCGCTGTGGGGAATATCCTAATGTCCTATTACTTGGTATCAGAGGGGGTATAACTTATAATCCTTGTCTATCTTTGCGACAATTTGGTCATGCTCGAAGGGATGGTCCCCATGAGTTACTTATTGAGAGCATTGTATTCAACTATGAGGATGATGTTAAGGAGTATCGTCGAAGGTTCATATGAGCTTGGGGCATGGTAAACAGATCTGACCCCAAAGATTTGGGACTAAAGACTTCCATTCCTATGGAGCCTTACCTCCAATGGGTACGAGCTCGTTCCCAGAAGCTTATGATGTTTGTGGTCGTATTATCGGTGATTTTAGAGCCCACTACCGAAGAAGGCATTCCTTACACGGTTCTTTATCCTTACATGGCCACTGATCTTGGGGAGTTACAGAGGTCTTGGATTCAGCTGAAGAATGAGTGGTATACTTACAGGGAACAATTCCATGATCAAGAGAGGAAGGTTTTAAAGCTCACCTGGAAGCTCCAGGAAGAAAGAGTGCTCAATGATTATATCAGCACAAAGAGGAAGCGTCTATGGGACTTTTGATTTTTCTTTTCTAGTTTTAGATTTGTTTTATTTACTTATTTGTAACGCCTTAAAGGCATGTTGAACCTTTAAATTTAAGCTAATAAAGTTCTTGTTTATTTTGGTTTGCAAATTTAAATTTCCCGAAGTCTTTGAAATCATTACATGCGCATCGGATTATCATACACATCATTACAGGTACCACTACAGGTTTCTCATCTTCTTCGCTGTTTATTTCAGCAAAAATGTCTTTTGGTCAAGCCATCAAAGATCTTCAGGCACAAAATGCCCAGTTCCAACAGATGTTCATAAGTCTGGCCAAGGGGCAAGAGGATCTAAAAGCCCTCATTCTGAAAGAAAAGAAGAAGAAGAAGAAGAAGAAGAAGATGACTGGTATTCTGAATATGGGCATAAGATTTAGAGAAAGGTTGAAGCATCAAACTGATTTGACCTCTTCATCCAAGGAAGGGGAAAACCAAGAAGGGGAAAAGGACCCTAGTCCTGCAGTCTCTGACAATGATACGGATTACAATGATGAGCAATATCCTCCTGCTGAGGATAGATACAAACAGTTAGAAGACCGTCTGAGTGCCATGGAAGTTCAGAAGATACCTGTTTTGGATTTCGGAGAATTGGGACTGGTATCGGGAGTGGTCATCCCTCATAAGTTCAAAGCTCCATTTTTTTCCAAGTATGATGGGGTGTCCTGCCCAAAACTCCATCTCCGCTCGTATGTTAGGAAGATTCAACCCCACGCCCTGATAGAAATTTGTGGGTACACTTCTTTCAAGAAGTCTGTCAGGGACTCAGCTTGAATGGTTCTACCAGTTGGAGGGAGCCAGTGTCCGAAACTGGGAAGATCTTATTGCTGCTTTCTACAAGCAGTATCAGTATAATGCCGACCTTGCTCCCACTCGTACTCAACTCCAGAGTATGTCCATGGGTGCAGGTGAAGGTTTTAAAGATTATGCTCAAAAACGGAGAGACTTGGCTGGGAGAGTCCAACCCCCTTTGTCAGATAGGGAGTTGGTTGATATGTTTCTAGGCACGCTATCTGGTCCATTTTCAATCACTTAATCGGCAGCTCGTCGTCTGGTTTCACCGAGATGATTTTAACTGGAGAAAGAGTAGAAGCTGGAATTCAGAGTGGTAAAATACAGAAGGATGCCTCCTCGAGTTCAGTAAAGAAGCCTTTCACTGGTAAGAAGGAAGCCAATGCAGTCTATAGCCCGAGGGGCCAAAGCAGATCTGAACACCGTCAAATGGTAAATGTTGTAATGATACCAAGACCCGCAGTTGCTCCACAACGCAACAATCAACCAAGGGTGGAAAGGCTACAACGGCAGTTTACCCGCATCAACATGACTTTGGATGAAGTTCTTCCTCACTTATTAAAATCCAACTTGGCAACCTTGAGAGAGGCTTCCAAGAATCCAAACACTACCTCTCCCAGATACAATCCCAACGCGTGGTGCGCCTACCATTCTGAGAGTCAGGGCCATGATACAAATGATTGTTAGGCTCTGAGAAACAAAGTACAAGACTTTCTTGAAGCCAAGGAGATAGATTTCGATGCTCCAGAAAAGTCGAATGTTATAACTGCTCCCATGCCCAAACATGGTCGTGGAGTTAATGTTGTTGACATTGATTTGTTTGTGACCTCTGTTGAAGAAATTTCTACTCCTCTTATGACTGTTAAGAAGAATTTGATGTTGGCCAGTTTATTTTCGGGTTGTGGTGAGGGTTGCCACATGTGCTCGATTCTACCTTCTGGTTGCAATTTGTTAAAGTCAGGTGTTCAGCGCCTGATGGATAATAAAGAGATTTTGTTCGATAAGACTGTGATCCCAATTGTTCCCATTGAAGACATCGATATTATAACTATTTCCGCCAATCCTTCCAAGGTTTCCTCGAGAAGACCTGTTAGGATTACACCTGTTCAAAGAATTTCTCCGCTGATAATCATTATTCCTGGTCCCATCCCGTACACCTCAGACAAGGTTGTCCCATAGCATTACGGTGTTGATGTGTACTATCATGGTATTAAGTAAGAACTGAAGAATGAAGAAGTTGATACTGATGTCAGTAATATTGTCGGGACTAGTAAGGTTACCCGAAGTGGAAGGGTTTTTCTCTCCTGAGATTGCTCCGAAGATCATCAAACCTACTGTTATTCCAACTGCTGCTCCAACCAGCACTCCTAACATTTCTCATATTCCTACTCCAGTTATTACCCCTGCTGCTGAGCCATCTAGGACTCAGGGAAAGGAAATTATAGGTGAGCCTGCTCGGACGGAGGCACCTAAGAAAATCATTGTGGAAGCTTCTAAACAAGAAATAGAGGAAATACTGAAAATCATTAAGAAGAGCGACTATAATATGGTCGAGAAGCTGGGGCAGACCCCACCAAAGATATCCATGTTGTCTCTGTTGTTGTGTTCTGAAGCCCATGCGAAGGATTTGATTGCATTTCTCAAGACTGCGCATGTGCCGCAGGAAACTTCAGCAGATCAGTTTAAAGATTGCGTGCCCAGCCTGACTATCGACAATGGGCTGGGTTTTTTAGATGCGGATCTGACACCGAAAGGAAGGAATCATAATGATACTCTACATGTCTCGATTGAGTGCAGGGGCACCACTATGGCTCATGTGCTGGTAGATACTGGATCTTCACTGAATGTTCTGCCGAAGAAAGCATTGGACTGTTTGGATTGTGAGGGTTTGACTCTAAAGCCTAATAACATTGTGGTAAGGGTTTTTGACGGATCGAAGAGAATGGTGCACGGGGAGGTGGACATCCCTGTCAAAGTGGGTTCTCAAAATTTTGGGTCCACCTTCTACGTAATGGATATCAGGCCCTCATTTTCTTGTTTTTTGGGTCGTCCTTGGATCCATGAGGCTGGGGCAGTTACTTCCACACTCCATTAAATGATGAATTGCCCGGTGAAGGGAAAGATTATCACAGTGCAAGGTGAAGAATATATGGTGAGTCACCTCAATTCCTTCCGCTACATGGAGATGGACGGGGAATTCATAGAAACTCCTTGTCAGAATTTCGAAGAGGTCCCTCCGATCTTGGCATCAACTGAAGTTACTACCAACAAACCTCCATTGAAGATGGCTTCTCTCAAGGACGCCAGGGCTGTAGTTGAAGAAGGTGGGTGTACCAATTGGGGTCAGCTCCCTGATTTTACTCACAAAACTGACAAATTTGGGTTGGGTTTTACTACAGGGGCTCAAAGGGCTGTTAGGCGTGCTCGAGTTGGAAGACCTTCTCTACACATCAGCAATCGGGGAATTAATGCAATTGAAGATAGTGAAGAGGATTCAGACATCGACAGTTGGATCTACCCAACGACCAATGGTGGACCGAATAACTGGACGGATAGGAACTTCATACCTGTTTATTTTATTCCATAGTAATTGACTCATTTGTTTTAATATTTGTAATAAACAATGTGAAACTTTATGGCCCGGTGCCTTGCCCGAGGCACCTTGGTTTTTCTTGTGAGGGATATTATTTATCATTTCATATATCATTAATAAAGCATTGGACGTTTCTTGCATACAAATTTTGTGCTCCTTGTTCTTCTTTTTTCTGTCTCTCACTTTATCAAAATAGCTATTCTTTTACACACACTCACGTATAAAACTGCAGATCCATATCCACTCTGGATCCCATTGATAATAACTCTGCTACTGCCAGTTATGACTTCAAAAATCTGATCGACCATGTCGAGGACGAAGGTGAGGATAATTATGAGGTGCCTGGAGAACTTGATAGACTGTTACAGCAGGAAGAAAGGTCCATACAGCCTCATGAAGAGCCATTGAATCAGTGAATTTGGGTACAGAGGAAGATAGGAGAGAGGTTAAAATAGGTGTGAATCTGGAGCCTAGTGTCAAATAATGGTTAACGCAGATGCTACACGACTATGTTGAGATCTCCGCCTGGTCCTATGAATACATGCCTAGTTCGGACACTGATATTGTGGTACATCGCCTGCCGATTAAAGAAGACTGCCCTCCGGTAAAGCAGAAGGTTTGCCGTATGCGCCCTGAAATGTCAGAGAAAATCAAGGCAGAGGTCATGAAACAGTTCGACGCAGGATTCTTAGCTGTCACTTCTTATCCGCGGTGGGTTGCCAACGTCGTTTCGGTACCTAAGAAGGGCGGTAAGGTACGGATGTGTGTGAACTACAGAGATCTGAACAGGGCAAGCCCCAAGGATGACTTCCCACTTCCTCACATTGATGTTCTAGTCGACAACACCATGCAACATAAGATCTTCTCCTTCATGGATGGTTTTTCTGGCTACAACCAGATCAAGATGGCTCCTGAGGACATGGAGAAGACAAATTTCGTTACACAGTGGCGCACCTTCTGTTACAAGGTAATGCCTTTTGGGTTGAAGAATGCTGGAGCAACTTATCACCGCGCCATGTTCGCTTTGTTCCACGATATGATTCACCACGAGATTGAGGTTTATGTTGATGACATGATAGCCAGGTCCCAGACTGAGGAAGAGCACCTTGATCATCTCCAGAAACTGTTTGACCGGCTGAAGACGTACAAGCTGAGATTGAAGCCGAACAAGTGCACCTTCGGGGTAAGATCTGGTAAGCTTCTGGGTTTCATCGTCAGTGATAAGGGTATTCAGGTGGACCCTGCAAAGGTAAAAGCCATACAAGAGATGTCGGTTCCCCGTACAGAGAAGGAAGCTAGAGGCTTTTTGGGACGCCTGAATTACATCTCCAGGTTCATTTCACATCTGAATGCTACTTGTGAGCCAATCTTCAAGCTGCTGAAGAAAGATAAAGTGGTAAAATGGAATGATGAATTCCAGACCGCTTTCGAAAGAATCAAGGAATACCTTCAAGAACCACCAATTTTGATGCATCCAGTTGAAGGAAGACCTTTGATATTATACCTAACAGTGCTAGACAATTCAATGAGGTGTGTGTTGGGGCAGCATGACGAGTCTGGTCGAAAAGAGAACGCCATTTATTAAATTAGAAAAAAGTTTACCGACTATGAGACCCGATACTCATTGCTCGAGAAAACTTGCTGTGCTTTGGCATGGGTTGCTCGCCGACTGAGACAGTATATGCTGACTCACACTACCTTGTTGATATCAAAGATGGATCCGATCAAGTATATTTTCGAGAAGCCTGCCTTATCCGGAAGAATAGCCAGATGGCAGATGATCTTAACCGAGTACGAAATATAATACACAACCCAAAAAGCAATCAAGGGGAGTGTATTGGCGGATCATTTGGCGTATCAGGCCGTGGATGACTACCAGTCCATGAATTTCGAGTTCCCGGATGATAATATCATGTTGGTAACCGACTGCGAAGAACCTGGACTGGATGAAGGACCTGAGGAGGGATCCCGATGGTCTATGTATTTTGATGGAGCCTCGAACGCATTGGCTAATGGCATTGGCGCTGTAATTATATCTCCTGAGGGTTGTCATACTCCGTTCACCGCCCGATTATGTTTTAACTGCACCAATAACATGGCAGAGTATGAAGCGTGTATCATGAGTCTTCGAGCTGCTATTGACCTGAGGATTAAGTTCTTGTGTGTATTCAGAGATTCCACTCTGGTAATATGTCAGATCAAAGGCGAGTGGGATACGAAGCACCCGAATCTTATTCCTTACAAAGAGTATGTACTGACATTTCTCCCACACTTTGAGGAGGTAACCTTTGAACATTTCCCGAGAGGAGAATCAGCTAGCGGACGCGCTAGCTACTATGTCTTCTATGTTCAAAGTTAGGTGGGACAATGAAGCTCCCCAGATTACCATTGAGAGGTTGGACGAACCAGCACATTGTTGTGACATTGAGACTGAAGAGGTAGCAGATAAACCCTGGTTTTACGAGGTAAAGAGGTATCTTGAGGCTCAAGAATACCCCGAGGGGGCATCTATTAATGATAAGAAGTTTCTAAGAAGGTTCGTTGCGAAGTTCTTCATCAGCAATGGAATCCTCTATAAGAGTAACCATGATTCAACCTTATTGCGATGTGTAGACAAGAGCGAGGCAACAAGGATCATGGCAGAGTTACATGAAGGTACCTTCGGAACTTATTCCAGTGGACACACCAGGGCGAAGAAAATCCTACGGGCAGGATATTACTAGTCCACTATGGAAGCCGATTGTTATCAGCATTCTCGAACCTGTCATAAGTGCCAAGTCTATGCTAATAAGGTGCATGTGCCTCCAGTCCCTCTGAATGTCTTGACAGCTCCTTGGCCCTTTGCAATGTGGGGCATCGACATGATCGGCAAGATCAGACCTACTGCGTATAACGGACATCGCTTCATTTTGGTAGCAATTGATTACTTCACCAAGTGGGTTGAGGCAGCTTCCTTTACTATAGTAACCAAGAACATTGTGGCGCGGTTTATCTGACACAATCTGATCTGCCGATATGGTGTACCCGAGAGGATTATTACTGACAATGGTATAAATCTAAATAACATAATGATCACTGAGCTCTGTAAACAGTTCAAGATACAACATCATAACTCTTCTCCCTACCGACCGAAGATGAATGACGTTATTGAAGCGGCTAACAAGAATATCAAAAAGATTGTGTAGAAGATGACGGTGACTGTGATACGGTGGGAGAAATGACTTGGGCTTTGCGTTTGTTTTCGCAAATGTTTCGGTTGAGCAAGAGTCGCCACCGACTTTTTATTTTATCCTAAGGAAAGGTTAAAAAGCACATCAAAAACCTTTGAGATGTTTTCTTGGTTTCGGGGAGTAGATTATAGAAAGGGAAGGTATTAGCACCCTTTCTATCCATGGTTATCCATGGGCTCTTAGTTACTTGCTTAGATCACTTGCCTTGCATTTTCAATTGTTTGAAATGGTTTAGATGAAAACGCACGAGGGAAATGAACTGGCCAAGTCAAAATGCAGAAGGTACCCTGTTTTGCCACAAAACTGTGTTTTGATGGATGAGGGAGTTTTAGGGATGGCTTGGTCGTGTTTCAGATTACTTAGGGAGTGTTAAATGTGTTCACAAAGTTTGTTTTGGTTAGTTCTTACAGGAATGAGAGATGGGATCAGTTTTGCAAAGTTTCTTCTCATCTAAGCTAAAGTGGTCAAGTTGGGTTATAGGCCAAGGCAGGTCCCTCAAGCATGCTGCATAATCTCTCCTTGATCAGTGGGATTAGTCCATAAACTTGTGCCTCAAAGATCTACATTGTACTTCTTTGATTTGTGTTTTGACATAAAGTGCACCTTTTCAAAAATGGCTAAGTTACTTTTTCTAATTATGGATTAAACTTCCATGTAATGACCAAATGAGCAAAATAACATCTTGGCACAAAGGTTTAGCATTGAATTATTGAGTGAAAATGGGATTAGAGGCCTGTAACCTAGCTTGGAACATGCTGAGTTTGAAAATGCAAAGTTATGAACATGTAATTTGGCCATGAACAAAGTGACTTTTGCCCAACTTTGCCAATTCGAAACTCCCTAACCACAAGGGTGTTTAATGAGTTCTTGGACAATTTGGAAAGCTTGGAATGTGTACTACAATCCATATTTGTAATGAAAGTTGAAATTCCAAGTGGAAGCATGTGAAAAGTGGCCATGAAGTTAGGCAAAAATCCTGCCTAAAATAGGTCAAAAAATTTCTAAGTTAAGAATGTTTTGCACCCCTATTCCAAAAATTATAACTTGAGCTACAAGTTTCTTTTGAGGAAACTTTGTGAATCAAAGTTGTAGACTTTGCAATGGACTATAAATTTCATGTTTTGAGTTTTGTTTGAATCCAAATGTACCTTGATGAAAAGATGGGACAAAGTTAGGAAAAAATTAGGAAGTTTCATAACTTAGAAAATTTCTAAGTTATGAAATTTCTTCATTTCAAACCCTAATTTTGTAATTTTTAATTTCTTGATGAACAAGTTTCATAATTTGACATGTCTTGATGAAAAATGAATCTTGGCACTTGATTTTGACCAAAAAGTCAAAGTTTGACTTTTCAGTATACAGTCAAATTTTGCTCAGTTGACTGGAAAATTCATCTGTCAATCTTGTGCATTTGGGATCTTTTGAACTTGTTGAATGTGTCAAGACCATGTCATTGAGTCCTTGAGTCCATATGTGAGCTTGGTTTGCCATTGGCTAGGTCAAACAGTCAAAAATTGCCTTTGTGCCGTCAAAACCCTAAAAATGATCATTTTGCCCTTTTGGTGATCTGATCAAATTTCTTGTGGAATTGTGATCCAAACTTGACCAAATGGTTCATATGAGTTCATAATGTTGATGTGGGTCAAAAATCATGAAGTTTGACTGTCAATTGACCACAGTTGTCTTTTTCCCCAATACAGCTGATTTCTAGGTCAACTGTCCAATTGACTGGGCAAAGATTGGAATCAAGGCTTGAAACTTGGTATGGATAAACTTGTGAGTCCAACATGAAACATGAAAGTCATTTTGGGCATTTTGGGTCAAAACATCTTTGTGCAAACTCAAACCCTAATTTGGGTCAACAATGCAAGGAGGAGTCTTGAGCAGAGTAAACCATAATCTTGATCTTGAGCTCCAAGGGTCTTGTGATGAGAAAATGTTGATGAAATGGGAGGGCAAATTTTGGGGTACAACAGTTGCCCCTGGTCAATCTTCTTAGACCTGAGGATGTAGATTGGCTTGCGTGCCTTTCGTGATCCGAAGGTGGAAGATGATTGAACACTAAAGTGCCCAGAAATTTGCACTCGCATAGTGGAGTATCAGCAATGTGATGGCGGGGATGGGCTTATAGATGCCATTTAGTAGGATGATGGATAGGAGGATGGGCTTATAGATGCCATTTGGAAGTGTTGATCGCGTAAGAGATTCCTTAGCGAGAACTTGCGTACTTGAGAAAGAAAGATGGTTTCCTGGCTTGCTACAGGTGTTGATCTTTAGTCTCTTCATGCAGATATGCCCTGGCTAGGTACAGGTATCGAATCTACAATCAAACATTCACAGATATGCCCTTGCTAGATACAGGTATCGAATCTGGAATTTGTCATCTACACATATGCCCTGGCTGGATACAGGTATCGAATCCGGAATTGGTCGTCTATAGATATGCCCTGGATGGATACAGGTATCGAATCTAGAATTTGTCGTCTACAGATATGCCTTGGCTGGATACAGGTATCGAATCTGGAATTTGTCGTCTATAGATATGCCCTGGCTGGATACAGGTATCGAATTCGGAAATTATCGTCTACAGATATGCCCTGGCTGGATACAGGTATCGAATCTGGAATTTGTCGTCTACAGATATGCCCTGGCTGGATACAGGTATCGAATCTGGAATTTGTCGTCTACAGATATGCCCTGGCTGGATACAGGTATCAAATTTGGAATTTGTCGTCTACAGATATGCCCTGGCTGGATACAGGTATCGAATCCGAAAATGGTCGTCTACAGATATGCCCTGGTTGGATACAGGTGTTGAATCTGGAATTTGTCGTCTACAGATATGCCCTGGCTGGATACAGGTATCGAATCTGGAATTTGTCGTCTACAGATATGCCCTGGCTGGATACAGATATCGAATCTGGAATTTGTCGTCTACAGATATGCCCTGGCTGGATACAGGTATCGAATCCAGAAATTGTCGTCTACAGATATGCCCTGGCTGGATACAGGTATCGAATCTGGAATTTGTCGTCTACAGATATGCCCTGGCTGGATACAGGTATCGAATCTGGAATTGTGACAGTTGATAGTAATCATCTTTGGATTGTCCTTTTTCCTGAAAAGGCAAGACATTAGTTGTATGCAATGTCATAATGTATGAGATGCATGATGTCATGATGTTCTCAAAAATAAATGAGATTGTGTGATATGATGCGTATATGCATGCGTCATGGTGTATAAAAATGTGATGAATGTATTTTTGTCTAGGAAAATAAATCCTTGACGACTGCCGGGAGTTTGTGGAATCCTGGGCTGATGTTGAAGAGTAGAGTTCTTCGCTTCCGCTGGGGATGATGGTTGCAAGAATAAATCGGTAGGAGAAGATGACTCCGTCGGGGGATAAACTTGTTGGAGAGATTACTCTGCGGGGAATTACTCTGTGGGAAGAGATACTTCGCTGAGGTTTTGATGAGAGCACCGTTGGGGATTCCACTGATAAGTTATGTTGGGGAACTTAATGAACTCCGCTAGGGATAGGAAGAACTTTGCCGAGGACGATCTTTCCGTGGTAATTAGCTGAGGATAACCCAATTATACCCTGGTGGGGAAATAACCTTTGAATAAAGTCGGGGAGATGCGCTCGTATTCTGCAGGTGATAAGCTTCCAGAATCTACTGGGGATAAGCTTCAGAATCTACTAGGGAGGATGATTCAACTCTTCAGACTGTACTGGGGAATGGTTCCACTGGGGTGTCTGTATTCCGCCGGGGAACAAATCTTATATTAAGACTGCCGGGGATGCTTACTGAGGAATGTCTATATTCCGCTGGGGAATGTTGAGATCTTCTGGGGATACCCAACTTCCTTAAGGTTGACCGTAGACTAACTCTGCTTGGGGAAAGTATCGCTGACTTGCTGGAGATACTGTGCCTTTTTAGGGCTGATGGGGGACCAACTCTTCCCTGGGAGAGTATTGCTGACATCTGGTCTTACTCTATGGGGAGCTGAGGTATCCTGGTTACGTTCCTCAACCGAACCTACTTTGGTACCTTGGTGGATAGAGCAACTAGATCGCTTAGAAAATTCTTTATTGCCCCTGTTTCTGATGTCATCTGTAATTAGGCCTTTGTTTCGCATGCAAATATTTATGATTAGCAATTAATGTCAAATGCATATATCAAAAATGAAGATTGGACGTTCTTTGCAAAACAAAACAGAAAAAGAAAAAAACGATGGGTAATTTGTCTGAAAAATTGAACTTGTATTGATTTTGAAGTTTGCCTGTAAATAGGCGTTTTTATGTACAGGAGGCTGACGTCCTAGTAAGGGAACGCCGCCGAGCAAAATAGAGTTTATACAATTTTGTGAAAAGGAAACAAAACAGCTATGTGAAAAATAATCCCACTGGGTTCCAACTCTGCTATCGCCTTTATGTCTTCAAGCATCTCATCATTCTGCTGCTTAGTTGAAGATGAAGTCGATTGATTGGAGTCATCTGAGCCTGATAGTTGATGCCGAATTCTGGATGCAAGGTGATCCAATGAGACATAGTATTACGCTTTATCCCTAACTTTTGCCTGGACCGCCCTTTCGGGTTTTCAGTCCACCGGGATACACATTTTTGCCCAAGCCGCCTTTTCAGGTTTTCGACTTGCCGGGTGTACATATTTTTTTCATTTCATACCTTATTTTTTCCCGAACCCTTTTGGTTCGCCGGGAAGCCCTTATTTTTGCCTAGGTGTGTCAACCTAGCGGGTCTTTAATCATGCGTAGTATCTTTTTACTATGTCTGCATTGGCGGGGTAAGGAAGGTCGTCACCATCCATGGTGGTTAGAATCATAGCTCCTACTGAGAAGATATGTTTAACCACAAATGGCCCTTCGTACGTGGGGGTCCATTTTCCCCTGGGATCACTTTGAGGAAGAATGATGCGCTTGATTACCAGGTCTCCGACTTGATACTCTTGTCATCTGACCTTCTTGTTAAATGCCCTGATCATCCATTTTTGGTACGTCTGACCATGACAAATAGCAGTGAGTCTCTTTTTGTCAATTAGGTTTAATTGGTCAAGCCGAGTCTGGATCCAGTCATCTTCGCTCAAGTCTGCATCTTTCATTATCCAGAGAGAGGGTATCTGGACTTCAATAGGCAAGACTGCCTCCATGCCATAGACCAAGGAAAAGGGAGTTTCCCCTGTTGACGTCCGTGCTGAGGTACGGTACCCATGAAGAGCAAACGATAACATCTCGTGCCAATCTTTGTATGTCACTGTCATCTTCTGCACAATCTTTTTAATGTTCTTATTCGCTGCTTCTACAGCTCCATTCATCTTCGGCCGGTAGGGAGAAGAGTTGTGGTGATGTATCTTGAATTGCTCGCAGAGCTCAGTGATCATCTTGTTGTTAAGATTGGTACCATTATCTGTAATGATCCTCTCAGGTACACCGTATCGACAGATCAGGTTGTGCCGAATGAACCGTGCCACGACATTCTTGGTTACGGTAGCATAGGAAGCTGCTTCAACCCATTTTGTGAAGTAATCAATCGCTACTAGGATGAAGCGATGCTCGTTAGACGCCGTAGGTCTGATCTCGCCGATCATATCAATGCCCACATTGCAAAAGGCCAAGGTGCTGTCAAGACGTTTAGATGAACCGGAGGAATGTGCACCTTATCAGCATAGATCTGGCATTTATGACAAGTTCGAGAATGCTGATAACAGTCGGCTTCCATTGTGGACCAGAAATATCCTGCCCACAGGATCTTCTTTGCCATGGTATGTCCACTTGAATGTGTTCTGAAGGTACCTTCATGTAGCTCTGCCATGATCTTTTCTGCTTCCGTCTTATCTACACAACACAGTAAAGTTGAATCATGGTTTCGCTTGTAGAGAATGCCATTGTTGAGGAAGAACTTTGCCGCAAACCTTCTCAGGAACTTCTTGTCATTAACAGATGCGCCTTCGGGGTATTCTTGAGCTTCAAGGTACCTCTTCACTTCATGATACTAGGGTTTTTCTGTTACCTCTTCGGTCTCGAGATCGCAGCAATGTGCAGGTTCATCCAACTTCCAGATAATGATCTGGGGAGCCTCGTTATCCAATTTGACTTTGAACATAGAAGACATCGTAGCTAACGCGTCTGCCAACTTATTCTCCTCTCTTGGGAAGTGTTCAAAAGTTATCTCCTCGAAGTGGGGAAGAAATGTCAGCACATACTCTTTGTAAGGAATAAGATTTGGGTGTTTCGTATCCCACTCGCCTTTGATCTGATTGATCACGAGAGCGGAATCTCCGAAGACACTCAGAAACTTGATCCTTAAGTCAATTGCAGCTTGAAGACCCATGATGCATGCCTCATACTCCACCATGTTGTTGGTGCAGTTGAAACATAGTCGGGCGGTGAGCGGAGTATGAGTGCCTTTAGGGGATATGATCACAGCGCTGATACCATTACCCAAAGCGTTCGAGGCTCCGTCAAAGTGCATAGACCATCGGGATCCTTCCTCAGGTCCTTCATCCGGTCCAGGTACTTCACAATCAGTCACTACCATGATATCCTCGTCTGGAAATTCAAAGTTCATTAACTGGTAATCATCCACTGCTTGGTGTTCCAAATGGTCTGCCAATACACTTCCCTTGATTGCTTTTTGAGTCGTATATTGGATGTCATATTCCATCAAGATCATCTGCCATCTTCTATTCTTCCGGTCAAGACAGGCTTTTCGAAGATGTACTTAATTGGATCCATTTTTGAAATCAACAGAGTAGTGTGAGTCAACATATACTGTCTCAGCCGGCGAGCAGCCCATACCAAAGCGCAGAAAGTTTTCTCGAGCAGTGAGTATCGGGTCTCACAGTCGGTAAACGTTTTGCTAAGGTAATAAATGGCGTGTTCTTTTCGGCCAGACTCGTCATGCTGCCCCAGCACACACCCCATTGAGTTGTCAAGTACAGTCAAGTATAAGATTAGAGGTCTCCCTTCAACCGGCGGCATAAGAATGGGTGGTTCTTGGAGATACTCTTTGATCTTTTCGAAAGCGGCCTGACATTCATCGTTCCAACGTACTACTTGATCTTTCTTCAGCAGCTTGAAGATTGGTTCACAGGTAGCAGTTAGATGCGAGATGAATCGGGCAATGTAATTCAGACGTCCTAGAAAGCCTCTGACTTCTTTCTCTATCTTGGGAGTTGGCATCTCTTGTATGGCTTTCACTTTGGCAGGGTCCACTTGAATGCCTTTGTCGCTTACGACGAAGCCTAGCAATTTTCCAGATCTCACCCCAAAGGTGCACTTGTTTGGGTTCAACCTCAGCTTGTACAACTTCAGACGGTCAAACAGCTTCTGTAGATGGTCAAGGTGTTCCTCCTCAGTTTGGGACCTTGCAATCATATCGTCGACGTATACTTCTATCTCGTGATTGATCATGTCATGAAATAGAGCAACCATGGCACGTTGGTAGGTTGCCCCAGCATTTTTCAACCCAAAAGGCATGACCTTGTAGCAAAAGGTGCCCCACTGAGTAACAAAAGTGGTCTTCTCCATGTCTTCAGGAGCCATCTTGATCTGATTATAACCGGAGAAACCGTCCATGAAGGAGAATACTTTATGCTGAGCAGTGTTGTCAACCAGAACGTCGATATGAGGCAGAGCGAAATCATACTTAGGGCTCGCCCTGTTCAAATCCCTGTAATCAACACACATTCGGACCTTACCATCCTTCTTCGGCACTGGAACCACGTTGGCAATCCACTGAGGGTAAGAAGTCACTGCTAGAAACCCGGCATCAAATTGTTTCATAACCTCAGCTTTGATTTTCTCGGACATTTCTGGACGCATACGGCGGACCTTCTGTTTTACCGGAGGGCATTCTTCCTTGGTAGGCAGGTGATGAACCACAATGTCGGTATCTAACCCAGGAATGTCTTTGTAAGACCAGGCAAAGATTTCCACATAGTCATGCAGCATCTGAATCAACCGTTGTTTCACACTGAGCTCTAGATTGGCACCAATCTTGACTTCCTTTCTGTCTGTCTCAGTACCCAGATTTACCGTTTCCACTGGCTCTTCATGTGGCTGAATGGCCCTCTCTTCCTGGAGTAGTAGCCTTGCAAGTTCACCAGGAACCTCGCAATCATCTTCACCTTCGTCTTCGGATAAGTTAATCGGATTTTCGAAGTCATAACTGGCGGTAGCAGAGTCGTTACCAGTGAGATCCAGAGTGGATCGGAACCTGTATAGGTGAGTATGTGTAAATATAGCTATTTTGCAATATATAATAAATAAATAAAAGGAGCGCAAGATTTTGAAATGCAACAAACGTCCAATGTTTTTATTGATGATATATGAAAATGACACACAAAAGCCCTCACAAATGAAGCCACTGTGCCCCGGGTAGGACACCGAGCCATAAAAGTTTCGAAATATTGTTTGTTACAAATTCAAAACAAAAGAGTTCATTACTGAGTGACAAAAGTAATAGGTGTGAAGTCTTTGGCAGTCCAGTTGCTTGGTCCACTGTCGGTTGTTGGGTAGATCCAGCTGTCGAATTCAGATTCCTCGACGTCGTCTTCAATAACATTTACTTCCGGATTGGTGATGAACACATGAGGTTTTCCAATCCTTGCCTTACGAACAGCCCTCTGAGCCTCTGCAGTGAAGCCCAAACCAAACTTGTCAGTCTTTGGAGTGAAATCAGGAAGTCGGCCCCAGTTTGCGCATTCACCCTTCTCAATAACAGCCCGGGCATCCTTTAAGGAAGCCATCTTCAAAGGAGGGTCTTCAATCACAGTTTCAGCTGATGCCAGTGTCTGAGGCACCTCTTCAAAGTGTTGAAAGGGGGTCTCAATGAACTCCCCATCCATCTCTATGTACCGGAACGAGTTGAGGTGGCTAACCATATACTCTTCCTCCCCTTGAACTGTCACAATTTTCCCTCTGCCCGGGTACTTAAGCTTTTGATGTAGTGTGGAGGTCACAGCTCCAGCCTTGTGGATCCATGGACGACCCAGCAAACAAGAATAGGATGGTCGGATGTCCATCACATAGAAAGTAGAATCAAAAACTTGAGAACTAACCCTGATTGGAATGTCAACTTCCCCATGTACCATCCTTTTCGAACCGTCAAAGGCCCGGACAACAATGTTACTAGGCTTGAGCTCTAAACCCTCACAATCCAACCTGTCTAGGGCTTTCTTGGGTAATACGTTCAATGAAGAACCGGTGTCTACCAACACATGGGCAAGAGTAGTGCCCCTGCATTCAATGGAGACATGCAGGGCATCATTATGGTTCTTTCCTTTGGCGGTCATATCGGCGTCAGAGAAGCCCAACCCATTATCGGCAGTCAAGTTGGCCACACAATCGGTAAATTGATCAGCAAACGTTTCTTGTGGCACATGGGCCGTCTTCAGGAAGGAAATCAGGGCATTGGCATGGGCCTCTGAACACAACAACAGTGATAGCATAGAAATTTTAGAGGGGGTGTGCCCCAGCTGCTCAACTACATTGAAATCACTCTTCTTAATGATCTTGAGAATCTCTTCCATCTCTTGTTGGGAAGCTTCAACATTGGTTGTCTTCGGCGCCTCCGTCAGGGCAGGCAAATCTGTAGCAACCCCTTTGCCCCGAGCGTCAGATGACTCGGCAGCAGGGGTAGAAACTTGATCAGGAGGGGAAACAGGCACACTTACAGGTGTGATGATAAGAGGTCTCTGAATAGCTGGTGGCGCAATATCTGGTGAGAACAGCCTACCACTGCGAGTAACTTTGGCAAGTCCGGTGATGTTACTGACGCCGGTACTAGTATCGAACTCTTGTTTAACTCCAAGCACATAAACATCTGCCCCATAGTGCCACAGGACAGCTTTGTCAGATGTATAAGGGAGAGGCCCCGGAACAGTGATGATGATAGGAGCAATCTTCTGAGTAGACATGATTTTGACAGGCTTCTTTGAAGGAGCCTTAGGAGGGTTGTTGAAAATAGTAACAATAGACACTTCTTCAGCAGGGACAGCAGGAACAACAATCTTCTCGAACAAGATTTCTTTGCTATCCATCAGGCTTTGGATACCTGATTTCAGCAAAGGACAACCAACAGGTGAAACAACACATAGAAGGCAACCTTTACCACATCCCGGAAATAAACCGGCTAGCAACAGGTTCCTCTTGACAGTCAACAACGGAGTAACAATATCATCCACGGAGGCCACATACAGGTCTTCTTCCACAGCATTCACTCCATGCTGGGGCATGGGAGCAGTCACAACATTGGGTCTTTCGGGCGCCTCAAACTGTATTTCTTTAGCATCACTAAGGTCCTGAACCTTATTCCTCAGAGCCCAGCAATCGTCTGTAGTATGCCCAGGGCTATCAGAGTGATAAGCGCAACGGGAGTTGGGGTTGTACTTTGGAGAAGCTGTGTTCACTACTTTCGAAGCTTCTTTGACAGTTACCAGATTGGTTGACAGTAGTTGCGGCAAAATCTGAGACAGGGTCATGCTGAGCCGAGTGTACTGCCTTTTGGGTCTCTCACCCCTTGGTTGGTTATACTGCTGAGGAGCAGCAGCAGGCTTTGAAATTACCAACACGTTGACATCTTGGCGGCGTTCCGGTTTATTTTGTCTTCTGGGACCATAAACAACACTGGCTTCCTTCTTGAAGGGCTTCTTTTCAGTACTCCAGGAGGCACCTTTCTGTATCTTCCCCGACTTGATACCATCTTATATTCTCTCACCAGTCAAGATCAAATCTGTAAACCCAGCAAAAGAATTCCCAATCAGATGGTTGAAGAACGGACCAGACAGGGTCCCCAGGAACATGTCAACAAGTTCACGGTCAGTCAAAGGTGGCTGCACCCTTCCAGCCAGGTCTCTCCACTTTTGCGCATACTCCTTGAATCCTTCGCCCGTCCCCAGTGACATACCCTGGAGTTGGGTACGCGTGGGAGCGAGGTCGGAATTGTACTGATACTGCTTATAAAATGCAGTAGCCAAGTCTTCCCAGTTTCGGACACTGGCTCCATCCAGCTGATAGAACCATTCGAGTTGAGCCCCTGAAAGGCTATCCTGAAAGAAATGGATCCATAGGTTCTTGTCTGCAGTGTAAGGTTGGATCTTCCTTACATATGATCTGAGATGCATCTTCGGGCAGGACAGCCCATCATATCTTGCAAAAATTGGCACTTTGAACTTCGGGGGGATCACAATTCCAGCAACTAATCCCAAATCTTCGAAATCTAAGCCGGGAACTCTCTGCAGCTCCATAGCTGCCAACCTGTCTTCCAAGCTCTTGTACTTGTCATCAGCGGGCGGGTATTGTTGTTCTGAGTAGTCTTCGTCTTCTTCAGCCTCTTCTTCTTCGACCTCGGATTCGGAAGGTACTGCAGCCCCTTTCCCTTTACTGGTTCCCTCTTCAGATGTAGGGGGAAATTCAAGCACTCTTCTGGCTTCACTCTCAAACCTTCTTCCTAGGGTAGCCACCCCGACTCTTTTCTTCTTCTTTTTCACTTGCTCTTTGTTCCCAAGCAGGGCTTTTAGATCCTCCTGACCCTTTGCCAAGGTCATCAAGAGATGTCGAAACTGTGAGTTTTGAGACTGCAAGTCCTAGACCGTCTGTTCGAGATCTATCTTACTGAAATAAACAGCAGAAAGATAAGGAAACCTGGTGTGGAGACCTGCTTATGCGCGTGATGAATGATATGTTTGTTTATGCAATGCATTCAAGGATTTAGAAAATTCAAAATTGTTGCAAACAAAAAGAACACACGTCATATCAATAAGAAGAAATTTTGTCAGTACATAAATGCCCCATGGGCCAAATATTACAAAAAAAACTTCTCAAGGTAAAAAGACGTTGTGCATCCTCTTTGGTGCGATGTAGGTGTTGAGGGTCTCTTCCTCATGGAGTCGGCGGGTAAGCTCCAAAACCTTCTTCTCACTGGCGTAGAAGTTGGCTTCAAAAGTATTATGTTCCTCCTTGAGTTGGATCCAACTCTTCTGCATCTCCTCCCATGATGTTGGCATGTCAGGATATACGATGGTGTAGGGAACCTCTCCTTCCTTAACGGGCTCTTTAATCACAGGGAGAACATGAGGGTAAGGCATCATTAGACTCTGGGCTCGGGTTCGTACCCACTTGAGATAAGGCTCAAGAGGGATGGAGTTCTTGTGCCCCAGTGTCTTGCTGTCTACCTTGTTAGGCATCCTCCAAGCTCTGATGAATCTTTGGCGAAGTCCTTGCGCATCGTTGTCGAAGTCAAAAACTAGGTCAGGAATCAACATGTCATGAGGGCCATCCCTCCGTGCATATCCAAATTGTCTCAAAGCTAGACAAGGGTTGTAAGTAATGCCTCCTCTAATGCCAAGCAATGGAACATTAGGGAACTCTCCACAACGATCGATGATGATGACATTTTCTCTGGACCGAGAACACCAATGTACATCAGAGTGAGTGAGGGTCATCAACCGTTGTGACCACCTTAAGCTTTGGTCATTCTTTAAGACAGATTGTGGAAGGTGCGAAATAAACCACCTTACAAGGAGAGGAGTACAGCACATGAGAACACCCCTCTTTCTCATTGTTCGTGTGTAAAATGAGTGGAGGATGTCCCCAAGCAATGTTGGTATTGGATTTCTGGATAAGAAGATCTTGACGGCGTTGACATCTATAAGCTGGTCAGGATTTGGGAACAGGACCAACCCATAAATGAGGAGTGCCACAATTTCTTCAAAGGCTTGTAGATCCAATGAATTCCAACACTCTTGTGCCTTCTCAAACAAGAATTTTGCCAAGAAGCCTTTGACACCGCTTCTAGTTTCCCAATGCCCCTTGATGTCAGATGGTTGCAAGTGTAGTTCTTGAGCAATATCTTCAGGCTTTGGTTCTTTTTCTGTACCGTTGTAGGGTAGTTGATTAAGAATAGGAATTCTCAGGAGTTGAGAAAATTCCTCCAAAGTGGGCACCAATTGGTAGTCGGGGAAAGTGAAACAGTGGTGAAGGGGGTCAAAGAACTAGAACAACACCTTTACCATGTCCTCCTCAATGTTGGTGTTGACTAGGCTGAGCAGTCTACCATGTCTTTCACTGAAGGGAGAGCTTTTTGGAATTCTGGATGTGAGCTCCTTGAGTTGAGGAGGGATTCTCACAAGGTTGACTTGGATAGTTTTCCTGCGAAGAATTTCCATGACCTACAAAACAAGAACAAAGATGAAGATCTAAACCCTTGAAATGGTTAGTGTATGCATATGATGCTTTATGATGTTCATGATGTATGTACAAACATATGTACAAGCAATTCACACAAAACCCTAGTTTCAGGCTTGCATGAGGTTTCATAGGTTAGTACCCTCTTGAGTGAAGTTGGCTTAAAAACCTGTCCTATAAATAGTAACCGGGTTCTAAGGAGCTCAATATCATTGGATTGTTTTCCATGTTCATTGTTTTGGTTTAGCCACTTAACTAGCGACCAAAATATTCCAAGAAAACAACCCTCAATGAGTGTAGTATCGAGTATCTACCAACTTCGAACTGCACCAAAGGCGGTCATCTCACTACCCCTAATGAAAGGCCAAGATGGCCAAGTAAGGTTCTAGGTCATTAGTGCTTAGTGACATCACTCAGCGGCCCCGTACTCTCCTTGATTGAACTCAAGGGTTACCGGTACTCACAAATATGTCGCACTAATATAGTTATTGCTTCAACCGTGTCAGTATACCCCGCACAGTTTCCACAATGTATTGCTATCTATGAATGTTTCCCCAAATCCAGGTGTAGGATTTCAAGCCCAAACAAGAGAGCCAAGATATAAAGCAATCAAAGCAAACAATTAATCATGCAAGAGGGTGATCTAAGCCCTAAGGTTACTCCACTTTAAAATTTTCCCCAGCAGAGTCACCAGTTCTGTGATACGGTTGGAGAACTGACTTGGGTTTTGTGTTTGTTTTCGCAAATGTTTCGGTTGAGCAAGAGTCGCCACCGACTTTTTATTTTATCCTAAGGAAAGGTTAAAAAGAACAGCAAAAACCTTTGAGATGTTTTCTTGGGTTCGGGGAGTAGATTATAGAAAGGGAAGGTATTAGCACCCTTTCAATCCATGGTTATCCATGGGCTCTTAGTTACTTTCTTAGATCACTTGACTTGCATTTTCAATTGTTTGAAATGGTTTGGATGAAAACGCACGAGGGAAATGAACTGGCCAAGTCAAAATGCAGAAGGTACCCTGTTTTTCCACAAAATTGTGTTTTGATGGATGAGGGAGTTTTAGGGATGGCTTGGTCGAGTTTCAGGTTACTTAGGGAGTGTGAAATGTGTTCACAAAGTTTGTTTTGGTTAGTTCTTACAGGAATGAGAGATGGGATCAGTTTTGCAAAGTTTCTTCTTATCTAAGCTAAAGTGGTCAAGTTGGGTTATAGGCCAAGGCAGGTCCCTCAAGCATGCTGCATAATCTCTCCTTGATCAGTGGGATTAGTTCATAAACTTGTTCCTCAAAGATCTACATTGTACTTCTTTGATTTGTGTTTTGACATAAAGTGCACCTTTTCAAAAATGGCTAAGTTACTTTTTCTAATTATGGATTAAACTTCCATGTAATGACCAAATGAGCAAAATAACATCTTGGCACAAAGGTTTAGCATTGAATTATTGAGTGCAAATGGGATTAGAGGCCTGTAACCTAGCTTGGAACATGCTGAGTTTGAAAATGCAAAGTTATGAACATGTAATTTGGCCATGAACAAGGTGACTTTTGCCCAACTTTGCCAATTCGAAACTCCCTAACCACAAGGGTGTTTGACGAGTTCTTGGACAATTTGGAAAGCTTGGAATGTGTACTACAATCCATATTTTTAATGCAAGTTGAAATTCCAAGTGGAAGCATAAGAAAAGTGGCCATGATGTTAGGCAAAAATCCTGCCTAAAATAGGTCAAAAAATTTCTAAGTTAAGAATGTTTTGCACCCCTATTCCAAAAATCATAACTTGAGCTACAAGCTTCTTTTGATGAAACTTTGTGAATCAAAGTTGTAGATTTTGCAATGGACTATAACTTTCATGTTTTGAGTTTTGTTTGAATCCAAATGTATCTTGATGAAACGATGGGACAAATTTAGGAAAAAATTAGGAAGTTTCATAACTTAGAAAATTTCTAAGTTTTGAAATTTCTTCATTTCAAACCCTAATTTTGTAATTTTTGATTTCTTGATGAACAAGTTTCATAATTTGACATGTCTTGATGAAAAATGAATCTTGGCACTTGATTTTGACCAAAAAGTCAAAGTTTGACTTTTCAGTATACAATCAAATTTTGCTCAGTTGACTCGAAAATTCATCTGTCAATCTTGTGCATTTGGGATCTTTTGAACTTATTGAATGTGTCAAGACCATGTCATTGAGTCCTTGAGTCCATATGTGAGCTTGGTTTTCCATTGGCTAGGTCAAACAGTCAAAAATTGCCTTTGTGCAGTCAAAACCCTAAAAATGACCATTTTGCCCTTTTGGTGATCTGATCAAATTTCTTGTGGAATTGTGATCCAAACTTGACCAAATGGTTCATATGAGTTCATAATGTTGATGTGGATCAAAAATCATGAAGTTTGACTGTCAATTGACCACAATTGGCTTTTTCCCCAATACAACTGATTTCTAGGTCAACTGTCCAATTGACTGGGCAAAGATTGGAATCAAGGCTTGAAACTTGGTATGGATAAACTTGTGAGTCCAAAATGAAGCATGAAAGTCATTTTGGCCATTTTGGGTCAAAACATCTTTGTGCAAACTCAAACCCTAATTTGGGTCAACAGTGCAAGGATGAGTCTTGAGCAGAGTAAACCCTAATCTTGATCTTGAGCTCTAAGGGTCTTGTGATGAGAAAATGTTAATGAAATGGGAGGGCAAATTTTGGGGTACAACAGTGACATACAAAGACTGACAGGAGATGTTACCATTCTCTCTTCATGGGTATCGTACCTCGGCACAGACGTCGACAGGGGAAACACCCTACTCTTTGGTGTATGGCATAGAGGCAGTCCTACCCATCGAAGTCCAGATACCCTCTCTCAGGATTATGAAGGATGCGGGTTTGAACAAAGACGACTGGATCCAAACCCGACTTGATCAGCTGAATCTAATCGATGAAAAGAGACTTAATGCTATCTGTCATGGTCAGACGTATCAAAAGAGAATGATTATGGCTTTTAACAAGAAAGTCAGACGTCAAGAATATCAAGTCGGGGATCTAGTGATCAAACGCATCATACTACCGCAAGGTGATCCCAGGGGCAAATGGATTCCCACATACAAAGGGCCATTTATGGTTAAGAACATTTTCTCAGGAGGAGCTATGATTCTAACCACCATGGATGGTGACGACCTTCCTCACCCCGTCAATGCAGACATAGTGAAAATATACTACGCATAATCAAAGACTCGCTAGGTTGACTGGCCTAGGCAAAAATAAGGGCTTCCCGGCGAACCAAAAGGGTTCGGGCAAAAGTAAGGGATGAAAATTAAAAAAACTGTGCACCCGGCAAGTCGAAAACCTGAAAAGGCGACTTGGGCAAAAAAGGGTATCCCGGTGGACTAAAAACCCGAAAGGGTGGTCCAGGAAAAAATTAGGGATTGAAGCGTAACACTATGTCTCATTGGATCATCTCACAACCAGACTTCGGTATCAACTATCAAGCTCGGAAGGTGCCAATCAATCTGATCCACCTTCGACCAAGCAGTAAAGTGATGAGACACTTGAAGATATAAAGGCAATAGCAGAGATGGAACCCAATGGGATTGTTTCACATAGTTGTTTTTCTTTCTTTAACACAAATTGTAATTTCTATCTTTCGGCGACATTCTCTTACTGGGACATCAGCCTCCTTGTACAAAACTCCTATTGCAGGCCAATTTCAAAATCAATACAATTCATTTTCACCAGAAATTTCAATTTGTTTTTATTTTTCTGTTTTGTTTTGCAAGAACGTCCAATGATTCATTTTTGATATATGCATTTGAAAATAATTGTTGCTCATAAATGTTTACATGAAAAACAAAAGACAATTACTCGTAACACTAAAAACAGGGAAAAAAAGAAGTGCCCAAACCTTACAGTTACTCTTCCCATCAGGTATCGGGATAAAGACAGCTTGAGAACATGAGTAGTGGTACATACACTCCCCACAGAGTAAAAAGTATCCAAATACAATGATATTAGCTTTCCCGAGCAGGACATAACTCTCCCCAGTTGAGGTTCACAATCGCGAGTGAGTCAGTAAATTTTTCCCCAACCAGAGTTTATTTCTCTCACAAGCAGAAATTCAATTGCCAACAGAATCCATCATCACCAGCAACAGAAATTCATCCTCAGCTGAGTTCATATCTCCAAATCAGCGGATCTATCAACAGAGTATCTCCTCTCCAACAGAGTTATTCCCCGCAGTTATCCTCAGACAGGGTCTCTTCCGGTAGAATATTCACCAGTCGAATGGATGTGAATCCCCAGCTAGTCATCTTTGTTCACCATCCCCAACAGAAGTAGAGGAACTATGGTTTTTTTATAGCAGTCAAGAATACCGTTTCTCATGTTCTCCAAGCAGCAGTCAAGGATTTATTTTCCCAGACTCATATTATTGCGTCAGTATTTCATGTTCATACATCATGACACATGCATACATTACATATAACATAATCTCAGTTATTTTGAGAATCTCATCACAATGCATCTCATGCATTGCACATAACTAACCCTGTATCCCTTTCAATAAAGATATTTACTATCAACAATTTCCAGCAGGTCCATGATCAACACGCGAAGCTAAACAGAGTAATCATCGGTGTGACAAATGCAACCTTACGCAGGTTCCTCACAGAAGTCCTACATAGACTCATCATAAAGCAACCTTACCCATGTACCCTCTGCATTTTTACCCAAATTCATATCGAAGTTACCCTACTATCCAGGTTCTTTCTCAAGCCCTACTATCCAGGATTTCATATCGAAGCAACCCTACTATCCAGGTTCTTTCTCAAGCCCTACTATCCAGGATTTCATATCTAAGCAACCCTACTATCCAGGTTCCTTCTCACAACCCTACTATCCCATCTTTCATATCGAAGTAACCCTACCATCCAGGTTCCTTCTCACAGCCCTATTATCCAGGCTTTCATATCGAAGCAACCCTACTATCCAGGTTCCTTCTCAAGCCCTACTATCCAGGCTTTCATATCGAAGCAACCCTACTATCCAGGTTCCTTCTCACAGCCCTGCTATCCAGGCTTTCATGTCGAAGTAACCCTACTATCCAGGTTCCTTCTTACAGTCCTACTACCCAGGCTTTCATCTCTAAGTAACCCAATTATCCAGGTTCCTTCTCACAGCCCTACTATCCAGGCTTTCATGTCGAGGTAACCCTACTATCCAGGTTCCTTCTCACAGCCCTACTATCCAGGCTTTCATGTCAAAGTAACCCTACTATCCAGGTTCCTTCTCACAGCCCTACTATCCAGGCTTTCATCTCGAAGTAACCCTACTATCAAGTTTCCTTCTCACAGCCCTACTATCCAGGCTTTCATCTCGAAGTAACCCTACTATCCAGGTTCCTTCTCACAGCCCTACTATCCAGAATTTCATGTCGAAGTAACCCTACTATCCAGGTTCCTTTTCAAAACCCTACTATCCAAGATTTCATCTCAAAGTAACCCTACTATCCAGGTTCCTTCTCATAGCTCTACTATCTAGGCTTTCATCTCGAAGTAACCCTACTATCCAGGTTCCTTCTTAAGCCCTACTATCCAAGCTTTCATCTCGGAGTAACCCTACTATCCAGGTTCCTTCTCACAACCCTACTATCCAGGCTTTCATCTCGAAGTAACCCTGCTATCCAGGTTCCTTCTTATAACCTTACTATCCGGGTTCTTCCTCTCTCATCCCCAGACAGCAGTCCACGACACTATAAGACCAGGACCCGATCAAACACGATTGTTTTCGCATCCCTCCAGTAAGTCGCGGTGCAGCATATACCCTGACCAGATACGTAGTTCACTTCCACTTCCCCAAACTGGAATTATTCCCCAGTAGAGTAACGGACAACTGAAGCTCCTAAACTCAATTTCTCTCAAGACAGAGACCAACATTCCCTAGCAAAGTCCTCCTCAACAACAGGTATACGGGTTCCCACGAAGGAATCTCTTATGCGACCAACACCTCTTCGGATGGCATCTTTTAAGCCCATCTCTGACGATTCTCCGTCACATCCAGGATGGCATCTTTAAGCCCACCTCCGACAATCTTAAATCCTCGACCTCCAAATGGCATCTGTAAGCCTATTCCCGATATCACAAATCAAGTATCACTTCATACGAGTGCAAATTTCTGGGCACTCTAGTGTTCAATCATCTTCCACCTTCAGATCACGAAAGGCAGACGAGTCAATCTACATCTTCAGGTTTAAGAAGATTAAACAGGGGCAGCTGTTGTACCTCAAAATTTTCCCTCCCATATTTCTCAACACATGGCAAGTGAGGTCCCCAAATTGCTCAAGGAAGTTCAAGAGTTGACCAGACAAACTCTCTCCTAAGGCAGTATACCTCAAATTAGGGTTTCCATATTTATAAAAATATGTGAGCCACCAAGGACTCAAATTCTCACCATTGTCCTAATATGTTCTCAAGATCATCCATGTAAAGTTTCAAGCCTTGCAGAAGAAGTTTGCTCAGTCAATTGCTCAAATGCTTGAAATTCAACTATGTTAGGTCAAAAGTCAACTGTGGCCCACATACAGTCAAACTTCAATGTTTTAGGTAAAAATCATCATTTTGAAGTATTATTCATCATTTTATCAAGGGTTGATCATGATTCCTAAAGGATTGCTCATAATTCATCAAAACCCAAAAGTTGCTAAATTAGGGTTTTATAGGAAAATTCAACTCAACTTTGACCAAGCATAACTTTCTCATACTTTATCAGAAATGACCCATCCAAAGCTCATTTTGAAGAGGATGCAATTCCCTACAATTAAACTTCATCCCACAATTCCAAAATATGCACTCACAAAAAGATATGAATTTTAACATTATAGGCCCTTTTGAAAAGTCAACAAAAACACATTTTGGGTCAAAGCTTCATACATGAACATGGAAGACTCAATTGAGATGATACCAAAAGTTTTGCTTAGAGGATATCCTAAGATTTCTAAAAAGTCCAAGAACACCTCTCTAGGGTCAAAAATGAGAGAGTTATGCATTGGCCAAGTTGACCATTTTTGCAAAATTGTCAAAAGTCAAATGTGCTCAAGTTAGCATTTTTTGCTAAATGGGCCCAACTGTTTATGCTTGCACCTCAATTATAATGTGGTCCACGACTCAAATGTTCACTCACACATTATGTGCTTCATTTTTCAATTTATTTTGATTTTTCATTAATTAAAAAGTGGATTAAATCAAATAAATGATGAAAATTAACAAAGATATGATTTGATTTGTTTTTTTTTTACAGATTAGCCATCAAGATATGCCGAGTTTACATGATCAAATCGAATCAAGCACAATTGGTACAAGAAAGGCATGATTTGGATCAATATAGAAACATATCATACAACTTGAAAATCAAATCAAATCTTGGATAAATGCAAAGATTCATGCCAAGTTTGTTAACCTAATTCGTTCTAGGTTATATAATGAAGCTTTCTAGATCAAAAAATAGGGGTTAGAGGTCGTGTAAAGCACAAAACAAAACTGAAAAATTCAAAGAAGCGTGGGAGTGGGTTTTCATTCCACAGGATATCTCAAGCCCTCCTAGCCATTCCAATCGCTTGCTAGACATCTCAGGAAGCTACCAGAATCCTTTGCAAGCTTCAACACGCCCAGAAACACGCTCAACACCTCATGTTGTTTGCAAGCTTTTTCAAATTTGATTATTGCAATTTACGCATCATTAGCACTTTTGATTGTTATATTCATGTTTTTCATCCTGTTTGCAAGCTAACTATGCCATTTAATTGCATTTTTGATGCATGTACGTGATATTGTCATTGCTAGGGTTTCTATATTCGTTTTAGGGTTTTTTAATGCCGGCAAAATTAGGCCTTGATTCTAGTGCCATGATACTCATGAGGATGAGACGAGTTGATTGGTACCAGTACTTTTCATTTATCTTGCTCATATGAAATTTTGAAGATGAACATGGTTATACCTACAGTGAACGTATGTAGGTAAAAGTCTTGTTTTCTAAGGCGACGGTCCAAGGAAGAAGATGAGGCGTGGCAGTCATTGGTTGGCTGGTTTAAATTTTTGCGCATTTTCTGAATATATTGTTTGATTTGATTATATTGTTTTGCTTCTATTATATGAACAACAAGAACGCGTGGCACAGCTGGCAAGCAAGCGTTGGAATTGAGCATGAGGACCTTGGTTCAATCCCAGGTCCTAACCTTTGCTTTGTATTATTTTTCTTCATATGATCAGGTGCACTACCATTCCATGTGTCCACCCTGCAGCTCAAAGATCTGACCATCAGATTCATCAGCAAGCCAGATCCAACGTGCCAGCAATGAAGGTCTACCATGCTACTCAAGTCAACGCCCATAGCAGATCCAGCGTTGACCAGGCTTAATGCTTATTTGGGCCAAGAAAATCATATTTGCACCCCCAGCATGCTATTCAACACAGGCCCATCTCTTCACTTTTTTATTTCTTCTGATTTTTTTAATTCTTTTATTATTTTCCTTAATTATTTTAATTAACAAATAAATCACTTTCTTTATTTTTTTTATAAAAAATCATAAGATCAAGAAATCATAAAAATTAGAATTAGGTTTTTTTTATCAAATTTAATTCTGTTAATTAATTAGATTAATATCAAAACTAGGGTAACTTTAATTTATTTTTTTTTACAATTAAAATTCAATTAGAAAATTAGGTTACCTTTGATTTAATTTTTCTTTCTTTCTCAAATAAAAATACAAAAAATTATTTTCAAAAATTAACATTAATAGAACTTAGGATTTTCTTTTAATTTAATTATTCATTGTTTTCGCAAATAACAAAACATGACAAAAAAACATTTTTCTTTAATAAATCGCATGTAGGATTAGTCAAAGGGTCAAAACCCTAATCGTCTCGTATTTAATTCGCCGCGCGCTTGTTAATTATTTTGCCAATATTTTGTAATTGTTTATGGTTTGTAATAGTTAACTTAGAGTTTTTATTGACTGTTTAAATCCCCAATTTTTTGGTTATGTAATTAATCCCCCTCCCCGAAGCCTTGTAATAGCGTAGGTTTATTTTCTCGTATTTTTAATTCCTGCAAACATTTAACTATCTAGATGTATGCTAATAGGATTGTATGGCAAGAATGCATGACAAAATTAACACGGTTAGAAAACCCTAATGTGCAAAGATAAATAACTGAAACAAATCACTCGCACATATCACTCTTAGGGTATACTCTCACTTCGGTTGCCTTCGATAAACGATCACTAATCATAAGGTGTCTTAGTGGTGGCCCTCCTGTCTAAAAAAGATCAAATGTCCCATTCGAATGTTGCCTCAGAAATGTTGCCTCGGAAATGTTGCCTCGAATACGATCTTAAGACTCTAGGGTTACTACTATGGTGTCCTAATATTTCTTTAGTGATTGTACGTCCCTTTCGAATTGACCCTTACAAACTCCAACGATGGTGTTACCTATTTCTCAATAGTAGGATAGCACTATCTAAAGGAAACAAGAATAGAAACGATCTTTTTCCGAGTAGGTAGAATCTTAAGTACTTGCTCAATCAAAACTTTTTACACCATACACTTTCAAACAAAATTTTCAAAATACTTCGTCACACCCTTGAGGACAGAAACAAGGGTTATCACGAAGTAAAACAAAACTTTTCAAAACAAGCACACACAAGCAATTTGAAAAATGAGCAAGTACCAAGAGCCCATGGAAAACCATGGATAGAAAGGGTGCTAACACCTTCCCTTTCTATAATCTACCCCCCGTACTCAAAATCTTGAAAAAGGATTTTTTTTTTGTACTTTTTTCCTTTTTGATTGGATGAAATAAAAGCTGGTGGCGACTCTTGCTTACCGCGACTTTTTGCGAATAAAAAACGTAAAACGCAAACCAGTATTAAACAGTCGGTTCTGCCGCCGTATCACACTTCCTCCCTCAGCTTTGATACTTCGGTCGTCTTCTTCTTGATTGTGATCTTCATCTGGTGGGATATCAGAAGCTTGGACCTGTTTAGGAGGATCTTTGAACCTTCTCCCCATGTTAAGGATACCTGTCGATTTCCTAGTCTTTTTCTTCTTGGCGATGAGAGCCATCAATTATTTTTGCCCCTTGGCTAAGTTCAGGAGCGTCTCTTGGAATTAGGAGTTTTGAACTTGAATGTCTTTTATGGTTTGTTCAAGAGCCATCTTTTACTGAAATAAGCAGCAAAAAGATGAGAAAACCTGTCTTGGGAAATACCTGCTATGTAATGACATGCATGATATGTGGATGCAATGTTTTCAAGGATCTCACTGGATAAACAAAAGGAAATGTTAGAAGTTGAGTCTCGCTATAGATTTGACTGAAGAACTTTGCATCTTTAAATGCCCTTTTATGAGAATAAAGATCACCATGTCAAGTGGGTCCTAGCCTTTGACTCAAAAGAACATACTTTGGTCTTTGACGACATCTGGTTAGAGGAAAAAAAATCCTCTTGCCCTGGTTTTGAGTTAAACCACGAATTAGAAAAGTATGAAATAGCTCTATTTCTATTTCGCGGGGCAACCCACATTGATGTAATGAAAGTGATGGACATATGACAATAACAGAACACCTCGAATAATCAACTTGTTTTCCAAGAAGAGTCTCTCGAAATCTTCCCCCTTGTTTTTTCCATCAATTTCACTTAAAAACCCTAAAATTCATAAACCCTAAACCTTTTTAACAAACCTAATTCTTTTCAAAACCAATTTTTTTATAAACCCTAATCAAATTAGGTTTTAGGTTTTTATTTAATTAGTCAATTTTTTTCTTAATTAAAATTAATTAGACATTTTTAGGTTTATTTATTTAATCATCAAAAAACCTTTTTGTCAAGAAATCGCTGAAAAAACATTGTTCGTATTTTATTATTCTTATATTCTTTTTCACGTAGTTTATTATTCTTGCATTTTTTCGTTATTGTAACTGTTTTCCGGGATGTAATAGTAAGTAGGGTTTACTTTCCCGCATTCTCTTACTTATGTACCTCTCCTAAAGCAATGTAATAGTCTAGGTTTTATATTTCCGCTTTTACTTTTCGCACCTTTACGGTTTTTTTTTCTATATTATTGATGTTAGTAATTAGGTCTTGTATGTCAAGATAATAACGAATCGATAGAAATACCTAATTTCAAGATTAAATAAATGAAAACAACACACTTCACACACTCACACCTCTAGGGTAACCTCCCTTGTCACTTTGGAAAATAGTTATGTCCCTTGAACATGGGGATGCTTTAGCAAAGTCCCTTAATATAAAGATCATAGTCCCTCGATGACCCTTCGACGTTGTCTTTCAGTATATGATCTAGTCCCTTAACGAAAATTGCTAAAGCATCCTTATGAGTTACCTTCAATGACTGTACGATGACCCACGCCTGTCCTTTCACATCCAACGATATGTCTTCCTACTAAATAATGGTACAAATAGCACTATCTAAAGAAGGAAGGAAATACAATAATGACCTTGAGTAGGGTAGATCTTAATCGCTTGCTCACAAAAAACAAAACATTTTCTCACAATCGCACTTTTTAATAAACATTTTCAAACAAACACTTTGTACGCATTCTCGAGGACATATATGAGAATCATTACATAGTCAGCCTTACAATTGGCATTTTCAAAATATTTTCAAACACACAACACAAAGCAATTTTCAAAAGTGACCTAAGCGATTAAGAGCCCGTAGATAACTACGGATGAAAAGGATGCTAAAACCTTCCCTTTTCATAACCTAACCCCAGAACTCAAAATCAAAAAAGGTATTTCCTGTTCTTTTCACCCTTTCCTTATTGGATAAAAGAAAAGTCGATTGAGACTCTTTCTATCTCCAACATTTGCGATAAAACGCAAAACCAAGTCAGTTCTCCCACTGTATTACAGAACTAGCGACTCTGCTAGGGATGTTACTTAAAAGAGGGGTTACCTTAGAGTTAGATCACTTAAAATTGTTTGCTTTGTCTACTTTATCTTTATTGGGTTGCTCGGGTTTACTTTTCTCGTAAAGATCCTAAACCCGGATCTGGGGACCTTAGGTAAGTAGTTATAGATCATGGAAATTTTACAGCATATACCGATATGGTTGAAGTGATGGCTATGTTAGTGTGACACTTTGGTTTGTACTGGTGTCCCTTGAGTCAGTCAAGGAGAATACTAGGTTGCCGTATGGTTTCATAAGCATTAACTGACCTTTAGAACCTTAATTGACCCACCTTAGCCATTAGAAGGTAGTGAGATGGCCAACTTTGGTGTAGTCCAAAGTTGGTTGATACTCGATACTATGCTCATTGAGATTCTACTCTCAGGATATTTCGATGGTAAGTCAGTTGCATTGATGAAACAATTCCTGCAAGAAAGATCGGTGATATGAGACTCCTAGAACCTTCTTACTATTCTTAGGACAAGTTGAGCCAACTGAACTTCAAGAGGGTACTTACCTACGAATCCCATGAAAGCCTTAAACCTAAGGATCTTGTGTGCTTTATTTGTGTTTGTTATCTGTTCAAATATGAAATCCTGACATCATACCATAGCATTTTATTAACCATTTCAAGGATCTCAAGGGGCTGTGATGCAAGTTTATCATGAACCAGACGTCTAGCTACAAATCATTTTCTGATATAATTTCGGGCAAAGAGGTTTAAAAACTACTTCCAAGGGTGGGTGTTGAACCCACACCCTTAGCTCTTTCAGCCAACACCTTCACCATTGCGCCAAGCGCGCACTTGTGTACAAGGGAAGGGATCAGTAAGCTTTGTACGTTAACCTGCAAAAAAATCCGAAATTATGAAAAAAAGAGTCACAAAAGGCAGGGATCAAACCCACACCTTGATATAGGAAAGCCTTAGCGTGTGCATTTTAACCATTAGGGTGGTTATACATCCATTATTATCAGTGAATCAAAATATATATAAAACAAAGACATTGTATGGACAGAAGAGGCGTCGGAGCCCTAGCTCCAGTCGTCTTCTTCAGTGAGTCTTTTTCATATTCCGGCAAAATAAGCATTGTTAGAGATCCAAGGGTACCCTACCCCCTTAAAGTCAACTCTGCGAATTCAATGGGAGTGGTATTTTAGGCTAATTCGCGCTAGTTTGATAGGTACAATGAAAATTATCCAAATCGGTATGAACATGGTAGTTCATGTTTCCGATAGCATGGGATCCCTGCAATGATCTGATCTTGTACTAACACATCTTAGAAACACGTTGATCTCATTAGTATGCCTTGAAAGAATATGAAAACTGAAATATAAATTTGCAAAAAATAATGAGATCGGAGATGTATGTGTGCGAGTTTTGTGAGCTTTGGATCATCAGGTTTGATCCATATTTACCCTATACCTCTTCAGAGATCGATTGGGAGGATTGGAAAGCTTTGGAAACGGATACAACTAGGGTTCTAAGATTTCTCTAGTTTGAATGATCTTTGATTTTTTGGATGGGTTTTTGTGCAAGATTTTTCGTGTCTTGTTATGTCTGAAGACATGGAATATATAGCATGCAATTAGGTCAAATATTTGTGGACCTGGACCTTGTAAGAAAAGCCCAACTTTTATCTTATTTATTTTGACTTTTAAAATAAATAAAAACCAAAATAAATAGAATAAAGAGATCAAGGGGTGCATGAAGTAATTCAAGGGTTCATATGAAGTGTATAACATGCATGGACCTTGAACTATAAGCCCACTAGCCTAAAAATTCAAGTTTGGTCACTTTTGGTTTCATGCATTTTTCTCAAAAATTTCTAACTTGCACTAATCATAACTCTCTCAATTTTCATCATTAGAATGTGATCTTTGACTTTTTGTAAACCTCAAGATGTCCTATATAATATCTATGTTGATCATTTTTGAATTTTAAGACTTTATCTTAATATAAGTTTCCTTGACAAAAAGTGTCTTTTTGTTGACTTTTGAAATGACATATAATGTTTTGGCCCATATCTCTCAAATTAAGCATTTTTTAGACTTGATCTTAGAGTGTCAAAGTTATAGAGAATTTAATTTCCTTCAAGATGAGCTTTATTTGAGGAAAATATGATGAAGCATGTGAAAGTTATGCTTGGTCAAAGTTCAGTTGATTTCTCCGTAAGAAAACCCTAATTTGGCAACTTTTGACTTTTGATGATTTGAGAGTTTTCTTGATGAATCATGATCAAACCTTGATCAAATGATGAATATGACTTCAAAAACTTGATGTTGACCAAAAATATTTAGGTTTGACTGTATGATGACCACATTTGACTGTTTTTGTCTAATACAGTTGATTTGCAGTCATCTGAGCAATTGACTGAGCAAACTTGTGATGCAATGCATGAAATTTGATATGAGCATTCTTGGAGCCATATAAGAGACCATGAAACCCACTTGAGGCATCATAAACCCAATATTACTTGAGAAATACAAAACCTTAATTGTAGGTCAGTTGCTTAGGAGGATAATTTGTCTGATCAATTCTTGAGTACCCTTGAGCAAATGAAAACCCTAGGATAATGAGGAGATAACTTGAAAAATGAGAGGGAAAATTTGAGGTAAAACACCAATGCTTGCTTATCCATTTCTTCCAGGATAGTTTAACTGGTGTTGCTTTAAAGTGGTATATGGGATTGGACAGTAGCAACATTTGCACCTTCAATGATTTGGGTTAAGCTTTTATCAAGCAGTTTAAGTACAACATCTTTATGGCACCTGACCGTGACCAATTGAGAATGATGGCTTAGAAAGATAAGGAGTCATTCAAAGAGTATGTGCAGAATTGGTGCGAATTTGCTGCCCAAGTGTTACCCCTGATGGAAGAGCAAGAAATGACCAAAGTCTTCCTGAAAACCCTTGGACCATTTTATTATGAAAGGATGGTTGCCAGTGCGCCAAGTAATTTCACTGAGATGGTAAGTGTGGGTGTTCGTCTAGAAGAAGCTATTAGGGAAGGACACTTGACAAAAGACAAAGGAACAAATAAATCATCATAGGGGTTTTATATAAAGAAAGAAAGTGAAACAAATTTTGTCGTTGAGGAAAGGAAGTTTAGACCATATAAAAGACGTCATCAACACCAACAACAAGTTACTTCTGTAACTTCAGTCGTCAATGTAGATCCGACTATTGTTGCCTATCAGAGAGCACCGTCTCAAGGTAATCAAGGGTAAGGTCGGAAGACAAAGGCTTTTGACCCTATTCTAATGATTTATGCAGAGTTGCTTTTTTGCTTTGATTCAGAAGAAATTGGTGCAGACTAGACCTCCCCCTTCTATACCTTCACCTTTACCATGGTATTGCAAGGCGGATAAGACTTGTGCTTTTTATCAAGGATCCCCAAGGAAAAACATTGAAAATTGTTATCCCTTGAAGTCTGAAGTGCAGAAGATGGTAAGATCCGGTCTCCTGTCTTTTAAAGATGTTGGTCCCAACGTGAAAGATTATCCACTACCCAAGCATGGAGGTGGAAATGTTATAAATATGGTTGTTGGTTGTCCTGGGGACTTCTAGATTTTTTATATCAACCTGGTTAGAGGTGATTTAGTGAAGATGCATGTTGATCTCTGTGATTTAGCTATTATACACATGACCATGTTGGTTGTAGTATTTGCAAAACATATATCCATGGATATGATAAAGTGAGGGTTGATCTTCAAGAAATGAAGGATGAAGGTCTTATCCACATAATCAGACTGAGGTATGAATATGAAGAAGATGTGAATATTGTTTATGGATGTCTCAGTGAATTCCAGATTTTTGATGTGAATACATGAATGATGATCTGGTACAGCTGCACGCTACATTTTGTCACATGGATGGCCAAGAAGAACATCATTATGGGTCATGTCATATTTGCTATAGGGATTCTCGAGGTTGTCCTATCGTAAGAAGAGGTGTTCAATTGTTGTTAGATAATGGTACTATCAGAATAACAGGCAACACAGAGGATTACAATGAAGTTTAATGTGATTGAAGATTACTCTGTTGAGGCCATGTCTGATGATGAATATGTTTCTTCTGATGAGTTCTTTTCTTTTGATGAAGATATGTTCTCCAGTAATGATTATGCGAAGCCTAAATATTTTGAAGAAGTGGGGGTGAATTTCATTGTGCCGTGTTTTGGTGTTCCCACTCTTATAGAGGTTAAGTACCATAGCAAGCCCATTGTTGCTCCCTTGGTTATTTGTCTATCTGGTCATGTCACATATGAATCAGACAAAGTTGTTCCCTACAAGTACAATGTAACTATCCTGGAAGATGGAGTGGAAATTCCTATTCAACCTTTGTCCCATATCGAGAATATTGTTAAAGCTAGTCGGCAAACCCGCAGTGGTCGTGTCTCTACCCCTACCTTTCGAGGAGATGTTAATTCTGATAAAAAGGTTGTTGAGAATATTGAACCTAAGAAAATGGTAGAAGAATCTAGTGTCACTGCCTTGGAAAAGGATGTGGATGACTTGTTGAAAATCATCAAGATGAGTGATTACAAGATTGTGGATCAGTTGTTGAAAACTCCATCAAAGATTTCTATTCTAGTCTTGCTAATGAACTCTTATGCTCATCGGGAATCTCTTATGAGAGTATTGGATCAGGCTTTTATTGAAAGTGATATGTCTCTGGATCAGTTCAGCAGTGTTGTGGGGAATATTACATCTTGTAATAATCTGAGCTTTTGTGATGACGAGTTGCCTGATGAAGGAAGAAACCATAACCTGGATCTCCATATTTCCATGAATTATAATAATGAATCTTTTTCCAATGTTCTGATTGACAATGGGTCTTCTTAGAATGTCATGCCAAGAAGTACGCTCATGAATCTTAAGTACCAGGGAGCTCTCATGTGCCCAAGTGGCATTATAATCAAAGCTTTTGATGGTTCGAGAAAGTCTATCATTGGAGAAGTAGATTTACCTATTCACATAGGTCCACACTTATTCCATATTACCTTTCAGGTTATGGGCATCTTCCCCACCTATAGTTTTTTATTAGGACGACCATGGATCCATGAAGCAGGAGCTATTACTTCAACCTTGCACCAAAAGCTGAAATTTGTTCGTGAAGGAAAGGTAGTCATTGTGAATGGTGAGCAAACTCTGTTGATATCTCATTTTTCTTCCTTTAGCATTGTAGAAGCTAATGAAGTCGTTGTTGGAACTCAATTCCAATCTTTGTCTACTGACAATATAAGGAAGAATGAGAATTATATCGCCTCATTTAAGGATGCACAACAAGTAGTGCAGAAAGGCCCTAGCAAGGTGTGGGGGAAGATTATTAATCCTTTTGTAAACAAGAATGGCACCGGTTTGGGTTTCTCCATGGAGAAATAAGTTATGAAGCCTAAGTCCTCTTTGAGTAAATATCAATATATCTTTCACAGTGCAGGCTATCCTCATCCAATTACTCCAAGGATCAACGCTATTCTCAAAGATGAATCAGAGCAAGAGATGTCGAACTTCGTGACGCGTGGAGTCAGAGTCCAGAATTAGATCACTGTTGATGTTTCTTCTTGCATTCACATTTCAAAGTAATTTGTTTTTGTTTTTCTTTTTAAAAAAATCTTTCACTCTGCCCAAGGTGAAAGTATTGATTATGTATGGGCATATTTGTTGCTTTGATTTTTAAAATCATTAATAAAAGTTGTTTTTGATTCCCGAGTTATGTCTTTATTTTCTTCTTTTTCTTGGAAAATGGTAATCAGAAAAAGTCTTTCGAAATAAATAATAACTGTAAATAAATTTGCATAACCACTTGTTACATGTGTCAGTTTCTAAAATCAATCATAAACATATGTGAAGATTAATTAAAAAAACATTGAGTACAATGACCTTGCACCCTCTACCAACTTTGAATATCTTGTGTATATGGCTAAAGAAGAATAATATGATGATATCCCAGAAGAGGTTTCACAGTTGCTTCAGCACGAGGAAAGTACCATTAAGCCGTATAACGATTCGTTGGAGATCATTAACTTGGGTTTAGAGTAAGATCCAAAAAAAGTCAAGATTGGGGAACTTCATCATTCCGATGTAAAAAGAATGTTGATTGAATTGTTTAAAGAGTATGTAGATATCTTTGCTTGGTCTTATCAAGACATTCCTGGTTTGGATACTGATATTGTGGAACATTATTTGTCGTTAAAGCCAGAATGTCCACCAATCAAGCATAAGCTGTGAAGAACTGATCCTGATATGGCAGTGAAGATTAAAGAAGAAGTTTTAAAACAAATTGATGTTGGTTTACTTGTGACATCAGTATACCCTTAATGGATTTCCAATATTGTTCCAGTACCAAAGAAAGATGGAAAAGTCTGCATGTGCGTCGATTATAGAGATTTAAACAAAGTCGGTCCAAAAGATGACTTTTCGTTGCCCCATATTGATATGTTGGTTGACAGTACAACAAAGTTCAAAGTGTTTCCGTTCATGGATGGATTTTCCTGATACAATCAAATCATAATGGCCTCTGAGGACATGGAAAAAACAATGCTTATCACACCCTGGGGAACATTCTGTTATAGAGTGATGCCCTTCGGGTTGAAGAATGCTGGTGCAACTTACCAGAGGGCTATAACAACCTTATTCCATGATCTGATGCATAAGGAAATTCAGGTATATGTTGATGATATGATCGTCAAATGTCAGACTGAGGAAGGGCATATAGAAGATTTGTTGAAATTGTTTCAATGTTTTAGGAAATATCGTCTTCGCTTGAATCCAAATAAGTGTACTATTTGTGTTCGTTCAGGAGAGTTGCTAGGTTTCGTTGTCAGCCAAAAAGGAATTGAAGTTGATCCTGATAAAGTTAAGGCATTTCAACAAATGCCTGCACCAAGAACTGAAAATCAAGTTAGAGGCTTCCTTGGACGTTTAAATTATATTTCCAGATTTATTTCCCATATGACTGCAACATGTGAGCCAATCTTCAAGTTGTTGAAGAAAGATCAAGGTTGTGTATGGCCGGATGATTGTCAAATGGAATTTTAAAGTACTAAAGAGTATCTGCTTGAACCTCATATCTTTCTCCCTCCCTTTGAAGGAAGACCATTGATTATATATCTAACTGTGTTACATAATTCCATGGGCTATATTTTTGGACAACAAGATGAAACGGGAAGGAAAGAATATGTCATTTATCATCTCATCAAGAAGTTTACTGATTGTGAGTCACAGTATTCTATACTGGAAAAAATATGATATGCTTTGGCCTGGGCGGCAAAGTGATTGTGGAAATATATGTTGAATCATACTACTTAGTTAATTTTCAAAGTGGATCCAATTAAGTATATTTTTGAAAAGCATGCTCTCACTGGAAGAATTTCCCGTTGGCAGATGTTGTTGTCTGATATATATGATATTGAATACCATACTCAGAAGGCTATAAAAAGCAGCATGTTGGCAGAATATCTTACTCACCAACCAGTTGATGATTATCAGTCTGTTAAATATGATTTCCTTGATAAGGATGTGATGTATTTGAAAGCCAAGGATTATGGTGAACCTTTGCCTAAGGAAGGTCCTAATCCTAAATCCCGGTGGGGTATGGTGTTTTATGGAGCCGTAAATGCTTAGGGAAAAGGAATTGGTGTTGCAATTATCACTCCCCACGAGTCACATGTCCCTTTTACTGCAAGGTTGGAATTTGATTGTACCAATAATATGGCAGAGTATGAAGCTTGTATCATGGGTCTTGAAGAGGCTATAGATATCATAATCAAAATTCTAGATGTATATGCTGACTCAGCTTTGGTAATAAATCATATTAAAGGAGAATGGGATACTCGCCACGTTGGTTTGATTCCCTATAAAGATTATGCAAGAAGATTATTACCTTTCTTCAATAAAATTGAATTCCATCATATTCCCATAGATGAGAATCAGATGGCATATGCTTTAGCCACTTTGGCTTCTATGTACCAAGTAAATTCTTGGAACGATGTACCTCAGATCACGGTTCGACATCTGGATAGGCCAGCTCATGTTTTTGCGACAGAGGGGACGTCAGACAAAAAACCTTGGTATTATGATATCAAGCACTTTCTCCAGACTCAGGAATACCTGTTTGGTGCATCGAACAAAGATAGAAAGACATTGAGAAGGTTGGAAGGTAGCTTTTTCCTCAATGAATATGTGTTATACAAAAGAAATTATGACATGGTCTTGCTCAGATGCGTGGATAGAGACGAAGCGAACATGTTAATGCATGAGATTTATGAAGGTTACTTTGGTACTCGTGCCAATGAACATTAGATGGCAAAAAAGATGCTTAGGACAGGTTACTAGAATGGAATCTGACTGTTACAAATTTGCGAAGAAGTGCCATAAGTGTCAGATTTATGCTGACAAGACTCATGTGCCTCTGACGCTTCTCAATGTTATTTCTTCCCCGTGGCCTTTTTCTATGTGGGGTATTGATATGATCAGAATGATTGAACCAAAGGCATCGAATGGACATCGTTTCATATTGGTGGCAGTTGATTACTTCACCAAGTGGATGAAAGCAACTTCCTAAGCTAATGTCACCAAGTAGGTGGTAGTACGCTTTATCAAGAACAATCTTATATGTCGGTATGGTGTGCCAAGCTGGATTATCCCTGACAACGGATCAAATTTGAACAATAAGATGATGACAAAACTTTGTGAAGAATTCAAGATTGTCTGTCATAACTCGTATCCTTACAAGCCTAAGACGAATGAAGTTTTTGAAGCTGCTAACTAAAACATTAAGAAGATCATCCAAAAGATGGTTGTTACCTATAAAGGATTGGCATGAGATGCTCCTTTTTTCTTTGCATGGATATCATACATTCGTCCTCACTTCAACAAGGGTAACCTCATTCTCTCTTGTGTATGGTACGGAAGCAGTGCTCCTTGTCGAGGTTGAGATTCCCTTTTTGCGTGTGATAATGGGAACCAAATTGTAAGAGGCTGAATGGGTCCAGAATAGGTTTGACCAATTGAATTTGATTTAATTAAAAAGAATGATGGCTTTGTGTCATGGTCAGTTATATCATAAATGAATGAATAAAGCTTTTGATAAGCAGGTCAAGCCTCGTGAATTCAGAGAAGGCGACCTCGTGCTCAGAAAAATCATGTCTTTTAACACTGATTCTAGGGGCAAGTGGACTCTCAATTACGAAGGCCTGTATGTTATCAAGAAAGCCTTCTCTGGCGGTGCATTGATTCTTGAAACTATGGATAGCAAGGAGTTCCCATGTCCCATGAATGTTGACGCAGTCAAGAAACACTTCACCTAAAGAAATAAAAGAACATCTCGTTAAGTTGAAAACCCGAAAGGGTGCTTAGGCAAAAAAGAGCGTCTCGGTAGGCTGAAAACTTGAAACATCGGTCTAGGCAAAAGTAAGAGACACAAACAGAATAAATTTTCCCGGTAGATTGAAAACCCGCTAGGGAAACCTAGGAAAAAGTTAGGGATTTCTTGGCAAGTAACTACGCCAGACAAGATCTGATCATTGAAGCAATAATCTTCTCGGATCCTCATCACGTTGCAACTGAAGTCCCCTCCCAGGAGTTCAAAGTTGTTAGGGAGAATAGTTGTCATTGTATTTCAATGTATCTTTTCCATATATTTACCATTTTCCAAACTTTGTAATCATCCATGGAGTCTCCCCATTCGCAGACTACCATTCTATTAATAAAGTTTGAGCCTTTATCTAATTCTTTGTAGTTCTTATTTTATTCTGTTTGCAAAGATTTCATTTATTATTGATAGTAATTTTCAAAACAAAAAGATTTAATAATAAAAATGTTTTTTGAAAAGAATTTACAAATTACTTTTTACTTCAGATTTTGTGATTCAAGTAGAACAAAAGTAGTGATTCTAAGGATGGACGAACTTCGAAGTTTTGAAAAATATTCTCCAAGAAAGATATCCCGGAATCACTCTTGCTTATATGCGCATAGTCCACTTATATTTCATTCTTTGGATAACTGGATTTCATTCCAATCAATATTTGGTGTAATGTTGGGCATGTGATCTCATTTTCCTCAGTTAAGTCTTGGTTCAGATTTTTCTCCAGGTTGATTATTTAGGTTTGCATGGTTTGATACCTCTATCCCATGTTCCCCATCCAGGTGGTGATCAGGAAAAAATTGAAAAAGCTAAGAAACCTTTGCTCACCTCATGGAGTTCTCTTTCCCTTTGTGAGTTGAGAATTGATGTAGAATCTTATGCAGAGCATTCCTCCCTTCAGTTATGACTATGTTGTTGTTATGTGCTTCCTAAGTAGCTAGACAAGGGCAGTATCTTTTCTAAGAAGCGTTGGAATAGCTGTCAGCTTTTTGGGTTTTCTCTCGCCAAGTGTTGAGTTTGATTTAAAATCCCCATAAATTTCACTTCCTGCTACGTTGTTAACTTCTTAGATCCCCAAATGAAGCTGAGATGTGCTTCTCTCTGAAAGTTGTTATCCCCATGAAGTTTCATAATTTCTCCCCAGAGAAATTTTCACATCCATTACTCTTGATATCGAGGAATGTATTTAGGCTCTCCTCGATGATGTGGTGTTGTTTTCCCCATTGAAGTCAGTTTGGAATCCCCAGTTGGAGTCTAGACGATATGGTGTTATCTTCCCTAGAGAAGTCTGTATAATATTCCACGGTGAAGCCTAGAAGAGGGTGTTATATCCCTGCAACTCTATTGTTTTATTGCTATCGGATTATGTTGTGATTATTTTCAAACTATGTTTCTTCCCAGTGGAGTCAAGTCGTGAAGTAGAACTTTATTTCCTCAATTTGGTGCTTACTCTCTTATGGAATCTTAATCCTGGATATGATTTAGCCGAGTGTTAACTTTACCCAAGTTGGTTTTGTCTGGTTATTCCCAGTGTTGTATGTATGTTTTGTCAGCATATAAATGATAACATTCATACATACATAATGCATAGTTGAATTAAAATTCATTACTCATTTGCATTCATTGATGTTTTTGTTGGCATATTACCCTCTTTGCAAAGTTATGTTACCATATCTCTAATAGATTGTTAACCTTAAGCTGAAAGTGTATATATTTTGAATTTCCCCACTGAGTTATCCCTCGTGGAAGAATTTTGTTTTAGCATTCCTATTCAACTCAATATCTGGATGGAATGTGATCCACGTCTGAGCTTATTCCTCATTGGGTGCTGTCTTGGTTAACTGTTTCACTCCGGTCTATTCCTGGTTTGAATTTATGGTCTCCGACAACATTGTTATTTTGATTTCTACAGGATTTGAGCCCTGGTTCAAGAATGTACATTTATTTTACACAAGAAGACTTTATTACCTCAGTAGGAATGTATTGACACTTCCCCAAAAAGTCATAATTCATTTCCCCATAGCGTTATTGCGATACTCTTCGTAAAGAGCAAGTGGCATGTATCCTTATTTGAGCAACCTGTACTTCTCCAGTAAGTCTGTTAATTCCAGAGAAGATGTTTACTCATGTAATATGGTGATAGAACTAACTTAGTTTTGCTTTTATCGCAAATGTTGCAGATAGCTAGAGTCGCCATGACTTTTCTTTTATCCAATAAGGAAAGGGTGAAAAGAACAGGAAAGACCTTGAGATTTTTGAGTTCGGGGGGTAGGTTATGAAAAGGGAAGATGTTAGAACCCTTTTCATCTGTAGTTATCTACGGGCTCTTAAACGCTAGCTCACTTTGTTTGAAAATGCTTTGTGTTCTTGTGTTTGAAAATATTTTGAAATTTTCCCATAGTTAGGCAACTCTGTAATGATTCTTGTATTGGTTAAGAATGCGTACAAAGTGTTCATTTGAAAATATTTTGAAAGTGTGACAGTGAGAAATATTTTTGTTTTGAAAAATGTAAGCAAGCGGTTAAGAACTATCTACCTACTCAGGGTCTTTTGTATTATTTTCCTCCTCCTTTAGATAGTGCTATCCTACCATTAGTTAGTAGGAATCCCTATCGTTGGATGTGAAGGGACAGGTGCGGGTCATTGTACAGTCATAAAGGCAACTCGTAGGGGAGCTTTAGCAATTTTATCGTAAGAGAATAGATTGTTTATCGAAGGCGCCATTCGAAAGGGTCGTCGAGGAACTACGATCTTTTTAATTGAGGGACAGTGCTAAAGCGTCCCCATGTTCGAGAGACATAACTGTGTTTCCGAAGGTAACAAGTGAGGTCACCCTAGAGGTGCAAGTGTGAAAAGTGATTTGTTTTCAGTTTATTTATCTTGAAATTAGCTTTTTCTATGATTGTTTTAATCTTGCCATACAAACCTTATTAGCATACATCTAACAGTTATATACAAGGCACAAAAATATAAGTGCAGAAAAGGAAAATCCTATGCTATTAAAAGGCTTCGGGAATGGGGGTACAAATAATAAAATGGGGGGGGGGGGGGGGGGGGGGGGGTGGGGGGGGGGGGGGGAAGTAAAACCCTAATTAAAATATACAAACCGTAAATATGTACATAATTGGGAACAAACGCGAAAGTAATAAAATACGCGAAAGTAAAAGGAAAATGAAAAGGAAATCGTCTTGTGATTTTTGATAGAAAAAAGATTGATGATTAACCTAATGACCTAATTGATTTTAATTAGTTATAAATAAATTGGTTGATTAAACTAATCAAACCCTAAAAATCTAAGTTAATTTTAATTTAATTAAAAAAGGGTTAATGAAAGAAAACCTAAAAAACTAAATTGGGGTTAATTAAATACAGACCTAAAAATTAATTAGGGTTTGTGAAGATGTTAGGGTTTTGAAAAGAAGTTTTTTTGTAAAAAAAAAATAGGGAAAGGAAAGAGTAAGAAGAAGAGGATTTGTAAAAAAAATGAATCAAATGGTAGGGGTGGGTGTTGAACCCACGCCCTTGGAAGCCTCGGGCAACACCTTCACCACTGGGTCAAACACCTATTGGTGATAGCGAACAGCTTCAGCGTGTTTTGTTTATCATCCTACAAAAATATGAAAATATGACGAAAATAATGGCAAAAGGCTGGATCAAACCCATGCTCTTTGATACTAATGCTTTAACGTGTGAGCTTCAACCGCTGAGGCGGTGATACATCCATTAACTTATATCAAACAATAAATATATAATATAAGATCTTTTCCTAAATCGGAGAGACGCCGGATCCCTAGCTCTGGTCGTCTTCTTCGGTTTCCTTTTTTCAACAAACTGCAAAAATCAAAGGTGTTAGCACATCAAAAGCACCCTACCCCCCTAAATCAAGGGCTGCGAGTCCAATGGAAGGATTACTATGGCCTGAAATAGACTGGTTTAAGAGATATGGTGCAAACTATGTAGATCGGTGCAAACATGGTGGTCTATGATTTGGCATGCATGGGATCATTATGATGATCCAAACCTATTCAAATACATCTCAGAAGTATGTTAGTGACATTAGTATAGCTTAAAACAAAACAAAAATTAAAATATGAATTTTGCAAAAGAATGAAATCGGAGATGCCATGTGATGGTGTTTCATGCATTTGGACCATCAAATTTGATCCAATCTTACTGTGTATGATAGTTGGGAATGAATGGAGTGGTTGTTTTCTAATGAAAGGGTTGTGACAAGGGTTTGAAGATCTTTAGGGTTCTTTGAAAAAATTGAGTTTTTGATAAGTTTTGAGGAAAGATTTCCGTGTGTTGTTTGTATGAATGAAGAAGAATATATAGTGGTTGATTAGGTCAATGATAGGATGGGCTTGGACTCTTGTAAGAAGATATGATTTTATCTTATTTTATTTTGACTTTAAATTAATAAAAAACCAAAAATAAATAAAATAAAAAATCAAGGAATGTGTGAATGAATTCTGAGGTGTATAAGGAGTATAGAGCATGTTTGGACTTTAAAATAATGGCCCATTAGCCCAGAAATCAAGTTTTCCCAATTTGAACTTCATGCATTTACTCAAAATTTCCCAACTTGCACTGGTTATAACTCTCTCAATTTTCATCTTTTGAAGGTTATCTTAGACTTTTTGGAAAGCTCAACATGTCCTCTATAATCTCTATGTTGATTATTTTTGCTTTTGAATAACTTATCTTGATGTAAGTTGCCTTGACAAAAAGTGTCTTTTTGTTGACTTTTGAAATAACCTGTAATGTATGAGCTCATATCTCTCAAATGAAGCATTTTTGGACTTGGGCTTGGAGATACAAAGTTGTATAGAGTTGAATTTCCTTCAAAATGAGCTTTTCTTAGGGCAAAACTAATGAAGCATGTGAAAGTTATGCTTTGTCAAAGTTCAGTTGACTTCTCCTAAGAAAACCCTAATTTGGCAACTTTTGACTTTTGATGATCTGAGGGCTTTTCTGGAGGAATCATGATCAACCTTGATCAAATTATTAATATGACTTGAAAATATTGATGTTGACCAAAAATATTAAAGTTTGACTGCATGTTGATCACAGTTGACTTTTTACCCAATAAAGTTAATTTTTAGTCATCTAAACCATTGACTGAGCAAACATGTTATGCAAGGCTTAAAACTTGGTATGAGCATTCTTGGAGACATATAAGAGACCCTGAATTCCATTTAAGACCTTATAAACCCAAACTTCCTTGTGAAAAGTGAAACCCTAGTTGTGGGTCCATTGCTTAGGAGGAGAATTTGTCTGATCAATTCTTGAGCAACCTTGAGCATTTGGGAACCCTAGGAGGATGTCTTGAATAAAAATGAGAGGGAAATTTTGGGATACAATAACTTCCCTTGTTCAATCTTCTTAAACCTGAAGAGTTAGGTTGGCATGTTCTCCCTTCGTGATCTGAAGGTAGAAGATGATTGAACATCTAAGTGCCTAGAAATTTGCACTCGACTGTGCAAAAAGTAACGTTGTTGATTGATTGTATTTCTTGAATGGGCTTAAAGATGCCATTCGGAGAGGTGAAAGAGTTTTGTTAGAGATGGGCTTATAAATTTCGTCTGAAATAATTGTTGATAGGAGTATCAGAATGAGTCTACGCTTGACTATATTCGAAGAATTCTTTCTGGAATGAACCTCTGAGGGAGGTGTTTGAGTAACTGCTTTTCAGATTTAGTCTCTGAAGGAAAGATGCTTGTTAGAATTCACTTTTTGAGGGAGATGTTTGTCATGTAGATAGTCTCCCCGTCCTGTTTCGAGAATTGATCCACAGTCTGTTTTTGTTGGTAAACTCGTCCTGTCTCGGGAATTCATACCACCTAATGATAAAGATAGTCATCCCGTCCTGTTTCAGGAATTGATCTTCACCTGGTCATAAATATAAAAAGATAGTTTCTCCGTCCTATTTCGGGAGTTAATCTTTGCTCGGTCGTATAGATAGTTTCCTCGTCCTATTTGGGAAGTTAATCTTTGACCTGTTTATGTAGATAGTTGCCCCGTCCTGTTTCGGGAATTGATATTCAATTTGTTTTCATAGATAGTTGCCATGTCTTCTTTCAAAAATTAATCTGCGACTTGTTTGAAAATTGTTGATGATATTCATTTGTATGTATACTTCTACTTGAAAAGATAAAAAGTTAGTTGTATGTGATGCATTACGTGGTGATTTTCTCAAAGTAAATGAGAGTGTGATATGTGTGTCGTATGCATATGCTATGATATTTTGTAAATGATGTATGAATGTGAGATGTCGTTGAAGCATATTGGAAGCTTTGTATAACATCTTTGACTGGGGGAAATAAATCCCTTATGGTCGGTGGGGATGAAGAATAGGTGTAATATTTAATCTTGCCTGGAATGTTTCCGTTGGGGATTCCTGCTTTCTGTTTGAGGAAACTCTGATGGGGGATGTTGACTTCTGCTTGGGGAGAAGAGTTCAAGAACATTGGTCGTTCATCGCTCTAATGGGGAATTTAATTCTTATATACCCTGATTGGGGATAAATAAGATGGATAACCTTCTGAGGTGTTGTCTGACCGAGTTTCCAATATGGATGTCGACTCGTTTAGATTTTTTAGAAACTCTCTGGGGATAGTTTTCTGGATTGTCCTTCACTGGAGAGAGGAATTTTACCGGTGAGTTATAGTAATCAGAGAGATAGACTCAAGCAAGGGAGATTGTATTCTGTTGGGGAAATAAGCCTTGTTGGAGAAGAGAATTCTGCAAGGGATTTTGTAGTTGGAGAAATAAACTCAGTTGGGGAAGAGAATTCATTTGAACTGTACTAATGACATAATCTCTGATGAGGATCGGGACTCCGTAGGTTGGCGATATTGTCGGCGAAAAGATCATACTCATATATCTGCTAGGGGGTTTATTGGGGAGTATGATTAGGTTAATTGCTTGAAGATTCCCTAATTTCTATCTTGAAAGCATATTGGACTTGAGGGGAATGTATCTTTGTTGGGAATGAGCTGGAGAAGATAGCTCTGTGGGGATTTCTTTGTGGAGATTTGTGAATGAGTTTGGCGCTATCCAAACTCCTAGAATCTTGAGTAAATGCTTATTCCTATTTTTATGCATATATTTATTAACAGTAGTCATATTCATATGCATATGTTCATTCAATTTATTCATTGGACGTTTTTGTGAACAAAACAGAAAAAGTTAAACAAAATTTTGAATTTGGAAGTGGTAATTGTATTGATAATTTGCCTATGAACAGGCGGTTTTGTACAAAGAGACATAGATCGTAGTAAGAGGACATTGTCGTAAAATGAAAAGAGTGCAAAATAAAAACAAAACATATAGCTATATGAAAATAATCTCGTCAAGTCCCAACTCTTCTATTGCCCTTATGTCTTCGAGCATCTCATCCCTTGTTGTCGGAAGAAGTTGACTGGATTAGTCTATACCATTTGAACTTGACGTTGGTAATGAAGCTTTCTATAAGTGATCCCACGGGACATAGTCATAAACTTTAATCCCTAAATTTTTCCTGGACCTCCCTTTCGGGTTTTCAGTCCACCAGGATACCCTTTTTTGCCCAAGCCGCCTTTTCAAGTTTTCCACTTACCGGGTGTACAATCTTTATATATATCCCTAATTTTTTCCCGAATCCTTTTGGTTCATCAGGATGCCCTTATTTTTATCTAGGCCAGTCAACCTAGCGGGTCACTTTTATGCTTAGTATCTTTTGACTATGTCCACGTTTAAAGGGTGCGGAAAATCTTCACCGTCCATGATGGTCAGTATCATAGCACCGCCAGAAAATATCTTCTTGATTATAAGTGGCCCTTCGTAAGTGGGTGTCCATTTTCCCCTGGGATCACCTTGTGGTAGAATGATGCGCTTTATTACCAAGTCACCAGCCTGATATACCCGATGCTTGACTTTCTTGTTGAAGGCTTTGATCATACGCTTCTGATGCATATGACCATGCAGACAATCGCCAATATTTTCTCATCAATTAAATTCAACTGGTCCAGCACAGTCTAAATCCATTCATCTTCGTCCAAATCTGCATCTTTCATGATCCTTAGAGAAGGAATTTGAACTTCGACAGGTAGGACAGCTTCTATACCGTAGACCAGAGAGAATGGAGTTTCCTCAGTTGATGTTCGAGATGGAGTGCAATAGCCATGAAAAGCGAATGGTAACACCTCGTGCCAATCTTTATATGTCATCTTCATCTTCTGTATAATCTTCTTAATGTTCTTATTGGCAACTTCCATTGCGTCATTCATCTTCGGTCAATACAGAGAAGAGTTGTGGTGCTTAATCATGAATTGTATATAGAGTTCTGTGATCATAGTATTGTTAAGATTAGTTCCATTATCCGTGATAATTCTCTCGGGGATGCCATATCGACAGATAAGGTTATGCTTAATGAACCAGGCGACAACATTCTTAGTAACAGAGACGAACAAGGCTGCTTCAACCCATTTCATGAATTAATCAATGGCAACGAGGATTAAGTGGTGTCCATTGGAAGCCGTAGGCTTAATTTCTCCAATCATATCGATGCCCCACATTGCAAACAGCCAAGGAGCAGTCAAGACATTCAGAGGTACTGGAGGCACATGTACTTTGTTAGCATAGATCTGGTACTTATGAAAAGTTCTTGAGTGCTGATGGCAGTTGTTGTACCCCAAAATTTTCCCTCTCATTTCTCAATTAATCTCTCACAAGATCTACTTTAATTCAAGAATGTACAAGGGTTGATCAGCTCAAGACACCTCCTCAAGCATTGATGACTGAAAATTAGGGTTTGATTTTGCATAAGGACAAATGGATTTTTAATGCCCCATATGACTTTCATGGACCATTTTGGACCCTCAATATTGCTCATGTCAATTTTCAAGTCTTGGATCACATTTTTGCTCAGTCAATTGATTAGTTGACCTAAAATCAGTTGTATTGGGGAAAAAGTCAATTGTGGTCAATTTACAGTCAAACTTCATAATTTTTTATCCATATAAACATTATGAACTCATATATGTCATTTGATCAAGTTTAGATCATAATTCCTCAAGAAATTTGATCAAATCATCAAAAGGGCAAAATGGTCAAAATTAGGGTTTTTGACTAAGAAGGTGTAATTTCTGATTTTTGACCTAGCAAATGATTGATTGGTTTAAGTTATGATCTCAAAGTTTCAAATGCATCATTTTGACCTATTGGCATGGCTCAAAACATTCCTCAAGATTAATTAATTGACAGGTGAATTTTAGTCAACTGATGAAAAGTCAACTATATACTAAAAAGTCAAACTTTGACTTTTTGGTCAAAATCAAGTATCAAATATCACAATTCATCAAAACATGTCAAAATATGAAACTTATTCATCAAAAAATCAAAAATTCAAGATTTCATTTTGAAAAGTCAAAATTTCTAAGCTTAGAAATTTTTCTAAGTGTTGGAAAATTCATATTTTTTCATAACTTTGAGCCAAATTTTCACCATGATAAAAGATGATTCAAATGAAACTTCCTACATGAAAGTTGTAGATCTCAATTAGATCTAAAATATTGTAGAACAAAACTTCTTCAAGAAATTCATAGATTTCAAGTTATGATTTTGTGAAGACATGTTCATGAAACTTGGAAAGTTAGTGAAATTTTGCCCTAGTTTAGGCAGGATTTTGACCAAACTTCATGGAAATTTTTCACATAGTCCCAAGATGAATCTTCAAATATGTCCAACATAGAAGTTGTAGAGGATGTTACAATCTTTCCAAAATGTCAAAGAACTCATTGAAACCATGCTTGAGCAACGAGAATCGAAGGCAAGAAATTAGGGTTTCATTCTTGAATTACAAGTCATTTCTTGATGAACACATAACTCAATTTCAATGTTAGGCTGCATAATCTTGATTTTCAGGCCTTCTAACATGTGTATCTATCCATCATTAATGGATTACACAAACTTTTGAGCTATAATCCAAGTTGTTTAAGCTTTATCCAATTCACATTGTCATTTTGGGAAGAAAGTGAAGAATGCCATTCTTGAAAAGTAAGCTTTATGCACAAAGTCAATTCTTGAGCCTCTAACTTGTTCCCTCTGATCATACTCCATCTACAAATTCAGAAGCAGACTTGTTTAAAGCATAACCACTCTACATTAGCAAGTACACAATACTTTGAAACTTGGATTTCTCAAAAATTACATGTTGAGTTTAAACATTTGTTTTTTAATTCTGATCAATAATAAGTCTCCAAACTTGTTGCTTATAAATAGAGGCACTATTTGTAAGCTAAGACGAGCATTAACACCCTAAAACTCTCTCAAACTCCCTAAATCCAGAAATTTCCCAAAACACCATTGTTGCACAGTTTTTGACCTTGAACTTGCAACTCATATTTCCCTCCTGCGTTTCTTGGCTTTTCACTTCCTAAAGCTCCCTTAAATCGAAACTCATCACCATCCTTATTCCAGAACTGTAACACCATTTATCATAACCTTCATAACCAAAAAATAGAGTATGCAGATTGACTTCTCCAAGCCATTCCAGCCATCCATTGCTCAAGCTAATCATTGCATTAACTTCCTAGGAACTTGAGGAAGCTAACCTGATCATCACAACAACTTGAATCAAGCTCTAACTCAAAATATGATCTCCAGCTGCAAGCTACAGCCGACTGGGCCTCCAGCAATGGGCCTTCCCTTTTTTGCTTTTTCTGATCCCCTGCCTTACTATTGCACACCTGGCCCAACTTAATTTTATTTATTTCATTTTTATTTATTTATTTTTTCTTATTTTATTTTATTTCAGTTTTATTTTATTATTTTATTATTATTATTATTATCATTATTATTTTTATTAATAAAAAATCCAAAAAATATTTTTATTTATCATTTCCACACTTATTTATTTATTTTCTTTATGAAACAAAGAGAACAAAAAATATTTTCTTAAACAATTTAATTTTCCTTTTAATAAATAAATATTTAGATTTAAGTTTAATTATTATTTTTCTTTTTAAATTAAAATTAACTTATAATTTAGTTTTCTTTTTATTTAATTTTCATTTTATTATTTTTAACTTAAAACCTTTTTTCATAAAAACCCTAAAAAATCATTTTTAACTTAATTTCTTTCTTAATTAGTTTAAACTAAATTTTGTTTATTTTAATTAATCATTCTCTTTAATTAGGTTAAAACCCTTTCATGAAAACCAAACAAAAATCATTTCTTTGTCCATTTATATTCTTGCATTTTATTTTCAATACTTGTACAATATTTAATATGGTTTTAATAGATAATTAGGTTTAATTTTCTTACAAATCCCCATTTGTAAATTTGTACACTCCCTCCCCAAATGATGTAATCGCATAGTAATTTTACTTTCCGCAATTTATCGCTTTATATAAATGCTATTAATTAGGGTTTGTATGGAAAGACTAAAACCAACAAATAGAAAACCCTAATTCAAGATAAATAATGCATGTAAATCAATACACTTGCACACTTTCACCCTTAGGGTAATTCCACTTTGTTGCCTTACAAAAATGGCCATGTTATGCATGTGGGGTATCTTAGCAAAAATAAATCAAAAATATAAGATCATAGTTCCTCGATGACGCTATCAAATGTTGCCTTTCAAATTGATCTTAGTCCCTCAAAGAGAAATGCTAAGATATCTCACAACATTGCTATCATGACTATACGATGACCCACGCTCGTCCCTTTACATCCAAAGATAAGGCTTCTTACCAAATCAATTGTAAGATAGAAATATCAAAGGAAAGGAAGAAATGAACTAAGACTTTTGAGTAGGTAGACTGTTCCTAGTTGCTTGCTCATTTTCAAATTAAACATCCTTGCTTATTTTCAAAACAAACACCAAACACTTTCAAAAACACTTTCAAAACATCTTCCAAACATGAAACATTTTCAAAAGATCAACACTTTGTCTACATTCTTACGAACGAGAACTATTACAAAGTTTACCTAAACGAAGGCGCCTTTTCAAAATACTTTCAAAAACCACACAAAGGACATGTTCAAACAAAAATCAAGTGATCTAGCAAGCAACTAAGATCCCATAGATAACTATGGATGAAAAGGGTTCTAACACCTTCCCTTTTCATAATCTAACCCCCGAACTCAAGAAACAATCTCAAAGGTATTTCCTGTTCTTTTCAGCCTTTCCTTTTGGATAAAATAAAATCCGATGGCGACTCTTGCTAACCGCAACATTTGCGATCAAATTCAAAACACCCAAGTCAGTTCTTCCACCGTATCACAGAACTGGCGACTCTGATGGGGAGAAACTTAAAAGTGGGGTTACCTTAGGGCTAGATCACCTTTACTTGCATTCATTGTTTGATTTGTTTTCTTTATATTTTGATTCCTTGTTTGGGCTTGTTTTAATCCTTTACCTGGATTTGGGATACCTTATAGGTAAGTAGCAATACGTTGTGGAAACTGTGCGGGGTATAACGACATGGTCTAAGAAATAGCTACATTAGAGTGACATATTTGTGGGTACCGGTAGCCCTTGAGTAGTCAAAGAGAATACAGGGCCGCGGATTGGTGTCATAAAGCACTAACTGACTTTTAAAACCTTTATTTGACCAACTTGGCCATTAGGACGTAGTGAGATAACCGGATTTGGTGCAGTCTGATGTTGGTTGATACTGGATACTACACTCATTGAGGTTTGACTTTTCGAGATATTTCGGTCGCCGTGAAAGAGGCTTGCACTGAAACAATGCCCGAGAAGACAGATCAGTGATATTGAGATCCCTTAGAACCCGATTACTATTTCTAGGACAGGTTTGAGCCAACTAAACTTCAAGAGGGTACTTACCTATGAGACTCCATGCAATCCTAAACCTAAGGACTTGTATGCTTTGTTTTTATATACTTACTTATACATGACATCATAAACATCATAACATCATACTCATTCTCACTAACCATTTCAAGGATTATTGGGATTTATATTTGTTCTGTTTTATAGGACATGGCTTTTATCCGCAGGAATACTATCCAAGTCAATCTCGTAAGGGTCCCTTCTCAACTCAAAGAGTTAGCATCAAGGGTTCATGATAATTCTCCATTCACCGAAAGACACGGTCTCCTCCTAAGCTTGGTTACCTCCAACATTGATGAAGATATGATGAAGGTGCTTTTCCAATTCTTTGATCCTCTACACCATTGCTTCACTTTCCCTGATTATCAGCTTGTACCAACTTTGGAAGAATTATCTCAACTCTTGAGGATTCCCATTCTCAATCAACTACCCTTCAACGGTACGGAAAGAGATCCAAAACCTGAAGAGATTTCCCAAGCATTACACTTGCAACAATCAGATATCACAACTAATTGGGAAACAAGGAGTGGTGTCAAAGGATTCTTAGCCAAGTTCTTGTTCGAGAAAGCTCAAGATTGTCGGAACTCTTTGGACTTACAAGCTTTTGAAGAAATCTTGACCCTTCTCATATATGGGATTGTTTTGTTTCTAAACACTGACCAACTCATAGATGTAAATGTTGTCAAAATCTTCATGTCTCGCAATTCGGTGCCTACTTTGTTGGGAGATATCCTACATTCTTTTTACTCTCGCACTATGAGGAAGAGAGGAATCCTCATGTGTTGCACTCCTCTCTTGGCAATATGGTTTATTTCGCATATTCCCCAATCTGTGTTGAAGAATGAGCAAGGTTCGAGATGGTCCCATAGGTTGATGATGCTCAGACATTTAGATGTTCATTGGTGTTCCCGATCCTTGGAGAATCTTACTATCATCGACCATTGTGAGGAATTCTGTAATGTCCCTTTGCTTGGCATTAGAGGAGGTATCACCTACAACCCCTGCTTAGCCTTACGACAGTTTGGTTATTCCCAAAGGGATGGTCCACATGATATGTTGATCCAAGGAGTGGTATTCGACTATGAAAGCAACAATCAAAGCTATCGTCAGAGGTTTATCCGAGCTTGGAGGATGGTGATTAAAGTGGATAGTAAGACGCTAGGACACAAGAATTTCATTCCCCTCGAGCCTTACCTTAGGTGGGTACAGGCTCGTGCTCAGAAACTTGTGATGTCTTATCCCTCAATCTTACCAGTCATCATGGAACATGTGGTTGAAGGAGATGTCCCATACACCATCCTCCATCCCGACATGCCTACTTATCTCGAAGACCATCAAAAAGGTTAGATTCAGCTGAAGGAAGAACGAGATAATTTCGAAACTCAATTATATGCTAGTGAGAAGAGGGCCTTGGAGCTTACAAAGCACCTACAAGAAGAGCAAAATCTGAACGCCTACCTTGTGCCGAAGAGGATGTGTTCAGTCCTTTTATCTTAGAAAGTTATCTTGTAAGCCCAAGAGGCATGTTGTAATCTTTTGAACTAATTAATGAAAATTGATGTTTGTTCATTCTTTTGTCTATATAAATTTAAATTTCATAAATCCTTGAAATCATTTGCATATATATCTTCCATGCATCATAACATGACAGGTTTTCACATAATGGGTTTCCTTATCTTTCTGTTGTTTATTTCAGTAAGATGGATCTAGAGAAAACTATGAAGGATCTTCAGGCACAAAACTCTCAATTCCTAGAGACTCTAATGGCCCTAGCCAAGGGGAAACAAGCTATGATGGCATTGCTGGCAGTTAAGAAGAAACCCAAGAAGAGAGCCCTGGTCAACATGGGCAGACGGTTCAGAGAGTCGGTTCGTTAGATCCCGATAATGGAAGACTCATCTGAAGAAGACGAGAATCAGACTGGTGAGGTTAAGAGTACCCAGGTTGACTGTGTTAATGATCAAGCGTCTGATGATGATTATTTTGACGAGCAGTATCCACCCGCTGATGTCAAGTACAAGTAGTTAGAAGATAGATTGAAGGTCGTCGAGATCCAAGCCGTCCCCGGTTTAGATTTTGATGATTTGGGTTTGATCTCTGGGGTTGTCAGTCCCCACAAATTCAAAAAACCAATCTTTGCAAAGTACAATGGAGTTTCTTGTCCAAAACTTCACCTAAAATCTTATGTGCGCAAGATACAGCCGCACACCGCTGATAAGAAACTCTGGGTTCACTTTTTTCAAGAGAGCTTGACCGGAACACAACTAGAATGGTTCTACCAGTTGGATGGTTCCCGCATTAATACTTGGGAAGACTTAGCTACCTCCTTATACCATCAGTACCAGTATAACATCGACTTGGCGCCGATAAGGGTTCAGTTGCAAGATATGATCATGGGGAAGAATGAAGGATTTAAAGAATATGCACAAAAGTGGAGAGACCTTGCAAGTAGGGTTCAACCACCTTTAACTGATAGGGAGAACATTGAAATGTTTGCAGGCACTTTATATGGTCCATTATTTAACTTGTTGGTTGGTTGTTCCTCTTCCGGTTTTACCGATCTAATCTTAACTGGTGAGAGAGTTGAAAGCGGCATCAAAAGCGGGAAGATTCCCATGGCATCTGCCTCCACTTCAAATATTGTAAGGAAACCTTTTGCTGCAAAGAAGGAAATCAATGTTGTGTATGGGGCTAGGGCCCGTACCAAGAAGAATGATCATCTGTCTATTAATACTGTCTGAATCTCCAATCCAACTCCTACTCAAAAACCATCTGCTAATCATCAATGTTTTGAAACTCCTAGAAGACAATTTACGAGGTTATGTGTGTCATTGTCTCAAGCCTTACAACACTTGCTAAAGGCTAATTTAGTGACATTACACGATCCTCCCGCCAATCCAGGTACCTCTTCACCAAAGTACAACCTGAACGCCAAATGTGCTTACCACTCAAATGGCATGAGACTGACCAATGTTGGGCCTTGAAGAATAAAATTCAGGATTTGATCGATAACAAGACTATTCAATTTGATCCTCCTCCAACTCCAAATGTAATCACCGCGCCTATGCCGAAACATGACAAGGGTGTCAATGAAGTTAACGATGTGGGTGATTCAGATGATGAAGATTCATTTGAAGATTGGGTGTATCCTACTACAACGGAGCTGAAAAATTGGCATGCAAAGGACTTCGTGCCCATCTCCTTCATTTAGGAGTAATCCACTTGTTCATTACTGTTTATTGAATTCAAGAACATTTTGTCTGTAATATTTAACAATGACTTTTAAGCCATGTTCCTGGCCCAGGGCACTATGGCCCATTTGTCAAGGGTTTTATTTATATTCATCTAATCATATGATTATTCAATACAAATCATTGGACTCTTTTGCATTCAAATCTTTGTGTTCACTGTCTTTCTTTTCCTTCAAATACATTTTTCAAAATAGCCATGTATCTTATATTCACACACACACTCTTGCAGGTCCTCATCCACTCTAGATCTCATTGCCAATGACTCTACTATTGTCGATTATGACTTCGAATGTCTAATTAACCAAGTCGAAGATGAAGGAGAAGAAGATTGTGATATACCGGGAGAACTAGCCAGACTTCTATTGCAAGAGGAAAAAGCTATTCAGCCGCACAAAGAGTCAGTTGAAGTCATCAATCTGGGTACTGAGACAGATAAGAAAGAGGTTAAGATTGGTTCTAACTTAGAAGACAGTGTCAAGAGCAGGTTGGTTCAAATTTTGCAAGACTATGTGGAAGTGTTTGCTTGGTCGTATGAAGATATGCCAGGGTCGGATACCGACATCGTAGTTCATCATCTTCTGACAAAAGAAGACTGTCTTTCTATCAAACAAAAAGTTTGTCGCATGAGGCCTGACATGTCTGAAAAGATAAAAGTTGAAGTGATGAAACAATTTGATGCAGGGTTCCTAGATGTGACATCATATCCCCAATGGGTTGCCAATGTGGTTCCAGTGCCAAAGAAAGACCGAAAAGTTTGCATGTGCGTAGACTATAGGGATCTTAATAGGGCAAGCCCCAAGGATGACTTCCCTCTACCACACATTGACGTCTTTGTCGATAATACTGCTCAGCATAAAGTCTTCTCTTTCTTGGATGGATTCTCCGGCTATAATCAGATAAGGATGGCTCCTGAAGACATGAAGAAGACTACTTTCATTATGCAATGGGGCACCTTTTTCTACAAGGTCATGCTGTTCAGATTAAAGAATGCATGGGAAACATATCAAAGGGCTATGGTAGCTTTGTTTCATGACATGATTCATCATGAAATAGAGGTATATGTGGATGATATGATTTCTAGATCACAAACTGAAGAGGAACATCTCGATCACATGTACAAACTAATCAAAAGGTTGAAAAAGTACAAGTTGAGGTTGAACCCTAACAAGTGCACATTTGGAGTACGATATGGAAAGCTTCTAGGTTTTGTTGTCAGCAATAAAGGCATTGAAGTTGATCCTGCCAAGGTAAAGGCCATCCAAGAAATGCCAGTCCCCCACTCTGAAAAGGAAGTTAGAGGATTATTGGGTCGTCTCAATTACATCGCCCGCTTCATATCTCACTTGACTGCTACTTGTGAGCCAATCTTCAAACTCTTGAAGAAAGATCAGGTAGTTAGATGGAATGATGAGTGTCAAACTGCCTTCGACAAAATCAAAGAATATCTACAAGAACCTCCTATTTTCATGCCTCCAGATGAAGGAAGACCCTTGATCATGGACTTGACAGTACTAGAGAATTTTATGGGGTGTGTTTTGGGCCAACATGACGAGTCTGGCCTAAAAGAGCATGCTATTTATTACTTGAGCAAAAAGTTTACCGACTGTGAAACCAGATATTCACTGCTCGAGAAAACTTGCTGCACTCTGGCATGGGCTGCTCGCCGGCTAAGACAAAATATGTGGACTCATACCACTCTGTTGATTTCTAAGATGGACCCAATCAAGTACATCTTCGAGAAACCTGCTCTTTCCGGAAGGATAGCCAGATGGCAAATGATCTTGACTGACTATGACATTCAATACACAATACAATAGGCCATCAAAGAAAGCGTACTAGCAGACCATTTGGTCCATCAAGCTGTCAATGATTATCAGTCCATGAACTTCGACTTCCCGGATGAGAACATCATGCTGGTGACCGACTGTGTGAAACTTGGACCGTATGACGAACCTGAACAAGGATCTCGATGGACTATGGTCTTTGATGGAGCTTCTGATGCTTTGGGTAACGGAATTGGTGTTATGATCATATCTCCTGAAGGTTACCACACTCCTTTCACTGCCAGATTATGCTTCGATTGCACGAATAACATGGTTGAGTACGAAGCATGCATTTTGGGTTTAAAAGCTGCCATTGATTTGAGGATCAAGCATTTGAACGTATTTGGGGATTCCACTCTAGTGATTAAGAAAGTAAAAGGAGATTGGGAAACCAAGCACCCTAAACTCATCCCATACAAGGAACTTGTGCTATCCATGATTCCCTACTTCGAAGAGATCACATTTGAACACTTCCCTAGGGAAGAAAATCAGTTGGCTGACGCTTTGGCAACTATGTCTTTAATGTTCAAGGTCAGATGGGACAACGAAGCCCCTATGATTTCAATTGATAGATTCGATGAACCTGCATATTACTGTAAGCTCGCTGACATAGAAAAGCCATGGCACCATGAGGTGATGAGACACCTTGAAGCACAAGAGTACCCTGAGGGAGCATCCATCAATGACATAAAGTTCTTACGAATATTTTCAGCCAAAATCTTCCTAAGCAACGGAATATTATACAATCGCAACCATGATTCTACTCTACTCCGATGTGTGGACAAGAAGGAGGCAGAGGAAATTATGGAAGACATGCATGATGGTATTTTTGGGACTCACTCAAGCAGACATACGATGGCCAAGAAAATCTTGAGGGTGGGCTACTATTGGTCAACGATGGAGACTGATTGCCATCAACACTCTAGGACTTGCCACAAATGCCAAATCTATGCTGACAAGGTCCATGTGCCTCCTATCCCTCTGAAAGTCATGACCACTCCATGGCCATTTGCAATTTGGGGCATTGACATGATTGGAGAAATAAAACCCACCACTTCCAATGGACATCGCTTCATTCTGGTCGCGATTGATTATTTCATCAAATGGGTCAAAGCCGCCTTGTTTTCCTCAGTCACCAAGAACTTGGTATCCAGATTCATCAAACACAACCTCATCTTCCGCTATGGTATCCCCGAAAGGATCATCATCGACAATGAGACTAACCTCAACAATGCTATGATTACCTAGCTTTGCACTCAATTCAAGATCAAGCATCATAATTCTTCTCCATATTAACCTAAAATGAATGGCGCAATCGAAGCGGCCAACAAAAATATCAAGAAGATGGTAGTGACCTATAAGGACTGGCATGAGATGTTACCGTTTTCTCTTCCCGGCTACTGCACTTTAGCTAGAACATCAACTGGGGTAACTCCCTTTTCCTTAGTCTATGGCATGGAAGTTGTTTTTCCAGTAGAAGTTCAGATTCCCTCACTAAGGATTATGAGTGAGGCTGGCTTAGGCGAAGACGAGTGGATTCATACGAGATTGGATCAGTTGAAATTGATCGGGGAAAAATTATTGGCTTCTATTTGTCATGGTCAGATGTGCCAAAAACGGATGATCAAGGCTTTCAACAAAAAGATTAAGCCTTGAGTATATCAAGCTAGCGACTTGGTGATAAAGCGCATCATTTTTCCACAGGGAGACCCCAGGGGCAAATGGACTCCCACCTATGAAGGACCATTTGTCGTTAAGAGAGTGTTCTATGGCGGTTCCATGATGCTGACTACCATGGATGGTGAAGACTTCCCACATCCTATAAATGCGGACATAGTTAAAAAATACTACGCATAAGAGACCCGCTAGGTTGACACACCTAAGAAAAATAAGGGCGTCCCGGAAAACCAAAAGGTTTGGGCAAAAATTAGGGATATATGAAAAAGATTGTACACCCGGCAAGTTGAAAACTCGAAAGGGCGACTTGGGCAAAAATGGGTATCCTGGTGGGCTGAAAACTCGAAAGGGCGGTCCAGGCAAAAGTTAAGGATTGAAAGTGTGTGACTATGTCACGTGGAATCACCACAGTCAACTTTATCACCAAGGTCTGAGTTCAAACGGTCCAAGATCAGTCCAATCAACTTCTGTCAACGGCAAGGGGTATTCGAAGACATTGGGGCAATAGTAAAGTTGGAATACAATAAGATCATTTCCACATGGCTATTTGTTTTTGTTTTCAATTTTGTTTTCCTTTTGACGATTTCCTCTTACTAGGATCTCCGTCTCTTTGTACAAAAACGCTTATTCATGGGCAAAATATCAATACAAATATACTTTGAAGTGCAAACTTTTTGTTTTTGTTTTGAATGAAAAATTCTCCAATGACTAAAATTGAACGAGCATGTGCATATGAACATAACTAAAACTATTTGGCACATGTGTCATGCTAAACAGTAGTAAGCATCTCTTTAATGTATATGGAATACCCCCACAGAGTTATTTCATTAGCATTATCCCCACAAAGACGACTACAATAAACCTTCCTCAACAGAGTTACCCACAAAGTTTCTTTGCACAGGTTAATCTCCAACCAGAGTCTCAATCTCTTGGCAGCTCTCTCCCCAACTAAGTTGATCCTACAAGTAGAAGCCTTATGGATCTCTTCCTCAAAGAACTCGCCTCGTCAGTAGTTCATCAAGTATTCATCAACAGGTTTTATTTCCCCAACGGGGTTTATTTCCCCAATAGGGTTTATTTCCCCAACAAACAACAAGAATCATAACTCCCCAACCGAGTTTGATTTCCCCCGGCATAGTCTATCTTCCCCAGCTGAGCCTGTTATCCCCAGCTGAGTATATCCTCCCCAGCTAAGTGTTTCCTCCCCAAGTTGAGTCTGTCTTCCTTGACTGAGTCTACACTCTCCAGCTTGAGTTTTCCATTCAGACTATTACAAATCAAAGGTCCAAAACCCCTAATCCCCAGTCAAGTCGTCAACAAAACCTTTATTATCTCCAAAAGATACTATGAAGCCTGGATCCGACCAGATATTAATACAATTTTCAAGCTACTATAAAGCCTGGACCCGGCCATATAATAGCCAATTCTCAAGTCACTATAGAGCCTGGATCCGACCAGATAATAGTGTAACCTTTCAACTAACTAGGAATACTGGATCCGACCAAATAATAGTTAACTTTGCAAAATACTATGAAACCTGGACCCGACCAGATAATAGTTTAACCCTCCAAGATATAGAAGAACCTGGACTCAACCAGACAAGGGTTTAACTTATTTTCCTCGGTAGAGTTTTCCTATACCCCAACAGGTTATTGTGAAGCCTGGATCCGACCAGATAGCAATTCCCCTCAGAAGTTTGTTGTGAAACCTGGAATCTGACCAGATAACAACTACATTCCAAACAAGTTACTGTAAAGCCTGGACCCGACCAGATAACAACTAGCTACAATACCAGCAAGAAACTATGAAGCCTAGACCCGACCAGATAATAGTATAACTCTTCAAAAACTATGAAGCCTGGACCCGACCAGATAGTAGTTACCACTTCAAGTTACTATGAAGCCTGGACCCGACAAGATATCAGTTCAACTTCATTCTTTCTAACCAGTTACTGCAAAGCATGGACCTGACCAGATAACAGTTAACTCCCTTATCCCCAGCAAGTTATTGTGAACCTGGGAATCCAACCAGATAACAGCCTAACTTCACTCTCCCTAAGAAATTTTCTGCAAAGCCTGGATCTGAACAGATAACAGTTAATTTATCCTTCCCCGGTAAATTACCGTGAAGCCTGGATCCAACCAGATAGAAGTTGATTTACTCATCCTTAGCAAGTTGTGAAGCCTGGACCCGACCAAATAACAGCTGACATGTAAGAGATATTCCCTAGCGGAAGCATCCTTTCAACAAAGTTTGAAGATATTTATACTCTTCATCCCCAACAGCGATCCGAGATTCAACTTCCCAGGAACTCCTCAGCAGTAGTCAGGGATTTATTTTCTCGAAAAAACATGCATCTCACATTCATGCGTCATAGCATATACATACAAAATGCATTTAGCACGATCTCATGTATACATCTGCATTTAACTAACCTCTTTCCCCACAGGTAGAACATCAAGTTTTAGTCTAAATCGACCAAAGATTTGTGTTGATACTTCTTCCAGTGTTCACCATCATTCCTCTAAATGGCATCTATAAGCCCATTCACAATACATCTTCGAGTGCAAATTTTTGGGCACTCTAGTGTTAAATCATCTTCGATCTCCAAGTCACAAATAGTGGATCCGCCAATCTAACTCTTCAGGTTTAAGAAGATTGAACAGGGGCAGTTGTTGTACCCTAAAATTTTCCCTCTCATTTCTCAAGTAATCTCTCACAAGATCTCCTTTAATTCAAGACTGCACAAGGGTTGATCAGCTCAAGACACCTCCTCGAGCACTGATGACTTAAAATTAGGGTTTGAGTTTGCACAAGGACAAATTGACTTTTAATGCCCCATATGACTTTCCTGGACCATTTGGACCCTCAAGATTGCTCATGTCAAGTTTCAAGTATTGGATCACATTTTTGCTCAATCAATAGATCAGTTGACCTAAAATCAATTGTTTTGGGGGAAAAGTCAATTGTGGTCAATTTACAGTCAAACTTCATAATTTGTTATCCATATAAACATTATGAACTCATATATGTCATTTGATCAAGTTTGGATCACAATTCCTCAAGAAATTTGATCAGATCATCAAAAGGGCAAAATGGTCAAAATTAGGGTTTTTGACTGAGAATGTGTAATTTCTGATTTTTAACCTAGAAAATGATTGATTGGTTTAAGTTATGATCTCAAAGTTTCAAATGTATCATTTTTACCTATTGACATGGCTCAAAACATTCCTCGAGATTAATTGATTGACAGATGAATTTCAGTCAACTGATTAAAAGTCAATTGTATATTGAAAAGTCAAACTTTGACTTTTTGGTCAAAATCAAGTATCAAAGATCACAATTCATAAAAACATGTCAAAATATGAAACTTATTCATCAATAAATCAAAAAGTCAAGATTTCATTTTGGAAAGTCAAAACTTCTAAGCTTAGAAATTTTTATAAGTGTTGGAAAATTCATATTTTTTCATAACTTTGAGCCAAATTTTCACCATGATGCTAGATGATTCAAAGGAAACTTCCAACATGAAAGTTGTAGATATCAATTATATCTAAAATATTGTAGAACATAATTTCTTCTGTAAATGCATGGATTTCAAGTTATGATTTTGTGAATACATGTTCATGAAACTTGGAAACAGTAAAATTTTGCCCTAGTTTAGGCAGGATTTTGACCTAACTTCATGGAAAACTTTCACATAGTTCCAAGAAGAATATTCAAAAATTTCCAACATAGAGGTTGTATAGGATGTTACAAGCTTTCCAAAATGTCCAAGAACTCATTAAGATCATGCTTGAGCAAGAAGAATCGAAGGCAACAAGTTAGGGTTTCATTCTTGAATTACAAGTCATTTATTGATGAACATATAACTCAATTTCAATGTTACGATGCATAATCTTGCTTTGAAGGCCATCTAACTTGTATAAATATCCATCATTAATGGATTACACAAACTTTTGAGCTATAATCCAAGTGGTTTAAGCTTTATCAAATTTACATTGCCATTTTAGGAAGAAAGTGAAGAATGTCATTCTTGAAAAGCAAGCTTTATGCACAAAGTCAATTCTTAAGCCTCTAACTTGTTCCCTCTGATCACACTCCATCTACAAATTCAGAAGCAAACTTATTTAAAGCATAACCACTCTACATTAGCAAGTACACAAGACTTTGAAACTTGGATTTCTCAAAAATCACATGTTGAGTTTAAACATTTGTTTTTTAATTCTGATCAACAACAAGTCTCCAAAATTGTTGCTTATAAATAGAGGCACTATTTGTGAGCTAAGACGGGCATTAACACCCTGAAACTCTCTCAAACTCCCTAAAACTAGAAATTGCCCAAAAACACCATTGTTGCACAGTTTCTGACCTTGAACTTGCAACTCATATTTCCCTCGTGCGTTTCTTGGCTTTTCACTTCCTAAAGCTCCCTTAAATCAAAACTCATCACCATCCTTATTCCAGAACTGTAACACCATTTATCATAACCTTCATAACCAAAAAATAGAGTATGCAGATTGACTTCTCCAAGCCATTCCAGCCATCCATTGCTCAAGCTAATCATTGCATTAACTTCCTAGGAACTTGAGGAAGCTAACCTGATCATCACAACAACTTGAATCAAGCTCTAACTCAAAACACGATCTCCAGCTGCAAGCTACGGGCGTCTGGGCCTCCAACAATGGGCCTTCCCTTTTTTGCTTTTTCTAACCCCCTGCCTTACTATTGCACACCTGACCCAACTTAATTTTATTTATTTCATTTTTATTTATTTCTTTTTTCTTATTTTATTTTTATTTCAGTTTTATTTTATTGTTTTTATTATTATTGTTATTATCATTATTAATTATTTTAATTAATAAAAAATCCAAAAAATGTTTTTGTTTATTATTTCCGCACTTATTTATTTATTTTCTTTATGAAACAAAGAGAACAAAAAATATTTTCTTAAACAATTTAATTTTCCTTTTAATAAATAAATATTTAGATTTAGGTTTAATTATTATTTTTCTTTTTAAATTAAAATTAACTTAGAAGTTAGTTTTCTTTTAATTATTTAATTTTCATTTTATTATTTTTAACTTAAAACCTTTTTTCATAAAAACCCTAAAAAATCATTTTTAACTTAATTTCTTTCTTAATTAGTTTAAACTGATTTTTGTTTATTTTAATTAATCATTCTCTTTAATTAGGTTAAAACCCTTTCATGAAAACCAAACAAAAATCATTTATTTTTCCATTTATATTCTTGCATTTTATTTTCAATACTTGTACAATATTCAATATAGTTGTAATAGATAATTAGGTTTAATTTTCTTGTAAATCCCCATTTGTAAATTTGTACACCCCTCCCTAAATGATGTAAATTTATCACTTTATATAAATGCTAGTAATTAGGGTTTGTATGGAAAGACTAAAACCAAAAAATAGCAAACCCTAATTCAAGATAAACAATGCATGTAAATCAATATACTTGCACACTTGCACCCTTAGGGTAATTCTACTTTGTTGCCTTACAAAAATGGTCATATTATGCATGTGGGGTATCTTAGCAAAAACAAATCAAAAATACAAGATCATAGTCCCTCGATGAAGCTATCAAATGTTTCCTTTCAAAATGATCTTAGTCCCTATTGTACCCCAAACTTTTCCCTCTCATTTATCAAGTAATTTCTCACAAGATCTCCTTTGGTTCAAGACTGCACTAGGGTTGATTAGCTCAAGACACCTCCTTAAGCTATGATGATTGAAAATTAGGGTTTGAGGTTGCATAAGGATAATTGAACTTTTAATGCCTCATATGACTTTCATGGATCATTATGGACCCTCAAAATTGCTCATGTCAAGTTTCAAGTCTTGGATCACATTTTTGCTCAGTCAATTGATCAGTTGACCTAAAAATCAATTGTATTGGGGAAAAGTCAACTATGGTCAATTTACAGTCAAACTTCATAATTCTTTATCCATATCAACATTATGAACTCATATATGTCATTTGATCAAGTTTGGACTACAATTCCTCAATAAATTTGATCAAATCATCAAAAGGGTAAAATGGTCAAAAGTAGGGTTTTGACTGAGAAAGGGCAATTTCTGATTTTTGACTTAGAAAATGGTTGATTGATTGGAAACATGATCTCAAGGATTCAATTGCATCATTTATACCTAATGACATGACTCAAAACATTGCTCAAGGTCATTTGATTGATAGTTGATTTTCAGTCAACTGATCAAAAGTCAACTGCACACTAAAAAGTCAAACTTTGACTTTTTGGTCAAAATTAAGTGTCAAGGATCACAATTCATGAAAACATGTCAAAATATGAAAATTGTTCACCAAGAAATCAAAAAGTCAATATTTCATTTTGAAAAGTCAAAGTTTCCAAACTTAGGAATTTTTCTAAGTGTTGAAAACTTCATATTTTTTTACAACTTTGAGCCAATTTTTCACCATGATGCAAGATGATTCAAATGAAACTTTCAACATGAAAGTTGTAGATATAAATGAGATATAAAACTTTTATTTACACAACTCCTCCTAGAAATTCTTGGATTTCAAGTTATTAATATATGAAATCATGGTCATGAAACTAAAACACTTAGTGAAATTTTGAGCATTTTGGTCAGGATTTTGACCTAACTTTTGGGCCAAGTTTCATATAGTTCCAATTGGATTTTGCAAAATTGATTAAAAGAGGGGTTGTAGATAAAATTACAAGCTTTTCAAAATGTCCAATAACTCCTTGATATTATTCTTGAGCAAGGAGAATCGGAGGCAAGAAGTTAGGGTTTCTGTAGCGGTAGAAATGTTCAAGACTAAACCATTGGATTGACTAGACTTTATACAAATCAAAAATAAAAATCGCCACCGTGCTTTATTATTTCCAAAGGAATGGGAAAAGAGAGAATAACCCAAAAAGAGGGGGAAAGATTCAAGGTAAGGGGGTTGGTTATGCAAAGGGAAGGTATTAGCACCCTAAACATCTATGGTACTCTGCAGGAACCTCTTTGAAAAATCTGAATATTTTGGCTATAAAAATGTGTTGTATATAAATTGGATGGTGGAGGTGAGAAGATAAATATATTTTTTATGATTTTTGCACTCGCCGCGGTTGCGAATCTTTAGTGCCTACGTACCACCTTTCGTGCAATATAGGATCAGGGTACACGTAGTTCCTCTTTTAAAAAATTGAAACACAAGTGTGTTGGTTAATTTTATGAGATAAGACACCATCGTCATTGTCCGTGTGGAAAACATACTTACTACCCACAATCATGAGAAAGGAGAATTTGCATCATATCAAAGTGGAGGATAATGGCTTGGATTTTAAAATCAACAATGCCTCACTCAACACGCAAGTGGAAAATATCTCACTTTACTACATATTGTAGAAGTATAGTTGTTTGCATCACTACAAGGATTGACAAGAGCCTAACCTTTTAGGAAAAGTTTAAAGATAAAAGCCAAAGTGGAAAAATGGTTTGAAATGAGATTGATTGACTTTTAGTCTTGTCACAAAAAGTGTCAAAGTATTATTAAATTGATTGAAGTTTATTGATGAAAATGTTTTGAAAATGCATGGACCTAAATCCAAGTTTATTATGAAAGTGTTTCAAGTTTAGAAACAAGAAGAGTTTAAAAAAGGAGGGAGAAGATTTTTGAAATTAAAGAAGATGGGAGGAGTAGAAGAATCTATCCTAAAGCATAAGGTAAAAGCTAAGGATAAGGACCATCTAACCAATAAGAAGGAGAAACTTGACATTATGAGCCAAGATAGAACTCTCATTCTTTGGATTGAAACCAAGCAAGCAAAGATACTAGACCTCTTCAAATGTATTAAGTCTTCACAAAAATTGGGTAGAGAAACGGTTGTATACGGGTGAATTCCAGATTACAAACAGAGAATGTAATTACAAAAACCTGCACACAAAAACAAACAAGCAACCCAATATCTTGAGGTAAACCTCAAGAACTCCAGACAAAATAATCAGATAAAATCACAAGGTCTCCAAGATAGGCCAAGGTTTCTAATCCTAAGTCCAAGAAAAAGTCCCATGCTCCATAATGCCAAGGATAGTAACCAAATAGTCCAAGTACCATTAAGAGTTTTTTAGGGTTTATGTTGATTATTAAGTATCTTAGGAAAAGAAAAAGAAAAGCTCAAGTGAGCAAAGAATAAAAATGGCAAAAATATAAATGCTCAAATGAGCAAAGATGAAAATGACATGAAATTAAAAATGCTAAAAATAAATAAATAGTACATAACGCATAAAAGAATAAAATCATAAAATAAACAAGTCAATAATTAGTGGTTAGTTGGATGACCATCTTGAAACTTGCATTTGGAACTCATTAGAGGATTGGTAGAACCAAAGCCTCCACACAACAAGTTGCATTTGCTTTTTGTCAAGTATATCATCCATTTGGAATTCTCATAAGTACCATTTAATGATCAACAATGTTTAAGTGATCCGCGTTGACCAAAGATGTTGTAGATCCATTAGAGGATTGGTAGAACCAAAGCCTCCACACAATGAATCTAAAGGTTATTGGATCAAAGAGATCAAATTAACATACTTGGGCTTGCAATCATAAGTTTGGGCCATGAATGATCATTTATTCGAATCGGGACAAAATTTAGCGCTATGTTAAGCAATCGTAAGTGGACTTATATAGAAGTTGCACCTATTTTGAGGTCGGTCAATAGAAATCTATGCACAATTTGTTTTGAGACATGATATAGAGATTATGCTCCAACAACATTTAGTGCAATGGGAAGGGGATGAGATGAAGAGGATTAGGGCAAAAGATGAATAAACCACTTTTGAATTAAAAATTTAATCAAACTATTATTAAAATCATTCATCCCTTTTTGTGGAGTTAAACTCAACACCATGGATCCAATGATGTGAATAAAGTCATGATCAAAAAATCAACCCAAGACAGCCAGAAAATAATCACAAAATAATAATGTATTTAATATATACATTAAAAGGTTTAAAAATGTTTTAAAAAAGGAAAATAATGAGGAAAATATCAATTATATTCAAATTAATCAAGAAATGAAAAGTAAGACTATAGAAAAATCAGAAAAGAGGCCAAGTAATTTTCCAAAAATTTTGGTAATTTTTAAAAGTCAGAAACTATTTTTAAAAAATAAAATAAATCAGTAAAATAAACAAAAATAGTAAAAAAAATAGTAAAGTCATAAACAAAAATGAAATAAGGTCACCAATATTTGTCACAATATCATTGGATCATTCCATAATTTTTTCAGAATTTAAAAATGTATAAAAGTATTTTTAAACATTTTAAACAAATCAAATAAGTGTAAAATTCATAAAAAATACCAAAACACAAAATTAAATTGTGAAAAAATAAAAATCAGAAAATAATCAAAAATATTTTTCATAATTTTTTCAGATTTTTTGGACTAAAAATGAATTTTCTATGATTTTTTGAAATTTAAAACAATTAAAATATAAAAATCAGAAAAAGAAAATAAAAGTAAAAGATGTGGACCACTAGATGAGAGTCAAAACGTGTTAGTAATCAAATCCAAGGGATCTGGCGCGCTGTGCATATCATGGTCATTAATGAATAATGTACAGAATCAATAATAAATCAGATTTTTTAAAATAATAAATGGCACGCCATCATTGGTTGGAAGATGACACGTCGGTCATCTTCAACCTCCAACCAACGTGATTTGCAGGTCTCTCAAACTGTAAAATCAGAAGCTCAGACCTATGCCAATCACTTCGTCTCTTCAAGACGAAAACAACCACACCCTCGCGCCAAATTTATATAAACTGTAACTCAAGCAATTTGGAAGGAAAGTTTTGAAAAGGGATTTGAAAATTCATGGTCAAAACGTGCTCCCAGTGAAATGTAAGTGTTGCAACTAGAACCAGGGAAATAAGAGCAACACAATGATATCAGAGTATTGAAGAATTGATGAAGGAATCTACCTATTGAAGTTGAGTTGTAGAGCTCTGAAACTGGACTTCTATGGAGCAGTATAGGGCACGATTCTTGAATGTAATTATATGGTTAGCTTCATGGAAGATCAAGGAAGGTGAATTGAGGGAAAATGGATTGAAAAAGGCTTGAGAATAGATTTCAAAGTTGCTGAATTCTAGGTTGTGAAGCAAGTTTGGCAGGGTGATTCTGGCTATCTAAGCTTGGGAAATTGAATGGGGGGTGACCCTCTATTTATAGGGAAGCAAATGGGATCAAAAGGAATATAAAATGATGTGTTTTGGAGGGAATTCGTGTGGGTCTGCATCATAAAGAAAGTGTCTCTCAAACTTGATCAAAACTCAGCCAAATCGTGCATTTCATGATGCTAATCACTTTTGGCAAGTTGCTAAACATGATTAGAACCAAAAACACATGGAAATCTTAGGATTAGAGGCCAAAACAAAGATTTCAAAATCCTGACTTTGTGAAAAATTTAGTTTCAAACTACCCAATTCAAATCCATGGCATTTCCACCTCAAGGGGTCTTAGGGCATAATTCTTGATGCTTTGGAAAGATGAGGTTACAATCTTTTCAACGGAAAAAGAATGGAATCAAATGGATGATTGAACTAAAAGCTACATGGAGTCAAAGTTGAAGAAAAAGAGTTGACTTTCCATACTTAGAAATATTTCAAATTCTTCTTTAAAAATGACTTATAATCGTTTGCATCCAAACATGGCCTTCCACTTAGAATTTGCTCTTGACCAAAAAAGATGGAATGATGTAGATCTATTGAATGAAATTTTTCAATTTGAACCACTTAAAATCTCCAAAAATTGAGCAAGTTATGACTTGTTGAAGTTGGCCAAAAATCATGAAATGACCTATAATCTTTTGCATCCTTAAGGCAACTTCCATCCATTTTCTTACTTTTCACATAAAAGAAGGCATGAAGTACACATCCCTAAGATCATCATGAAAAAGGAATGGGATTAATGTGATAAAAATTGACCAAGTTATGACCATTTGAAGTCACATATGGAAAATTGGGGATTCATCTGGGTGACTTGTAATCTTTCTTCTTCACCAAGTTCCTTCCACATGAAAAATACTTGTAACTTTTGAAGTGATTTGTTGGTAACTCTTTAAAGAGAAGGATGTTTTTGGAATCACTCAAAAATACCAAAAGATGATCAAGATATTCTCCTTTTAAGTCCAAAACCCTAGCCTCTAGATCAAGAGAATGCTTTGAGAAAATTTGCCAAGTTTGAACAAGCTTTTTGTGCCAATATTCTTCCTTTGTGAATAGAAGTTGTTGAGGATGATGATGAGGACTCATAGCCACCAAAAACACTTCCATATCTTGAAATTAGAGATAAATATGCTCTTGTGACCAATAGGAACAAGACCTTGTCCAATCATGACAACTTCTTCCCTTAACCCTTTGTACTTTTGAATCAATTTTGATAAATTTGAAATATGTTGAACCAAAATGAGCCTTGTCATGCCATTTCTTCCAAAATCACTCCAATAGTAAAGTTGAATTTCTCAAGCTATTGACTAGGGCATGGAAATAAACCCATGTATTTCTCAAGCCTTGTCATGACTATTGCTGGTACCTACATTATTAACAAGTAAGACAAACCAACATTGCATTTTATTAATTAGAGAGAAAATAAAAGCAAAATATCCATGATCACAAAAGAAAACAAGTCAAGGTGTTTGGTAACTCCTCAAAAGAGCAAGGCTAAAGATATGGAGAAGAACCAAAAACCCTAATGTGATCTTGTTGTGATTGAAATAATATGGTATGATGCAGGAATCTTAGGGGGGGAAATTGGGGTACAACAACTACCCTTATTTAAGTTTCTTCTATTCGAAGATACGAAGGTTAAAAATCTTCGTGTCGACGTGATCGAAGATACTTAAATATAAAACAAACCCTATTTTTGGCCCTAAGATGCCACGCAAATGCTTATGCATATGAATGCATATGAACAGAACCAAAGAGACGCAAAGTAACATTGGGGATGCAACAAAAATGAAGAAACAAAGGAGCAACCCCGCCAGGAAAATAAATCACTGGTGAACCACAAGAACAGAATTAGAGAGGAAGATAACAAGCATGGACGTTTACTGTCGATGTCCTACCAACGTTCATTGAAGGTAGAAATAGAATGCATATCATATCACCGTTGTTCACTGACGATGAACTATCAACATTCACTGAAGATAGCAAAAAGATAATAAACACTGACGTTCACTACAGATGTCCTACCAACGTTCACTGAAGGTAGAAAAAAGATAATAAACACCAACGTTCACTGCCGATGTACTACCAACGTTCGCTAAAGGTAGATAGAGAATGCATATCATATCATCGTCGTTCACTGACGATGAACTATCAACGTTCACTGAAGATAGCAAAAAGATAATAAACACCAACGTTCACTGTCGATATCCTACCAACATTCACTGAAGGTAGAAAAAAGATAATAAACACCAACTTTCACTGCTGATGTACTACCAACGTTCACTGAAGGTAGAAAGAGAAAATATATCATGCCATCGCCGTTCACTGACGATGAACTATCAACATTCACTGAAGATAGCAAAAAGATAATAAACACCAACGTTCACTACCGATGTACTACCAACGTTCACTGAAGGTAGAAAGAGAAAATATATCATATCACCTCCGTTCACTGACGATGAAATATCAATGTTCACTGAAGATAGCAAAAAGATAATAAACATCGACTTTCACAGTCGATGACCTACCAACGTCCACTGAAGGTAGAAAGAGAAAATATATCATATCACCGTCGTTCACTGACGATGAACTATCAACATTCACTGAAGATAGCAAAAAGATAATAAACACCGACGTTCACTACCGATGTCCTACCAACTTTCACTGAAGGTAGAAAGAGAAAATCATCGAGTTATACCAAAATTTTGGCGTTTCACCTAGAACGGGTTTCAACTTCTTCTTTAACCAAGGAAATCTGCCTGGAAAATATCAAACATAAACTATCTCAAATAACGAGACTTGTTACTCATTGCCATGGGGAATTGCAAAGAGAAATGACTTTCTGGGGATGGAAATATGACTTCCCAGAGAAATGCCACGATATTCCTGCTGAGGAGATAAAGTCTTCCCGTGCAAAATAAATGCACAAACCAAAACTCAAAGTTCTTAGAAATCCAAAGTAAATAATATTGTCATGCAACCACAGATCCAAATCAGAAATAAATTGGAGCAAAACGGCCAATGAAGATACATCCTTTGAGAAATAAACTCAAGAGGGAAAACCAAATTCAACTAAGCAAAGAGAGTTGCAGGAAGATCAAAACACAATGTCAATAGATAATGGTTTTTAGCCATGCATGATGTATGTATGAATGTATGAGTGCTATCGTGCATATGCTGGTAAAAGGATACATAATCAGTATAAACAAATAAAACAGCCTCAGGTACTAACAACATTGGGCTAAACTTCAACCAAAAATATCATTCCAAGAAAGGTAAAACCAACTGCGGAAACCAAACCTAATGCCTGCCTTAACTTCACTGAGGAGAAACATAATCCGGATGTAGCCAAATCAAACAGATACCGAGATAGAACATCCTTCTTTCGTTTTCATCGGAGAACCAGTTTTCCAAAAGCAACATGCCTACTGGAGATTGCAAGACCAGCCTCAAATAAAGCAGACTGACGCCAACACAACCAAACCTCACTGGGGGATTGAAGCCTACCTCCTTGGAGAGAGAAAAAATTGCGGATTGAAAATTTTCATTACGAACACTCATTCCAACAAGAGATGCCCTGGGATAACCTTCCTAGGAAATCAAGAAGTCAACACTAGTGCCAATACTGCAAAAAGAGCGACATCTCAGCACACTAAGGGAATAAAACCTTTCATCATATGAGGGAAGACTTCGATGGGGAATCTGGGATGGGGGCTTCTGACCATGCAAACCCAAAATCAAAAGTGAACTAAGACTTGACTGGGGATAATGGGACCACAAACCCAATACTGTACCTTGCACCCACTGATATCGTCTTTAACTATCTGAGAAACACACAAAGATTACGCACATACCAACAAAATGACCTGAGAAAAACCTTCATAAAGGGAGTAAATCTTCTTAAAATAACCAGAGTTTGTTCATTCTTGGGATCACCATTCTTGGGATCACCATTCTTGTTGTCATTGTTTCATCACAAATCCCAAAGTAAATTGATTTGTAAAGATCTCCTTTTTTTTTAAAAGTCAATTTTGCTTTTTTAGTCTTTTTGCTTTAACAGTTATTATTAGTAATAAATAGAGTCTTTGCAAGCTAAATAAAAATAAGAACATAAAGAATTGGGCAAAATCTCTAATTTCATTAATAGAATGGTAGTCTGCGAATGGTGAGACTCCATGGATGATTACAAAGTTTGGGAAATGGTAATACATAATGGAAAAGATACATTGAGATACAATGACCACTATTCCCCCTAATAACTTTTGAAATCCTGAGCAGCAGCTTTTGTTGAAGTATGGTGAGGATCCGAGAAGATTGTTGCTTCAACGATCAAGTCTTGTCTGACGTAGTTACTTGCCAAGAAAATCCCTAACTTTTGCTTAAGCTGCCCTTGTGGGTTTTCAACTTAGCGGGAAATTTATTCTGTTTATGTCTCTAATTTTTTCCTAGACCGCTGTTGTACCCCAAAATTTGCCCTCCCATATTCTTCAAAGTTTATCAAGAACCATCTTCAAATGGTTCAAGATTTCTCAAAGATTGCACAGTCCAACTGCCTCCTAAGCCAGTCAAAATTAGGGTTTTGGTTCTTTCAAATAATTTGAGGTTTTCAATGGCTCAATCAAGTCCCATAGGCCTATATACATTGTCAAGCATCTACATGTCAAGTCTCAAGTCTCACAGCATCAAATTGCACAGTCAAAAGCCCTATTTGGTTCACAATCAACTACAGGGGTAAAATGGTCATTTTACAGTCAAAAGTCAAAAATTTTGGTCAACATCTTATTTTGAGCACACAATCATCATTTGATCAAGTCTTGATCATGATTCCACAAGCATGGCTCAGAAATCATCAAAGATGCAAAAGTTATTATTTTTGGACAGCTGAAAAGTCAACTGTAACTTGACCAAGGCATAACTTTTTCATGGTTCATCAGAAAAATCCCATCCAATGCTCATTTTGAAGGGGATGACATTTCCTACAACTCATCTTCACATTCCAACTCCAAGAAATGCTCTAACAAAAAGTTATCAATTTCTACATTATAGGTCAATTTCAAAAGTCAACAAAAGGGCATTTTAAGTCAAAGACCATAACTTGATATTGGTAAATCCAAATGACATGGGACCAAAGGAATTGGTTAGAGGACTTCAAGACTTTCCGAAATGTCCAATAACATGTTCATATGATCAAAATTGAGCAAGATATGCATTGGAGAAGTTGGGAAATTTTTGTGAATTTGCAAAAGTCAACTTTGCTCAAAACACATCATTTTTGCTAATGGGCCTCAAATTCCTTCTTGAAACTTTGTCCAAGGCCTATGCACGACCCATTGAGATTAAATTGATTTATTTTCTTATTTTTTATTAATTAATTGAATTTTTAATCAATATTAATTCATTTAATTCATTTAATTGTAGGAAAATATCAAGATATGATTTCTAAATCTTTTTGTGAAGCAAAAGTGGTCAACATATGCTGGAGATTTCGTGTGCACATCAAGGGGACCAAAATCTCCAAAATTAGCAAGTTTTGTCAATCAAAAAGATTGAAAAATATTTGATTTTCAATCAAATATACAAACCATAATTCCATGGATTTTTGGACCAAGATTTACCCTAATTCCATTCTACTATATATGCATAACCTAAACCTAATGCCACACACGTGAAAAGCTGCTGCAAAAAGCCATAACCAATTCCAAAAAAATCAAAGAAAACTCAAAACTGAATTCCACATTCCAACGTGATTCAAAGTGTTTTCTTGATTCTAATACATTGCTGAGGTCCCCAGGAACGTGTAGGGATCAAAATCACACGCTAAAGCTTAAGAAATCGCCTCCAACAGATTCACGGTTTGCTTACTATTTTGATAATCGAAACTCATATCCCATGCGCATTTAACATGATTTATTGGTTGTTTTGCATTGCTTGAATCCACAGGAAGCTTTTGGCGTAGGTTAATTGCATTAAAACGCATAGAATCAGAACTTGCCATGAACGAATTTTAAGGTTCCTCGGTTCTTGAATTAGGGCTTTACTATCCAGGAAAAATTGGAACCTCCAGTGCATATGGTTGAATTCAGGAGATTCAGACGAATCTAACAGGACCCTCGCGAACAATTTATGTTAATTCTAGACTTAATCGCTATTATTCCTCGTTCTGCTTTGTGGGGGTTAAAAACCCCCGCTATCTCTTTGTCTTTTTCACAGGTAAACGAGGAAGATGATGAGCTGTACGTGTATGGTTGGACCATTCAAAAAGCGCGCGTGATTGTGTTTTGTCCAGCATATTGTTTGTTTTCTTAATAATATATTTGTTTGTTATTATAATATCAAATGCATTCAGTTGGTTAGTGGTTAGTGAGTTGGCATGCAACCATTGGGACCTGGGTTCGATTCCCAGGTCCACCCAATATTTGTTTCATATTTTTCTATACAGAATTACATGCAGGCTTCATGAAAGGCTTCACCATACACCTCAAACAATCAGGCGCCATGTGGCCTTATGCACAGATCTAATGGCTACAAGGGAAGGAACACCATGTTCCCTGGTCAAAGCTAGCGTGGACAATTCCAGAAAGTCAACAAGGCTTGATGTTCATGGGCCAGGAATCTCTAAACAAACCTCCAAAAGGGCCCATCACCCCCTGGTTCTTTCTTAATTTTCTTTTTAATTTCTTTTACTAAATATTATTATTAATTATTATTATTAGTAGTATTTAATTAACAAACTTTTATTTTCATAATAAATTCAGACCACTAAAATGTAAATATTTTTTTATTATTATTAATTATTAATTTCACCTTAATTCATTATTTTGTAAATAAAATGCTAACAAATTAATTTAGTGAAATTAGGTTTAATTTTGACTATTTTTCATAATAAATAAATAAATTAGAATTAGGTTTTACTAACTTTTGACTTTATTTTATTTTATTTCTATTTTCATTAAAACAATAAAAAACACAAAAATACTTTTTCTTTTAATTATTTAATTAATTAGTATTAGGTTTAATATTTCATTAATTCTAAAAAGGACAAAATTCAATTCTTTTCTCAAAAAGGGTCAAAACCCTAAGGATGTTCCCGATTCAATTCTTTCGCGCACATATTTATTTTCAATTCATTATTTTGATTATATTTATGTATCTGCTCCGAGAATGTAATCGATAATTAGGACTTTTATCGCTTTCTTTATTTTCTCGCAATTTATTTTCAAGGGTTATGTTTTTGGCGATGTAAATACCCGACGCCTTGTAATAGCGTAGATTCAATTTTTCGCAATTTACTTTCCCGCAAATTATTAAACTGTTAACTATGCATGACAAGACTTGTATGAAAATTAAAACCAACTCGTAGCTCACAATGATGCATGTTCAAAGATAAAATAAACTGAATCCTGACACACGAGCACATGCCACTCCTAGGGTACGCCTCACTTGGTTGCCTCGACGTGGTCATTAAGTATAGGGTGTTTTAGAGGTCGCCCTCCTGTCTAAAGATCCAGTTGCCTCGAAACGGTTTCCTCGGATAAAAAGGATCTAGGACACTAGGGTTCCCGCTAAGGCGTCCTACTATTGCTTTAGTGACCACATGTCCCATATAATCGAATTGACCCGAATAACTCCAACGATGGTGCTACCTACTTCTCAATAGTGGGATGGCACTGTCTAAAGGACTCTTACACAGTCTAATTCCTTAGAGTAGGTAGATTTCTCCTGGGTACTTGCTCTTTCAAAACAAAAAAACAACTTTTCGCACCTACACTTTCAAAAAGTTTTCAAACAAATACTTCATACACTCTTGAGGACTGATACAAGAGTTACCTAGAAGTTTTCAAACTAAACATTTTCAAAACCCACAAACACAAGAAAAGCAAACAATTTTTGAAAACATAGTGAGCAAGTACCTAAGAGCCCGTGGATAACCACGGATAGAAAGGGTGCTAACACCTTCCCTTTCTATAATCTACCTCCCGAACCGAGAAACATCTCGAAAAGGAATTTTGCTGTGCTTTTGTCCTTTCCTTGTTGGAGAAAATAAAAGACGGTGGCGACTCTTGCTTACCGCGACATTTCACGAACCAGCATTCCAAAACAGTCAGTTCTATTTCCACCGATCACAGAACTGGCGACTCTGCTGGGGACTATATATAAGTGAGGTGTACCTTAGGATTAGATCATTCTATGTTTTCAATTGCATGCTTTGTATGATTTATATTTGTGGGCTTGCATCAGAGTTTCATAGATCCTAACCCGGATCTGGGGAATACCCTTTAGGTAGCATAAGCTGTGAGGGACCTGTCCGGCGTAGACCGACACGGGTGAAGCAGTGGCTACGTTGGTGTGACACCTTAGTCTGTACCGATATCCCTTGTGTTGCAACGAGGAGAATATGGGTCTTCTGAGGAGTCATTAAGCACCAACCGACCTTAGAACCCTAAATTGACCCAACTTGGCCATAGAACAGTAGCAGTATGCTACACTCATTGAGGCTAAACTCTCGCGATGGTTCTGGCCGCAAGAAAAGATTGCGACGTTGGAGTTATGACCGATTGAGGGTAGTTAGTGATATTGAGATCCTCTAGAACCCGGTTACTATTTTCTAGGACAGGTCTTAACCAACGAAATTGAAAGAAGGTAGTACCTAAACTTCATGCTGGCCTAAACTCTAAGGGCTCTCTGTGTGACTTGTGTGCCTTCAAACTTGAATTACTTGCACGTACTTGTTATCTAACAACACGGGGTCCTTGCAGGTTTTGTTTACAGTCCTTAATCTGGACTTATAACAGGGTTTACTTACATCATTCCACGCATAGCATAACATCATACCATCATACCATTGCATACATCCTGCATAAAGACTAACCCATTTCAAGGATCTCAAGGGTTTGTGGTGCAGGTCATAATGAACCAAAAGTCTAGCAAGGGGCAAAAGGGGATTTATTTTCCTTTAGCCAAGGTTGTCCAGACATCCAAGCATGATAACTTGGGTTAGGGGCTATGACCCACTCGATATGGTGAGCCTTGACTCTTGAAGAAGGACTCTCAACAACATGAAGTTCCTTCAATCAAGCTACAAAATTCAAATTCTAACAATCTCCTTGTTTACCCCGCGAGATCCTTGAAAACATTGCATGCATAAATCATACGCATTCCATGCATCATATGCATAACAGGTACCCCTTTTTCATAGGTCACTTATTCTTCTTCGCTGTTTATTTCAGCAATCATCATGTCTTCTGAACCTTCCGCTGAACAAGCTATCAAGGCCCTCCAGGCCTAGAATGCCCAGTTCCAGGAGTTGGTAATAAGCCTAGCCCAGGGTCAACAGGAGTTGAAGGCTCTGATTCAGAAGAAGAAGAAGAAGAGGACTGTGTTGTTCAACACTGGACGAAGATTTGGGAATACACTGCATAATGAGGCTGAGCTGACTACCTCATCTGTAGGAAAAGACAATCCACAAGAGAGAAGGGTTCCTAGTCCCGTGGTCTCTGACAACGAGACAAATTACAATGATGAACAGTACCCTCCTGCTGAGGACAGGTACAAACAACTAGAGGACCGTCTAAGTGCTATGGAGATTCAACACGTGCCCGGGTTGGACTTTAGAGACCTAGGCTTATCTTTTGGGGTGGTGATCCCACACAAGTTCAAGGCACCTGCCTTTGCGAATTACGACAGGGCTTCCTGTCCTAAGCTGCATCTCAGATCATATGTGAGGAAGATCCAACCGTATACTGCAGACAAGAATCTATGGATCCATTTCTTCAAGGATAGTCTTTCAGGGACTCAACTCGAATGGTTCTATCAGCTGGATGGAGCCAGTATTCGAAACTGGGAGGACTTGGCTACTGCGTTCTATAAGCAGTATCAATATAATTCCGACCTTGCTCCTACGCGTACCTAACTCCAGGGTATGTCGCTAGGGACGGGTGAAGGATTCAAGGAGTATGCGCAAAAGTGGAGAGACCTGGCTGGAAGGGTGCAGCCACCTTTGACTGACCGTGAACTTGTTGATATGTTTCTGGGGACCCTGTCTGGTCCGTTCTTCAACCATCTGATTGGAAATTCCTCTACTGGGTTTACAGATCTGATCTTCACTGGTGAGAGGATCGAAGTTGGTATCAAGTCTGGGAAGATACAAAAGGGTGACTCCTCGAACACTAAGAAGAAACCATTCAAGAAAGAGTCTAGTGTTGTCTATGGTTCAAGAGGGCAGAACAAACCGGAACACCGCCAATATGTCAATGCGGTGGTTATTTCAAAACCGGTCAGTGCTCCTCAACATCGCAACCAACAAAGGGAAGAGAGACCTAGAAGGCAATTCACTCCCCTCAGCATGACCTTGTCCCAGATATTGCCACAGTTGCTGAAGACCAATTTGGTAACTCTAAGGGACCCTCCTAAGAATCCCAACAAGACACCTTCAAGGTATAACCCCAACGCCCACTGCGCTTATCATTCTGACAGCCTGGGGCATGCTACAGATGATTGTTGGACTTTGAGGAACAAGGTTCAGGACTTAATCGAGGCAAAGGAGGTCGAGTTCGAAGCGCCCGAGACTCCCAATGTGATCACTGCTCCCTTGCCAAAACATGGCTAGGATTGGAAAAAGCTTTTGTTCATTCGAATGTTCAAGTTGTATTTTTCTTTGATTGTTCAAACATTTTATTCATGTCAAACGTTGTTATTTCATTAATGCACTACACGTGTCTGTTTTGAAGTAATTATGTTCACTATGCTTAAAACTGCTTTCATTTTTTGATGTTCAACTCTCGATTAAGAATTCTAAGCCTTTTGAGGGAGGATGACGAAAACAATACCACGATCTTTACAGTATGCTTTTGAACAGACCCCACTGATGAGGTACAGGCATTGTTTCAAATCCTAAACAGTGGAGTAATAAGGAATATAATCCCTTGTCAACCCCTTTGAGCCAAAGAAGTTGGAGTTTTTCTTTTCGCAAAAAATTAAAACCCTTAATCATAACCTGGGACAGGGTAGTTTTCTCAGTTGATCCAGATGCACAATGAACAGCATCAAAGGAGTCCTTCCAAAACAAAAGACAGTGATGGTTCCGAATAAGCATAAAGACAGGCAGTCATTATTTCTCAAAATAAAAGCCCATTAAGTCAAAACCTATGAAGGAGACTTACAAAACTGGGGCATCCCGCTGACTGTAAATACAAAAAGAAACAGTTCAGGCAAAAAACAGGGATAACGAAATCAAAAAGAAATAGGTCCTATAAACCCTCAACAAAAAAGAAATGACTGCCTATCCAAAATAAATTGTCAATATTCGAACCATCACCGGAATATCAGAGCAAAGACTCAAACAAGGTCTAACGCACGATTAGCTGAGTTTAGGATCGAAGAACATCACGAAGAGTGGGTGGGTACAAATAAAATTTGAGCCTTTATCCTTTGTTTCTTAAACCGTGAACCAGGCCACGTTATAACCCTCAAAAGTCCTAGCTGAGGCATTGGTTAGTTCGAAAGCATACTGTTACAAAGGTATCCTGACTCCTTAAGGCTCGCTGTAAAATCTTGAGTTGACATCACATTTTACAAAATTCATTAGTTTTACTGGAAAAAAATGCATTTTCAAAAAAAAACTTCAAGACAGACATAAGCTTTGCATTCTTAAAATAACATTGTTTGCATATGACTATTTGTTTGAACAGCAGAGAAATTCGCACGACGAATATCTAGTGAACAAAAACCTTCTCGACAAAAGAGTCATCTCAAATGGAAAAACACTTCCAACCAAGGGGCAGACATGATCATTGTCCATCATCTGGGGCAGTTAAGTCAAGATTCAGAGAATCTCTCAAAGAGGCCAAATAGCCAGGGGCAAATCTCCGCCTGAGTCACTTGGGGGCATTGGACATGAATTCCTGCAGCGAATATTGCATCTTCTGGTAGTATGGCAATACAACACTACTGACAGTGACAACTCCCTGAACTCCGAGAGCATGGACATAGTCGAAAAAATACTATGCATAATCAAAGACCCGCTAGGTTGACACACCTAGGCAAAAATAAGGGCTTCCCGGTGAACCAAAAGGGGTCGGGCAAAAATAAGGGATGAAAATGAAAAAATTTGTACACCCGGCAAGTCGAAAACCTGAAAAGGCGGCTTGGGCAAAAAGGGGTATCCCGATGGACTGAAAACCCGAAAGGGCGGTCCAGGCAAAAATTAGGGATCAAAGCGTACGACTATGTCCCGTCATTTGCCTACCCGAAGAAGATTTGTCAATCGGCAGTTATCAAGCGCCTCATAGGACTTCTTCTCCCACAGAAACTGGGGCAATAAGAAGTGTCCGAACTGTACAAGCTGCTTTGTCCTCCAGATCACAGGTACATTCAGCTGAAGAATATGGCTAAAGATACCTCCACTCCCCGCAACAAAAGATAGCCACGGTAGCTCTCACCCCAAGACTTGCAACTACGGATGAATCAGCAATACCCTCTCCCAAGCAGAGTTGGTCTCCCATCAGTCCTAAAAAGGCATGGTATCCCCAGCAAGTCAGCGACACTCTCCCCAAGCAGAGTTAGGCTACCGTCAGCCCTAAGGAAGTTGGGTATCCACAGTAGATCTTAGTATTCTCCAGCAAAGTATACAGATATTCCTCAACAAGCATCCCCGGCAGTCTTAATATTCCTCGACAGAAATATAAGATTGTTCCCCGGCAGAATACAAGATACCCCCAGTGGAGCCATTTCCCGGCACAGTCTAAAAAGTTTCCCCAGGAGAGTTGAACCATCTCCCCAGTAGATTATGGAAGCTTATCCCCTGCAGAGTATAAATGCATCTCCCCAGCCATATTCAAAGGTTATACCCCACCAGAGCCTCTAACTGGGTTATCCTCAGCTAATTACCATGGAAAGATCGTTCTCGGCGAAGTTCTTCCTATCCCCAGCGGAGTTCATCAAATTCCCCAACATAACTTATCATTGGAATCCCCAGCGGAGTTCTCATTAAATTCTCGGCGGAGTATCTCTTCCCCATAGAGTAATTTCCCGCAGAGTGATCTCTCCAACAAGTTTATCCCCCAACGGAGTGATCTTCTCCTACCGGTTTATTCTTGCAACCATCATCCGCAGCGGAAACAAAGAACTCTACTCTTCAACATCAGCCCAGGATTCAACGAACTTCCCGGCATTCGTCAAGGATTTATTTTCCCATACGAAGATACATTCATAAACATCATGTTGTCATACATCATGATACATGCATATACGCATCATATCATACAATCTCATTTAAGTTGAGAACGTCATTGCTTGATCCATATCATGCATTGCATATGACTGACCTTTACCTTTCAGGAAGGATACAGTTAAATGATCAGCCATGTCAAAGTAGACAAATACAGTCAAAAGAGACCAATCCAGTCAAAGAAGACGAATCCAGTCAAAGAAGACAAGTCTAGTTAAATTAATTCCTAAAGTCAAGGAAGACACCTGTCACCAAAGACAACCCGTCATTGTAGACACCCGTCAATATAGACATCCGTCAATGTAGACACCCGTCACTATAGACACCCGTCATTATAGACATCCGTCAATATAGACATCTGTCAATGTAGACACCCGTCAATATAAACACCCGTCATTGTAGACATCCGTCAATATAGACATCTGTCAATGTAGACACCCGTCAATATAGACACCCGTCATTGTAGACATCCGTCAATGTAGACACCCGTTAATATAGACATCCGTCAATATAAACACCCGTCATTGTAGACATCCGTCATTGTAGACATCCGTCAATGTAGACACCCGTTAATACAGACACCCATCATTGTAGACATTCGTCAATGTAGACACCCGTCATTGTAGACATCTGTCATTATAGACATCCGTCAATGTAGACACTCGTTAATATAGACACCCATCATTGTAGACATCCGTCAATGTAGACACCCGTCAATATAGACACCCGTCAATATAGACATCCGTCAATGTAGACACCTGTCAATATAGACACCCGTCATTAAAGACAACTCGTCATTGAAGACAACCCGTCAATAAAGACAACTCGTCAATAAAGACAACTCGTCATTGAAGACAGCTCGTCATTGAAGACAATCCGTCATTGAAGACAACCTGTTAATGAAGACAACCTGTCGATAAAGACAATCTGTCAATAAAGACAACCCGTCCATGAAGACAACCCGTTAAAAGAGACAACTCGTCAAAAAAGACAAAACCTCCCCCGGTTCAGTTAAATCGATTCTTAAAGATTTTTCTGAGATAACCTGTCAGTAGAGACAACCCATCAACTTTTGAAATTCCAGATTCGATACTTGTATCTAGCCAGGGAATATCTGTGAGCGATTGATTGTAGATTCGATACCTGTATCTAGCCAGGGCATATCTGCATGAAGAGTTTGAAGATCAACCCCTGTAACAGGCCAGGAAATTATCTTTCTTTCTTAGGTACGCGCGTTCTCGCTAAGGAATCTCTTACGCAATCGACACCTCCAGATGGCATCTTTAAGCCCATCTCCACAACTATCCATTACATTTCCAAATGGCATCTATAAGCCCATTCCCGACAAGATTCTGTCACATCTTCAAATGGAATCTATAAGCCCATCCTCCTATCCATCATATCTCCAAATGGCATCTGTAAGCCCATTCCCGCCATCACATTGCTGATACCACACCATGCGAGTGCAAATTTCTGGGCACTCTAGTGTTCAATCATCTTCCACCTTCGGATCACGAAAGGCACGCAAGCCAATCTACATCCTCAGGTCTAAGAAGATTGAACAGGGGCAACTGTTGTACCCCAAAACTTGCCCTCCCATATTCTTCAAAGTTTATCAAGAACCATCTTCAAATGGTTCAAGATTTCTCAAAGATTGCACAGTCCAACTTCCTTCTAAGCCAGTCAAAATTAGGGTTTTGGTTCTTTCAAAGAATTTGAGGTTTTCAATGGCTCAATCAAGTCCCATAGGCCTATATACATTGTCAAGCATCTACATGTCAAGTCTCAAGTCTCACAGCATCAAATTGCACAGTCAAAAGCCCTATTTGGTTCACAATCAACTACAGGGGTAAAATGGTCATTTTACAGTCAAAAGTCAAAATTTTTGGTCAACATCTTATTTTGAGCACACAATCATCATTTGATCAAGTCTTGATCATGATTCCACAAGCATGGCTCAGAAATCATCAAAGATGCAAAAGTTACTATTTTTGGACAGCTGAAAAGTCAACTGTAACTTGACCAGGGCATAACTTTTTCATGGTTCATCAGAAAAATCCCATCCAATGCTCATTTTGAAGGGGATGACATTTCCTACAACTCATATTCACATTCCAAGTCCAAGAAATGCTCTCACAAAAATTTATCAATTTCTACATTATAGGTTAATTTCAAAAGTCAACAAAAAGGCATTTTAAGTCAAAGACCATAACTTGAGATTGGTAAATCCAAATGACATGGGACCAAATTCATTGGTTAGAGGACTTCAACACCTTTCCAAAATGTCCAAGAACATGTTCATATGATCAAAATTGAGCAAGATATGCATTGGAGAAGTTGGGAAATTTTTGTGAATTTGCAAAAGTCAACTTTGCTCAAAACACATCATTTTTGCTAATGGGCCTCAAATTCCTTCTTGAAACTTTGTCCAAGGACAATGCACGACCCATTGAGATTAAATTGATTCATTTTCTTATTTTTTATTAATTAATTGAATTTTTAATCAATATTAATTCATTTAATTGTAGGAAAATATCAAGATATGATTTCTAAATCTTTTTGTGAAGCAAAAGTGGTCAACATATGCTGGAGATTTCGTGTGCACATCAAGGGGACCAAGATCTCCAAAACTAGCAAGTTTTTTCAATCAAAAAGATTGAAAAATATTTGATTTTCAATCAAATATACAAACCATAATTCCATGGATTTTTGGACCAAGATTTACCCTAATTCCATTCTACTATATATGCATAACCTAAACCTAATGCCACACACGTGAAAAGATGCTTCAATAAGCCATAACCAATTCCAAAAAAATCAAAGAAAAAACAAAACTGAATTCCACATTCCAACGTGATTCAAAGCGTTTTCTTGATTCTAATACATTGCTGAGGTCCCCAGGAACGTGTAGGGATCAAAATCACACGCTAAAGCTTAAGAAATCGCCTCCAACAGATTCACGGTTTGCTTACTATTTTGATAATCGAAACTCATATCCCATGCGCATTTAACATGATTTGTTGGTTGTTTTGCATTGCTTGAATCCACAGGAAGCTTTTGGCGTAGGTTAATTGCATTAAAACGCATAGAATCAGAACTTGCCATGAACAAATTTTAGGGTTCCTCAGTTCTTGAATTAGGGCTTTACTATCCAGGAAAAACTGGAACCTCCAGTGCATGTGGTTGAATTCAGGAGATTCAGACGAATCTAACAGGACCCTCACGAACAATTTATGTTAATCCTAGACTTAATCGCTATTATTCCTCGTTCTGCTTTGTGGGGGTTAAAAACCCCCGCTATCTCTTTGTCTTTTTCACAGGTAAACGAGGAAGATGATGAGCTGTACGTGTATGGTTGGACCATTCAAAAAGCGCACGTGATTGTGTTTTGTCCAGCATATTGTTTGTTTTCTTAATAATATATTTGTTTGTTATTATAATATCAAATGCGTTCAGTTGGCTTAGTGGTTAGTGAGTTGGCATGCAACTATTGGGACCTGGGTTCGATTCCCAGGTCAACCCAATATTTATTTCATATTTTTCTATACAGAATTACATGCAGGCTTCATGAAAGGCTTCACCATACACCTCAAACAATCAGGCGCCATGTGGCCTTATGCACAGATCTAATGGCTACAAGGGAAGGAACACCATGCTCCCTGGTCAAAGCCAGCGTGGACAATTCCAGAAAGTCAACAAGGCTTGATGTTCATGGGCCAGGAATCTCTAAACAAACCTCCAAAAGGGCCCATCAACCCCTGGTTCTTTCTTAATTTTCTTTTTAATTTCTTTTACTAAATATTATTATTAATTATTATTATTATTATATTTAATTAACAAACTTTTATTTTCATAATAAATTCAGACCATAAAAATGTAAATATTTTTTTTATTATTATTAATTATTAATTTCACCTTAATTCATTATTTTGTAAATAAAATGCTAACAAATTAATTTAGTGAAATTAGGTTTAATTTTGACTATTTTTCATAATAAATAAATAAATTAGAATTAGGTTTTACTAACTTTTGACTTTATTTTATTTTATTTCTATTTTCATTAAAACATTAAAAAACACAAAAATACTTTTTCTTTTAATTATTTAATTAATTAGTATTAGGTTTAATATTTCATTAATTGCAAAAAGGACAAAATTCAATTCTTTTCTCAAAAAGGGTCAAAACCCTAAGGATGTTCCCGATTCAATTCTTTCGCGCACATATTTATTTTCAATTCATTATTTTGATTATATTTATGTATCTGCTCCGAGAATGTAATAGATAATTAGGACTTTTATCGCTTTCTTTATTTTCTCGCAATTTATTTTCAAGGGTTATGTTTTTGGCAATGTAAATACCCGACGCCTTGTAATAGCGTAGATTCAATTTTCCGCAATTTACTTTCCTGCAAATTATTAAACTGTTAACTATGCATGACAAGACTTGTATGAAAATTAAAACCAACTCGTAGCTCACAATGATGCATGTTCAAAGATAAAATAAACTGAATCCTGACACACGTGCACGTGCCACTCCTAGGGTACGCCTCACTTGGTTTCCTCGACGTGGTCATTAAGTATAGGGTGTTTTAGAGGTCGCCCTCCTGTCTAAAGATCCAGTTGCCTCGAAACGGTTGCCTCGGAAAAAAAGAATCTAGGACACTAGGGTTCCCGCTAAGGCGTCCTACTATTGCTTTAGTGACCACATGTCCCATATAATCGAATTGACCCGAATAACTCCAACGATGGTGCTACCTACTTCTCAATAGTGGGATGGCACTGTCTAAAGAACTCTTACACAGCCTAATTCCTTAGAGTAGGTAGATTTCTCCTGGGTACTTGCTCTTTCAAAACAAAAAAACAACTTTTCGCACCTACACTTTCAAAAAGTTTTCAAACAAATACTTCATACACTCTTGAGGACTGATACAAGAGTTACCTAGAAGTTTTCAAACTAAACTTATTCAAAACCCACAAACACAAGAAAAGAAAACAATTTTTGAAAACATAGTGAGCAAGTACCTAAGAGCCCGTGGATAACCACGGATAGAAAGGGTGCTAACACCTTCCCTTTCTATAATCTACCTCCCGAACCGAGAAACATCTCGAAAAGGAATTTTGCTGTGCTTTTGTCCTTTCCTTGTTGGAGAAAATAAAAGACGGTGGCGACTCTTGCTTACCGCGACATTTCGCGAACCAGCATTCCAAAACAGTCAGTTCTATTTCCACCGATCACAACCGCCCTTTCGGGTTTTCGGCCTACCGAGACGCTCCTTTTTTGCCTAAGCCGCCCTTTCGAGTTTTCAACTTAACGAGTTGTTCTTTTATTTCTTTAGGCAAAGTATTTATTGACTGCGTCAGCATTCATGGGACGTGGGAACTCCTCGCCATCTATAGTTTCAAGAATTAATGCACCACCAGAGAAGGCTTTCTTGACAACATACGGGCCTTCAAAATTGGGAGTCCACTTTCCCCTAGAATCAGTGTTGAAAGACATGATATTCCTGAGCACGAGGTCGCCTTCTCTAAATTCATGAGGTTTGACCTTTTTATCAAATGCTTTCTTCATTCTTCTCTGATATAACTGCCCATGACATAAAGCTGTCATCCTCTTCTCTTCAATAAAATTCAATTGGTCAAACTTGTTCTGGAACCATTCAGCCTCTGTCAACTTGGTTTCCATTATCACACGCAACGAGGGAATCTCTACCTCGACAGGGATTACAGCTTCCATTCCATACACTAGGGAGAATGGGGTTGCTCCTGTTGAAGTGCGAACAGATGTTTGATATCCATGCAGAGCAAAAGGGAGCATTTCATGCCAATCTTTATAAGTGACAGCCATTTTCTGGATAATTCTCTTGATATTCTTATTAGCGGCTTCAACAGCCACATTCATCTTTGGCCTGTATGGAGATGAATTGTGATGAAAAATCTTGAATTCTTCGCACAATTCTAACATCATATTGTTATTCAAATTTGAGCCATTGTCAGTGATGATTCTGCTCGGCACACCATACCGGCATATAAGATTATTTTTTATGAAACGCACGACCACCTGTTTGGTAACATTGGCATATGAAGCAGCCTCTACCCATTTGGTAAAGTAGTCAATTGCTACCAAGATGAAATGGTGTCCATTCGAAGCTTTGGGTTCTATCATCCCGATCATGTCAATACCCCACATAGAGAAAGGCCATGGGGAGGAAATCACATTGAGAAGTGTCGGAGGTACATGGATCTTATTTGCATAAATCTGGCATTTATGGCACTTCTTTGCAAATTTGTAACAGTCAGATTCCATTGTCAACCAATAATAACCTGCCCTTAGCATCTTTTTAGCCATCAAATATCCATTAGCATGAGTGCCAAATGAACCCTCATGAATCTCATGCATCAACATGTCTGCTCCGTGTCTATCAACGCATCTGAGCAGGACCATGTCATAATTTCTCTTGTATAACACATTTTCACTGAGGAAGAAACTGCCTGCCAATCTTCTCAGTGTCTTTCTATCTTTCTTCGACGCACCAATCGGGTATTACTGAGTCTGAAGAAAATGCTTGATATCATAATACCAAGGGTTTTCATCTGCTACCTCCTCTGTCGTAAACACATGAGCGGGCCTATCTAGTCGTTGAACTATAATTTAGGGTATATCATTCCAAGTATTCACTTGGTACATGGAAGCCAGAGTTGCCAGAGCTTCCGCCATCTGATTTTCATCTCTGGGAATGTGATGGAATTCAACTTTATTGAAGAAGGGTAGTAATCTTCTAGCATAATATTTGTAAGGGATCAAGCCAGGGTGACGAGTGTCCCATTCTCCTTTAATCTGATTTATTACCAAAGCTGGATTGCCATACACATCTAGAATTTTGATTCTGAGATCAATAGCTTCCTCAAGACCCATAATGCAAGCCTCATATTCTGCCATATTATTAGTGCAATCAAATGTTAACCTTGCGGTAAAAGGAATATGTGATCCATGAGGAGTAACAATCACAACACTAATTCCTTTACCATAAGCATTCACAGCTCCATCGAATATCATACTCCAACGACATTCAGGGTCGGGGCCCTCCTCGGGAAATGGTTCATCATAGTCTTTCACTTTCAGGAACATCACATCCTCATCGGGGAATTCATACTCTGCAGACTGATGATCCTCCACCAGATGGTGAGCAAGGTAATATGCCAACACACTACTTTTAATAGCCTTTTGAGTGCGGTATTCGATATCATATTCAGATAAAAACATCTGCCAGCGAGCAATTCTTCCAGTAAGAGCAGGCTTTTCAAAAATATACTTGATTGGATTCATTTTGGAGATCAACCAAGTGGTATGATTCAACATATACTGCCGCAAACGCTTTGCCACCCAGGCCAAAGCACACCATGTCTTTTCTAGCACGGAAAACCGCGAATCACAATCAGTGAACTTTTTGCTGAGATAATAAATGGTGAACTCTTTCTTTCTTGTTTCATCCTGTTGTCCCAGAATACAACCCATGGATTTATCTAATAATGTTAGATACATAATCAACGGTCTTCCTTCTATGGGAGGGAGCAAGATAGGATGTTCAAGCAGATATTCTTTAATACTCTCAAATTCCCTTTGGCAGTCATCCGTCCACACACAACCTTGATCTTTCTTTAACAACTTAAAGATCGGTTCACATGTTGCAGTCATGTGGGAAATAAATCTGGAGATATAATTCAAACGCTCGAGGAAACCCCTGACTTGCTTTTCATTTCTTGGTGCTGGAATTTCTTGAATTGCTTTGACTTTATCAGGGTCAACTTCAATTCCTTTCTAGCTAACAATAAAACCTAACAATTTCCCCGGTCTAACTCTGAAGGTGCATTTATTTGGATTCAAGTGGAGACGATACTTCCTCAAACGTTGAAACAACTTCAACAAATCTTCTATATGCCCTTCTTCAGTTTGGGATTTGGCGATCATATCATCAACATATACTTCGATTTATTTGTGCATCAGATCATGGAATAGGGTTGTCATAGCCCTCTCGTACGTTGCACCAGCATTCTTTAACCCGAAGGGCATCACTCTGTAACAGAATGTTCCCCAGGGTGTGATGTTGTTTTTTCCATGTCCTTTGGAGTCATTCTTATTTGATTATACTTGGAAAATCCGTCCATGAACGAGAATACTTTGAATTTTGCAGTGCTTTCCACTAACATGTCAATGTGAGGCAATGGAAAATCATCTTTTGGAGTAGCTTTATTTAGGTCTCTGTAATCTACGAACATGTGGAATTTTCCGTCTTTTTTCGGTACTAGGACAATATTGGCAATCCATTAAGGATACACTAACATCATCAGAAAACCACCATTAATCTGCTTTAGGACCTCCTCTTTGATCTTTACTGTCATATCCGGGTGGGTTCTTCTCAACTTTTGTTTAACTGGAGGGCACTCTGGCTTCAACGGCAAACGATGCTCGACAATGTATGTATCTAGACCAGGCATATCTTGATAAGACCAAGCAAAAATATCCTCATACTCTTTCAACAGCTCAATCAACCCGCTCTTTACATCAGGATGCAATGATGCCCCAATCTTGACTTCCTTTGGATCTTCTTCTGAACCCAAATTAATCACTTCCAAAGGCTCCTTATATGGCTGAATGGTATTTTCTGCGTGCTCAAGCAATCGTGAGACCTCTTCTGGAATCTCATCATAAGCTTATTCTTCAGCCCCAAACACAGGACAATCAAAGTTGGGAGAGGGTGCAGGGTCATTGTATTCAATGGGTTTTTTAATTAATCTGCACATATGATTTATGATTTCTTTTAGAAACTGACACATATAACAAGTGATCATGCAGATTAATTTTCAGTTATTATTTATTTTGAAAGGGTTTTTTTATTTTATTTACCATTTCCCAAGAAAAAAAATCAGAAAATAAAAGACATAATTTTGGAAGCAAAGACAACTTTTATTAATGATCTTAAAAGTTATAGCAAACAGATAAGCCCTGCAACATTAATACTTCCACCTTGGGCAGAGTGAAAGCTTTTCAAAAGAAAGAAACAGATTAACAAAACAAATTACTTTGAAACATGTATGCAAGAAGGAACATCAATGGTGACCCAGTCCTGGACTCGGACTCAATGCATCACATAATTCGGTACTTCCTGCTCTGCTTCATCCTCTTCAACAGCATTAATTCCAGAACCAATTGGATAGAGGTAGCCTCCGCTGCGGAAAACATCATGATAATTGTTCACAGAATACTTTGACTTCAAACTTTCTCCTTTGCCATTCCTCGAAGAGAAACCCAAACCATCTCTATTTTTGTTCACGGGTGGATCCATAAGTCGTCCCCAAACTACATTATAACCATTGCGCATAACCTGCTGCACGTCCTTCAGGGAAACCACAGAATTCTCATTCCTCCTTATGTTATCAATGGATATGGCTTGGAACTGGGTTCCAACAATAGCCTCATTTTCTTCTACAATACTAAAAGAGGATAGATGGGATATCAACAACGCATTCTCCCCATTTATGATCACTACCTTCCCTTCACGCACAAATTTTAGCTTCTGATGCAGAGTTAAAGTGACAGCCCCTGCTTCGTGTATCCATGGCCTTCCTAACAAACAACTATATGCGGGAATAATATCCATGACCTGGAAGGTTATCAAGAACAAATATGGTCCTATATGGATGGGCAAGTCCACTTCACCAATGATAGATTTCCTCGACCCATTAAAAGCTTTCACAATGATGCCACTCGGGCACATAGGTGTTCCCTGATACTTTAACTTCATGAGGGTACTCCTCGGTATAACATTCAGCGTGGATCCATTATCAATTAGCACATTGGACAGCGAATCATTCTTGCAGTTCATAGATATGTGGAGGGTCAGGTTATGATTCCTCCCTTCATCTGGTAACTCATCATCGCAGAAACTCAAGTTATTACATGACGTAATGTTTCCAATTATGCTGCTGAATTGATCTATTGGCATGTCACTCTCCATAAAAGCTTGGTCTAGTACTCTCATCAGTGATTCTTTATGATCAGAGGAATTCATTAATAAATCTGGGATAGATATCTTTGAAGGAGTCTGTAATAGCTGATCTACAATTCTGTAGTCGCTCATCTTAATCATCTTCAAGATATCATCCACTTCTTTCTCTAATGTGGCTCCGCTAGTCTCTCCTGCAGCCTTCTTAGGCTCATCGTTCTTAGCAATTTTCTTTCCAGCAACAACATCCCTTCGTACAACCGGCACAAACACACGACCACTACGGGTCACCCTGCTATTATCAGCTATATTTCCAACATCTGGAATTGGCTGGATGGGAACTTCTACCCCATCTTCTAAGATTGTAGCATTGTATTTGTAAGGCGCGGCCTTATCTGATTTATAGGGAACATGACCTGGTAGACTAATTACCAATGGGGTAACAGCTGGTTTGTTATGGTACTCTACCTCAAGATGAGCGGGTGCACCAAAACAAGGTACAATGACGTTTACCCCTTCCTCAACACAATCAACTATCAAAAGGTCATTTCCGGCAAACAAATCTTCGTCAGAAGAGAAATACTCATTCGCGGAGGCATACTCTTCCTCTGACTCTTCTTCCATTAAACAGACTTCAACCATATCAATCTCATGATAATCATCTCTCTGACCTGTGATCTTGATAGTTCCATTGTCTAACAACAATTTAACACCCTCTCTCACAATAGAACATCCTCGGGGGTCTCGACAGCAAACTATGCAAGATCCATATTGGTGTTCCACCTGACCAACAGTATAGTATAAGGTAGCATGCAAGTGCACAAGATCCTCATTCAAATGCTTAACATCAAAAATTCTGAATTCACCAAGACATCCAGAAACCATATTCACTTCCTCTTCATACTCTGCCCTAGGCCTGATTATATGGATTAAGCCCTCATCTATCATCTCCTGTAAATCATCCTTTATCTTCTCGCAACCCTATATGTCTGTACTGCAAATAGCACAACCGGCATGGTCATGCGTATAATAACTGAATTCACAGAGGTCTGCGTGCATCTTCACCAAATTTCCTCTAACCAGATTAATGTCAAAAATCCGGAAGTCGCCTGGACAACCGGCCACCATATTTACAGCATTCAATCCCTCATGCTTGGGTAGAGGATTGTATTTCACATTAGGTCCCATGTCTTTGAAAGATAGAATTCCAGACTTCACCAACCTTTGCACTTCATTCCTCAAAGGATAACAATTTTCAACATTATGCCCTGGTGCTCCCTGATGAAAGGCACACGTCTGATCTGCTTTGTAATACCAAGGCAATGGTGATGGTATGGCGGGAGGTGGTCGTGTCTGGACCAAATTCTTATGAATCAATGCTGGTAGTAGTTCTGCATAGCTCATGGGAATAGGGTCATAGTTCTCCCTTCTCTGATTATTCCCTTGGTTCCCCTGCTGGGACTGTCTTTGATAAGCAACAGTAGTCGGAGCGGCATTCATAACAGAAGTAACTGAGGCAACTTGCTGGTGACGCTGATAATTCCTTCTAGGAGCGTTCACTCTCCTTTCTTGTATGACAACATTTGTATCCCCCTCTTTCTTCTTGGTAAACTAATAAGATGGCTTCTTCACACCTCTGGATCCTTCACCCTTTGTCAAACGGCTTTCTCTTACTGCCTCTTCTAGGCGGACACCCAGTCCTACCATTTCTGTAAAATCACTTGGGGCACTTGCTACCATTCTTTGGTAGTAGAAAGCACCTAGCGTCTTCAGAAAATTTATATTCATTTCTTTCTCTTCCATGGGAGGAATCACTTGTGCAGCCACTTCGCGCCATCTCTACGCATACTCTTTGAATGATTCTCTGACTTTCTGAACCATAGCCCTAAGCTGGTCACGGTCAGGTGCCATGTCCATATTGTACTTGTATTGTTTAATGGATGCTTCTCCCAAATCATTAAAAGTATGGATGTTGGCGCTGTCTAAACTCATGTACCATTTCAATGTTGCGCCCGTCAGACTATCCTGGAAAAAGTGAATCAGCAGACACTGATCATCAGTGTGGGTAGACATTCTCCTCACGTACATCACCAAGTGATCACGAGGGTAAGTGTTTCCCTTGTACTTCTCAAACTCCAGGACCTTGAACTTAGCAGGCACTTTAACATTCGGGACCAAACACAGCTCATTCACATTCTGCCCAAATAGCTCATTTCCCCTAAGAGCCTTCATCTCTCTTTGCATTCTATCAAACTGCTCTTGGAAATTATCCATTCTGTCATAAAGACCCAAGTCTTCACTTGGCAGAGGGAAAGGACGACACACATCTTCATTAACAAACGGAACCAAATTCACTGAAGGAGGTGCAGCAGGAATAGTATGCACCACAGGAGGTGCTGGAGTAACAACAATTTTAACCACTAGAGCATCTTGGGGGCCTGAATTGAAACCTTCAGGTGCAAAATTCTCTGGCATTCCCCACAGATAACCCTGAGGCATACGGTTTTGAACAACAGCCGGAGTGGCGGATACAGGAACAGTAGGAACTTCAGCATTTGCCCTTGTTGGTTGAGGTCGAACACTCAGTTGCTGATTCTGAGCAACCACCAAAGCTTCCATCAGAGTAGTCAAGTTGGCCATGTCAGCCTTCAAAGCAGAAACTTCTTCACGTAGCTCGCGATTCTCCTGTTCCAAGTTGTCCATCTTCTTTTTGAATTTAGCCTGAGTGTTGTAGTGATGATTCAGCTTGTTGAACGAAGTAAAGCAGCTGGGTAAGGCACCTGGATATGCATAATAAATGCAAGAAATATGTGCAATATGATGCATGATATGCAATGCATATGATTATTTTTTACTTTATCATTTAATATTTCAAGGGATTTAACATTTGCAAACATCAAAGTAATAACGCATTTGAAATACTGAAAATTTTTTATTATAATAACTTCAAAATGAATTACAAGTTTCAATGATCCCAAGTACAAGATGAAAATACAATCTAAAAATCCTGAGAAAAAGAACTGATAGAGATCAATCTGTACGCTGGCGCTTCCCTGTGAGACTGGCAATCTGAGCCCTCAACCTCTGGTTTTCTTCCACATGTCTGATTGCAACCTTCTTCCAATCATCTGGATCAGGAAATGAGTAATCAGCACCTATTTGAGGCTTAGGGGAAAATAAACGCCCTTTCCTCTCCATAGAATCCACCGCTCGACTCTCGAGGATCTTGATCAAATCTTCTTTCTCCTTCAGGTCTGCTCTGTATGAACTCTCTAAAGTATGGAACTTGTTCTTCCAAGCATCCATTTCCTGTTGCATCCTGAACAAAGCAAGCTGCAACTCTTCTAGATCATCTAATAAGGGAGGAGTGGTCTTTACAAATAGATCAGGCATGGGCGTCTCCCGAGCATACGGCATCTTCAACTGAATGGCTCTTGATCGGACCCACTGAAGGTATGGCTCCAAAGAAACAGCACCCCTAGGTCCCAAATCCTTCCTACTCTTCTTATGAATGTGACGCCAGGCCTTCGCAATCTGCTCCCTAGCTTCCCTAGGATCTTCTCTTTCCTTCAGAAAGAAACTACTCAAATGAATATTGTTCGGTTTATCCCTCATGGGATAACCAAGTTGTTGCCGTGCAAGAACAGGGTTATATTTATTTCCTCCCTTTGTACCAAGAAGAGGTACATTGGGGAAACTACCACAACTGTCAATAATCTCTATATCCTGATAAGCTCGATGATACCAATCAATATCCGAGTGAGTAAGTGCCATGAACTTAGGAGCCCAACGGGGTTCCTTCTTGACATCCCAAAAAGCATCAGACTGAGGCATATGAGAGATAAACCACCGGTACAACAGAGGCGTGCAGCAAATAATCATTCCCCCATGATAAGAACTCCGAAGATGAACAGAGTAGTAAACATCACCCAACAGTGTAGGAACTGGGTTTCCAATTATGAAAATCCTGATAGCATTAATGTCGACAAACTTGTCCACATTAGGAAATAAGAATAATCCATAACCAAGTAAAGCAAAGATGGCCTCGAAAGAAACTGTACTCTTCATCCTGGAAAAGTAACGAGCTTTCTCCAATAAGAACTGAGTTGGTAATCCTCTAATCCCTCCTTTGGTAGTCATATGGGCTTCCACCCCAGACTTCCCCAGATGAATCAAAGCAGCTATCTCATGTGGTTTTGGCTCACCCTCTAAACCAGTAAAAGGAGCACGATTGATAACAGGTAAATCTAATAGATAGGAATACTCCTCCAGTGTAGGCATTAACTGATAATCGGGAAAAGTAAAGCAGTGATGCATCGGATCATAGAATTGGACCAAGGTCGAGAGAATACCCTCCTTCATCTCCAGCTTCATGAGAGGAATAATGGATCCATACTTCTTCTGAAAGTCTGCAGAACACTCGATCTCTGGAGTTAGACTGATCAGCTTATCTATCTTGGGATCCTTAAAACTGTATTTCCCGGTCTTTCTCTTTCCAGAATCCATGGTTATCAGTACCTGAGATATTCACAAATAATCAACCTTTAAATCCCTTGAAATATTGTTTTCTTCAAACGATGCTTATGAGTGCATGGATGCATGATGCAACAATCACACACAAGATCACACATATAGGGTTCATAGGTTCAACGTCACGAGCATGAGGTCAAAGGTACTACCCATAATGTGTTGGTCTAAGAGTTATCACCTACCGAACAAGGTTCTAGAGGTTCCCAGAGTCTACATCCTTCCTTCCAATATTACCAACTTCCCGATTAACTCAATAATTAGTAATATTCTCAAGAAAGACTCGTCTGAGTGTAGTATCATGTGACAACTGTTTCCGAATTACTCCGCCATAGCTTCTGCACTACACCTAAAAGGCCAAGATGGGTTAGGTATTCTATGTTTCAGCAGGCTCCCAGGTCGAAAGCAGTACGTCTTCCCCATTACTCGGTAAACGACACTACAGTCAAAGGGGCCTCCACTGAGTGGGGGATCTCATGCTTCCTTTTTTGGGATTACCACCTCAAAGTTAACATGACTATACCGCCCTTCCTATCTTAAAGTTTTCCCAAGTCCGGGTATAGGACTTATGAGTAATCACCAAGCACCCTGAAAACCAGGAAAATACAGACAAACATGTATACAAATTATAGCACATAAACAACAATAGCACATATACAGATATAAACAAAGATAGGCTTAACCCACTTAGGGATGGACCAGCAAGAGGTCAATCTTTCCCCAGTGAAGTCGCCATTTTTCTGTAGCGGTAGAAATGTTCAAGACTAAGCCATTGGATTGACTAGACTTTATACAAATCAAAAATAAAAATCGCCACCGCGCTTTATTGTTTCCAAAGGAATAGGAAAAGAGCGAATAACCCAAAAAGAGGGGAAAATATTCAAGGTAAGGGGGTTGGTTATGCAAAGGGAAGGTATTAGAACCCTAAACATCTACGGTACTCCGCAGGAACCTCTTTGAAAAATTTGTATATTTTGGCTATAAAAATGTGTTGTATATAAAATAGATGGTGGAGGTGAGAAGAGAAGTATATTTTTTATGATTTTTGAACCCGCCGCGGTTGTGAATCTTTAGTGCCTACGTACCACCTTTCGTGCAATAGGGGATTAGGGTACACGTAGTTCCTCTTTTAAAAAATTGAAACACGAGTGTGTTGGTTAATTTTATGAGATAAGACATCATCGTCATTGTCCGTGTGGAAAACATACTTACTACCCACAATCTTGAGAAAGGAGAATTTGCATCATCTCAAAGTGGAGGATAATGGCTTGGATTTTAAAATCAACAATGCCTCACTCAACACCCAAGTGGAAAATATCACACTTCACTACATATTGTAGAAGTATAGTTGTTTGTATCACTACATGGATTGACAAGAGCCTAACCTTTTAGGAAAAGTTTAAAGATAAAATCCAAAGTGGAAAAATGGTTTGAAATGAGATTGATTGACTTTTAGTATTCTCACAAAAAGTGTCAAAGTATTATTAAATTGATTGAAGTTTATTGATGAAAATGTTTTGAAAATGCATGGACCTAAATCCAAGTTTATTATGAAAGTGTTTCAAGTTTAGAAACAAGAAGAGTTTAAAAAAGGAGGGAGAAGATTTTTGAAATTAAAGATGGGAGGATTAGAAGAGGCTATCCTAAAGCATAAGGTAAAAGCTAAGGATAAGGACCATATAACCAATAAGAAGCCAAAACTTGACATTATGAGCCAAGATAGAATTCCCATTCTTTGGATTGAAACCAAGCAAGCAAAGATACTAGACCTCTTCAAATGTATTAAGTCTTCACAAAAATTGGGCAGAGTAACGGCTGTATACGGGTGAATTCCAAATTACAAACAGAGAATGTAATCACAAAAACCTGCACACAAAAGCAAACAAGCAACCCAATGTCTTGAGGTAAACCTCAAGAACTCCAGACAAAATAATCAGATAAAATCACAAGGTCTCCAAGATAGGCCAAGGTTTCTAATCCTAAGTCCAAGAAAAAGTCCCATGCTCCATAATGCCAAGGATAGTAACCAAATAGTCCAAGTACCATTAAGAGTTTTTTAGGGTTTATGTTGATTATTAAGTATCTTAGGAAAAGAAAAAGAAAAGATCAAGTGAGAAAAGAATAAAAATGGCAAGAAGATAAATGCTCAAATGAGCAAAGATGAAAATGACATGAAATGAAAAATGCTAAAATAAATAAATAAATAGTACATAAAGCATAAAATAATAAAAGCATAAAATAAACAAGTCAATAATTAGTGGTTAGTTGGATGACCATCTTGAAACTTGCATTTGGAACTCATTAGAGGATTGGTAGAACCAAAGCCTCCACACAACAAGTTGCATTTGCTTTTTGTCAACTATATCATCCATTTGGAATTCTCATAAGTAACATTTAATGATCAACAATGTTTAAGTGATCCGCATTGACCAAAGGAGTTGTAGATCCATTAGAGGATTGGTAGAACCAAAGCCTCCACATAATGAATCTCAAGGTTATTGGATCAAAGAGATCAAATTAACATACTTGGGCTTGCAATCATAAGTTTGGGCCACGAATGATCATTTATTCGAATCGGGACAAAATTTAGCGCTATGCTAAGCAATCGTAAGTGGACTTATATAGAAGTCGCACCTATTTTGAGGTCGGTCAATAGAAATCTATGCACCATTTATTTTGAGACATGATATAGAGATCATGCTCCAACAACATTTAGTGTAATGGGAAGGGGATGAGATGAAGAGGATTAGGGCAAAAGATGAATAAACCACTTTTGAATTAAAAATTTAATCAAACTATTATTAAAATCATTCATCCCTTTTTATGGAGTTAAACTCAACACCATGGATCCAATGATGTTAATAAAGTCATGATCAAAAAATCAACTCAAGTCAGCCAGAAAATAATCACAAAATAATAATGTATTTAATATATACATTAAAAGGTTTAAAAATGTTTTAAACAAGGAAAATAATGAGGAAAATATCAATTATATTCAAATTAATCAAGAAATGAAAAATAAGACTATGGAAAAATCAGAAAAGAGGCCAAGTAATTTTACAAAAATTTTGGTAATTTTTAAAAGTCAGAAACTATTTTTAAAAAATAAAATAAATGGGTAAAAAAAATAGTAAAAAATAGTAAAGTCAGAAACAAAAATGAAATAAGGTCACCAATATTTGTCACAATATCATTGGTTCATTCCATAATTTTTTTAGAATTTAAAAATGTATTAAATTATTTTTAAACATTTTAAACAAATCAAATGAGTGTAAAATTCATAAAAAAATACCAAAACACAAAATTAAATTGTGAAAAAATAAAAATCAGAAAGAGAATATTCAAAAATATTTTTTATAATTTTTTCAGATTTTTTGGACTAAAAATAAATTTTCTATGATTTTTTGAAATTTAAAACAATTAAAATATAAAAATCAGAAAAAGAAAATAAAAGTAAAAGAAGTAGACCATTGGATGAGAGTCAAAACGCGTTAGTAATCAAATCTAAGCGATCTGGCGCGTTGTGCATATCATGGTCATTAATGAATAATGTACAGAATCAATAATAAATCAGATTTTTGAAAATAACAAATGGCACGCCATCATTGGTTGGAAGATGACACGTAGGTCATCTTCAACCTCCCGCCAACGTGATTTGCAGGTCTCTCAAACTGTAAAATTAGAAGCTCAAACCTATGCCAACCGCTTCGTCTCTTCAAGACGAAAACAACCACACCATCGCGCCAAATTTATATAAATTATAACTCAAGCAATTTGGAAGGAAAGTTTTGAAAAGGGATTTGAAAATTCATGATCAAAACGTGCTCCCAGTGAAATGTAAGTGTTGCGACAGGAACCAGGGAAATGAGAGCAACCCAATGATATCAGAGTTTTGAAGAATTGATGAAGGAATCTACCTATTGAAGTTGAGTTGCAGAGCTCTGAAACTGGACTTCTATGGAGCAGTATAGGGCACGATTCTTGAATGTAATTATATGGTTAGCTTCAGGGAAGATCAAGGAAGGTGAATTGATGGAAAATGGATTTAAAAAGGCTTGAGAATAGATTTCGAAGTTGTTGAATTCTGGGTTGTGAAGCAAGTTTGGCAGGGTGATTTTGGCTATCTAAGCTTGGGAAATTGAATGGGGGATGACCCTCTATTTATAGGGAAGCAAATGGGATCAAAAGGAATAGCAAATGATGCATTTTGGAGGGAATTCGTGTGGGTCTGCATCATGAAGAAAGTGTGACTCAAACTTGATCAAAACCCAGCCAAATCGTGCGTTTCATGATGCTAATCACTTCTGGCAAGTTGCTAAGCATGATTAGAACTAGAAACACATGGAAATCTTGTGATTAGAGTCCAAAACAAAGATTTCAAAATCCTGACTTTGTGAAAAATTCAGTTTTAAACTACCCAATTCAAATCCATGGCATTTCCACCTCAAGGGGTCTTAGGGCATAATTCTTGATGCATTGGAAAGATGAGGTTACAAGATTTGCAATGGAAAAAGAATGGAATCAAATGGATGCTTGAGCTGAAAGCTATATGGAGTCAAAGTTGAAGAAAAAGAGTTGCCTTTCCATACTTAGAAATATTTCAAATTCTCCTTTAAAAATGACCTATAATCTTTTGCATCCAAACATGGCCTTCCACTTAGAATTTTCTCTTGACCAAAAAATATGGAATGAAGTAGATCTCTTTAATGACATTTTTCAATTTGAACCACTCAAAATCTCCAAAAATTGAGCAAGTTATGACTTGTTGAAGTTGGACAAAAATCATGAAATGGCCTATAATCTTTTGCATCCTTAAGGCAACTTCCATCCATTTTCTTACTTTGCACATAAAAGAAGGCATGAATTACACATCCTTAGATCATCATGAAAAAATTGACCAAGTTATGACCATTTGAAGTCACATATGGAAAATTGGGGATACATCTGGGTGACTTGTAATCTTTCTTCTTCACCAAGTTCCTTCCACATGAAAAATCCTTGGAAATTTTGAAGTGATTTGTTGGTAACTCTTTGAAGAGAAGGATGTTTTTGGAATCACTCAAAAATACCAAAAGATGAGCAACAGAATGCTTTGAGGAAATTTGCCAAGTTTGAACAAGATTTTTGTGCCAATATTCTTCCTTTGTGAATAGAAGTTGTTGAGGATGATGATGAGTACTCATAGTTGTGATACGGTGGCAGAACCGGACTGTTTTGGAAAATGCTGGTTTGCATTTTGCGTTTTGTGTTTGCAAAATGTCGCGGTAAGCAAGAGTCGCCACCGACTTTTATTTTATCCAACTGGAAAGGGAAAAAAAGCACAGAAAAATTCCTTTTTCGAGATATTCTGAGTACGGGGGGTAGATTATAGAAAAGGAAGGTATTAGCACCCTTTCTATCCGTAGTTTTCTACGGGCTCTTAGGTACTTGCTCATTATTTTGAAAATTGCTTTCGTGTTGGTGTGTTTTTTTGAAAATTTTTTATTTTTCTTTGTTTTAACCCTTGTATCAGTCCTCAAGAGTGTTACGAAGTGTTTTTTTGAAAACTTTGCTTGAAAAGATTGTAAGTGTGGAAGAGTTTGATTTTGAGCAAGTACCTACTAGCATCTACCTACTCGAGAAAAGAATGTTTTTGTTCTTGTTTCCTTTAGACAACGCTATCCCACTATTAATGAGTAGGTATCACCGTCATTGGAATTGTAAGGGTCAATTCGAGAGGGACGTATGATCACTAAAGCAATGTTAGAACGTCTTAGTGATAACCCTAGTGTCTTAAGATCATATTCGAGGCAACATTTCCGAACGGGACTTTTGATCTTTGTTTAGACAAGAGGGCGACCACTAAAATATCCTATACTTAATGATCATTTACCGAAGGCAACCGAAGTGAGAGTATACCCTAGGAGTGTGCATGTGCGAGTGATTTGTTTTCAAGTTATTATCTTTGTATATTTAGGGTTTGCTAACCATTTTAAAATTTACATACATTCTTGTCGTGCAATCCTATTATCATACATCTAACAGTTAATATTTGTGAAAATTAAAATGCGAGAAATAAAACTGCGCTATTACAAGGCTTCGGGGAGGGGGATTAATTACATAGACAAAAACCCATAAAACGATAAATAAAAGGAAATCCTAATTAAACTATTTCAAACCAGGAACAGTTACAACAATATTGTAAAAATATATAATCAGCACGCGGCGAGTTAAATACGAAGCGACTAGGGTTTTGACCATTGACTGAACCTTATTGTAATTGATTAAAGTAAATATATTTTTTTGTCATTTTTTTATTATTTAGGAAAGTAATGAAATAATTGAATTAAAAAAATAAAATCCTAAATTTTAATTTATTTTAATTGTGAAAGAAATTAGAATTGCCTTAAATTAATTTAAACTAATTCATTAGAACAACGCTTATTAAGAAAACAAGTCCTCTCTTTTTTTGTGATTTTTTTTGTTGGTTATTAAAAAAAGGGTAATTTGGCGTTGATAAAAAAGCAGAATAATTAAAGAAAGGAGAATTAAAGAGAAATAAGAAATAACCTCGCCTTCTGTCAGCGGCTCTGATCAAAATATGATGATCCAGAGGATGGTGGTCCAGAGGATGGTGGTCCAGAGGATGGCGGTCTGGAGGATAGTGATATTGGGCCTGCTCCTGGATGGTGGATCCAGCAGATTATGACCATCAAAAGATGGGGTGCGCTAGATCTGGCTCTCACTGATGGATCCAGAGGATAATGCACAGAGGATGCTTGATCCAATCCTGGTTGATGAGTCCAGAAGACGACCAGAGGATACATGACCTGGTCTTGGTTGATGAAACCAGAAGATGACTCTCAGAAGATGTAGGCGCTGGATCTGGTGAAAACAAAGGGGAAAACTTCCAAAAGCTCACGCCTGGGATCGAATCCAGAATCATGAGCTTTTGACTTCCTTCTTCTGACCAACTGCGATGGGTGTTAGTTTATCAATACAATAGAAACAAACAAATAGATCAGAGCTACAGGCTTCTGGCCAGAATAAATGCGCCAGAATTTAAACCGGCCAGTAAAGTTGTGACACGCCATCATCTTCTTCCCTGGATCTGCCGTTTAAAACTCCGAACCTTTACCTACAGGCATGGCGTTGTAGCTATAACCCTGTGCATTTCGGAAGTTGCATACAATAAATATAAATAAAATTCAAGACCATGGATCAACTGAGTTTGACCCGCTGATCACAATGGTCTCCTCCATTAGGGCCAATTGTTCCTGTATGAAAAATCCCTAAAACGAACCATGAACCCTAGCCATGGAAACTTGTTGTATAGTTAATGAAAACGCAATTAAGTACCACCATTAGCTTGCAAATAACTCATGGATTAAGGATATGTCAATAAAACATGCTAACTATGCCAGAATCATGATATACAATTTCAAGAAAATGTGAAAACCGTGGGGTACTTACAGTGTAATTTTGGACGTTATGAGGCTTGTTAATGATTGGAATAGGATCCTAAAATGTCCAGGAAGCGATTGAGATGACTGGAACGCTTTGAATTGGTCTGTGTTGTACCCCAAAATTTGCCCTCCCATTTTTCATAGAAGACACAACCCTAGGGTTTCCCAGATATTCAAGATTGGCTCAGGAATCGATCAGATAGATTTTCTTCTGTGGCAGTAAACCAGCAATTAGGGTTTTTCTTGCAATTCTCAAAAGAAATGAATTCTCAAAGATCAAATTGGCTTTCACATGTTTTCATGCTTTGTCAAGTTTACTGAAAGGTTAATGTTTGTTCTCAAGGCATGTTTGTTTGGGACAAGAGATGGAATCTAAGACTGTCATTTGGGACATTCATGTTTTGTTTGATCCAGGTTAACCAGATAACTTGCGTCTTTTAAAACATTTGCTTGTTTAGGAAATGGAATAGACAGTGCGTATTTGTTTGGAATACAGTTGCAAGATTACATGATTATTGGAATTTAAGTGATCAGATTGGAGCGTTTTATTTCAATTGTTTTGATTGGGCATTCAAAAAAATCAAATAGGATGCAAAGAGAAAATTACAAGTTATTGACAGTAAAAGATTTCAATGGACACCAGAATATCTCATAAGACTTTCTCCATTTATTTCAAAAGTTGTTACAAAAAAAATTATTATTTAAATACTTTATGTTTTACAACTTATGGTATTTAAAAAAATAAATTAGTACAATTGTTGAATGTTTCTCTCTAAATTACAAAGAAAATGAATATATGCCTAAGGTGGACTAAGCTTCCTTTTCTTCCATGCTTGCCACAGAGTCTCTTGCTTCCCCTGCTTTGCCACCATCCAGTTGTGCTCACATGAAAACAAAAGGCAGAAAAATAGTTAGTACAATTATTTGGGCATGAGCAAGAATTTTCAAAAGAAAGAATGTTATTCATCATTAAAGTTTACAATTTGGAATCAGAAGGCTATTTTTAATTCATCACATTTTTATTTTCTCTATTTGCAAATCACAAGAGAATTGTTCCTCTTGGTTCACAAAAAGAAGAAATAACAAATGCAGCAAACTTATCCAAACAAACAGAATAATACAAACTGAATGCAAGCAAGCTGCACAAGCTAGGCAATAAACAACAAAGTTGTCCAAACAAGTAAAATGTGCAAACAGCGACGCATCACCCAAACAAAGGCGCAAACTGAGCCAAACAAAGGCGCAAATTGAGCCAAACAAAATTTGCAACAAACAGCATAAACTAGACAGCAGGCAACACAAAGAAAGTACAGCAATATGACAAACTAAGTCAAACAAGCAAGAGGCTTGTTCAATAAGCCAAATCATCATTTTCCAGTTATTTGCAAACTTTTCAGAAAAAGGCAAAAGAGAAATTGACTCTTAGGGTCATTGAGAGAGAAGAGAGGAAAGAAGTCACCTAGGGATGCACAGCTTTGTTGCCCTGCTGTCACGATTGCATAGAAGCTGCTAGAAAACAAAACTGCAACAAAAAGAGCATAAGAACAATATGCCAAAATATTCAATTTCTTTGTTTTCCCCCCTTTCTGAATAAGATTTCAACCAAAGCCACATGAATATAACAGTGAAATTCTCAAGCAGAAGAGATAGAGAGAAAAATTATCAAACTTCAAAAACCTCAAAAAAAACTCAAGTTTTCAAAACTGTCAAACCAAAGTCTCCACTGTCAAAAAATCCCAAGCCTGATCATCAAGCCAACAAAACACAAATCTCAAGCATCAAAACTGTCAAAACATAACCAAAAGCCAAAACTCCCAGCATCCATCCTCAAACAGCCAGAACCATCAAACTAAACCTGTTAAACACTTCAAAACCAAAACACAACCTTCAAAAATACTGTCAAATATTCAAACCAACAAAGAACCTGTCAAACTTTCAATAACAAAAACCTGTTGAAACACCAACAAGTCCAAAACCAGAAAAACATACTCAACCAAAACCTATAACAACTCATAAAACCTGTTAAAACAACAAATCTCAAACCAACCTTCAAACCATCTTCCATCAAATCTGTTAACTCAACATTAACAAAGTCTCAAATAAAAAACCATCATCAACCCAAAACAAAACAAAAAGAAACAGAAAAAATATCCCAAACTGTAACCATTAAACTGTCAAAACCAACCAAAAACTTCAAGCCTCGAAAACCATCAGAAAACTGTCAAGTTTTAAAAGAAACCATCAGCAAACTAATAAACCTGATCCAAAACATAAACCAGAAAATCACCAAACCTCAAAACTGTTACAAATCCAACAGTAAGAACCAAATCAAACCTCCAAAACCTAAGAGTTTCAAACTGATAAACAATCCTCAAACAAATTCCAAACCAGTCTCAAAGCAACCAACTCAAAACACCATTAAACAACCATCTCAAAAACTGTTACAAAACCAAAACCAAAAAAATAGTAACAACCTCAAAACACCAAAAATCACAAAACCCAAAAGCATAGCATCATCATCATTCCAAAATACAGAGATAAGAAGAAGAATACCAAAGAGTCAGAAGCACTCAGACGGCATCTTCATCTTCTTCCCCGTCTCCGGCCACCACGGAACCCAACCTTCAATCTCTCCCTTCCCCTCTCGCTATTGCACATAAAGAATATCCAACAGGTACGATTTTCCCTCCTTCATCATTTTTCATAAAACGCATCTTTCTGCATCTAAGAGGTTAAAATCTAATCAACAGCAAAACATGATAAGATGATAAAACAAACGAATTTGTAAATTTTTCTAGAAAGAACAGAACCTTTTTTTTAAGAAAACCACTAGGAGCTAGGCTAGGGAGGCAAGAGAGGCAAGGTTCCAGCGACTGAGAATTGGGGAGGATCGGACGAACGGATTTCGTCATTTTAAGCATAAATCTGACCTTAGGTTTTTTCAGAGAAACGCAAATCACTGTGAGATGAAGAGAGATTAGGTCGTTAATAGGGCGTTTCGGCCATGAGCCTAGAAGGTTGAGACATTTTAGAGATGAAAACATGAATAATTTGGAAGAGATGGGTGAAAGAGGTAATGAGAGTACCGTCGTAACAAAGGTTCCACAAACCCTAATTTGCCTTGAATCCCTTAATAAAACAAACTAATACAATTTAAGGCATTGGGCCTGTTTTGTTGCATTTTCCCTAAAGCCCAAGCGCGTTTGCTAGTTCACCCCCCATCTGGCTTGTTTTGTTAACAACAAACACCCCTTTTCTTTGGGCCTAACACTCCTAAAATCTCTTAAGCCCATATTTCTTCTTTTTTTAATTTGTTTTTATTTTGTTTTGAAAGATGTTAAATAAAACTTAAAACCTTTTTATTAAATTAATTTAGATTTTAGTGTTTAATTTTTATCATTTAATTTTTTTTATATATAAACTTTTTTTATTAATTTTCTACATTTAATAAAACATCAAAAAAGAATTAACCTAGTTTGTTTTCTTTCTTTTAAACTTATTTATAATTATTAAGAATACACAAAAAATAATAAAGATTTTTAATTTAATCAAATTTTTAGAATAAGTTTTATTTTTTCTCTTTTCAAGTAAAAATACATACATTTCATACTTTAGTTGTTTTTATTTTCGTAAATTGTCATAGCTTTATATTAAATCGCACAAAAATTCGATTTGGTTGTATTGCTTGATATTGGGACATTGCTATTTCATTTGATTCATCCCCATTCGTAACAATTGTACCCCCATTCCCGAACATTCTATAATAGCTTAGAATTTCAATTCTCGCAATTTATTGTTTTCCATATATTGTATAGTAACTAGGCATGTATGGCAAGATTCAAAAATCAATCGCTAGATGACCTAATCAAAGAATAAATAACTTGAAACCAACACACTTTTCACACGCGCACCTCTAGGGTAACCTCGCTCGTTGCCTCGGAAATACAATCATGTCCCTCGAATATGAGACACTGTAGCAATGACCCTTCGATAAACAAAGATCATAGTCCCTCGATGACCCTCAATGTTGCCTTCGATAAAACGATCTCGTTCCTTACAAAAAATTGCTAAAGCATCTCACAAGTTGCCTTCAATGATTGTAAAATTGACCCGCGCATGTCCCTTCACATCCAATGGTTAGGCTTCTTACCAAATCAATGGTAAGATAGCACCACTAAAAGGAATAAGAAAAGAACAACTTAAGACCTTTCGAGTAGATAGATTCGCTTTTAGTTACTCGCTTGCTCACAACAAAAACTTTTACACCTACACCTCTATTTCAAAACATTTTCAAAAGATAAAAAGTTTTGTATACGTTCTTATAGAGACGAGAACCATTGCAAAACCTCTTTTCAAAACACATTTCGAAACACGAATCACAAATACATCTTTGAATCACTTTTCGAAACAAAACTTTGTATACGTTCTTATAGAGATGAGAACCATTACAAAGAGATTTTTTTCAAAATACTTTCAAAGCCCACACCACAAGCACACAATCAAACAAAAGCAAGTGATCTAAACGAGTAACTAAGAGCCCATGGAAAACCATGGATGAAAAGGGTGCTAATACCTTCCCTTTTCATAATCTACCCCCCGAACCCGAGAAAATTATCGAAAGGTCTTTCCTGTGCTTTTTTACCTTTCCTTTTTGGATAAAATAAAATTCGGTGGCGACTCTTGCTAACCGCACAAGTGCGAACGAAACACAAAACTTCAAGTCAGTTCTCCCACCATATCACAGAACTGGCGACTCTGCTGGGGACCATTATAAAAGTGGGGTTACCTTAGGGTTTTAGATCACCTTTACATGCTTATCTTGCTTGATTTGTTTGCTTTACACTTTTGTTCTATTGTTTGGATTTGAATCCTCTACCCAGATTTGGGAAACATTCATAGGTAAATAGCAATACGTTGTGGAAACTGTGCAGGGTATACCGACACGGTCTAAGCAATAGCTATGTTAGTGTGACATATTTGTGGGTACAGGTAGCCTTTGAGTCAATCAAAGAGAATATGGGGCCGCTGAGTGATGTCATGAAGCACTAACGAACTTTTAGAACCTTTACTTGACCAACTTGGCCTTTTAGAATGTAGTGAGATGACCGGCTTTGGTGCAGTCTGAAGTTGGTAGATACTCGATACTACACTCATTGAGGGTTGGTTCCTTGGAATATTTCGGTCGCCGGTAAGAGGCTGAATTGAAACAATGAACAAGGAAACAATCCAGTGATATTGAGCTCCTTAGAACCCGGTTACTATTTCTAGGACAGGTTGAGCCAACTAAACTTCAAGAGGGTACTTACCTATGAAACCCCATGCAAGCCTAAACTAGGAATTTGTGTGATTTTCTTGTACATACATACTTATGCATAACATCATGAACATCATGAAGCATCATATGCATCCACTAACCATTTCAAGGATTTTTGGAAGTTCATCTTTGTTCCTGTTTTATAGGCTATGGATTCACTTCGCAGGAAAACTATCCAGGTCAACCTTGTGAGAATTCCTCCACAATACAAGGAGCTTGCTTCCAAGATTCCTGATAATTCTCCATTCACCGAGAGGCATGGTCGTCTTCTCAACTTAGTCACTTCCAACACAGAGGAAGACATGATGAAAGTTCTCTTCCAATTCTTTGACCCTTTGCATCACTGCTTCACATTTCCTGACTACCAGCTTGTGCCCACTTTGGAGGAATTTTCTCAACTCTTGAGGATTCCTATTCTCAATCAACTACCCTTCAACGGTACGGAAAGAGATCCAAGGCCATAAGATGTTGCTCAAGCCCTGTACTTGCAACCATCAGATGTCACAACGCATTGGGAAACTAGAAGTGGTGTCAAAGGCTTCTTGGTAAAGTTCTTGTTTGAGAAGGCCCAAAGCTGCTGGAATTCCTTGGACCTGCAAGCTTTTGAAGAGATTGTAGCTCTTCTCATCTATGGGATGGTCTTGTTCCCAAACCCTGACCAGCTTATAGATGTGAATGCTGTCAAGATTTTCATGTCTCGAAACCCAGTGCCTACATTACTTGGGGATATCTTACACTCTTTTCACACTCGAACAATGAGGAAAAAAGGTGTTCTCATATGCTGCACTCCTTTTTTGGCCAGATGGTTTATTTCTCATCTTCCCCAGTCAGTCTTGAAGAATGAACAAGGTTTGAGGTGGTCACAGCGATTAATGACTCTTACACATTCAGATATTCATTGGTGTTCTCGAACCAAAGAGAATGTTATCATCGTTGACCGTTGTGGGGAATTCCCTAATGTCCCTCTACTTGGCATTAGGGGAGGCATCACCTACAACCCCTGCTTGGCTCTAAGACATTTTGGTTATGCCCGAAGGGATGGCCCACATGACATGCTGATTCAAGGCTTGGTTTTCGACTTCGATAACGACAATCAAGGACTCCGACAAAGGTTCATCTGAGCTTGGAGGATGCCTAACAAGGTAGACAGTAAGACCTTGGGACACAAGAATTACATCTCTCTTAAGCCTTACCTCAAGTGGGTACGAACCCACGCCCAAAGTCTTATGATGCCTTACCCCTCCATTCTCCCTGTGATTATAGAGCCAGTTAAGGAAGGAGAGGTTCCATACACCCTCCTACATCCTGACATGCCAACATCACTCGAAGATTTGCAAAGGAGTTGGATACAGCTCAAGGGAGAATGCGATACTTTTGAAGCCCAATTCTATGCAAGCGAGAAGAAGGTTTTAGAACTCACTCGGTTACTTCACGAAGAGAAGACTCTCAACACCTACTTTGCGCCAAAGAGGATGTGCAATGTCTTTTTACCTTAGAATTTTGTACTATTTTGCCCAAGAGGCATTGATGTACTAACAAATTCTATCTTATTAATATGACGTGTGTTTCTTTTTTTGTTTAAAACAAATTTAAATTTCTGAATCCTTGAAAGCATTACATGAATACATATCATTCATCATATGCATAAGCAGGTCTTTGCAAGAAGTTTCCTCATCCCTTTGTTGTTTATTTCAGCAACATGGATCTTGAACAAACGGTTAAAGACTTGCAAGCTCAGAATTCACAATTTCAACAGCTACTCTTGACCTTGGCCAAGGGGCAGGAGGAGCTCAAAACTCTGCTAGAAAAGGGAAAAGAGAAAAAGAAGAAGAAGCGAGTTGGCGTGGCTACCATGGGCAGAAGGTTTGAAGGACAAGCCAGAAGGGCCTTGGAATTTCCATCGACCTCTGAGGAAGGGGAAGGAAAAGGTAAAGAGACTGCAGTGCCTTCTGATTCTGAAGCAGAAGAAGAATAGGAAGAGGACTACTCTGAAAAACAGTACCCTCCGGCCGATGACAAATACAAGAACTTGGAAGAATGTCTAGCTGCTATGGAAGTGCAGAGAGTATCGGGGCTGGACTTTGAGGAGTTGGGGCTGGTATCTGGAATAGTAATCCATCTGAAGTTTAAAGTGCCACTGTTTGCTAAGTATGATGGGGTGTCTTGCCCAAATATGCACCTACGATCTTATGTCAGGAAAATTCAACCGTATTCTGCTGACAAAAACTTGTGGGTTCACTTTTTCCAAGACAGTTTGTCAAGAACACAGCTTGATTGGTTCTACCAGTTGGAGAGAGCAGACGTCCATAATTGGGAAGACTTAGCAGCCTCCTTATATAAACATTATCAATACAACGCCGACTTGGCGCCAACCCGTACTCAACTACAGAGTATGGTTATGGCTACCAATGAGGGCTTCAAAGACTACGCCCAAAAGTGGAGGGACTTAGCTGGAAGGGTGCAACCACCATTGTCAGAAAGAGAGCTAGTAGACATATTCCTGGGTACCCTGTCAGGTCCTTTCTTCAATCACCTTATTGGAAGTTCGTCCGCTGGGTTCACTGATTTGATTCTAACCGGAGAAAGAGTGGAGGCCGGTATAAAAAGCGGGAAAATTCAAAAAGATGCATCTACTTCTGCTTCCATCAGAAAACCTTTCACGGGAAAGAAGGAAGTGTCAGTTGTCTACTCTCAGAGGGGTTAAGGAAGAGTTGAGTGCCGGCCAGCGGTGGGGGACGTTATGATTTAGAAGTCTGCATCAGATCTGCCAAGAAACAATCAGCCGAGGAATGATCAGCCTAGAAACAATCAGCAAAGGGTGGAAAGGCCTGTACGGAAATTCACCAAGATAAACATGACTCCTGCTCAAGTCTTACCCCATCTTCTGAAGTTGAACCTTGCCATGCTGAAAGAGGCCCCTAAAAATCCTAACACTGCTTCTCCATACTACCATCCGAATGCCAGGTGTGCTTACCATTCGGAGAGCCCAGGGCATGACACTGATAATTGTTGGGCCCTGAAGAATAAAATTCAGGATTTGATAGATGCTAAAGAAGTTAAATTCGACGCACCTGAAAAACCTAATGTTATCTCTGCTCCCATGCCAAGGCACGGCCACAACGCCCATGCTGTTGAGGAGGATCTGTTTATTGCTACTGTAGATGATTTGATAACTCCGCTCCCTATAATCAAGTCAAATTTGTTGAAGGCTGGGGTTTTCCCAGGTTGTGAAGAAGATTGTCACCTTTGTTCATCCTCATTAACCCATTGTCCATTGTTGAAGAGAGGCATCCAACGCCTAATTGATAACCAAGAAATCCTATTTGAGAAGTCTCCTGTTTTATCAACTCCTGTTAACGATGTTTCAATAATAACCATATCCGCTAGTCCTTCCAAGGTCCCTAAAAGACCTGTTAGGATTACACCCGCTCTGAAGGCTGCACCTTTGAAGATAACCATGCCCGGGCCAATCCCGTACAAGTCCGACAAATCAATACCATGGAACTATGGTGGAGAAATCTACTACCATGGTGTTAAACAGATTGAATAGACTGTCGAGGAAGAGAGTTCTGAAGAAGACAATTCCAATATCAGTAACATTGCCAGAACAAGCAAAGTTACCCGTAGTGGAAGAATCTTTTCTCCAAAGATTTCCCCCCCAAAGGTAATTCCTGGACCCTCAGCTGCTCCTAAGGTTATCTCTACACCGGTAAGCATATCTGCAAGTACACCAATCATAGAAGAAGTCACAACCCCCATGGTTATCCCCTTTGCTGCTACTGATGTTCGAGGGAAAGGGATCCAAGAAGAGCCCGTTAGGACGAGGGCTCAGCCTTTGATCATCCCTGAAACCTCTCAAAAAGAAATGGAGGAAATTTTGAAAATAATCAAGAAAAGCGATTATGATGTGGTGGAACAGCTGGGGAAAACCCCCTCAAAGATCTCCATGTTGGCCCTGTTGCTTTGTTCAGAAGCTCATGCTAAGGCTTTGATAAGATTTTTGAAGACGGCCCACGTGCCACAAGAAACCTCCGCTGATCAGTTCTGGGAATGTGTGTCTAGTTTAACAGCTGACAATGGTGTAGGATTCTCTGATGCAGATTTAACTTCGAAGGGGAGAAAACATAATGATGCTTTACATGTCTCGGTGGAATGCAGAGGGACAACCTTAGCACACGTACGGGTAGACACTAGTTCGTCTTTCAACGTCTTGCTGAAGAAAGCCTTGGATAGACTGGATTGTGAAGGCTTAACCCTGAAACCCAGCAATATAATTGTCAGAGCCTTTGATGGTTCTAAAAGGATAGTCCACGGGGAGGTGGACATCCCGATTAAGGTGGGAATTGAAACCTTTAACTCCACATTCTATGTGATGGACATCCGTCCTTCTTATTCTTGCCTGCTGGGAAGACCTTGGATCCACCATGCTGGAGCCGTCACTTCTACTCTGCACCAAATGCTTAAGTACCCTGTCCAAGGGAAAATCATAACTATTCATGGAGAAGAGGAATACATGATCAGTCATCTGAATTCTTTCCGTTATGTAGAATTGGATGGTGAATTCATCAAAACTCCTTTCCAGCATTTTGAAGAGGTAGCTCAAGAGATAGCGGCGACACTACCAGACATCCACCTCGGATGTCATCTCTCAAGGATGCAAAAGCAGTGGTTGAAGAGGGAGGAAGCATAATCTGAGGGCAGCTTCCAGAGTTTCCTTTCAAATCAGACAAGTTCGGCTTGGGAATCACCTCAACTACTCAGAAGGCCGTTCGTCATGCCCGTGCCGGAGGGCCACCTGTGAATATCAGTCATCAAGGGGTTAATGCACTAGAGGATGGTGAAGAAGAGGGCAGCCTGGAAGACTGGATATTCCCTATCGTTGGCGGAGGACTGTGCAACTGGGAAGCAAAAGACTTTATTCCGATTACTTTCATACCACATTAATTTATCTTTTCTATTTCTGTTGGATCTGTAATAATTCACAAACAATTCGTACTTTTTTAACCTTGTGTCTTACCCGAGGCACAACGGTCCATTTGTAAGGGTTCTTATTTTTCATCTTCATATGCCATTTAATGAATCATGGACGTTTTTCATATAAACTTTTATGTTCATTATCTTTCTTTTTTACATTTTATTTGTTTAAAGGTGGCTATACCCTTACACACACCCACACTCACAAATGCAAGTACCCTTCCATTCCGGATCCCATGGGTAACGATACTGCTATAGCCTTCAGTGACTCTGAAGATCTGATCTACCAAGCCGAATACGAAGGTGAGGAAGATTGTGAGGTGCCAGGGGAATTGGATAGACTTCTACAACAAGAGGAAAGGGTTATTCTGCCTCATGAGGAGCTGTTGGATACAATCAACTTGGGTACTGAAGAAGACAAAAAGGAAATCATGATAGGTGCCAATCTAGAGCCGAGTGTCAAGGAGCGCTTAATTCAGCTACTACATGATTATGTTGAAATCTTTGCCTGGTCGTACGAAGACATGCTGGGACTTGATACAGACATTGTGGTACACCGTCTACCCACTAGAGAAGATTGTCCACAAGTGAAGCAAAAGGTCTGTCGCATGAGACCTGACATGTCTGAGAAAATCAAAGCAGAGGTTATGAAGCAGTTCAATGCTAGATTTCTGGCTGTTACTTCCTATCCTCAATGGGTTGCTAACATTGTGCTTGTGCCTAAAAAAGACGGAAAGGTAAGAAAGTGCGTGGATTATAGAGACCTAAACAGGGCCATTCCTAAAGATGATTTTCCACTTCCGCACATTGACATCCTGGTCGATAATACAGCCCAGCACAAAGTATTTTCTTTCATGGACGGATTTTCAGGCTATAACCAGATCAAAATGGCACCTGAGGACATGGAGAAAACTACTTTTGTCACACAGTGGGGAACGTTCTGCTACAAAGTGATGCCATTCGGACTGAAGAATGTCGGGGCAACCTATCAACCCGCCATGGTAGCTTTGTTTCATGATATGATACATCATGAGATAGAGGTCTACGTAGATGACATGATAGCCCGTTCACAAACTAAAGAAGAACACCTTGATCACTTGTAAAAGCTGTTTGTCCGACTAAAGGAGTACAAGCTAAGATTGAACCCTAACAAGTGCACATTCGGAGTCTGATCTGGTAAACTCTTGGGTTTCATTGTCAGCAACAAAGGCATCGAGGTTGATCCTGCCAAAGTCAAAGCTATATAAGAAATGTCTTCTTCTCGCACTGAGAAGGAGGTCAGAGGTTTCTTGGGACGCCTGGACTACATTGCTAGGTTCATTTCTCACCTAACATTTACTTGTGAACCAATCTTCAAGCCGTTGAAGAAAGATCAGGTAGTTAAATGGAATGATGACTGTCAAATTGCTTTCGATAAAATCAAGGAGTATTTGCTAGAACCTCATATCCTGATGCCACCTGTCGAGGGAAGACCGCTAATCATATATCAGACCGTCCTAGAGAATTCAATGGGGTGCATACTGGGGCAGCATGACGAGTCTGGCCGAAAAGAGCATGCCATTTATTACCTTAGCAAAAAGTTTACCAACTGTGAAACAAGATATTCACTGCTCGAGAAAACTTGATGCGCTTTGGTATGGGCTGCTCGCCGGCTAAGGCAGTACATGTTGACTCATACCACTTTTCTGATATATAAGATGGATCTGATCAAATACATCTTTGAGAAGCCTACTTTGTCTAGAAGAATAGCTAGATGGCAGATGATCCTGACTGAATACGATATACAGTACACGACCCAAAAGGCTATAAAGGGTAGTGTGCTAGCTGATCATCTGGCCCATCAAGCTGTCGAAGATTACCAATCCATGAAGTTCGACTTCCCTGACGAAGACATCATGACATTGGACAATGTTAAAGATTTTAGACCATATGACGGACCTGAACAAGGATCCCGATGGACCCTGTACTTTGATGGTGCCTCCAATGCACTTGGCAATGGTATCGGTGCGGTACTCATATCCCCAGAAGGTTGCCATACTCCTTTCACCGCCAGACGTTGCTTCAACTGTATGAACAACATGGCAGAGTATAAAGCATGCATCTTTGGACTCAAGGCTGCCATAGACTTGGGAATCAAATCTTTGATTGTATTTGGGGACTCAGCTTTGGTTATCAGTCAAATCAAAGGAGAGTGGGACACTAAGCATCCAAACATCATCCCTTACAAAGAACATGTCTTGACATTATTATCACATTTCGAGCAGATTACCTTTGAGCACTTCCCGCGAGAAGAAACTCAGCTAGTAGATGCTCTAGCTACAATGTCATCCATGTTTAAACTTAATTGGGATAACGAGGCTCCCCATATCACCATTGAACGGATGGACGAACCCGCACACTATCACGAGATTAATACCGAAGAAGTAGTGGACCAGCCTTGGTTTCACGAAGTCAAAAGGTATCTCGAGACTCTAGAATATCCTGAAGGAGCTTCAGTCAATGACAAAAAGTTCTTAAGAAGATTCTCAGCTAAGTTCTTCCTAAGTAATGGCATCTTGTACAAGCGCAATCATGATTCTATTCTGCTCCGTTGTGTGGACAAGATTGAAGTTGAAAAGATCATGGCAGAATTGCATGAAGGTACATTTGGCACTCACTCTAGCGGGCATACGATGGCTAAGAAGATTCTAAGGGTGGGATATTACTGGTCTACCATGGAAGCAGACTGCTATCAACACTCCCGAACCTGCCATAAATGTCAAATCTATGCAGACAAGGTGCACGTGCCTCTGGTTCCTCTAAATGTCTTAACAGCTCCTTGGCCCTTCGCTATGTGGGGAATCGATATGATTGGAGAGATCAAGCCTACAGCCTCTAATGGACACCGCTTTATTCTAGTGACCATTGATTACTTCACAAAGTGGGTCGAAGCAGCTTCCTTCGCATCCGTTACTAAGAATGTTGTCGTCTGTTTCATCAAGCAGAACCTTATTTGTCGGTACGGTATCCTCGAAAGGATCATCACTGATAACGGTACGAACCTTAACAATACTATGATCACCGCTTTGTGCGAGCAGTTCAAGATTTAACATCACAATTCATCCCCCTACCGGCCAAAGATGAATGGTGTTGTCGAAGCTGCTAACAAAAATATCAAAAAGATCATACAAAAAATGACAGTCACCTACAAAGACTGGCATGAGATGCTACCGTTTTCTCTCCACGGGTACCGTACCACGGCTCGCACATCAACTGGGGCAACACCCTATTCCTTGGTATATGGCATGGAAGCTGTTTTACCTATCGAGGTTCAGATTCCCTCCTTGAGAATCATGAAAGATGCTGGTTTGAGTGAAGACGATTAGATCCAAACACGGCTTGATCAGTTAAACTTAATTGACAAGAAGAGACTTACTGTTGTTTGCCACGGTCAGACGTATCAAAAACGGATGATCAAAGCTTTCAACAAGAAAGTCAGACGCCAAGTGTATCAAGTTGGAGATCTTGTGATCAAGCGCATCATCTTGCCGCAAAGTGATCCCAGGGGCAAATGGACTCCTACCTACGAAGGGCCATTTGTGATCAAGAACATTTTTTCTGGTGGGGAAATGATTTTAACCACCATGGACGGCGAAGATCTGCCGCAGCCTGTGAACGTAGACATAGTCAAAAGATACTACGCATAAGAGACCCGCTAGGTTGACACACCTAGGCAAAACAAGGGCATCCCGGTGAATCAAAAACCCGAAAGGGCGGTTCAGGCAAAAATTAGGGATAAAACAAAAAATCTGTACACCCGGCAAGTTGAAAACCCGAAAGGGCGACTTGGGCAAAAAAGGGTTTCCCGATGGACTGAAAACCCGAAAGGGAGGTCCAGGCAAAAATTAGGGAATTAAAGCGTATGACTATGTCTCATCGGATCACTTTAAGGATAATCTCTTCACAGACAAACCTGGAGCTTCCGATCAATCCAATCATCTTCGGACGAAGCAACGAATGTACAAGATATTCGGAGTTACGAAGGCTATAGCAGAATGGGAACCTCATGGGATTTTTTCACACATAGCTATCTTTCTTTGTATAAAATTTTCTCATTTTTATGACACCATCCTCTTACTAGGATGTCTGTCTCCTTTGTACAAAATACTTATTCAAAGTAAATACAAAGATATCTCTTTCAAAGTACAGAAAACTATTTGCCTTTTTCTTTACACTTGTGTTTTATTTGCAAAAACGTCCAATGATTCATTAATGAATATATGCATTTGAACATAATTACTGTTTACAAATAAACATGATGAAAAAGAGTAATTACTGACAGGTAGAAAGATTAGGAAAACATCTTTAGGCTATTCCATGAGCAATCTCTACAGCACGTCATTAAGATCCTCAGCGGAGCCAAAACTTTGAACTACAGATCCCCAGCGGAGCTGAGACTACCAACTACCAATCCCCAACGGAGCTGAAACTTTCAACCCACGGCAGAAATCATCCAGTTTCTCCAGGTTTCCCCAGCAAGTTGTCTTGAAGCTTGAAAATCAACCAGATAACAATTAACTTGTGTTTCTCCCCAACCTAGGGTAACTCCCCAGTAGATTGGCATACAACCCAAACTCCTGAACTCCCCAGCGGAATTAAGCTTTTCCCCACAGAGTTTTCACTACAGGATAAACTTTTTCCCCACAGAGTTTTTATTGCTTCTCGACAGAACAAAGATTCCCGTCAATAATCCCCAGTAGAAGTCATTAAAATTCTCTGGATTCCACAAGAAGATTCCTCAAGGAGTATGTGGCATTACCCTCACAATGGAATCCTCAGCGGTCAAGGATTTATTTTCCCCGGCAGCAGTCAAGGATTTATCTTCCTCAACAATACAGCAAATCAGCTTATATGCGCATACATTACATTCATATATCATAAACATGGATAAAACACATTTATTGCATCATACATTTCATGCAACATAACTCTGTGTTTTAGCTAACATTTTACCCTTTTCAGGATAAGATTAACAGTTATCTTTAACAAATATTCAAAGATTTCAGATACAGTACGGATACGCTCCAGATACGGACGCCATTCTGATACTCATTCAGATTCAGCCTTCAGATACAGTACAGATACACTCCAGACACGGAAGTCATTCTGTTACTCATTCAGACTTAATTTCAAGATACAGTTCAGATATGCTCCAGACAAGGATGCCATCCTGATACTTATTCAAACTCCAAGTACCGATATAGTACAGATACACCCCAGACACGAAAGTCATTCTGTCGCTTATTCGGATTCAAGTACAGATACAGTTCAGATACGTTCCAAATACGGACACCATTCTAATGTTATTTTTGTTGATTTACAACAAACATTCTTGGATGGCATCTGCAAGCTCGTCTCCAACAAGATTCTAACATCTCTCCAAATGGAATCTTTAAGCCCATTCCCTCAATTACACTTTTTTCGAGCGCAAATTTATGGGCACTCTAGTGTCCAATCATCTTTTACCTTCGAGTCACGAACGGCAAAACTAGCCAATCTAAGTCTTCAGGTTCAAGAAGATTGAACGGGGGCAGCTGTTGTACCCCAAAATTTTCCCTCCCATTTTTCATAGAAGACACAACCCTAGGGTTTCCCATATATTCAAGATTGGCTCAGGAATCGATCAGACAAATTTTCTTTTGTGGAAGTAAACCAGCAATTAGGGTTTTTCTTGCAATTCTCTAAAGAAATGAATTCTCAAAGATCCAATTGGCTTTCACATGTTTTCATGCTTTTTCAAGTTTACTGAAAGGTTAATGTTTATTCTCAAGGCATGTTTGTTTGGGACAAGAGATGGAATCTAAGACTGTCATTTGGGACATTCATGTTTTGTTTGATCCAGGTTAACCAGATAATTTGCATCTTTTAAAACATTTGCTTGATTAGGAAATGGAATAGGCAGTGCGTATTTGTTTGGAATACAGTTGCAAGATTACAGGATTATTGGAATTTAAGTGATCAGATTGGAGCGTTTTATTTCAATTGTTTTGATTGGGCATTCAAAAAAATCAAATAGGATGCAAAGAGAAAATTACAAGTTATTGACAGTAAAAGATTTCAATGGACACCAGAATATCTCATAAGACTTTCTCCATTTATTTCAAAAGTTGTTACAAAACAATTTATTATTTAAATACTTTATGTTTTACAACTTATGGTATTTAAAAAAAAATTAGTACAATTGTTGAATGTTTCTCTCTAAATTAAAAAGAAAATGAATCTATGCCTAAGGTGGACTAAGCTTCCTTTGCTTCCATGCTTGCCACAGAGTCTCTTGCTTCCCCTGCTTTGCCACCATCAAGTTGTGCTCACATGAAAACAAAAGACAGAAAAATAGTTAGTACAATTATTTGGGCATGAGCAAGAATTTTCAAAAGAAAGAATGATATTCATCATTAAAGTTTGCAATTTGGAATCAGAAGGCTATTTTTAATTCATCACATTTTTATTTTCTCTATTTGCAAATCACAAGAGAATTGTTCCTCTTGGTTCACAAAAAGAATAAATAACAAATGCAGCAAACTTATCCAAACAAACAGAATAATACAAACTGAATGCAAGCAAGCTGCACAAGCTAGGCAACAAACAACAAAGTTGTCCAAACAAGTAAAATGTGCAAACAGCAGCGCATCACCCAAACAAAGGCGCAAACTGAGCCAAACAAAGGCGCAAATTGAACCAAACAAAATTTGCAACAAACAGCATAAACTAGACAGCAGGCAACACAAAGAAAGTACAGCAATATGACAAACTAAGTCAAACAAGCAAGAGGCTTGTCAATAATCCAAATCACCATTTTCCAGTTATTTGCAAAATTTTCAGAAAAAGGTAAAAGAGAAATTGACTCTTAGGGTCATTGAGAGAGAAGAGAGGAAAGAAGTCACCTAGGGATGCACAGCTCTGCTGCCCTGCTGTCACGATTGCATAGAAGCTACTAGAAAACAAAACTGCAACAAAAAGAGCATAAGAACAATATGCCAAAATATTCAATTTCTTTGTTTTCCCCCCTTTCTGAATAAGATTTCAACCAAAGCCACATGAATATAACAGTGAAATTCTCAAGCATAAGAGATAGAGAGAAAAATTATCAAACTTCAAAAACCTCAAAAAAAACTCAAGTTTTCAAAACTGTCAAACCAAAGTCTTCACTGTCAAAAAATCCCAAGCCTGATCATCAAGCCAACAAAACACAAATCTCAAGCATCAAAACTGTCAAAACATAACCAAAAGCCAAAACTCCCAGCATCCATCCTCAAACAGCCAGAACCATCAAACTAAACCTGTTAAACACTTCAAAACAAAAACACAACCTTCAAAAATACTGTCAAATATTCAAACCAACAAAGAACCTGTCAAACTTTCAATAACAAAAACCTGTTGAAACACCAACAAGTCCTAAACCAGAAAAACATACTCAACCAAAACCTGTAACAACTCATAAAACCTGTTAAAACAACAAATCTCAAACCAACCTTCAAACCATCTTCCATCAAATCTGTTAACTCAACATTAACAAAGTATCAAATCAAAAACCATCATCAACCCAAAACAAAACAAAAAGAAACAGAAAAAATATCCCAAACTGTAACCATCAAACTGTCAAAACCAACCAAAAACATCAAGCCTCGAAAACCATCAGAAAACTGTCAAGTTTTAAAAGAAACCATCAGCAAACTAATAAACCTGATCCAAAACATAAACCAGAAAATCACCAAACCTCAAAACTGTTACAAAGCCAACAGTAAGAACCAAATCAAACCTCCAAAACCTAAGAGTTTCAAACTGATAAACAATCCTCAAACAAATTCCAAACCAGTCTCAAAGCAACCAAATCAAAACACCATTAAACAACCATCTCAAAAACTGTTACAAAACCAAAACCAAAAAAACAGTAACTACCTCAAAACACCAAAAATCACAAAACCCAGAAGCATAGCATCATCATCATTCCAAAAAACATAGATAAGAAGAAGAATACCAAAGAGTCAGAAGCACTCAGACGGCATCTTCATCTCCTTCCCCGTCTCCGGCCACCATGGAACCCAACCTTCAATCTCGCCCTTCCCCTCTCGCTATTGCACATAAAGAATATCCAACAGGTACGATTTTCCCTCCTTCATCATTTTTCATAAAATGCATCTTTCTGCATCTAAGAGGAGGAGGAAGAAGAAGATTATTCTGAAAAATAATATCCTCCAGCCGACAATAAGTATAAGCATCTGGAAGAACGGTTAAGTGCAATGGAAATTCAAAAAGTGCCTGGATTGGACTTTGAGGAATTGGGGTTAGTATCTGGGATTGTCATTCCTCCAAAATTCAAAGCACTGGTGTTCGCCAAATATGACGGAGTTTCATGTACCAAAATGCATCTCCGGTCCTATGTGAGGAAAATCCAGCCCCATACTGCTGACAAGGATTTATGGGTACACTTCTTCCAAGACAGTCTGTCTGGAACTCAACTTGATTGGTTTTATCAGCTAGAAAGAGCCAATGTTCGTAATTGGGAAGATCTTGCCGCTGCCTTTTACAAACAATACCAATACAACGTTGATCTTGCTCCCACCTGTACTCAACTTCAGAGTATGGCCATGGTTTCAAATGAAGGCTTTAAAGACTATGCATAAAAATGGAGGGACTTAGCAGGAAGAGTCAAGCCTCCTCTATCTGAAAGAGAGTCAGTAGATATGTTTTTGGGCACCTTGTTCGGTCCTTTCATCAATCACTTAATTAGGAGTTCATCGGCAGGTTTTACCAAATTAATATTGACCGGAGAAAGGGTGGAAGCCGGGATAAAAAATGGGAAGATTCAAAAGGATGCATCCTCTGCTACTGTAAGGAAACCATTCATCGGAAAGAAAAAAATTGTTGTTGTATATCCTCAGAGAAATTAAGATAGGGCTGAACACCGTCCAATGGTGGGGGCTGTCATGATTCCTAAACCTGCTCCTGCCCAGTAAAGGAGCAACCAGCCAAGAACGGAAAGACGAGTCAAACAGTTCACCTGAATTAACATGACACTATCTCAAGTATTTCCACATTTGTTGAGATCCAATCTAGTGACTTTGAAAGAAGCTCCAAAGAATCCTAACACAACCTATCCTCACTATCATCCTAATGCCTGCTGTGCATACCATTCTGAGAGTCCTGGCCATTACACTAACAACTGTTGGGCTATGAAAAACAAAGTACAAGACCTTCTTGAAGCCAAGCCGATTGAATTCGACGCGCCAGAAATTCCCAATGTAATCATTGCCCCTATGCCCAAGCACGGTCGTAATGTCAACTCCATTGATGAAGATATGTTTGTTACTTTGGTTGATGAACTTGTGACCCCACTCCTGACTATCAAAAGGAACTTGTTAAATGTCGGTGTATTCCCAGGTTGTGATGAAATTTTTCATTTATGTTTATCCTCACCAACTAGTTGTCATTTGTTAAAAGCATGCATTCAATGCCTAATAAATAACAAGGAGATTTTGTTCGAAAAGACTTCTATTCCAACTGTTTCTTATAATGATGTTTCCATCATGACCATTTCCGCCAATTCTTCCAGGGTCTCCACCAAAAGACCCGTTAGAATTACATCAGTTCATAAAGTATCTCCATTGATGATTACAATTCCTGGACCAATCCCGTATTCGTCAGACAAAATCGTCCCATGGAATTATGGAGGGGATGTCTACTACCACGGTATCAAGCAAGATTGGCCATCTGCTAAAAATCCAAGTTCTGAGAAAGTTGACTCGGATATCAGTAATATCGCAGGGACTATTAAGATAACCCGAAGCGGAAGGGTATTCTCTCCAGAAATTGCTCCTCCAAAAGCTATTTCTAGACCCGTAATCATTCATATTGTTGTTGCTCCTCCAAAGGCTATCCCCGGTCCTGCAATCATCTCTGCTAATACTCCTGTTGACAAAACTGTTACAATCCCTGTTATCACCCCTACTGACATTCCTGCTGCCGAGTCAACTGAGACTCGAGGTAAAGGATTCTGGTTGAGCCTGTCCAGATGAAGGCACAATCAGTAGCTATCCCTGAAACCTCCCGAAAAGAGATGGAGGAAATTCTAAATATCATAAAAAGAAGCGACTACAACATAGTCGAGCAACTGGGGCAAACTCCGTCAAAGATTTCCATGCTGGCTTTATTGATGTGTTCTGAGGCTCATGCGAAGGCCTTGGTAAAATTCCTTAAAACTGCCCATGTACCACAAGAAACCTCTGCTGATTAGTTCCAAGACTGTGTGGCCAATTTAACCGCTGACAATGGATTAGGCTTTTCTGACACTGACTTGACACCTAGAGGGAGGAAGCATAACGAGGCATTGCATGTCTCTGTCGAATTTTGGGGCACAACTTTGGCCCATGTCTTGGTGGATACTGGTTCGTCTTTGAATGTGCTGCCTAAGAAGGCTCTAGACTCGACTGTGAAGGTTTGACCTTAAAACCCAGCAACATAGTGGTAAGGACCTTCGACGGTTCAAAGAGAATTATGCATGGGAAGGTAGACATCCCCATAAAATTTGGAACCCAAACCTTTGATTCAACTTTTTACATGATGGATATTTGCCCTTCATACTCCTGCTTATTAGGTCGACCATGGATTCACAATGCTGGTGTTGTTACCTCTACGTTGCATCAAATGCTCAAATATCCAATTCAAGGGAAAATCATCATTGTTCATGGAGAATAAGAGTATATGTTCAGTCATCTAAATTCCTTCAGGTATATGGAGTTAGATGGTGAATTTATTGAAACTCCATTCCGACACTTTGAAGAAGTCATGCAGACTGTGGCAGTAACCAAGGTTATGTCTCAAGTTCCCAAGATTACAAGGCCTCCGCTCAAGATGTCGTCTTTGAAAGATGCCAAGGCAATGATAGAAGAAGGTGGGTGCACTATCTGAGGTCAACTCCCAGATATCCCATACAAATCTGACAAATTTGGTTTGGTTTTCACTTTAGGAGCCCAGAAAGCTGTACGCCGCGCTCGTGCCAGAGGACTATCCTTGAAGATCAGCAACCACCAAGTCAACGCCGTGGAGAACGATGAAGATAGCTATAACCTGGAGGATTGGATTTTCCCAACTGTCAGTGGAGGGCTCAACAACTGGGAGGCTAGATATTTTGTCCCGATCACTTTCATCCAACAGTAATTTGTCTTTAAATTTTGTCGGATATGTAATATTAAAACAAATCAGACTCTTAAAACCTTGTGCCTTACCCGAGGCACAATGGTCCATTTGTAAGGGTTATTGTCTCATTTCCATATGACATCAATGAATCATGGATGTTTTTTGCATACAAATTTTTTGCTCATTGTTTTTCTTTTTTTGATTTTCATTTCTTTCAAAGATAGTTATACTCTTACACACACTTACACTCACAATGTAGGTCTACATCCACTCAGGATCCCATGGTTAACGGTCCTGCTATGGCCTTTTGTGACTCTGAAAATCTAATCTACCAAGTCGAAGACGAAGGTGAGGAAGATTGTGAAGTGCCAAGGGAACTAGCCAGGTTACTACAACAAGAAGAGAGGACCATTCAGCCCCACGAAGAACCAGTGGACACAGTTAACCTGGGTACTGAAGAGGACAAGAAAGAAGTCAAGGTGGGTTCCAATCTGGAACCTAGTGTCAAGAAACGTCTGATTCAGTTGCTACATGATTATGTTGAAGTCTTTGCCTGGTCGTATGAAGACATGCCAGGACTTGATGCAGACATCATGGTACATTGTCTACCTGCAAAAGAGGACTGTCCACCAGTAAAGCAAAAGGTCTGTCGCATGTGACCAGACATGTCAGAGAAGATCAAAGCTGAAGTCATGAAACAATTCAATGTCGGATTCTTGGCTGTCACCTCCTATCCGCAATGGGTTGCCAATGTTGTTCCCGTACCCAAAAAGGACGGCAAGGCACGAATGTGCATGGACTAAAGAGATTTGAATAGGGCAAGCCCTAAGGATAATTTCCCACTTCCCCACATTGATATTCTAGTTGACAATACGGCACAGCATGAAGTGTTTTCCTTCATGGACGATTTCTCAGGCTAAAACCAAATCAAAATGGCGCCTGAGGACATGGAGAAAACAACCTTTGTCACACAGTGGGGCACATTCTACTACAAGGTTATGCCATTTGGGATGAAGAATGTTGGGGCAACCTATCAGCGTGCCATTGTAGCTCTATTTCACGACATGATACATCACGAAATAGAGGTCTATATGGACGACATGATAGCTAGTTCTGAAATAGAAGAAGAGCATCTTGACCATTTACAGAAACTGTTTGAGAGGCTAAAGAAGTACAAGCTGAGGTTGAACCCAAATAAATGCACATTTGGGGTGAGGTCTGGTAAAATCCTAGGCTTTGTTGTCAGAAATAAAGGAATCGAAGTGGATCCCGCCAAGGTGAAAGCGATACAAGAGATGCCTGCTCCTCGTACTTAGAAGGAAGTTAGAGGATTCTTGGGACGTTTAAACAACATTGCCAGATTCATTTCCCACCTGACAGCTACTTGTGAACCAATCTTCAAATTACTGAAGAAAGATCAAGTAGTCAAATGGAATGACGAGTGCCAAACTGCTTTTGACAAGATCAAATAGTACTTACAAGAGCCCTCCTATTTTGATACCACCAGTCGAGGGAAGACCATTGATCATGTATCTAACTATTTTGGAAAACTCAATGGGGTGTGTGTTGGGCCAGCATGACGAGTCTGGCCGAAAAGAGCATGCTATTTATTACCTGAGCAAAAAGTTTACCAACTGTGAAAAAAGATATTCACTGCTCGAGAAAACTTGTTGCGCTCAGGCATGGGCTGCTCTCCACCTAAGACAGTATATGATGACCCATACTACCTTATTGATATCCAAAATGGATCCTATAAAATACATCTTCAAGAAGCCTGTCCTTTCTGGGAGAATAGCAAGATGACAGATGATCCTGACAGAATATGACATTCAGTATACTACCCAAAAAGCAATAAAGGACAGTGTACTAGCTGATCACCTTACTCATCAAGCTGTGGATGACTCCCAGTCCATGAAGTTCGAATTCCCAGATGAAGACATCATGATGGTAAACAACTGTGAAGAATTCAGACCATATGACGTACCTGAATAAGGATCCCGATGGACCCTGGTTTTTGATGGGGCGTCCAACGCACTCGGAAATGGTATAGGTACTGTACTCAAATCTCCTGAAGGATGTCATACTCCCTTTACGGCAAGACTCTGCTTCAATTGTACAAATAACATGGAAGAATACGAAGCGTGCATTTTTGGTCTCAAAGCTGCCATAGATTTGGGGATCAAATCCTTAAATGTATTCGGAGATTCAGCTTTGGTCATCATCCAGATTAAAGGGGAATGGGACATCAAACACCATAACCTTATCCCCTATAAAGAACATGTGTTGACATTGATCCCACATTTTGAGAAGATTACCTTCGAGCATTTCCCGAGAGAAGAAAATCAGCTAGCAGACGCACTAGCCACAATGTCATCCATGTTTAAACTTAAATGGGATAACAAGGCTCCCCAGATCACCGTTGAACGAATGGATGAATCAGCTCACTGTCATGAGATTAATACTGAAGAAGTAGTGGACCGGCCTTGGTTTCACGAAGTCAAGAGGTATCTCGAAGCTCAAGAATATCCGGAAGGAGCTTCAGTCAATGATAAGAAGTTCTTAAGGAGATTCTCTGCTAATTTCTTCCTTAGTAACGGCATTCTCTACAAACGCAACCATGACTCTGTTTTGCTCCACTGCATAGACAAGGTTGAGGCAGAAAAGATCATGGATGATCTACATGAAGGCACTTTTGGCACCCATTCCAGTGGGCATATGATGGCAAAGAAAATCCTACGGGCAGGCTATTACTGGTCTACCTGGAAGCAGATTGCTATCAACACTCTCGAACCTGCCACAAGTGTCAGATCTATGGTGACAAGGTGCACGTACCTCCGGTTCCTCTGAATATCTTAACGGATCTTTGGCCCTTTGTTATATGGGGCATCAATATGATTGGGGAAATCAAACCAACAACCTCTAATGGACACCGCTTCATCTTAGTGGCCATTGACTATTTTACAAAGTGGGTTGAAGCAGCCTCTTTCGCTTCCGTTACCAAGAATGTTGTAGCCCGATTCATTAAACAGAATCTAATTTGTCGGTACGGTATCCCGGAGAGGATCATCACAGACAATGGTACGAATCTAAATAATACTATATCACCGCCCTGTGCGAACAATTCCAGATCCAGCATCACAATTCTTCCCCTTACCGGCCAAAGATGAATGGTGTTGTCGAAGCCACAAATAAGAACATCAAAAAGATCATACAGAAAATGACAGTCATGTACAAAGACTGGCATGAGATGCTACCATTCGCTATTCACGGTTATCGTACCACAACACGCACATCAACCGGGGTAACACCCTACTCTCTGGTATACGGCATGGAGGTTGTCTTGTCTATTGAAGTCCAGATCCCCTCTCTGAGAATTATGAAGGATGCATGGCTGAACGAAGACGATTGGATCCAGACTCGACTTGATCAACTGAACTTGATTGATGAGAAAAGGCTTACTGCTATCTGTCATGGTCAAATGAATCAAAAACGGATGATCAGGGCTTTCAACAAAAAGGTCAGACGCCAAGTGTATCAGTCGGGGATCTGGTGATCAAACGTATCATACTACCGCAAGGTGATCCCAGGAGAAAATGGACTCCTATATATGAAGGACCATTTGTAATCAAAAGCATATTCTCTGGTGGAGCAATGATCTTGACCACCATGGATGGCGACGACCTGCCGCACCCTGTGAACACGGACATAGTCAAAAGATACTACGCATAAGAGACCCGCTAGGTTGACACGCCTAGGAAAAACTAGGGCATCTCGGCGAACCAAAAAGGTTCGGGCAAAAATTAGGGATAAAACAAAAATATTTATTCACCCGGCAAGTTGAGAACCCGAAAGGGCGACTTGGGCAAAAAAGGGTATCCCGATGGACTGAAAACCTGAAAGAGGGTGTTGTACCCCAAAATTTACCCTCTTTTCATACACGCATATTATTGGTTTTATGGTTATGGAATAAAGGTATATTTATCAAGCTTCGTCAGGTTACAAGTGACGTTTATTTCGCCAATGGATGTTCTCAGAGTATTTTCCATGCTGAAGATCGGTTCGCCATTTTGTAATGATTCGGGGTTCAAAGATTCACAAGTCCAACCCGGCGCGTCATATTCAGGTGTTCTTTCGCCAAGATATCTCTGATAACGTATTCTCAAATTCAGGTTCGGTTCAAGAGTCAATTCTTTAAAGAAGGTCTCCGAATGTGTGAGTTTTCTCGAAGAAATATGGTGAAAAAGTGTGCTGAAAGTGCAGTTTTTACGCACTAAAAAATTCATAACTTGAAGATCGTGGCTTGTTTTGAATCCGTTTCGGTGGCCAAAATTCCGTCTTGACGTCATTTACTTTTTATCTCTCACGGATGGAAGCCAATTTTGATCATAAGGTCTTCAAAAATGCGGATTTATCAAGTATTTTCGTACAGAAAATTTGTGACAGAAGTTTATTTGCGTCATGTTCAGAAAATCATAACTTGGTGGATTTTCATCGTATCGAGCTGGTTTCAACGCTAAAATTTCACAAATTGAGTTGGCTAAGTTTTCACAGGAGGTGTTGAGTTTGAACGGTATCCAAAAGGCCTTCATTTTTTGCTCAGAGTGCACGTGACGCGCTGAAAATCCTGAATGTTGAATATTATTTCATTTGAGTCGAAACTTCGAAAATTCATAACTCAGTCAATTTTTATTGGATTTGGCCCATCTTCTTACACAAGGTCATTGACTCAGAGATCTACAACTTTTCTTCCAAAGTCGAGACCGGGTTATGCTCTAATCAATACCAGTTTTTTATTGAAGAACGTGTTAGAGTTGACACTGGAGCCCAAAATAAGTTTGTCTGAGTCAAAACTTCAAAAATTCATAACTAATTCATTGTTTATCTGATTGAGCCCATTTCCGGATAGAAGTTAGTTCTCGATGTCGGCTACATTTTATTTTCACATTTCAACTTCAAAAATTACACTTAAACCCCTACGATTTAGCCTGGAACGTGACGGACTCAAGTGAACATTGGAGGCCCAATTGCACATTTAAAGTCCATATCTTTGCTCTAATTTCCATTATATAATCTCATTCTTTTCACACAAAGAACAGAGAGAAAAAAAACCTTTACCACAATCCTGTCAAAATATCAAATTCTTTCAAGAATCCTAAAACCTTGAAATCCTTATTACAAACCCCCATCTCACTACAAACAAGCCATCCTTGTTACAAATCCATATCTCACTACTTCTCCAGTAAGGGTAAGGCTGGTTTGATCTCCATGATCAAAAGGGTATAATCATTCATACATGTCATATCGGTTTTAACATTACAAAATTTCATATATTTGCTTTATTTGTATTTCATGATATAGTAATTTATTTAATGTGTTCATGAGATTCAACACTGCAGATTTAGACAGGATCCTATGCAGGGTTATTACAAAATACTGAGGCCAAATAGAACAACTACCAATGCATGACTCATGGCAAGGCAGGTATCTTGAGGAGGCTAAGGGCGTGGGTTCAACAACCACCCCTATTGGTTTTGGTTTTCTTCCTTTCTATCTATCTTTTTACCTATTTTTATTCTTTCTGTTTAAAAAAATTTTCATAAAACTTAACATTTTTCAGAAACCTTTGATTTTTCATAATAAACTCGAATAATTAATTTTAGGTTTTTTTAATTTTAGGTTTTAAATTAATTTTTGGGTCAACACCCACCCCTGACAATATGTATAATTTTGCTTATTTTTAACCCTTTGTGCATCATTTCTTTCTCTTTAATATCTTCTTTAAAAACCCTAAATTCATATAAACTCTAATTTTATTTAAATCAAAAACCCTATTAATTGGCAAACTTAACCATTTTTACAAACCCTAATTAATTTAGGTTTTAATTTTTTTTTTATTATTAACTCTTTTTTTTTATTAACTCTTTAATTTAATTAATTAACTTTTTTTCTACAAATTAGGAAAACAATTAGGTTTTAGGTTTTCTTTGTAAGTAACCCTTTAATTAACCATTTTTTTTAACAAATTAGGATTAGGTTTTTGTTTTAGTTAGTAACTGAATTTTTGGTTTTTTTTCTTTTATTAATAAATTAAGTTAATTAAATTGGTTTTATTAAAATTAGTTAGAATTGGGTTTTTTAATTAACTTAAAATTATTTTCTACAAAAAAACACCAAAAACATTAACTTAGAATTTTAGGTTTTAATTTTTCCTTAATTTCTTTTTATTTATTCTTTTACATTTTAATTTCTAGGAAAATTGTATAGGTCGCATTATCAATGTAATAGCGTAGATTTATCTTTTCTCGCGTTTTTTTCTAATTATGTAATTGCTTCCGGGATGTAATAGTTTTAGGATTTATTTTCTGCACTCTTCATTATTATGTAACTATCCCAAAGCTCTGTAATAGCCTAGGTTTACACTTCTGCCTTTATCTTCTGCTACTATATTTTCTGTAATGCTTAGACTAATAGGATTGTATGGAAAGACCGGTAAACTAATTGAACATAGCATAACCTACTTCAAAGATAATATATCTGAAAACAAACACTGCTGCACACTTGCACCCATAGGGTACTCCCCACTTGGTTTCCTCGGAAAACAATGGTCATGTCCCTCGAACGTAGGGATACCCTTAGCAAAGGCCCTAGGTTAAAGTCATCATAAAGATCATGGTCTCTCAACGTCCCTCGAGTTGCCTACGAGAAATGATCTTGTCCCTCGATGTTTCCTACGAATATATGATGATAGTCCCTTCGAACTGCTAAGGTATCCTTACATGTTGCCTTCGATGACCATTTCCTCCTTTTCGATAGTCCCTCAAACTCCAACGACGGTGCTACCTATTTCTCAATAATGGGATAGCATTGTCTAAAAGGAAAACGAACTGACTTTTTTCGAGTAGGTAGATAATTGTTAGGTACTTGCTCAAAACAACAAATCTTTTACACCATACACTTTCAAACAAACTTTTCAAACAAACTTTTCAAAAACAACTTCGTAACACTCTTGAGGACAGAAACAAGGGTTAAAACGAAGTAAAGAAAACTTTTCAAAACAAGCACATACAAGCAATTTTCAAAATGAGCAAGTACCTAAGAGCCCATGGAAAACCATGGATAGAAAGGATGCTAACATCTTCCCTTTCTATAATCTACCCCCCGTACTAAGAAACATCTCAAAAAAGGTTTTTTCTGTTCTTTTTCCTTTTCCTGATTGGATAAAATAAAAGTCGGTGGCGACTCTTGCTTACTGCGACATTTTTCAAAACGCAAAACGCAAACCAGTATTAAACAGTCGGTTCTGCCGCCGTATCACAGGGGGGGGTCCAGGAAAAACTTAGGGAATTAAAGTGTACGACTATGTCTTGTTGGACCACCTTACGGACAACATGCAAACTCGACGATTCTGATCAATTCAACCAGCTTCGGACAAGGCAACAAATAGATAAGATGCTCAGAGACACGAAGGCTATAGCAGAATGGGAACCCCGTGGGATTATTTCACATAGCTATCTTTTCTTTGTATCAAATTTTCATTTTTTTTACGACGGCATTCTCTTACTAGAATGGTTGTCTCATTTTACAAAAATACTTACTCAAAGTCAATACAAAGATATCCCTTTGAAAGTGCAAAACTCTCTGTTTTGCTTACTCTTGTGTTTGTTTATGAAAACGTCCAATGATTTATTTTTGAACATATGCATTTGAACGTAATTACTGTTTACAAATGAACAAAATAGAAAGACAATCACTAATGGCTTTAAGAGATAGGGAAATATATTTAATTTACTTCATAAAATCCCCTGCAGTGTGCAGTTTAATCCCCAGCTGAACAAAACATCAGTTATCACTCCCCGATAGAAGTCACCAAAATTCTCAGGATTCCCCAATAGGATTTCACAAGCAGTACACGGTGTTTCCCTTACAATAGAGTTTGTTTCTCTAAGAGGTAATCCATCAACACTTCAACTTCACAACATGAAAACTTACACTCCATATTCTCAGCAGCAGTCAGGGATTTATTTTCCCCAAATCCAACAAGCAGTGCAGCAGATTAGCTGACATGCGCATACATCGCATCCATATATCATAAATATTGATAACACGAATACATGTATCATGATCTCATTACACCATGCTTCTCATACAACATGACATTGCATATTAGCTAACATTTTACCCTTTTCAGGATAAGGTTAATCAATAGCTACCATTAACAATGTTCAAAAACTTTCAGATATAATTCAGATACGCTCCAGACACGGATGTCATTCTGATACTCATTCAGATTCCTTCTCAGATATAGTTCAGATACGCTCCAGACACGGATGTCATCCTGATGCTCATTCAGAGTCAACTTTCAGATATAGTTCAGATACGCTCTAGACACGGATGTCATCTTGATACTCATTCAGATTCAATTTTCAGGTACAGTTCAAATATGCTCCAAACACGGACGCCATTCTGATACTCATTCAGTTTCAGCTTACAGATACGGTTCATCAATCATTTCTGGATGGAATCTACAAGCCCATCTCCAACAACTTTCCATCATCTCTCCAAATGGCATCTTTAAGTCCATTTCCTCTACCATCACATTATCGAGTGCAAATTTCTGGGCGCTCTAATGTCCAATCATCTTCCACCTTCGAGTCGTGAATGGCAAAACTCGCCAATCTAACTCTTCAGTCTTAAGAAGATTGAAAAGGGGAAGCTGTTGTACCCCAAAATTTTCCCTCTCACTTATCAAGAATTTACTCACAATATCTCCTTTGGCTCAAGACTGCATTAGGGTTGATCAGCTCAAGACACATCCTTAAGCACTGATGACCAAAATTAGGGTTTGAGATTGCACAAGGATTTTGGAACTTCCAATGCCCCATATGACTTTCATGGATAATCATGGACACTCAATATTACTCATGTCATGTTTCAAGCTTTGGATCACATTTTTGCTCAATCAATTGATCAACTGACCTAAAAATCAACTGTATTGGGGAAAAAGTCAACCATGGACAATTTACAGTCAAACTTCATAATTTTTTATCCACATCAACATTATAAACTCATATCTATCATTTGATCAAGTTTGGACCACAATTCCTCAAGAAATTTGATCAAATCATGAAAAGGGCAAAATGGTCAAAATTAGGGTTTTTACTGGGAAAGGGCAATTTCTGATTTTTGACCTAGAAAATGGTCAATTAGTTTAAAACATGATCTCAAGATTCCAATTGCGTCATTTTGACCTAATGACATAGCTCAAAACATTGCTCAAGTCAATTGGATTGATAGTGAATTTTCAGTCAACTAATCAAAAAGTCAATTGTACACGAAAAAGTCAAACTTTGACTTTTTGGTCAAAATTCAATGTCAAAGATCACAACTCATCCAAACATATCAAAATATGAAACTTATTCATCAAGAAATCAAAAAGTCAAGATATCATTTTGAAAAGTCAAAGTTTTCTAACTTAGAAATTTTTCTAAGTGTTTAAACTTCATGTTTTTTTCATAACTTTAAGTCAATTTTTCACCATGATTCAAGATGATTCAAAAGAAACTTCCAACATGAAAGTTATATATCTCCATGAAATATACAATGTTTCTTCATACAACTTCTCCTAAAAGTGCTTGGATCTTAAGTTATTAATTCATAAAGTCATGGTCATGAAACAAAAACACTTAGTGAAATTTTGCCCTAATTTGGTCAGGATTTTGACCTAACTTCATGGCACTTTTCATATAGTTCCAAGGGGAATTTTCAAAAGTGATTCAAATATGGGTTATAGAGCACATTACAAGCTTTCCAAAATGTCCAAGAACTCCTTGAGATCATTTTTGAGTAGGGAGAATCTAAGAGATGCAGTTAGGGTTTTATCACTTGAATTACAAGTCATTTTTTGATGAACACATGAACCAAATCCATGCTAGGCTGCATAATATTTGCTTTTCGGGACTCAAACTTGTTTGTCACTCCATAATTAAATATTTACACAGCTGTTAGGGCTTTGTTCCAAGCAATTGAGCTATTATCTAAGTTGCATTTCCATTAATGGTACGAGCATAACATTGCCATTCTTGTAAAAGCAAGCTTTTTGCATAAAGTCCATTCTTGAGCCGCTAACTTGTTCCCTCTGATCACACTCCATCCATAAAGTCAAAATCAAGCTTGATTAAAGCATAACCACTCTATGAACCAAGTACAAGGCATGGAAACTTGTTGCTTATAAATAGAGTCACTATTTGTGAGCTAAGGGACGAGTTTTAGCACCCTGAAACACTCCCAAATTCCCTCTAGCCAGAAATTACACAAAAAACTCCATTGATACACAATTCTAACCTTAAAATTGTATCTCTCATTTCCCTCGTGTGTTTTCCATCAAATTCATTCCTAAAGCTTCCTTACATCAAATACAACTTATCCCCATCCTTATTCCAGAACTGTAACACCATTTACTATAACCTCCATAACCAAAAAACAGAGTCTTCAACTTGACTTCTCCAAGACATTTCAGCCACTCTCAACTCAAGCTAACCATTGCATTATCTTCCTAAGGACTTGAGGAAGATAGCCTGATCATCACCACTGCCTGAAACAAGCTCAAATCCATTTCATGATTTCCAGTTTTGAGGTATTTTTCTTGAACTTCTATCTTCATATTTAGGCATTGTTAGGCTTACATTTGTGAAGATAAAATGTAGACATTGTTGCCCTGAAACTATACATGTCCATAAATTTCATTTATATTGATTGAGCTTAGAGAATTTTAGGTTTGAATCTCTGAAAAAAGTTAGGTCAGAATGGTACTTTTAGAAATTCTCATTCATCTTTAGTTTATAGCTTATGATTTTTATATGGTTGGATCCGTATGAAAAAATGGAGCAACTTTCATGTTTGCATATTTCATTTTTGTTGACAAATGAGCAAGTTATAGGAACGATGGTTGTAGGTTGAAGATGAAGTTACATTCAGGACTTGATTTGTGTTATATTTTTATTATTTCACCAATGTTAACGGATGTACAGCCACCCCGGTGACAAAGGTAGCACGCGTATGTGTGGGAGGTCATGGGTTCAACACTCAGCGCTACCTTTTCTCATTTTTTTAAATATTTTTCTCTCCTTTTTGTTTCAGCCACAGACGATGGGCCTCCAAATAGATGGGCCTTCCATTTTTGCTTTTTTCTAGCCCCTAAATACTTTTGCACCCCTGGCCCATTTTCTTTTATTATCTTCTTTTTTTCCTATTCTGTTTTATTTATTTATTTATTTTCTTTATTATATTTTCATTATTATTACTATTATTATTATTATTATTATTATTATTATTATTATTATTAATAAAAAATATAAAAAATATTTTTATTATTTATACTTTTATTTTTTTATTTTTTTTCTTATAAAAAACTAAAAAGAATAAAAACAACTTTATTAATAAATTAATTTCTCTTTCTTCATTAATATTTAGATAATTAGGTTTAATTATTATATTATATTATTTTCTTGTAAATTAAAATTAATTTAGAGCTTAGGTTTATGTTTTAAATTTCCTATTATTTCTATTATTTAGAACCTTTTCATAAAAAACCCTAAAAAATCTTTTTTAAGTTAATTTCTTTTCTTAATTAGTTTAAGTTATTTTATTTAAATTTTCATTAATTATTTTCTTAATTAGGTTTAGGTTATAAACCCTTTCATAAAAAAATCAAACAAAACCATTTATTTTCCATTTATCTCCTTGTATATTTATATGGTACATTATTTATTCAACTTTTGTACCAATTCAATATGGTTGTAATAGATAAATAGGATTTATTTTCTTGCAATCCCCATTTATAATTTGTATACTCCCTCCCACAAGTATTGTAATAGCGTAGTAATTTTAAATTCCGCAATTTATCGCTTTGTATACAAATTCTAGTAATTAGGGTTTGTATGTGTTGTACCCCAAAATTTGCCCTCCCATTTTCTCAACATTTCTCATCACAAAGCCCTTGGAGATCAAGATCCAGTTAGGGTTTCATCTGCTCAAAACTTCTCCTTGCACTGTTGACCCAAATTAGGGTTTGTGTTTGCACAAAGATGTTCTGACCTAAAATGCCTAAGATGACTTTCATGCTTCATATTGGACTCCCAAGTTTATCCACATCAAGTTTCAAGTCTTGATTCCAAGTTTTGCCCAGTCAATTGGACAGTTGACCTAAAAATCAATTGTATTGGGGAAAAAGTCAATTGTGGCCAATTGATAGTCAAACCTCATGAAAATTGACCCACATCAACATTATGAACTCATATGGACCATTTGATCAAGTTTGGATCACAATTCCACAAGAAATTTGATCAGATCACCAAAAGGGCAAAATGGTCATTTTTAGGGTTTTGACTGCACAAAGGCAATTTTTGACTGTTTGACCTAGCCAATGGCAAACCAAGCTCACATATGGACTCAAGGACCCAATGGAATTATCTTGACATGCTCAACAAGTTCAAAAGATCCCAAGTACACAAGATTGACAGTTGAATTTCCCGGTCAATTGATCAATTTTGATTGTGTACTGAAAAGTCAAAGTTTGACTTTTTGGTCAAAATCAAGAGTCAAGATTCATTTTTCATCAAAACATGCCAAATCATGAAACTTGTTCACCAAGAAATCAAAAATTGCAAATTAGGGTTTGAAATGAGAATTTTTCATAACTTAGAATTTTTCTAAGTTATGAAAAAACCCTAATTTTTTCCAACTTTGCCCCACTTTCTCACCAAGATTCATTTGGATTCAAGCAAAAGTCAAAACATGAAAGTTGTAGCTTGGTGCATAATATACAACTTTGATTCACAAAGTTTTCCCAAAAGAGGCTTGTATCTCAAGTTACAATTTTTGGAATAAGGGTACTAAACCATTCTTAACTTAGTGAAAATTTAACCTATTTTGGCAAGGTTTTCTACCTAACTTCAAGACCATTTTTCACATACTTCCCCTTGGAATTTCAATTTGCATTTCAAAGATGTATTGTAGTAAACATTCCAAGCTTTCCAAAATGTCCAAGAACTCATCAAACAACCTCATGACTTGAGAGAATCGAATTTTGCAATATGGCAAAAACTCACTTTTGAATTGGCCAATTTCCATGTTCATAACTTATGCATTTTCAAGTCAGCTTGGTTTATGCTACATTACAGGCCTCTAATCCCATTTGCACTCAATAATTTAATGCATACTCATTGTGCCAAAGCCTTATTTTGTGTATCCAAGCATTGTATGCAAGATTAGGCCATAAATGGAAAAAGTGAAATAGCCATTTTTGCAAAAGCAAGCTTTATGTCATAATGCAAATCCAAGAAGTACAGATCAAATCTAATTGGCACAAGTTTATGAGTTAATCACACTGATCAAGGAGAAGCTTTGCAGCATGTTTAGGGGTCCTCTACCTGTCTAGAACACAACTTGGCTTTTGCTTGCTTAAGTGTTAAGAAACTTGGCATTTCATAAGATAACTTGGATCTCAGCATTAGAACCCCTAAGCAAATATTTTATACACCTTCTAATCATCAAACCCAAGCTAGAACACGAGCAAACAAGGTCCCAAACACTCCCATACCCAGAATCACTCTCAAACTGCAAAAACAGGGCAGGGTCTGCAGTTTGAGTGCCAACTCTCATCCCTCGCATGCTCTCTTGCTAAAAGCTCATCAAACACATTCCCTAGCATCATTTGAAGCTAACCAAAACACAAAACACGACCTGTGACTCCTCTAACCAGTTCCACCATTTTCACTTTCTTGTTTTGCAGTTGAAGGTCCATAGCTCGATTCAAGGTGTTTCAAAGCAAAGTAAGCATTGGAATAGCATCACCACACTTCAGGCAAGCTATACAGATCATCATCTTGCCCTGAAAGCTCCCCCATTGCCAGATAGAACTTCAACTGAACAGGTATCTTTTTGAACTTCTAACTCTTAGTGTAGGCATCATTAGCCCTAGGTTTGTGAATAAGAAGTGTTCTACTCATGCCCCTGAGTCTGTACATGCTTTTACTTTTCATTTATTTTGCCTGAGCTATGAGAATTTAAGGTTTGAATATTGAAGAAAAGTTAGGTCAGGATTTGGGAATGTCAAAATTCTCTCTCATTTCTGAGAGTTAGGATGAGTTCTTTACATATTTAGAATCGTGATTCAATGCTTAACATTTCTTATGTTGTGAGTTTGTGCAAAAGATCAAAGAATCCAGATGTTTGAACTTGAGTAACAGGCGCGCGTTTTGGAACATTTTTGGCTGAAGGTTGAAGAAAGGTCTTCATGGGCTGGGCTTTTTTGTGTTATTTCTCTTCACACCATATATTTGCTTTCATACCCCCCAGGCCCATTTTGTGTATTTGCATGATTTTTTGACTTTTCTTTTTTTATCCTGATTTATTTATTTTTGCTAATCATATTAAAAAACATAAAAAATATTTTTACACCATTTTCATATTTTTTTAGGTATTTATTTGTTTATATGGACATTTATACATAAATATATATATACTATTATTTAGGAAAACTAGAAGAATGATGCAAATATACTTTATTTCTGATTTTTTATTTCATTTTTTCTTTTGAAAATATTTTATACAAAATATACTTTTTTTATAAATATTAAATATTATTATTTTTGTACATATAATATTTATTTAGTAAATAATAAAGATATTTACATATATTAGTATATTTAGGTAAATAATACAAAAAATATATACACATTTTTTATTTTATTAAAATATTTGACCTCAAAAAAAATACTTTTTTATGAATATACTTCATTTTATTTTATTTTTTGTATATAATAAATAAATACTTGTATGAATTAAATAATATATATATTACTTAATAAAAATTAGGGTTTTACCCTTAAAACACAAAAACTCAAAAAATATTACTTTTTTTATTTTTATTCATTTTGTTTATTGGACATAAAAAATATCCTTTTTCCATACATATGAAAACCCTTTTTGCATTTTGCATCTTTATTTTATTTTTCATTTAATTTATGCAATTAATTATCTTGTAAATATTCCAAAATTGATGTAATAGCTAGGTTTAAATTCCTTGTCTAAATATCCCCCCATTTGAACATTTGTACCCCCCTTCCCATATTGTGTTGTAATAGTTAAGGAAATTTAAATTTCGCACTTTATTGCTTTCTAAGTATGTCATGCTAGAACTAGGGTTTGTATGCAAATAAAAAGAACAAAATTAGTTTGACCTAATTTCAAGATAATCAAGCATGAATATGGACAACACATATCACACTTGCACCCCTAGGGTATTCCACTTGTTGCCTTCCATAAATGGGCCATATTGCATGTTAGGTTTCTTTGGGCAAAACAAATACAAACCAATTGATCATAGTCCCTCGATGACGCTTTCGAAAAGTTGCCTAAAATGATCAAAGTCCCTTTCAAAGAAAATTGCCCAAAGATACTTAGCACTATTGCAATTATGGTCTAAACGATGACCCGCGCCCGTCCCTTTCACCTCCTAACACAAGATTGTCCACCAAATGCAATGGTGGAACAAAATTGTTAAAAGGGTTAAAAACATAACAAAAATCTTTGAGAACTTTAGGGTAGATAGCTCTTAAGTACTTGTCAACTTGCAAAACAAAACACTTGCCTATTTTTCAAACCACACTTCACAAATACTTTCAAAACAAACTTTCAAAAAAAACCTTGAAACATCTTTTCAAAAAGACAAACACCTTTTGTAAAACATTCGAGTAAAGAATTGTTACAAGGTTAGCCTAGACAAGGCATCTTTTTCAAAACATTTTCAAAGCCACACACAAAGCACCATTTCAAACAATTGAAAACCAAGGCAAGTTGATCTAAGCAAGTACCTAAGATCCCATGGATAACCATGGATAGAAAGGGTGCTAATACCTTCCCTTTCTATAATCTACTCCCCGAACCCAAGAAAAATCTCAAAGGTTTTTGCTTTGCTTTTTAAACCTTTCCTTAGGATAAAATAAAAAGTCGGTGGCGACTCTTGCTCAACCGAAACATTTGCGAAAACAAACACAAAACCATAGTCAGTTCTCCCACCGTATCATAGAACTGGCGACTCTGCTGGGGACAATTTTAAAAGTGGAGTAACCTTAGGGCTTAGATCACCCTCTTGCATGACTAATTGTTTGAATTGTTTGCTTTACATTTTGGCTCTCTTGTTTGGGTTTGCAAATCCTACACCCGGATTTTGGGAAACATTTCATAGATAGCAATATGTTGTGGAAACTGTGCGGGGTATACCGACACAGTCGAAGCAATAGCTATATTAGTGCGACATATTTGTGAGTACCGGTAACCCTTGAGTTCAATCAAGGAGAGTACGGGGCCGCTGAGTGATGTCACTAAGCACTAATGACCTAGAACCTTACTTGACCATCTTGGCCTTTTATTAGGGGTAGTGAGATGACCGGCTTTAGTGCAGTCCGAAGTTGGTAGATACTCGATACTACACTCATTGAGGGTTGTTTTCTTGGAATATTTTGGTCGCTAGTTAAGTGGCTAAACCAAAACAATGAACAATGAAAACAATCCAATGATATTGAGCTCCTTAGAACCCGGTTACTATTTATAGGACAGGTTTTTAAGCCAACTACACTCAAGAGGGTACTTACCTATGAAACCCCATGCAAGCCTGAAACTAGGGTTTGGTGTGATTTGCTTGTACATATGTTTTGTGCATACATCATAAACATCATAAAACATCATATGCATTCACTAACCATTTCAAGGGTTTGGATCTTCATCTTTGTTCTTGTTTTGTAGGTCATGGAAATTCCTCGCAGAAACACCATTCAAGTCAACCTTGTGAGAATCTCTCCTCAACTCAAGGAGCTCACCTCAAGAATTCCAGAAAGCTCATCCTTCAGTGAAAGACATGGTAGACTGCTCAGCTTAGTCAACACCAACATTGAAGAAGACATGATGAAAGTGCTATTCCAGTTCTTTGACCCTCTTCACCACTGCTTCACTTTCCCTGATTATCAGTTGGTACCAACTTTGGAGGAGTTTTCCCAACTCCTGAGAATTCCTATCCTTAATCAACTACCCTTCAACGGTACGGAAAAGGAACCAAAGCCGGAAGATGTTGCTCGAGCATTACATCTACAGCCATCTGAAATCAAGGGGCATTGGGAAACCAGAAGCAGCGTCAAAGGATTCTTAGCAAAGTTCTTGTTTGAGAAGGCCCAAGAATGTTGGAACTCATTGGACCTACAAGCCTTTGAAGAGATTGTGGCACTCCTTATCTATGGATTGGTCTTATTTCCAAATTCTGACCAATTGATAGATGTCAACGCCGTCAAAATCTTCTTGTCCAGAAATCCAATACCAACATTGCTTGGGGACATTCTTCACTCATTTTACACACGAACAATGAGAAAGAGGGGTGTTCTCATGTGTTGTACTCCTCTCCTTGCAAGGTGGTTTATTTCGCACCTTCCACAATCTGTCTTGAAAAATGACCAAGGCTCAAGGTGGTCCCAACGGTTGATGACTCTTACTCACTCTGATGTACATTGGTGTTCTCGGTCCAGAGAAAATGTCATCATCGTCGATCATTGTGGAGAGTTTCCTAATGTTCCTTTACTTGGAATCAGAGGAGGTATCACCTACAACCCTTGTCTAGCTTTGAGGCAATTTGGATATGCACGGAGGGATGGCCCTCACGACATGTTGATTCCTGACCTAGTTTTTGACTTCGACAACGATGCGCAAGGACTTCGCCAAAGATTCATCAGAGCTTGGGGGAGGCCCAACAAAGTTGATAGAAAGACACTGGGACACAAGAACTCCATCCCTCTTGAGCCTTATCTCAAGTGGGTACGAGCCCGAGCCCAGAGTCTAATGATGCCCTATCCTCATGTTCTCCCTGTGATTAAAGAGCCCGTCAAGGAAGGAGAGGTTCCTTACACCATCCTACATCCTGACATGCCTACATCGTGGGAGGAAATGCAGAAAAGTTGGATTCAGCTCAAGGAAGAACGGAACACTTTCAAAGCCAGCTTCTATGCTAGTCAGAAGAAGGTTCTAGAGCTTACCCGCCGACTCCATGAGCAAGAGGCCCTCAACACTTACATCGCACCAAAGAGGATGCGCAATGTCTTTTTGCCTTGAGAAGTTATTTTGTAATATTTGGCCCATGGGGCATTTATGTACTAACCAATCTCTTCTTATTAATATGACGTGCGTTCTTCTTTGTCTGCAACAATTTTGAATGTTCTAAATCCTTGAATGCATTGCATACATAAGCATATCATTCATCATGTGCATAAACAGGTCTCACGCCAGGTTTCCTTATCTGTCTGCTGTTTATTTCAGTAGGATGGATCTCGAGCAAACAGTCAAAGACCTACAAGCTCAGAATGCACAGTTCCAGCAACTCCTGACAACCTTGGCTAAAGGTCAGGAGGATTTCAAGACCTTGCTGGGGAACAAAGACCCAGTGAAAAAGAAGAAAAAGAGACTCAGAGTGGCTACTTTGGGGAGAAGATTTGACGGAGAAGCTCGAAGAGTGCTTGAATTTCCTCCTACTTCTGATGAAGGAACCAGCAAAGGAGGTGGGGCTGCGGTACCTTCCGAGTTCGATGTGGAAGAAGAAGAGGTCGAAGAGGATGAAGACTATTCTGATCAACAATACCCTCCAGCTGATGATAAATACAAGGGTTTAGAAGACAGGTTGGCCGCCATGGAGCTACAAAGAGTACCGGGTTTGGATTTTGAAGACTTGGGTTTGGTCGCCGGGATCGTGATTCCCCCAAAATTCAAAGTGCCAGTGTTTGTGAGGTATGATGGGTTGTCCTGTCCAAAAATGCATCTCAGGTCCTACGTGAGAAAGATTCAACCTTATACGGCAGATAAAAACCTTTGGATTCATTTCTTTCAAGACAGCCTTTCTGGGGCTCAGTTGGAGTGGTTTTATCAGCTAGAGGGAACCAGCGTCCAAAATTGGGAAGATTTGGCCACCGCTTTCTACAAACAATATCAGTACAATTCTGACCTTGCTCCTACTCGTACCCAACTTCAGGGTATGTCACTGGGAACAGGCGAAGGGTTCAAAGAATACGCACAAAAATGGAGGGATTTGGCTGGCAGGGTGCAGCCTCCTTTAACCGACCGTGAACTTATTGATATGTTTCTAGGGACCCTATCTGGGCCATTTTTCAATCATCTGATTGGTAACTCTTCCGCGGGGTTTACCGATTTGATCTTAACAGGCGAAAGAATAGAAGCTGGCATCAAGTCAGGAAAGATTCAGAAGGGTGTTGCTGCAAGTGTTGAGAAGAAGCCTTTTAAGAAGGAAACAGCTGTGGTATATTCTCAGAGAAGAGCAGGGAAGACGGAGCGTCGGCCAACTGTGGGGGCCGTGATGATTCAAAATCCTTCAAGTGAGCAGCCTCGCTATAACCAGTCCAGACCAAATCAACAACGGTTGGAACGGCCACAACGGCAGTTCACCCGTATTAATATGACTCCAGCGTAGGTGCTTCCCCATCTGTTAAAGTTGAATCTCGCCACCATCAAGGAGGCACCAAAGAACGTGAATACATCCTCTCCGCATTACCATCCTAATGCTAAATGCGCCTACCACTCCGACAGTGTCGGGCACGACACCAATGATTGTTGGGCACTCAAGCATAAAATCCAAGACCTGATAGAGGCGAAGGAGGTGGAGTTTGACGCTCCGGAGAAGCCTAATGTGATATCTGCTCCCATGCCGAAGCACGGCCGAAATGTCAATGCCATTGAAGAAGATTTGTATGTTGCTGATGTTAATGATCTGATAACTCCTTTGTTAACCATCAAGTTGAATTTGTTAAGGGTCGGGATCTTCCCGGGATGTAAAGAAGACTACTATTGTTGTTACTCTCTGCCGTTTGATTGTCCGTTACTGAAGATAGGCATCCAAGGCCTTATGGATAGTCGACAAATTTTGTTTGAAAAAGTTTCTGCTGCTCCAACCCATATCGAAGATGTCTCAATCATAACCATTCACGCCAATCTTTACAAGGCCGTCAAAAAGCCTGTTAAGATTACACCAGCTACGAAATCTGTTCCTTTGAAGATAACAATGCCAGGGCCTGTCCCCTATGTTTCTGAGAAGTCGATACCATGGAACTACGGCGGCGACGTCTACTACCATGGTATTAAACAAATCGAAATAATTGAAGAAAGTTCGGATGATGAAGAAGCCAGCATTAGTAACATTGCAGGCACGAGCAAAATCACCAGGAGCGGGAGAATATTTTCTCCAGAGATTGCCCCTCCAAGAGCAATCTTTGGACCCTCATCAGCTGATAAGGTCATCCCTGCACCAATAAAACTCTCTGCTAGAGCCCCTTTGATTGAAGATGTTGTTGTTCCTAGTACTGTCCCTCCTACCACTGCTGACAAAGGTAAGGGAATCCAAGATGAGCTCGTCAGGACGAGGGCTCAACCCTTGGTCATCCCGGAAACCTCCAAGAAGGAAATGGATGAGATCTTGAGGATAATCAAAAGGAGTGATTATGATGTGGTAGAACAGCTGGGGCAAACCCCCTCAAAGATCTCCATGCTGGCACTACTACTTTGCTCAGAAGCGCATGCTAAAGCCCTGATAAAATTCCTGAAGGCAGCCCATGTGCCCCAGGAAACCTCTGCAGATCAATTTCAAAATTGCGTGGCTAGCCTGACTGCGGACAATGGATTAGGTTTTTCTGATGCCGACCTAACTCCTAAAGGTAGAAACCACAATGATGCTTTGCACATTTCAGTCGAGTGTCGAGGAACCACTCTCGCACATGTCTTGGTCGACATTGGTTCGTCGCTGAATGTATTGCCTAAGAAGGCCTTGGACCGACTAGATTGTGAAGGGTTAGAGTTGAAGCCGAGTGATATTGTTGTCAGAGCTTTCGATGGTTCGAAGAGAATGGTCCATGGGGAGGTTGAAATTCCCATCAAGATAGGCACTGAGGTGTTTAAGTCTACTTTCTATATGATGGACATCCGTCTGTCATACTCTTGCTTGCTGGGTAGACCTTGGATACACCATGCTGGGGCAGTCACCTCCTCCTTACATCAGATGTTGAAGTATCCTGTCAAGGGAAAGATCATTACTGTCCATGGTGAAGAGGAGTATATGATTAGCCACTTGAACTCTTTCCGATATGTGGAGGTTGAAGGGGAATTCATTGAGACGCCTTTTCAGCATTTCGAAGAAGTCCTTCCTGAGTTAACAGTAGCAAAGTTGGCAGCTGAGACACCGAGGCAGATGGCCAGGATGGCATCTTTGGAGGACGCGAGGGCCGCAATAAAGGAAGGGAAGAATTCAGCATGGGGGCAGTTACCTGATATTCCGCATAAGACAGACAAATTCGGTTTAGGGTTCACTACCGCGGGCCAAAAAGCTATGCGCCGGTCGAAGATTGAAAGAGCGCCAGTCAAAATTTCTCCCTACGGAATCAATGCTTTGGAGGACGAGGACAAAGAGAGCAACATCGAAGAGTGGATTTACCCAACTGTCAAAGGAGGATTGAGCAACTGGGAGGCAAAAGACTTTGTCCCCATCACTTTTATTCATCAGTAATTTATCTGTTAAACATTTCCTATTTGGTCTGTAATGTTTACTTTCAAACAATCCGTACACTATCTTTTCACCTCATGCCTTGCCCGGGGCATGTAGGTCCACTTGTAAGGGTTTTGATTATTTTTCATATCCATATGCCATGTTTAATGATTCATTGGACGTTTTTCATTTGATAAACTGCTTGTGTTCATTTTCTTTCCTTTTGCATTTTTTGTTCAAGGATGGCTATCCCTTACACACACCCACACTCAGAAATGCAGGTACCCATCCACTCCGGATTCCATGGGTGACTATTCTGCTATACCTTTCAATAACTCTGAAGATCTGGTCAACCAAGCCGAGTATGAAGATGAAGAAGGTTGTGAAGTACCAGGGGAACTAGCCAGACTTCTACAGCAAGAGGAAAGGGCCATCTTACCGCACGAAGAGTCATTGGAAACTGTCAACCTAGGGACCGAGGAAGACCGGAAGGAGGTGCAAGTGGGTGCCAATCTGGAACCAAGTGTCAAGGAGCACCTAATACAGTTGTTGAATGAGTATGTTGAAATCTTCGCCTGGTCTTATGAAGACATGTCGGGTTTAGACACAGACATTGTGGTTCACCGTCTCCCCACAAGAGAGGATTGTCCACCGATCAAGCAAAAAGTCCGCCGAATGAGGCCTGACATGTCTGAAAAGATCAAAGCAGAAGTGATGAAGCAATTCGACGCTGGCTTTCTGGCTGTTACGTCCTATCCTCAATGGGTCGCTAACATCGTGCCAGTACCTAAGAAAGATGGCAAAGTCAGGATGTGTGTGGACTACCGGGATTTGAATAGGGCCAGCCCCAAAGATGATTTTCCACTTCCACACATTGACATTTTGATCGATAATACAGCTCAGCATAAAGTGTTTTCCTTCATGGATGGATTCTCGGGCTACAATCAAATCAAAATGGCCCCCGAGGATATGGAGAAAACAACTTTTGTCACACAATGGGGCACTTTCTGTTACAAGGTGATGCCGTTCGGGCTGAAGAACGCAGGGGCAACTTATCAACGCGCCATGGTAGCTTTATTTCATGATATGATACATCATGAGATTGAAGTTTACGTAGACGATATGATAGCTCGGTCACAAACAGAGGAGGAGCACCTTGAACATCTAGAAAAGCTGTTTGCCAGATTGAAAGAATACAAACTCAGGCTAAATCCAAGTAAGTGCACTTTTGGAGTTAGGTCTGGTAAACTCCCGGGATTCATTGTAAGCAACAAAGGCATTGAAGTCGATCCAGCAAAAGTAAAAGCAATACAAGAGATGCCTGCTCCCCGTACTGAAAAGGAGGTTAGAGGATTCTTGGGGCGTTTGAACTATATTGCCAGATTCATCTCTCATCTGACTTCTACCTGTGAGCCGATTTTCAAACTCTTGAAGAAAGATCAGGTAGTCGAATGGAACGACGATTGCCAAGCTGCTTTCGATAAAATCAAGGAGTATTTGCTAGATCCTCCTATTCTGATGCCACCCGTCGAAGGAAGACCATTGATCATGTATTTGACCGTCTTGGATAACTCAATGGGGTGTGTTTTGGGCCAGCATGACGAGTCTGGTCGAAAAGAGCATGCTATTTATTACCTTAGCAAAAAGTTTACCGACTGTGAGACTCGCTACTCACTGCTCGAGAAAACTTGCTGCGCTTTGGTATGAGCTGCTCGCCGACTAAAACAGTATATGTTGACTCATACTACCTTGTTGATTTCCAAAATGGACCCTATCAAGTATATCTTCGAAAAGCCCGCTTTATCTGGAAGGATAGCTAGATGGAAAATGATCCTAACTGAGTATGACATCCAGTACACCACCCAAAAAGCTATAAAAGGGAGTGTACTAGCTGACCATCTGGCTCATCAAGTTATCGAAGATTATCAACCCATGAGATTTGACTTCCCAGACGAGGACATCATGAATTTGGACAACATTGAAAGTAACAGACCGTATGACGGACCCGAAAAGGGATCCAGATGGACCCTATACTTTGATGGTGCTTCAAATGCTCTTGGAAATGGTATCGGTGCAGTACTCATTTCTCCGGAAGGTTGTCACACACCTTTCACGGCCCGACTTTGCTTCAGCTGCACAAACAACATGGTTGAGTATGAAGCTTGCATCTTTGGTCTCAAGGCTGCTATAGGCTTGGGGATCAAATCTTTGATCGTATTTGGGGACTCGGCTTTGGTTATCAGTCAAATCAAAGGAGAGTGGGATACCAACCCTAATCTTATCCCATACAAAGAACATGTCCTGACATTGTTGCCTCATTTCGAGCAAGTTACCTTCGAGCATTTCCCGCGAGAAGAGAATCAGCTAGCAGATGCTCTAGCCACAATGTCCTCCATGTTTAAACTCAACTGGGATAACGAGGCTCCCCAAATCACCATCGAGCGAATGGATGAACCTGCGCATTGTCACGAGATTAATACCGAAGAAGTAGTGGAACAACCTTGGTTCCATGAAATCAAAAGGTATCTCGAGACTAGAGATTATCCCGAAGGAGCTTCCGTAAATGACAAGAAGTTCTTAAGGAAATTTGCTGTCAAGTTCTTCCTGAGCAACGGCATTCTTTACAAACGAAACCATGATTGTGTATTACTCCGATGTGTATAAAAAGTTGAAGCAGAGTTGATCATGACTGATACACACAGCGGCACATTTGGCACTCACTTGAGCGGGCATACAATGGCTAAGAAGATCCTAAGGGCAGGCTATTACTGGTCTACCATGGAAGCTGACTGCCATCAACATTCCTGTACTTGCCACAAATGCCAAGTCTACGCTGATAAAGTTCATATCCCTCTGGTTCCTCTCAACGTTCTGACTGCTCCTTGGCCATATGCAATGTGGGGCATTGACATGATTGGAGAGATCAAGCCCACGGCTTCCAACGGACATCGCTTCATCCTGGTTGCCATTGACTATTTCACCAAATGGGTCGAAGCAGCTTCCTTCGCCTCTGTTACTAAAAATGTGGTTTCCCGCTTTATCAAACAAAATCTCATATGTCGGTATGGTGTTCCAGACAGGATCATCACAGACAACGGTACAAATTTGAATAACACAATGATCGCCGCTCTATGCGAACAGTTCAAGATTTATCATCACAATTCATCTCCCTATCGGCCGAAGATGAACGGTGCTGTTGAAGCTGCGAACAAAAACATTAAGAAGATCATTCAGAAAATGACGGTCACTTACAAAGACTTGCATGAGATGTTACCGTTTGCTCTACATGGATACCGTACGACGGCACGTACTTCAACCGGGGCAACCCCATTTTCGTTGGTATATGGCATGGAAGTTGTCCTGCCTATGGAAGTCCAGATTCCTTCTCTAAGGATTATGAAGGACACAGGTTTGAATGAAGATGATTGGATGCAGACCCGACTTGATCAACTCAATTTGATCGACGAGAAGCGACTCGCTGCTATATGCCATGGTCAGACGTATCAAAAACGGATGATCAAGGCCTTCAATAAGAAAGTCAGACGCCAAGTGTATCAAGTCGGAGATCTCGTAATCAAGCGGATTATCTTGCCGCAAAGTGATCCCAGGGGCAAATGGACTCCTACATATGAAGGACCATTTGTGATCAAGAGCATATTTTCTGGTGGAACAATGATTCTGACCACCATGGACGGCGACGATTTGCCGCACCCTGCGAACGCAGACATAGTCAAAAGATACTACGCATAAAATAACCCGACAAGTCGAAAACCCGAAAGGGCGGCTTGGGCAAAAATGGGCATCCCGGTGAATCGAAAACCCGAAAGGGCGGTTCAGGCAAAAGTTAGGGATAAAAATAAAAAAATATGTACACCCGGCAAGTTGAAAACCCGAAAGGGAGGCTTGGGCAAAAAGGGGTTTCCCGGTGGATCGAAAACCCGAAAGGGCGATTCAGGCAGAAGTTAGGGAATTAAAGCGTATGACTATGTCTCGTCGGATCACTTCAAAGACAATCTCTTCATCAACCAGTTCCAGGCTTCTGATCAATCCAGTCATCGGCAAACAAAGCATTGAATGGACAGATATTCAGAGTTGTGAAGGCTATAGCGGAATGGAATCCCATGGAATTATTTCACATAGCCATCTTTATTTTGTATAAATATTTCAAATATTTACGACAAAATCCTCTTACTAGGATGATTGTCTCCTTTGTACAAATATACTCAGAGAAAGTTAATACAAATACTTTTCCCAGAAATTTGTGTCATTTCCTTTTCTTTTCTCTTGCACTATTTGTTTTATTTTGAGAAACGTCCAATGTTTTGTTAAAAAGGCATATGCATTTGAACATAATCATTTCCTTATGAATCAAGAAAGAGGATTACCGATAGGTCAAGGGTGTAGTTGGATATCTTGATACCCTTCAAAGGAAATCCCCAGAAGATTTGGAATCCATATCCCCAGCAAGTTTCGAGGCTTATTCCCAGTAGATTCTGGAAGCTTATCCTCTGCAGAGTACGGACGTCTCTCCCGAGTTTTATTTAAAGTTATTCCTCACAAGGGCTTATAACTGGGTTATCCTCAGCTTATTGACCACGGAAGATCGCACTCGCCAAAATTCTTCCTACCTCCAGCGGAGTTCATCAGAGTTTCCCAACATAACCTATCAATACAATCCCCAGAGGAGTTTGTCTTTGTTATCCCCAGCCGAGCTAAAACTTCAAATTATCAATCCCTAACAAAGCCAGACTAATGAACCTTCTCCCCACAAAGCTTTGGGAAGGCAAATCTTGAGTTCCCCAGTGAAGTCGCCAGAGATACCTCCCACCAAGCTGAAGATTCTCAGTCTTACATCCTCAGCATGAGTCTATTAGATTGGAACTCCCCAGTAGAAGTCATCAGGAATTCCCCAGAAGATTGGTATACAACCCAAGCTCCTTATTCTCCAGCAACAACCAGGAATTATTCTTCCCGGCAGCAGTCAAGATACTTTTATCTTCAGCCGTCCCGGATTCATCTATCCTTTGCAAGACAGCTCTCCAGCTTACATGCACATCCATTTACATTCATATCATATAACATACATTGTATCATGCATCATGACATTGCATATAACTAACTCTTTACCTCTTCAGGTAAGATCAGTTAAAAGACCAGAATCATTATCTTCCGAGATTCTTTCCAGGAACAGTTCAGATGTGACTCAGACACGGCAACATTCTAATGATTTATCCAGATGCAGTTTTACACGAGCTCATCATCAGGCAACCCTACACCGGTTCTTCCTCCAAATTCAAGACTTCTGAAAACAGTTCACGGGTTCTCCAAGTAACGGATGTTAACCTATCACTTGTTCAGATTCTTCTCAAGACTTCTGAAAACAGTTTATGGATTCTTCCCAACAACAGATGTTAATCTATCACTTGTTCAGATGCAACTTTTGAAAACAGTTTACGGACGCTTCCCAACAACGGATGCTGCTCTATTGCTTATTCAACTTCAAGATTTCTGAAAACAGTTCACGGGTTCTCCAAGTAACGGATGTTAACCTATCACTTATTCAGTTTCTTCTCAAGACTTCTGAAAACAGTTTATGGATTCTTCCCAACAACGGATGTTAATCTATCACTTGTTCAGATGCAACTTTTGAAAACAGTTTACGGACGCTTCCCAACAACGGATGCTGCTCTATTGCTTATTCAACTTCAAGATTTCTGAAAACAGTTCACGGGTTCTCCAAGTAACGGATGTTAACCTATCACTTGTTCAGTTTCTTCTCAAGACTTCTGAAAATAGTTTATGGATTCTTCCCAACAACGGATGTTAATCTATCACTTGTTCAGATGCAACTTTTGAAAACAGTTTATGGATTCTTCCCAACAACGAATATCAATCTATCAACTTGTTCAGATGCAATTTTTGAAGACAGTTTACGGATTCCTCCCAACAACGGATGTCAATCTATTGCTTACTCAGACCCCTAGTTCAGAGATGGTCCCAAGCATGGACACCTTCCTGATACTCATTCCAGATGGCATCTTTAAGCCCATCCCTGACAAGTTTCTATCACTCTCCCAGATGGCATCGTTAAGCCCATCTCCAAATGGCATCTCTTAGCCCATTCCCACATCCATTGCTTTGACTAGTGCAAATTTCCGGGCACTCTAGTGTCCAATCTCCTTTTACCCTCGAGTCACGAAAGGCAAAATTGCCAATCTAACTCTTCGGATTCAAGAAGATTGAACAGGGGCAACTGTTGTACCCCAAAATTTGCCCTCCCATTTTCTCAACATTTCTCATCACAAAGCCCTTGGAGATCAAGATCCAGTTAGGGTTTCATCTGCTCAAAACTTCTCCTTGCACTGTTGACCCAAATTAGGGTTTGTGTTTGCACAAAGATGTTCTGACCTAAAATGCCTAAGATGACTTTCATGCTTCATATTGGACTCCCAAGTTTATCCACATCAAGTTTCAAGTCTTGATTCCAAGTTTTGCCCAGTCAATTGGACAGTTGACCTAAAAATCAGCTGTATTGGGGAAAAAGTCAACTGTGGCCAATTGACAGTCAAACCTCATGAAAATTGACCCACATCAACATTATGAACTCATATGGACCATTTGATCAAGTTTGGATCACAATTCCACAAGAAATTTGATCAGATCACCAAAAGGGCAAAATGGTCATTTTTAGGGTTTTGACTGCACAAAGACAATTTTTGACTGTTTGACCTAGCCAATGGCAAACCAAGCTCACATATGGACTCAAGGACCCCATGGAATCATCTTGACATGCTCAACAAGTTCAAAAGATCCCAAGTACACAAGATTGACAGTTGAATTTCCCGGTCAATTGATCAATTTTGACTGTGTACTGAAAAGTCAAACTTTGACTTTTTGGTCAAAATCAAGAGTCAAGATTCATTTTTCATCAAAACATGCCAAATCATGAAACTTGTTCACCAAGAAATCAAAAATTGCAAATTAGGGTTTGAAATGAGAATTTTTCATAACTTAGAATTTTTCTAAGTTATGAAAAAACCCTAATTTTTTCCAACTTTGCCCCACTTTCTCACCAAGATTCATTTGGATTCAAGAAAAAGTCAAAACATGAAAGTTGTAGCTTGGTGCATAATCTACAACTTTTATTCACAAAGTTTTCCCAAAAGAGGCTTGTATCTCAAGTTACAATTTTTGGAATAAGGGTACTAAACCATTCTTAACTTAGTGAAAATTTAACCTATTTTGGCAAGGTTTTCTACCTAACTTCAAGACCATTTTTCACATACTTCCCCTTGGAATTTCAATTTGAATTTCAAAGATGGATTGTATTACACATTCCAAGCTTTCCAAAATGTCCAAGAACTCATCAAACAACCTCATGACTTGAGAGAATCGAATTTTGCAATATGGCAAAAACTCACTTTTGAATTGGCCAATTTCCATGTTCATAACTTATGCATTTTCAAGTCAGCTTGGTTTATGCTACATTACAGGCCTCTAATCCCATTTGCACTCAATAATTTAATGCATACTCATTGTGCCAAAGCCTTATTTTGTGTATCCAAGCATTGTATGCAAGATTAGGCCATAAATGGAAAAAGTGAAATAGCCATTTTTGCAAAAGCAAGCTTTATGTCATAATGCAAATCCAAGAAGTACAGATCAAATCTAATTGGCACAAGTTTATGAGTTAATCACACTGATCAAGGAGAAGCTTTGTAGCATGTTTAGGGGTCCTCTACCTGTCTAGAATACAACTTGGCTTTTGCTTGCTTAAGTGTTAAGAAACTTGGCATTTCACAAGATAACTTGGATCTCAGCATTAGAACCCCTAAGAAAATATTTTATACACCTTCTAATCATCAAACCCAAGCTATAACACGAGCAAACAAGGTCCCAAACACTCTCATACCCAGAATCACTCTCAAACTGCAAAAACAGGGCAGGGTCTGCAGTTTGAGTGCCAACTCTCATCCCTCGCATGCTCTCTTGCTAAAAGCTCATCAAACACATTCCTTAGTATCATTTGAAGCTAACCAAAACACAAAACACGACTTGTAACTCCTCTAACCAGTTCCACCATTTTCACTTTCTTGTTTTGCAGTTGAAGGTCCATAGCTCGATTCAAGGTGTTTCAAAGCAAAGTAAGCATTGGAATAGCATCACCACACTTCAGGCAAGCTATACAGATCATCATCTTGCCCTGAAAGTTCCCCCATTGCCAGATAGAACTTCAACTGAACAGGTATCTTTTTGAACTTCTAACTCTTAGTGTAGGCATCATTAGCTCTAGGTTTGTGAATAAGAAGTGTTCTACTCATGCCCCTGAATCTGTACATGCTTTTACTTTTCATTTATTTTGCCTGAGCTATGAGAATTTAAGGTTTGAATATGGAAGAAAAGTTAGGTCAGGATTTGGGAATGTCAAAATTCTCTCTCATTTCTAAGAGTTAGGATGAGTTCTTTACATATTTAGAATCGTGATTCAATGCTTAACATTTCTTATGTTGTGAGTTTGTGCAAAAGATCAAAGAATCCAGATGTTTGAACTTGAGTAACAGACGCGCATTTTGGAACATTTTTGGCTGAAGGTTGAAGAAAGGTCTTCATGGGCTGGGCTTTTTTGTGTTATTTCTCTTCACACCATATATTTGCTTTCATACCCCCCAGGCCCATTTTGTGTATTTGCATGATTTTTTGACTTTTCTTTTTTTATCCTGATTTATTTATTTTTGCTAATCATATTAAAAAACATAAAAAATATTTTTACACCATTTTCATATTTTTTTAGGTATTTCTTTGTTTATATTGACATTTATACATAAATATATATATACTATTATTTAGGAAAACTAGAAGAATGATGCAAATATACTTTATTTCTGATTTTTTATTTCATTTTTTCTTTTGAAAATATTTTATACAAAATATAATTTTTTTATAAATATTAAATATTATTATTTTTGTACATATAATATTTATTTAGTAAATAATAAAGATATTTACATATATTAGTATATTTAGGTAAATAATACAAAAAATATATACACATTTTTTATTTTATTAATATTTGACCTCAAAAAAAAATACTTTTTTATGAATATACTTCATTTTATTTTATGTTTTGTATATAATAAATAAATACTTGTATGAATTAAATAATATATATATTACTTAATTAAAATTAGGGTTTTACCCTTAAAACACAAAAACTCCAAAAATATTACTTTTTTTATTTTTATTCATTTTGTTTATTGGACATAAAAAATATCCTTTTTCCATACATATGAAAACCCTTTTTGCATTTTGCATCTTTATTTTATTTTTCATTTAATTTAAGCAATTAATTATCTTGTAAATATTCCAAAATTGATGTAATAGCTAGGTTTAAATTCCTTGTCTAAATATCCCCCCATTTGAACATTTGTACCCCCCTTCCCATATTGTGTTGTAATAGTTTAGGAAATTTAAATTTCGCACTTTATTGCTTTCTAAGTATGCCATGCTAGAACTAGGGTTTGTATGCAAATAAAAAGAGCAAAATTAGTTTGACCTAATTTCAAGATAATCAAGCATGAATATGGACAACACATATCACACTTGCACCCCTAGGGTATTCCACTTGTTGCCTTCCATAAATGGGCCATATTGCATGTTAGGTTTCTTTGGGCAAAACAAATACAAACCAATTGATCATAGTCCCTCGATGACGCTTTCGAAAAGTTGCCTAAAATGATCAAAGTCCCTTTCAAAGAAAATTGCCCAAAGATACTTAACACTATTGCAATTATGGTCTAAACGATGACCCGCGCCCATCCCTTTCACCTCCTAACACAAGATTGTCCACCAAATGCAATGGTGGAACAAAATTGTTAAAAGGGTTAAAAACATAACAAAAATCTTTGAGAACTTTAGGGTAGATAGCTCTTAAGTACTTGTCAACTTGCAAAACAAAACACTTGCCTATTTTTCAAACCACACTTCACAAATACTTTCAAAACAAACTTTCAAAAAAAACCTTGAAACATCTTTTCAAAAAGACAAACACCTTTTGTAAAACATTCGAGTAAAGAATTGTTACAAGGTTAGCCTAGACAAGGCATCTTTTTCAAAACATTTTCAAAGCCACACACAAAGCACCATTTCAAACAATTGAAAACCAAGGCAAGTTGATCTAAGCAAGTACCTAAGAGCCCATGGATAACCATGGATAGAAAGGGTGCTAATACCTTCCCTTTCTATAATCTACTCCCCGAACCCAAGAAAAATCTCAAAGGTTTTTGCTGTGCTTTTTAAACCTTTCCTTAGGATAAAATAAAAAGTCGGTGGTGACTCTTGCTCAACCGAAACATTTGCGAAAACAAACGCAAAACTATAGTCAGTTCTCCCACCGTATCACAGTATGGAAAGACTAAAACCAATCAACTAGAAAACCCTAATCAAAGACAAAATCAAGCATGAAAACAATACACTTGCACACAAACACCCCCTAGGGTAAATCCACTTGGTTGCCTTACAAAATGGCCATATTACGCGTGTGAGGCATCTTAGCAAAAATAAGCAAAATACAAGATCATAGTCCCTCGATGACGCTATCAAATTTGCCTTTCAAATGATCTTAGTCCCTAAAAGAGAATGCTAAGATACCTTGCAACATTGCTAATCATGGTTATACAATGACCCACGCCCGTCCCGTTTAAATTCAAAGATATGGTTACTTACCAAATCAATGGTAAGATAACAATGTCAAAGGAAAAGAAAATGAACAAGAAAGACTTTTGAGTAGGTAGAATGTTCCTAGTTACTTTCTCAATTTCAAAACCAAAACATCCTTGCTATTTTTCAAAACAAACACCAACACTTTCAAAACATCTTTCAAAACTTGATAACATTTTCAAAAGATTAAACACTTTGTATACATTCTTACGAACGAGAATCATTACAAAGTTTTCCTAAACAATGGCCTCTTTACAAAATACTTTCAAAAACCACACAAAGCATAATTTCATACAAAAGCAAGTGATCTAGCAAGTAACTAAGAGCCCATGGAAAACCATGGATGAAAAGGGTGCTAATACCTTCCCTTTTCATAATCTACCCCCCGAACTCAAGAAATAATCTCAAAGGTCTTTCCTGTGCTTTTTCACCTTTCCTTTTGGATAAAAGAGAAGTTGATGGAGACTCTTGCTAACCGTAACATTTGCGATCAAACGCAAAACCTTCAAGTCAGTTCCTCCCGTATCACATTAGGCAACTTTGTAATGATTCTTGTATTGGTTAAGAATGCGTATAAAGTTTTCATTTGAAAATATTTTGAAAGTGTGACAATGAGAAATGTTTTTATTTTGAAAAATGTGAGTAAGCGATTAAGAACTATCTACCTACTCAAGGTCTTTCGTATTATTTTCCTCCTCCTTTAGATAGTGTTATCCTACCATTAGTTAGTAGGAAGCCCTGTCGTTGGATGTGAATGGACGGGCGCAGGTCATCATACAGTCATAAAGGCAACTCGTAGGGGCGCTTTAGCAATTTTATCGTAAGGGACTAGATCGTTTACCGAAGGCAGCATTCGAAAGGGTCACTGAGGGACTACGATCTTTTTAATCGAGGGATAGTGCTAAAGCGTCCCCACGTTCGAGGGACATGACTGTGTTTCCGAAGGCAACAAGTGAGGTCACCCTAGAGGTGCAAGTGTGAAGAGTGATTTGTTTTCAGTTTATTTATCTTGAAATTAGGGTTTTCTACGATTGTTTTTAATCTTGCCATACAAACCCTATTAGCATACATCTAACAGTTATATACAAGGCATAAAAATATAAGTGCAGAAAAGTAAAATCCTACGATATTACAAGGCTTCGGGAATGGGGGTTTAAATAGTAAAACGGGGGAGGGGGGAGTAAAACCCTGATTAAACTATTACGAACCATAAATAGGTACATAATTGGGAACAAACGCGAAAGTAAAGGAAAAGGAAAAGGAAAGCGTCTTGTGATTTTTGATAGAAACATTTTTGATGATTAACTTAATGACCTAATTGATTTTAATTAGTTAAAAATAAATTGGTTAATTAAACTAAACAAACCTTAAAAATCTAAATTGATTTTAATTTAATTAAAAAAGGGTTAACGAAAGAAAACCTAAAAAACTAAATTGGGGTTAATGAAATACAGACCTAAAAATTAATTAGGTTTTATGAAAATGTTAGGGTTTTGAAAAGAAGTTTTTTTGTAAAAAATAGGGAAAGGAAAGAGTAAGAAGAAGAGAATTTGTATAAAAAATGAACCAAATGGTAGGGGTGGGTATTGAACCCACACCCTTGGAACCCTCATCCAACACCTTCACCACTGGGCCAAGCGCATGTTGGTGATAGCAAATAGCTTCAGCGTGTTTTTTTTATCATCCTACAAAAATATGAAAATATGACGAAAATAATGGCAAAAGGATGGATCAAACCCATGCCCTTTGATACCAATGTCTTAATGCGCACACTTCAACCGTTGGGGCGATGATACATCCATTAACTTATATCAAATAATAAATATATAATATAAGATTTTTGCCTGAATCGGATAGACGTCGGAGCCCTAGCTCCGGTTGCCTTTTTTCAACAACCTGCAAAAATCAAAGGTGTTAGCACATCAAAATCACCTTACCCCCCTAAATCGAGGGCTCCGATTCCAATGGAAGGATTATTGTAGGCTAAAATAGCTTGGTTTAAGAGCTATGGTGCAAACAGTGTAGATCAGTGCAAACATCGTGTTCTACGATTTGGCATGCATGGGATCATTATGATGATCCAAACCTATTCAAATACATCTCAAAAGCATGTTAGTGACATTAGTAAGGCTTAAAACAAAACAAAAAATAAAATATGAATTTTGCAAAAGTATGAAATCGAAGATGCCATGCGATGGTGTTTCATGCATTTTGGACCATCAAATTTGATCCAATCTTACTTTGTATGATCGTTGGGGATGAATGGAGTGGTTGTTTTGTAGTGAAAGGGTTGTGACAAGGGTTTGGATATCTTTAGGGTTCTTTGAAAAAATTGAGTTTTTTTGACAAGTTTTGAGGCAAGGCTTTCGTGTGTTGTTTGTATGAACGAAGAAGAATATATAGTGGTTGATTAGGTCAAAGATAGGATGGGCTTGGACTCTTGTGAGAAGATATGATTTGATCTTATTTTATTTTGACTTTAAATTAATAAAAAATCAAAAATAAATAAAATAAAAAACCAAGGAGTGTATAATGAGTTATGAGGTGTATAAGGAGTATAGAGCATGTTTGGACTTTAAAACAATGGCCCATTAGCCCATAAATCAAGTTTGCCCAATTTGAACTTCATGCATTTGCTCAAAATTTACAAACTTGCACTGATTATAACTCTCTCAATTTTCATCTTTTGAAGGTAATCTTGGACTTTTTGGAAATCTTAATATGTCCTCTACAATCTTTATCATGATCATTTTTGCTTTTTAATAGTTTATCTTTATGTAAGTTTCCTTGACAAAAAGTGTCTTCTTGTTGACTTTTGAAATGACATGTAATGTATGGGCTCATATCTCTTAAATGAAGCATTTTTTGGACTTGGGCTTAGAGATACAAAGTTGTAGAGAATTTAATTTCCTTCAAAATGAGCTTTGGTTGGAGCGAAACTGATGAAGCATGTGAAATTTATGCTTGGTCAAAGTTTAGTTGACTTCTTCTAAGAAAACCCTAATTTCGCAACTTTTGATTTTTGATGATTTAAGGGCTTTTCTTAAGGGATCATGATCAACCCTTGTTTAAGACTAGATCAGAATAATAATGATGAAAATGAAATACACAAAATTATTATAGTAGAAGCTTTTGAGTAAAACCTTGCTGATGATGTAAGGCATTGTTTCAATTCCCAAACACCAGAGATATAAGGAAGATAATCCCTAGTCAATCCCTTTGGGCCTAGAATTGGGAGTTTTGTCTATACGAAAAAACCCTCAATCTTAACCAGGGGCAGGGTATTCTTCAATTAGTTTGACCGTGCATTCAAATTTCAAAAAGGAGTGTCTGATATGAGAATCAACTGCATCTTATCCCTCATATATATCATATGATATCAAAGAGGTTGAAGATCACGAATCCACCATGGTTGTCCCTCACCTACTATGAATGAGGCAGTCACAACCATTTTAGAACAAGCAAATGTGTCACACAATTTGTTCCAAAATCAAGTCAAATAAAAAAAAATAGAAATGCAAGAATAAAAAAAAGAAAGAAAAGGCCGCTAAGTCAAAAACTTGAAAACAAGTGACTTAGGCAAAAATTAAGGCCCCGATGGAATGCAAAATCAAATATCAGTCCAAGAAAAAATTAGAAAAAAAGAAAAACGATAAAGCAAAAGGAAGAATCAAAAGAAAAATTCTCAACAAGAACAAATTCATGTAACCACAAATAGGGTGACTACCGCTCTGAAAATCCCATTCGTTCCTTAACCATCACTTATACACTTCAAAATACTTTTAAAAAGAGAACACTCGTGTCAAAATAACTGTATGTAGGACTGAAGAACATCAAGGAAAATTGGTGGGTTAAAATAAAATTTGAGCCATAAATTCTTTTATTTTAAAAATCATAAACCAGGCCATGTTACAACCCTCAAAATACCTAATTGAAGCAGTGTTTATTTCAAAATCATACTATAATAAGATTGTGTTAAAATGACTCCTAGAGATTTGTTTATTATTTGTGTTGGTATCGATATGACATTCTGACCAATGATTCGGTCACTAAATGTTACAATATTATTTTTCAATGAAAACTTTTATTTCGAAGCTAACATAAGCATCATATTAGTATTGTCATTCTTAAAATAAACATTTTTATACTTGCGAGGAAGCACTTGACATCAAAGAAAGTTCCAACAATGAGCATCAATTGAGAAATATTAATCATCCTAAGGGGAAAAAATTCTCGAAGACTCCGTTGAGCAGGGGCGAGTCACTCTAAATGATTGTAGCAACTGATTTTTTAATCAAAAATCGCCACTATTAGTTTTTATCCTAGGGAAGGGAGCCTAACAGAAAACTCTAATTTGCAGATAGAGATTCTAGGTTTCAGACTCAATTAGACGAAAGGAAGGTGTTAGACACCTTTCATCCACCTTGTTCACAAGGATATTAAGCTTCAGTTTTAGGTTTGGGTAAAATGGGGTCCTAAATTTGAATAGGGGAAAAGGGTTTTGATTTTTAATATGAGAAAGGGTTTAACTTCTATAAGGGGAAGAGTTTTAATTTATAATAGGAGAAAAGGGTTTAATTTTTAATAGGAGAAAGGGTTTACATTTTTAAGAGGAGAAAGAGTTTTAATTTTTAATAAGAGAACTCGCCATAATTTTTGATCGTATGCCTACGTATCCTCTTATGAGGAATCAGAGTCTCAACTCGTAGTTCGTATGGGTTGGTGTTTTTTAGGGGTTTGCAAACATATTTTGAATCACTTCGCACTCAGTCGGGAGTAGTGATTGCGAAGATTTTGACTGAGTGCGTAGTCAGTCAAAACTAGTTTGAAACCCTTTTGCAAAAAGACAGTTGATTAGTTTAGTTTATTGCGAAAATAGTTTGAGATTGGTTTGTATTTTTTAATCGTATTATTGCGAAGATCTTGATTAATGCGTGATTGAAAAAAGATTTAATGCAAATAATATATATATATATATAAAATAATATATGAATTTTTGAATGAAGATAATTTATTTGATCATGTAATAATATTTTACCTATAATAAAAAATAATAATAATAATATTTAAAATATGATAATAAAAATTAATAATAATAATTATTATTATTATTATAAATGAAAAAGAAATAGATAATTAATAAAATATAGCATAAAAATAATATAAAATAAATAATAAAAAATAATGATAATTTAAGTAAATCTGGAGGGAAAGCATTTCCTTATTGATAAGTAAAAAGTGGGGGTGCTAAAAGTGGTTTGACTAGGCCCAGAATGGTTCAGACGGGGGGGTGTAGGTTGTTGTTATGTTTAGTAAATAGAGGCAAAAGGTTGTGTGAAGAGTACATGGGCTAGGCCCAGTACAAATTTATGAAGAAGTCTGTGTGGTTGTGTGTAGCGAAGCGTATGGAAGCTTACCATGAAACTTGGCCTAAAGGTCGTTTGATTAAAATTATATGACTGATAAGCGAGGGAACATGATTGTTATTGTGGGAGCGCGGGTATAGGATATGAACGGATATAATTTGTTTCTTATTCATTTTCATTTTTCATTTTATAGAACTTATCTCCTTCCTCGCCAACATCTAACCCTTCTTTCTCCTCTTTCTAACCCTAGCCCCAAACCGGACCTCCCTGCGGCACCGTGACCAACCCTCTTCTCTTCTGCCCTCTATTCAACCCCTCAAGCCAATAAACAGAGATAATCCAAAAAAAGAGAAAGCTAATTCGTTACCCTTTTCTGTGATGTTCTACGCGTTTCGTTAGATTCGCTCCAAATTCGCAAGTTTCTGGTTGATTTACCCCTTTTCTTTCTACTGATTTGCAGGGCTTTGGTGTTGATTGAAGGCTTGAGGATGGTGGTGGACGGCGGCACTTTAGGTCATGCGATTAGGGTTTCGGACATCGAAACCCTGATCTCTCATCCCTTCTTCTTCAGCAACGGCGAGGCCTTGTCTTCTTCAATTCGTCTTCTTTCTTCTTCGTCTCAAGCCCCCCCCCCCCTTTTTTCTGTAAAAAAATACCCCCTTATTGTATTCCGCGTTTTGTATTTATAGATTGATTTTTAGGGTTTTTGCGAATTGTTAGCGCAAATTAGGAAGATTAGAATAGATGTTGTAATTGATTTTGATTGTCTATTAACGATTATGTATTGAATGTAATAAGATTTTTCTAGATTTGTTATTCTGTTAGACTTGATTTGCAGAGATTTCCTTTTAAGATTTGTAATTTGGTTTCCAGATTTGTTGTGTTAATTCTTTCTGTTCCAGATTTGTTTTAGTTGGAAAGTTGATTTCAACAGTAGTTGTTAGTGTTAGAAACCTGCGTAACTTTTGGCAAGATTTGCACAGTGATCGTTTTTGTGATTTTGGGCCAACTTATTTTCCTTGTTTACAGCAAAAACAAAACAATTGGGCCTTGCATTAGTTAATTATCTGCCCAGCACGTTGAAGAAGGATTTGGGCTTAAGCCTTCTTTTTCTGTCCCAACAACAATTGCATTCTCATTAAACAACAAAAAAAACTCTTAGTAAACATATTTAATATAATACCTTTTAATAATAAATAATAAAATGAATTTCTTAATAATTTGTAAAAGAAGATCTTTAGTGAACTAATAATCATAAAAGGTTTTAATAATACTGTTTTTTTTATTTATATATAAAAAAAAGCAGTAGTAACAAAAATGTTAGGTGGGCTAGCTAAAAAACCAAATTCAATGGGCATGCATGTTATTGTTCAGCCTACACTATTATTTCCCCTTTTTTTATTACAGCAAAAAAAACTTTCCAATTCAATTGGGCTTGTGCAGCCCGGCAAGACTGTATTTCTATTACAGCAACATGTTTTTATACTATTGGCTCACATGGTTTTTAAGATATTTTTTTCTTCAAATAATCTGTAATAAAAAAAAACCCAATATCTAATAACCAGAAATTGTTTCAACAGCAAATAAAAAGTCAATTGGGCTTAACTTAATGGGCTTAGTTATTGATAAGCACACCCCCCTTTCTTTTTATCAACTTAACCTAAACAAGCTTATGCAAAATAAACTTAATAATTATTATTCCTTTGAAATAATTCTCATTTTCGAATCGCATGGGCCATAGGCTAACATGCTTCACGAGTGGGTTTACGGCCACATGAGTCTCTCTAATTTAGATAGCCCCATTCTCCTAAATTTAAGGTACACCCCCTAGTTGGATAAAGACAGACCATCAGATACTGTTGTACCATCTTTAGTTGAATATTTCTTTAACTTTAATCTCGAAAAATAAAATCATCGAGGTAGGACAAATTTGGGGTACGACAATGATCACACCAATGGACTAAATGATTGAAAACTCTGTTGAGCAAAAGGGCAAGTTTGTTTCAAGATTCTGTCAATGAGGGGCAATCACGTCGAGATTAGACAAATCTCTCTAAGAATCAATTAACTGGGGCAGACCATCTCAAGTCGTATTATGGTCAATTGTTCCAGTTTTACTATCGAGGAAAATTCTTTCAGAATCCATATAGACAAGAGCAAGATTTACCATAGAGGGGCATTCCTTCTCCATGCTTGCAAGGCTACCCATGAAAATTTTCTCATGCACGAAAAATATCGAAGAATCAGGCTAAGAGTGCCACAATGGTCACCTTGACCTAGAAATCGCGAGAAACGTCTTTCTCTAAGGATAGTCGGCATGCAACTCCTCATCAACGAAGAAAACTTGGGGTAGTAAAAGGATATATGTCCATGTTGAAATCCCAAGTAGTTCAAGATGTCAGGGAAGTCAAAACCTTTCCACAATCCAGGAAGACCTCAAGCCCAATTTTCATTGGCATAAAAGTTGCTTCGCCGATAATTCAAAATCCAATCCCAATCCCAATCAATAAAATCCAATGATCATTGGTACTTCAAGCTTTAAAACCCTAATCTATATCATTAATCCAAGACAAATAACATTAGGCCCCAATGACCATGTTCCTCCATCGAAGCCCAATCACAATTGGTTCCCTGCATGTAGTAATCGTCATTAAATAAGACTTGCATCATCAAACCATAACATATCCATCGAGATGGAGAATTACGCCATACAAATTAAAACATGCAAATGAAGCATAAGCCATATTTGATACCTTGTATGAAAGACCCAAATTAATCCCCGATTAAGACAATAATATACCTCCGAAGAGAATATTAGCCCCACAAATTCTCAACTGATATTCCCAATGAAGCCTTACATTCAAGCAAAGTACAGCTTTGGTTGGCTCCCTATCAAAGTCCAACTTTGGTTGGCATCATTTCTAAGTTGAGTTCTCGTCTGGCCAATCATTTGAAATTCTAGTTCTCGTCTGACAAATTCTTTCAAAGTCCATATCTCGTCTAGCAAATCATTTCAAAAGTCCAGTTTTCGTTTGGCAAATAATCTCAAAGTCCAGTTCTCATTTGGAAAATAATTTTAAAGTCTAATTCTCATCTGGAAAACCATTTAAAAGTCCAGTTCTCATCTGGAAAATCATTTCAAAGTCCAATTCTCATCTAGCAAATCATCTCAAAGTCCAGTTCCCGTCTGGCAAATCATCCCAAAGTCTAGTTATCATCTGGAAAATCATTCCAAAGTCATGTTCATGTATGGTAAATCATTTCAAAGTCCAGTTCCTGTCTGGAAAATCATTTCAAAGTCCAGTTCCCGTCTGGCAAATCATTCCAAAATCCAGTTCCCGTCAGGAAAATCATTTAAAGTCTGGTTCCCGTCAAAAAAATCATTTCAAAATCCATTTCCCGTCTAGAAAATTGTTTCAAAGTGTAGCTTTCGTCTGGAAAATCATTTCAAAGTCCAGTTCCCATCTGGAAAATCATTGCAAAGTCCAGGTTTTGTCTGGAACGTCATTTTAAAGTCTAGTTCTCATCTGAAATATCGTTTCAAAGACTAGTTCTCGTTTGACAATCGAAAAAAGAAAAATCTAGATCATGTCTGATAGTTAATCCAAGACCAGTTCTCGTATGGCAAATCATTTCAAAGACCGATTCTCGCCTAACAATCCGAAAAAGAAAACACAGCTCTTGTCTGACAGTTAATCCAAGACTAGTTCTCGTTTGGAAAATTAATCTCTCTCCCTAGTTCTCGTCTAGTAGTCAGTTCTCGTCTTCTAGGCTGCCTTCAAATTTAGTTAGTGTCTGGCAATAAATTCTTTACTTGCCTTTTGCAAGTCATATCTTCCTTATTCACGAGAAAGTTGTATGCATTTTCCTTTTTCAAATTATCTATACACTCTTTATACTTTCCTATTGCAAGTACTCAATCAATTCTTCCGTGCTTTGCGGAAAATTCTCCGGGAATATCTCAGCTACCAATACCTGCCAAAACTCATTAGTGGAAGCAAAACAAAAAATAAAATCATAAATATTTATACCTATCTCTTCTCTTTGGAGTACAAATTTTGGATCCTTTTGTATTTAATCCTCTTCTACCTCGAATGTCTGAAATTTGTTGTTATTCATACCTTCAGGTTTAAGACGATTAAATATGAGAAACTATCATACCCCAAATTTACACAACCTCCCATTCAAATTTAATCTGACTCATGGCTTAAAATTCATCTTTATATATCTATCCCAATCATTCATTTTCATTAAAAATCATTAATTTGCATAAGGTAACATCATTAGGGTCAAAGGTATGAAGACGGGAAAATGGTCAAACCTGGTATACTTAATCTTATGGTAAGGACCAAACAAATCAAGGATGAAGACGGGAAAATGGTCAAACCTGGTGTGATGTTGGAAAGCATAATGCATGCCGAGAAAGCTATAATAAATTCTTCTACACATTATTAGAACATAGATTTAGAGACAAAAATATTTATTCACGGTTGGCCAGCAATATATCTCAAGCGGGATTGAATTTTGTTATCATGGAGTTAAGCAAGTAGAGAAAACATGTTTAGATAGCTCAAAGTATGGTTACACTTAGAAGAAAGTGTGGTTGTATACTTAGTGGATGTGTGTTCTTATGTGTGCTTGTTAATTTACAAAAAGATGAAACTTGATAGACCCATACGTATGGATAAGGTTTGTTCGCACTAAAAAAGGCTCTGATTTGATGATGATGGTGTGGTGAAGAAAAGTATATCAATATAGATTTTTGAAATCTTATGATAACATAAAAATTCACATCAAAGAGCAATTGAATATGATTACCTACCCAAAACAACATATTTTAAACCCTCACGTAAATGGTAAAAATAATTGGTGCTATAAATAATGGCAAACCAACATTGAGTGACAATTCAATCAGACAATCTTCATCCTATTTTGAACATGTCGACACATTTTTTGCGGATGCTCCAATTTCACAATTTAAAAAAGTTCTATCAAAGGTGCCCGCATCAGTAAATCGTTGCCTTCATCATTTTTACCAAAAATGATTCACATTAAAGAGATGCTGGTTTTTATGCATAAACACATTGGCTGAATTGTAGATGTTAAGGGTGATAGTAATTGTAGTTATCGCGTTGTTTCAACTTGCTGGATAACATAAAGGAGAATCATATACTTGTCTACCAACATCTTATTAAAGAGTTGAAGGTGCATAAGAAATAATACACAACACTATGTGGGAATAAAATAATTATTCAATAAAATGCATGCATCTCTTATTCCTTATGTAGTTGTATTAGCGGTCCAGAACCGGAGACAAAATGGACGTGTTTCCTTGAAATGAATCATCTTATGAAAAATGCATATAACGAGGTGTGTATCTATGTGAGAAGATACAATTTTTCAATAATATTTTTCACTTCAAAGTGGTCCACCTCAAAATCTAGGCCGGCACATCATGTATATTGGATGGCTTTCAAAATCATAACATTTTGTTCAAGTTTATTTAAAACTGGAATGTCCTATACCACAAACATTCATTGAGTGGACACCCCATACCACAAAAGAAGCTGAAACTTGGCAGAATAAATTTTTTTGTTTGGATGGAAGAGTTATAATATTGAGCGAAATTGAAAGAGAGTCAAATCAGAAAAAGTTAAAGGTGAAACCACCCATATATATATATATATATATATATATATATATATATATATATATATATGTGTGTGTGTGTGTGTGTGTGTGTGTGTGTGTGTGTGTGTGTGTGTGTGTGTGTGTGTGTGTGTGTGTGTGTGTGTGTGTGTGTGTGTGTGTGTGTGTGTGTGTGTGTGTGTGTGTGTGTGTGTGTGTGTGTGTGTGTGTGTGTGTGTGTGTGTGTGTGTGTGTGTGTGTGTGTGTGTGTGTGTGTGTGTGTGTGTGTGTGTGTGTGTGTGTGTGTGTGTGTGTGTGTGTGTGTGTGTGTGTGTGTGTGTGTGTGTGTGTGTGTGTGTGTGTGTGTGTGTGTGTGTGTGTGTGTGTGTGTGTGTGTGTGTGTGTGTGTGTGTGTGTGTGTGTGTGTGTGTGTGTGTGTGTGTGTGTGTGTGTGTGTGTGTGTGTGTGTGTGTGTGTGTGTGTGTGTGTGTGTGTGTGTGTGTGTGTGTGTGTGTGTGTGTGTGTGTGTGTGTGTGTGTGTGTGTGTGTGTGTGTGTGTGTGTGTGTGTGTGTGTGTGTGTGTGTGTGTGTGTGTGTGTGTGTGTGTGTGTGTGTGTGTGTGTGTGTGTGTGTGTGTGTGTGTGTGTGTGTGTGTGTGTGTGTGTGTGTGTGTGTGTGTGTGTGTGTGTGTGTGTGTGTGTGTGTGTGTGTGTGTGTGTGTGTGTGTGCTGACACATTTTTAGTATGTATTGTTGGAATATTATTTTCAACTATGTAATCTATATACATTTTAATGTATATCTAACATTATTTTTATGAAAATTAGGCTTCAAGTTGTCTTGGATAAAATAGCAGGTTTTGTTTGTGTGTATGTTGAAGTAGTAAAGCGGCAAGCAAAAGTAAGTATTTATTTAATTTTATCATATCGTCTCCACAAGGATTAGTGCTACTGAATTATCGTTCGATAAGTCTCGCGTTTATTAGTTTGAGTTTGAATGGGTTTAAAGTGTAAGGTGTGGAAATTAAAAGTTATTAACAGAAAAAGAATTCATTCTTCAGAGAAGAGACTTATCAAGCATGTATATAATTCACTCCTCACAAACTTAAACCTATCGACCAGTCATACGCAACCTACTAGACTCATCAATGTCATCACGCATCAAACACAACACCCACTATATCATCTCAAAGACGATCTCTCAACCAACCTAAACAACACATAAGTCAACCGTACTACTCGCGTTGACGATCTCTCAGCACAACACAACCAACACATAGGCATTAATTACAGACACCCAAATGAATAATAGCTCTAAATCTATCTCTAGAATCTAGACACTATTAGATAGTCACCCTAGATAAGAATTCGAGCAGTATATGTCTATAGCAACCCAAACCTCAAGCACCGAGAAAAAATCTAGGATAACAATCGACACAGATTTGTAAAGCAAACTCTATACAACTTCATGGGCGACAAATATACATGAGTTTAAAGTAAATACATATACAAACTCAACAAATTAAAAATACACAAAGAATAGAAATGAACCACAAATATCTCGGTTTGTCAGCATCGATTGATGAGCAATCCACTCCGGATCATCCGTATGCAAGCTTCATAGTTGTTTTCTAAGTTAAACTACCAAAAAATGAGAGTGATGAATTTTGGAAACAAAAAACATAAAACCATCCCTAACAAATGAAATGAAATAGAAATATAAACAAAATTGATTCAGGCAACCTCGTCCGACGACGACCTTTATTTCCTTGGTCCATCCTACGCCACACACGCAACTGGCAACAAATATGTTCCTTCACCCGACGAGCTTATTCTTCCTCGCCCAGCGAGCTGCTGGCGAGCTCAAGTCAGTAGCCCCTGAAAAATACTTTCTTCCTCTCGCCCCATGCTCGCCCAACGAACACGACGTGAAAGCCCTTCGCCCAGGCTTCGCCCGACGAGGCTTGACAGACAAAAAATCTTATTTTCTTTTCCTGGTGCACAACAATGGCTTTATTGCTTCAATCTTGCATCCTTGGAGCTGCCATTTGACCTTTTATTCCTCAATGCTTCAAACATACATAAATTCCTACAAAATAGATACAAAACTATCAAATGATACACTATGTACATGAAAGCGCAAACATACACAAACTAAACGTATTTATATAAAAGTCGGGTTTATTCAACTGATATTAACAACAAATATTCGATAAGTGCAACAAAAAATATATACAAAAATAGCTACAATTTGCACATATCAATGTATCAGCTTTAGTAATGGACGAATCCAAATTTTAATATTCAAACAACCCATATTTTTTTGTGTTATTTCATACGTAAAATGATTAATTCGGATTTTAATATCCAGACAAACCCTTATTTGTACCTGGTTGTATGGTCCTTATTGATCTAAAGCTTGTATAAATGTCTCATATGTTGCTAATAAAAATACATAATGTTTCAATTTTGACATCTCCTATTTGTTTACTTCAATGGCGGGAGTCCTCCTTTTGAATTTAGGATCACAGAGGACATCCCTCTTATAGATCAAAAATCCAAACAGAATAATCTCTTGCTCTATCCAAATAATTGAAGGGTGGTTAAGATCGAATATCGTTCACCCTCGATTGATAATCGAGGAAAGGTGAAGTTCAACAAATTTGAGCTAAAACAGATGAAGATTTAAGAAATATATGGAATATATTTCACTGTTATGTAACAACCAGTCCAATCGAGGTGATGTGATAGGGTTGAGATCAATCAACGTTATTCTAAAAATGTTGAAATGTTCTCAACCATCTCTTGATCATGAAATGTCATATTAAATTTATATTAACAAAGATCTAAATAATGTTACGTATTTTGTATGAGATAACAAATACTTATGTTAGTTTGTGTTTTCGTATGTGATAACAAATATTTATGTTTGTGTTTTCTTCATCTTTTGTCAGAGATTGCTTGTAGTTTTATAATAACAACGTATATTTCAGATTTTTGTTGCCAAGGGTATATTTCAGATTTTAAAATCTAAAAAAGAACTCTTTAAAATTATTCCATGTAACACTGACGAGTCAATGACTAAATTGTAATATAAAAAAAGAATCAAGATCTTAACTTCAAAACTCTTTAAGCGTTTATTTTGAAAGTTTCATAATTTGTTATGTATTTCAAATGTTCGGATTTTAAAATCTATAATCTAAGGCTATGTTTGAGAGTTTGAAGGGGAAGAGAGGGAATGACTTTGAAAAATAGAAAGAATTGAGTGAAAATGATAGAAAATTTTTGCTTTGGAGGATTTTAGAGGGTTTATTTTTCTTCATAACACCAAAATCCCCTTAATTTAAGAGATCTCAAAATTTATATTAGAAGAGGATTTTAGAAAATTTTAGAGAACTTAATCAATTTGTTCAAATATAATTTTGTTATGATATTTCAAAAACTAAAAATACATTAATGATAAACATTATTTTATTATTCTATACAAAATCTTCTTTTCAAAAATTATTAAAAAATTTCTTTATATTTAAAATCATTTTAGAAAACCCTCCCTTCTCCTCCCCCGCCAAACTCTCAAACATAGCTTAAAGGTATTTTTGAAATTTCACACTTTTGAAATTTCTACAATGTGTGAGTAAATAATTGGGGTGTATTGAACATTCCCAATGGGTGTTACGATTTGTGGGTTGAAATGGACTATTTTTTGTACAAACTTATGCTTAACAAAAGGCTTAATTACTGTGAGACACTTATACAGTAATTGATCCTTAACCTGATAATATATGCAGCTTGAACAATTTAAATTACAAGTATAATAACAAAAAAAAAATTTTAAAAAGAATAATAAATATGCAAGACTATCAGTTTTGCACTGAAGATGTGGAAGCTAATACATATTAGCATGTTAAACACTCAACACATAAAGCTGCATTGCACTTATAGAAGAGTCATGATTGAGAATAGGCATTGCAAGAAGCACAAAGAGCTTCCAACAATAAGTTATGTACAAGAGAAGATTGTCCAACGACCAATCATGTGAGAGGATGATCATATGACAGGTAAAATCCAAGTTTAAATCAACCAACAAATTAATTTCAATTTCAAATGAAAAGGAATAAAAGAACACTGCACAATACACACCCCTTTTTCCAGCAAAGAAAGATAGGGGGGGAAAACAGTTAAAAAAATCATTGTATTTTAGTGTTAACTATAAATTCAGTTGGTGCTCCCAAACTTGAAAATGGAGAACTAATCTCCCACTTGTGTACTTGAAATACATCTCCATGGTCTTGCATGAGTTCTTTTGTCAAGGAGCAGCAGCAAGCCCATACTGTCGGCCGGGAGCCCGAACATATACCTACAGCAGTCACATCACAAGCATTTCAGATGAAGGACATTTTTGCAGACCAAAACATGATAAATATTTTCTTCTCAAGCCTCGTCATTCAAGGAAATATACATTACAAACATTTCATTTGGTTGAAAATCCTGAGTCTCAGCATAATTTATGTGAGACCCGGAGCATGATTAAGTCGGACTAATTTCCAAAATAATGAGAGTCATTTGAGAATGTTCTGTTAGAAGTTTTCTAGGAAATATTATAGCATAACTAACAGACGTCATCAAACTGAACGTTGGTGATACTTTTATAGGGAGTTTCACCGAGCATCTGTTTGGTTTTAAATCCGGAAGAATAATTAACAGACAATCTTACACTGAAATTGTTATTTAAATATTATGCCTCTGCTTTGATGGAATTGTATCATTATGGAATTGCCAATTCTCTAAAACCATCAACGAAGCTCCATAACAAGGAAGTATAGTAAAAGAGTTTTTCTTTCAAAACTAACAGACTCGCCTATGTTAGGAAACTAATTTACAGAGAAGAGAATATGAATTTGTGATTGCTGTGAAGTTTAGAAGGCAGATGGTGAGTGAAACTTAAAAGATAACCTTTGATGACATGGCTGAATGTTTAATATTTTATTGTAAGACGTGTCGTGCTTTCTATTTGAAATAACTTATAAGCATAGGCCACTTGAGTTCAAAAGAACTACCTTCTCTACAAAAATATTTCAATGGTGTATTCGTCGTGAGAATGACACAATATTTTACCTCGGTTCACTAGACTACACAGTTACTATTAACAATGACAATTACAAATAAGTTTGTGATAAAGTACGTTCTGAGTTATCAGAAAAAAATGTTAGTCACTTACTTGCTTTCATGAGCTTTCTTTCTCCAAAAAACAATTGATGTGATCCACTGAACACAAAATAAAGATGAAATCATGTGAGTTCCATTTCAAAATCTTAGATGAAATATAATTACTTTAGCAGTTATCGAATCAGTAGAAAACTGCATGCATTGCCAGACAAAACACAAACAGTAGATTATAGTATTTTTTGTATACAAAGGTAACGCCCACAGTATAACCAACAAAATGTTACATGCATGAAAATTGAGCCCTCAGAGGGAACAAAGGGAGAAACAGTCAACATCAATTATTTCTGATGTTAAAAAACACTATTTTTTTCATTGAATTCCTTCACAATTTATCCTGCATTTAAGGCATGTTTGTAAAATTAGAAACAAAAAGTTAGTTTGCTGAAAGGCAAACAATGATAAGAAGAATGATGAAAAAGATCATCTCAAAGTAAACTTAAAAGATAGATAAAGAAAATAAATGGCAGAAACATGTGCATCGCATTGGTAGTAACTAGTTTGATTTATTAAATACCTTAAAAATTGACATTAATGGATATCTTGCAGTGATATGTGATTTGCTCGTAGTCATTTTTCTTTGCGGTGTCATCTCCTTGCACAAATGCTGAGCTATTTCCTTCAGTAACACAACCTGTGCTTTATCTGTGCTCATTGAAATGATTGCCTGCCTCATCGATTCCCTATCAGCCTCAAGTGCCTGAAGCCTCAGGTAAAGCTTCCTTATGTAGGGATCCTCAAAATCAGCATGATGATTCCCTGATTCCTTTGGCGGAGTTGTGTAATCTTCGAAAGCTTCAGCTTTGGAACCTGTAAAGCCATTATTTTGTGCCCCAGAATGAACAGAGTCAATTGTATAAATTCGGTCACTTGTATCATCACCTTCTGAAGCATTATCTACCTTCTTCAAATTGGAATGGTCATCTGGCTGAGAGAAATAATCTTTCTTAGAGTTGCTATTGTTCTTTGGAGACTCCGTAGGGAACTCAAGACCTATTTCAGAGGAAACTTTCCTCGAATGCCTCCTCGACAAACTTGGAGATGGTCCAACAATCACTTTCTCTAGAACATTTTTTCCTGTATAATCCCCATCCACCTGGCTGTAAGTGGGAATTTTCTCCATTTTAGAAATCCTATTCTCCAAGTTCCTCAAACGATCATTAGGAGTATCACCAAATACATATTTCTCAACATCAGTGTCGTCATTATCACCATCCATGGCATGATGCATGACATTACATTTTAAAGGAGGGTACTCATAGGGAGAAATGTCATCATATTGATCACCCTCGACTTCATCCTCAGAGTACCCAAAACTCATCATCCTATGCTTGTAAGCCTGAACCTCACACGTAAGTGACTGAATAATCTGTTCTCTCTTATACAACAAATCCTCCAACGACATAAGTTCCTCCTGATCATGCATCATTTTCTCCTCCGCAAAACGCTTGAACTGCCTCGCTTCCATTTGAATCTCCGCCTTCTCCCTCTGCAACCTCAAGATCATCGACATCGCCTCATTTGCAGCCGTGGACGAAGAATTCCTCTCCTCCTCCAACTCCTCATTCATATCCTGAATAGTTTTCTGCTGCACGTTAACCATCTCACGCAAAGCTATAACTTCATTCCCAATCTCAACCCGCGCAACCGACGGCACCAATAACTGACAATCCATCTTAAACTCATCATGCTTCCGTTTAACCGATCTCATCCAAGTCCCAGAATATTGATCAGCATTAAAACAACAACTACACGCACAGTCGCAACATTTCAACAAATCCCTAGACGACGGAACCGCCTCCATATCCATTTGTAAACACAAAACCTTTCAACAATCCAAAAACTACCAATAGTTTCAACAAACGAAAAATGACAAATCAGGTAACAAAACAAAAACCTTCCAAAATATGATTATTCTAATTTTCTTTCCAATCATCAACCATTCTCACTCCCTGCATTCATATCACCACCTTCTCCAATAAATCACAAAAAAATTATACCTAAAACCAAAAAAAAAAAAAAATCAACAAAATATATTTACAATATCCAATTCCAACTATACTATAAACTTTTCATAAAAAAAAAGGTACAAAGTAAACATAAACACCGAAAATTAAAAAGAAAAATCGATTCTCTTTAATTTTACCTCCTACGAAAAATCTAAAAACCTAACAGAAGAAAATTTCAACAAACGAAAATCGAAATCATAAAATAGAAAAAACTTACCGTGAACGAGAAGCGGTCGTCGAATCAAAAGCATCCGGCGGCGAAGGAGTCGCCGGGAGCGGAAAACGGTGAACAATTTTCCCCCAAAAATTTCAGCCACGGAAGATAAAAAAAACAAATTAAAAAAAAATAAAAAAATAAAACAGCTTTATCTACGAATTGGAGAAAACTTCGAAAACTATGAAATCAAAGTTTCCTTGGAAAGAAAGTTTATGAATTATGAATGAAGGAGCGGGAACGTTGTTTGGTGGGAACGAAGAACGAACAATGGAAAGAAAAAAAAATTGAAGGAAGAAAATAACTAAGGGATTTTATTTTTATTATATTTGAAAGCCCTAATTATTTTTTTCCTCGGAAATTGATGTTTTTAGATTTTTGTTTTTTATCAAGAATTTTCGTGTGATGTTTTTTATTGGGTAAGATGAACGATGGAGAATGGATGATTGAAGAAGTGATCTGTTTTCTATAGAGATAACTAATTTGTTGTAATTTTTGACTATTTAGATTTTCTTTTCTTTTTTTAAATATATACTATTTTTTATTCTTTTATTACTAAATTTATCTTTTTTTATTGTTTTTAAAATTATAAAATTCTATCTCATTTTGAAATTTGAAGTTAGGTTCAAAAACAAAATGTTTCCTCTAGATAAAAGTGGTGTTTTTCTGAATCTGGAAGCAAAGTGGTAATAACTACTTTAAATTCAATCCCATAATTGTGAGTAATAAAGTTTTAATTCTGACTGACATATAATTTAGTAGTATTGATTGTTGTCCTTATGGATGGAATTTTTGTTTTTGTTTTTGTTTTGTTTGGTTTTGAAATAAAAGTAAATGAATTATTATTTTTGTGAATTAAAGTTTAGTCAAACTTTTCTTTTGGTACTGAAAAACTTTATTCATTATTCAAAGGTAAGTTTGTAAACCATGGGGCTTTTGGTTGGATACTTCAATTTAAAACCACGGGATTCATGATTACAGTGAGCTCAATGTGCAGTGTATGTAAACTCATGATTTACTTTTTCAATCAATGATATATTTATTTCATACTTAATACATCACAATTTAGAGGAAAATAGTTAATTTAGAAAAAATATATATTCAACAATCAAGAATTAGAAAAATTAATTAATTTAAAATCTTACATTTTTTCACTTTATCACAATTAAAAAACTTTTTTTTTAAATGTTGTTCTGAAGTAAATATTCACTCATGTTTTACACTAAATCATGTCAAAAAAATATAGTTAAGATCTGTTTGATAAAAATAGTTGTTAACTGATAAAATAGTTTATAGTTTTATAGTTGATGATTTATGATTGATAGTTTATAACTTATAATTGATACTATTATCTAATAAATTAATTAAAACGTTTAATAAAATTAATAATTCAACTAATTTATAAATATAAAATGACTTAAAGAATATTTAATATATAATTATTTTATTTTAAATTAAAGTAAATTATAGAAGATAAAAGTGAATTTTTATTAAAATAAATGATAAAAAGTTAAAATACTATTTAAAATAATGTTTAAAAAATAAATTATAAACTAATAAAATAAATTAAGAATTCGTGATCAAAACATCATTTTCTGTTTTCAAACAAAATCAAAATTAAAATATTATATAAACTTATAAATTATAAGTTATAAGAGATAAATTCATAAATCAAATCTTACCAAACAGATTCTAGTCAAATTTTTTTTTACAGGATAGTTAGTCAATTATTATAAAGTGTTATATATGATTTTTCATTTCTAGGAATTTTTTTATTATATAAAATATATTTTTTATTCTTTAAAATATTTCTGTTTATGTAACGGTCAATTATATCAAGTCATTGTTACTTTAACTTTTAAAGTTTTAAATAAATTTTGTATCATTATAAAAATTTAACAAAAATTCATATTTCTAATATAAAAAATTAAATAAAAAAATTTACACACAATAAAACTAAAAATCAATCCAAAGTTTCATAAGATAAAATATATTTAACTCTATTTTAGATGTAAAAATATAAAATATATTTAACTTTATTATAATCAGATGGAAAAATGCATTGCATCATACTAGATATAACAATTTTTTGGTTTTTCATATTTTTAAGGGAAGATAATTACTGTGTGTGAATAAACTAACTAACATATGTTTGTATGTAGAGGATTTTACTTGATAGGATATATAGTTTATAAGAATATTCTCATGAAATTTACTAGAAACTCTACAGGGCTTCTTTGTTATAGAGTTCTCATTAATGACTTTTGGTTTGATCTCTTATTTTTATCTATGTAATTATATATGTTTTAATATAAATTCTTCTAAGAAATTAAAATAATATATTAAGAATAAAAAAAATCCTTGTAACACAAGGTTTACAAGAAGTATTAAAATAAATACAAAAGAAAAGTTACAATAAATTTAAGATCGAAATATAATACCAAACAACAAAAACACATCAAAATTATAAAACTATAGTTTTTTAATATATTTTTGCGGTGGCCTTGATGCAACTTCTCATTTAAAATAAATAAATAAATATAAATAGTTAGTTTTACAATAAAAATTTAATTAAAATGCATTGTAAAAAAGTTTTTTATATTGTGGATTAATTTACTTTAATTTTAATTTAAAAAGTATTAATCCGTTAACTTCATTATCTCTCTTATCATTTTTTATTAATTTGAGTAATTAATTAATTTAAAAACATTAGGTATTTAACTTTATAATAATTATTAACTCTAACAAAATTTGAGTAATTAATTAATTTAAAAATATTGAATATTTAGCTTTATTTTATAAATTAAAGTCGTTTAGTCTCTTGAAAAAATTTTAGAAGTAAAACTAAAATTAATTTAATAATTATTAATGTTAATTTATTTTAATTTTAATTTAAAAATATTAATCCATTAACTTCGTTATCTCTCTGTCATTTTTAATTAATTTGAGTAATTAATTAAAAATGACAAACACATTAAGTATTTAAAAACATTAAGTATTTAACTTTATAATAATTATTATTTCTAACAAAATTTGAGTAATTAATTAATTTAAAAACATTGGATATTTAGCTTTATAAATTAGTAACAATAACAAATACCATTAGACAAACTCCATGTTCCAAATGACTATGTTTTCAATGGTAAAAAAACTAATCTCACGTTTCAAATAACTATTTAATATAAATTACTTTGTTTTCTTTATAATAGAATTCTAAAACTTAACCACAAAATATATAACTTAAAGGTTAAAATATCTTTAGAAAATAAATTCTTTTATTTTAGAAAAAGAAAAAAATATAAATTAACTTTTATATATATAAATTAACTTTTAAAGATTCCTATCATTTTAAGACATCTTCTGGTAATAATCTTGGTTGGGCGAAGCTGATTTGAAATAATTCCATTCCTCCCTCAAAATCTATGTTTGTGTGGAAGCTTATCCTCTCCAAAGTTCTCTCTGATGACATCCTAGATAGAAGAGGATTATTCTTGTTTCCTTCTAGATGTGTCTTATGTGGTATTCATGAGGAAACAACTTATCACTTATTTTGGCACTGTACTTTTGCTCAATGCATCTAGAACTGGATATCTTGTGTTACTCATCATGCCTTTCAGTTCAATCTCTTGGAAATCTGGGAAGCTATCAGACTTGGTCTAAGCAAGTGGAATAGTTATTCTTTCTACTATTATCAACACTTTTAACATCATCTGCTATTGTAGAAACCATAAAAAATTTAACAACAGAAGCATCCATTGGAAGAGTGCATTGAATATGCTGATAACCAATGTTAATATGATTGGAAATTCTACAAAGGCCTCATCAACTTGTTGTATTATGGACTTTAGAATTCTAAAAGCTTTAAAAGTCCCAATTCATCCCCCTAAAGCTTCCAAAATTATTGAAGTCATTTGGAAGCCTCCTCTCCATTCCTGGATCAAATGTAACTTTGATGGAATATCTCTAGGTGTCCCTGGTCAAGCGGCATGTGGAGGAATTTTAGGGACCACTCATCAAATCTTATTGGTTGTTTTGTAGAAAATCTTGGGGAAAACTATGATATTAATATATAATTTATTTGTGTAATGAGGGCAATAGAATTATCCTATGATAGAAATTGGAGACATCTTTGGGTAGAAACTGATTCCAAATTAGTTTCTCTAGCTTTTAACAACACTAACATTGTTCCTTGGCCGCTGAAGAACAGGTGGCTTAACTGTATACATAGAATTAATAGTATGTCTTTTCTTTTATCCCATATATTTAGGAAAGGGAACCATTGTGCATACAAACTAGTTTCATTAGGTCTTACCATTCAAGGTTTTGTTTGGTGTGGAATGAAGCTCATGTGTATGTTTTTGATGGTATGGTTCGTAATAGACTAGGTCTTCCTTAATTTCGTTCATGTCCCCCCTCTTTTGTATATCTTTTTTATATATTGAATTTTATTTTGCTTAAAAAAAGCTAAAATTTTAAACGTGGTTGTGGCATACTACAACTTCTTGACTATATTAATATTTAACTTTTATTCTTCAAATTTGGCCCATCCATTTTTAGTTATATTATATGACGTTAAATATTTATCTTATTTTTAATCATTGATTGATATTATTTTTATAATAAAATAGTGTTATTAGAAATTGTAAATATGTGGAGTTTGAATTTAAATCCTATATGAGAATTAAAGTCAAAATCAATTAGAAAGTCATTTTTTAAAGAATGTGTTATGTGTGAAAATCAGAATTGGTCGGTGAATGATGAATGTAGATTACAACGGTGAATTTAAGCTTCTAGTACGGTGGAGGAGGGATTGACTTACAAGATTAGTACTCCAACATCTAAGTTAGTGTGAGATTAAGATGGGGAGAATTCAAAATACCTGAGCTATGGCGTGTTCCCCTATTATGTAGTAAGGCGGTTTATAATAGTTTTCTAACCTCTCGACGCGAGTTGCGAGAATCCATTTGATTGATATTTGAGTGGAGATTATCTACTTCCTTTGCCAAGATAGTGCACATGTCTCTTACATAACTTGGTGGGTCATTTTGCCTCCTGGGATGTTGTTATTGGACCCTCTGGATTGTCCAAAACAATTTCCCCCAAGCCCTTGCCCATGCTCTAAAGGGTAAAGTCTTTACTGTGTTTTCCTTCTTTCGTCGGCCATTTCTCGATTTAAGTGAACAAAATTTATGTGACATCATCATCGTGGGAAGCTTGCACCTTAAATGTGCCTTGTGCTTTATAGGTTTTCTCACTTACTTCATCATGATGAACTTTAGGGACTAGAGTACTTGAGTGTCTTTCTGAGGAAATATGGATCTTTGGTAGTGCTTACTTTCTTTCTTTCAATAAGATATCACACGATCTTCTGAATAGCTATAAGGCTTACTTGATTATTTCCTTTCGTTCTTTCTTCATTTACGTTCTTTGTAACACACCATCTTCTTCACTACTAGATACGACACCCACAATGCATCAAAAAGCGAAGGAAGATACCTCAAAGGCCTGGGTAGATCCTAAAATTTCATAGATCACTTCTATTTTCACTCGAAAAGGTAACCTCGAAAGGGTTTTCCTTGAAGTTGGCCCCTCATCTGACTGTGGTGTACTGACCCTAGATGAAGACAAAAAGATTGCAACGAATATGATTGGTGCATTATCCATTTTTTACAAGTGCACATTTTTTTTATTTTGGGTCTCATGATTTCCTTTCATCGATTTCAAAGTTGAGGTTCTAAACCATTGGATGACAATCGCAGTTGAATCTTATGAGTTGGGCTTTCATCAAAGTCTTCTAATATAGGTGTGACTATTGAGGATGAAATTCATCGTTGTCATTCTTCTTCCATATATTCCAGGTAAATTGTAGCGCGACAAATCATGCGCAAGGCCATGGTTTAATTACATTGACGCACGTCACTCGTCACTTCGAAGTGTATTATGATGGCGTGAAACATTTCAAAGATCTATTCTTTTTAGTCAATCATCTAAGCAAAGAGGCTCGTGCAAAGATTTGTATCGTAGAGACTGAAATAGGACACTGATGTACACGTTTATTTCATAAGTTATGGATCAAATGTCACTTTTTAATGGGGAATGAACATATCTTTACAAGGAGGAGGATGTGTCTCATGAGGATTTTTACAAGAAGAAACAGTTAGTTACTTTCTTTAAATATATGGATTACATCGGAGGTGTTATTCTGTGAGATAATCCTCAAGGAAACGCTCGAAGTGGCTCATCAAAACTTGCATGTTGATGGATGCTAACACCGAGGAGAAGAGGATGTTCATTTTAGGTATGCTTCCAGTATCTCTATCTTTCTATGCTTGTCATCTTTGTCTATAATGTTTCCTGACAATTTATTAATTGTCATATGTAGATTCAATGATGTGTGAGAAAGTAATTCAGAAAATGAAAAGGGAAGCTCGGGCTATCCAGGTGATGATTGACACTTAAAATGTTACAATACCCACCATCATATCTATTATGGTTGGAGTGATGAAGCAATTAACTTAGCCTTTCTTGTTGGGTTTGCCGCAGCCTCGAGGAGAAACTGTCTAGGTGTCCAACCTTAATATTGAAATTCTTGGGGATACTTGAGGGGTGTGAATAGTTTCAGGAACCTTACCCTTGGCCTCAGGTGCCTAGCTTCTGTATTATTGGTCTGGTCACAACCTCATTCTCCAAGAAAGAAACTAGCATCCATTTCGAAGGATGATTTATCTTACCTTGCCAATCTGATGAAGACGCTCTCGAAGAGGAATTATCAGCTTTGGTGTAGTATACCTATTCAACCTCTACCATTCTGGCCATTGGTGGAGCCAATCATGAGGGCAGCTTCTATGGTCAATCGATGTTGTAAGGAAAGATAATTGTTGTAGGGTAGTGTATGTGATCTGATGCTTCAGTGCGATATGTACTTACAAGAAGTAAAGAGGGGTTTTATTTATCTTACTGTGATAGGCGCCTCTTTGATAGCCTTCAAATTCTTTGGCTCTTTAGTTAATCCGATAAAGCTACTAGCATGAGAATTAGCAAATAAAGACAATGTTCTGGCTTTAGTTCACACGTCATTATTTACTACAAAAGTGTCTCTTTCAACTACCTGTAGTTGTAAAAAGTTGAGACTAAGCCATTAATTAACTTAACTCACAAAGTGAAAGTCTCCACCATACTTTATTGTTTCCAAAGGGAAATGAGAAAAGAATTATGAAACTAAAAAAGAAATAGATATCAAGATACGTGGGTCGGTTATATAAAGGAAATGTATTAGCATCCTAAACATCTACGGTACTCTGTAGGATCCATTATATTTGGTATATTCAAAAGGTGTGTTATCTAAAGGCTTACTTGCTAAAGGGAATGAATGAATGGATTAAAAAAGAAAGAAAGGAGAAATGTTTTTTTGGATTTTTTTATTATTGCACTCTCCTCAGTTTTACAACCTCGTGCCTACGTATCCCAAAAGAATCAAAGCATCGTAGTTCTTCTAAAAAGAACACAACTGTGTGTTGATTGATTGTAAATGAAGAGACAAGTCATTATTTTTAGGGAGGATACTCTCCTAATCACCCACAAAGTATGAAAAAGAGGGATAATGCACCAACATGAGGGAGGGTTTGGACACACCTCTAGTACTCAAGTGGAAATGTCGACATATTTACAACCATAAGGATAGGAGAATGTCATCTTGACTATAAATGACTCATGTCTAATCTTGAAAAAACTTTAAGGGAAAAAGATGTGCGAGTGTTGTACCCTAATTTTTGACCTAAGATACCACCTCTCTTTTTCATTATTTAGAAATAATATCATTCATCTATGCATCACTAACCTCATAAAAATACAAATGTGTTATCTTGTTGTGTCTGTTTCTTATACAAGATAGGTGTGTTGGAGCAAGAGGATCCCACTGTTGATTGATCAGGAACATGTGTACTCCTCAGTATAAGAAAAAATCTCAAAAAACATTATTTATTTAACCCTTTTTTATTTAATTCAAAATAAGACCTTTTTAGTTATTTTTAAATACTTTTCTTTGGTTTTTCTTGAACAAAATCCATGTTAAAATAACCATCCCATGTCCCTAGTAAGTTTTGTTTAAAACCACATCCCTTGTGTATCTTTATACCATAAAAACTTGGTTTTTTGATTAGGTTTAAAACTTAACTTTTATTGATAAATCATAAACATGTTCAAAATCCCAATTCATGATCCATGACTTCTTTGTAAAAACTTTTATTTTAATAAACATGTTAACCTCCCCCTTTGTGTTTAATACTTGTGATATGTGTGTCCGCTACCATGTTAGTCATTTAAATATCTTTGTTATACTTGTGCCCCAAAAGTCCAAGGAAAATGTTAGTGTTGTTGACTTTATAGTCATAAGCATGTGCATTTCCCTTTCTATAAAATCTCTTGTGAATAATCACCCTATGTATATTCACATACTCTAAAGAACGTCTTGAACCCTAAAAATCATTTTCAAATTTTCACCACTTTCATATAAAAACCTTGACCTTGTCTCATTGCATTTTCAAACTTTATTTTAAATCAAACGCTTCAATATACTTAAGAATATTAAAACAATTTCAAAAGACTAAAAGTGACTCAACCTCGTCCAAATATTTTGCCACTTGGATTTTCAATTTAAAACTTTTCTCAAAGAGATTAGGTATAAATCCTCTTTATAGTTGAGATGTGATTCTCCTATCCTCATAGTAATTATTGAAGTAAATGTGATTCTTTCCACGTGAAGACATTAGTTGGCAACTTGTTGATCTTTATATCCAAGTTAGTAGCCTTTCCTTAATGATGATGCAAGATCCATCTTCTCATACTTGTGGTGGTATTAGTTGTGCTTTCTCTCTAAATAATGATGCAATATCTCTTCTCCTAAAACAACCACAACAAACTCTTTTATTATTTTTACCACAAATTACGAGGTTTTGATCCTTAATTGGTATGTAGGTATAAGACTATGTCTTTCCAAACAAAAATATAATAAAAATATTTCTTTTCCCATCTCCACACTCATTTAACAAACAAACAATTTTAAACCAAAAACAAACATTATAAGTGGTTCCTATAGATTACTATATATACATAGGGTGCTAATACTTTCCCTTTGTATATCCAACCCCCGTACCTTGGATCTCTTCCTTATGATTTGTTTTTAGTCTTTACTTCTTGCATTGCATGTTAAACAATAGGGTTTTGATCTTTTCCCTTTTTCTTGGAAACAATAAAGTTCGGTGGTGACTTCTTAAGTCATTGTGAGTCAAGTTCCTCAATAGCATGGTCTTCTCGATTTTTCACCGCGATAGAAATGACGAATTCACTGGGGACAATGTATCCTCAAAAGGGTTAAACCTAAATCATTTTATCTGAAATTGTTATTATTGTTTGTTTGTTATATATATGATGTTTTATGGTTTTTTGGTGGTGGTATTGGTGTTTTTGCAAAGGACAAATCCTACACCCGGATTAAAGTTACACTTAAGAATTATGATGGTGGTATAATAAAAATTTACATGAATGGAGTAATCCTGACATAAGTAGCATATGATAACCTCACTCAGTAGAGGCCTCATTGGGGTGGTAATGCTAAGACAAGCTAGTTGTTAAAGCATTACTACTTTAAACCTGAGAGTACATGAAGTTGAGAAGTCGTAGAACTCCTTCACCATCTTGGCCTTTAGGATGTAGTGCAGTGACAATTCAAAAGTAGTCTTGAATTAGTCGTTACACGATACTACGCTTGGAAAGTTTTTCTTGAGATTATTATTGGTACTCACAAGTAGTTGTGTAAATCAGTAATATCTAAAAGAAGAGTCATGACTCCAAAAGTAATTTTATAACCTTGTTCTGCAGGTACAAATGAACCCAAAGTACATACCTGTGGGGTGATTCTTAACTTTGGATTCATGCTCGTGACGTTGAACCTTTGGACCATATTGTTATGACCTTGCTTGTGATTGTTGCATAATGTGATCGGTGGATCTGGAACTGACTGTTTAACGCTGGTTCGCGAAATGTCGCGGTAAGCAAGAGTCGCCACCGTCTTTTATTTTCTCCAACATGGACAGGACAAAAGCACAGCAAAATTCCTTATGAGACAGTTTCTCGGTTCGGGAGGTAGATTTATAGAAAGGGAAGGTGTTAGCACCCTTTCTATCCATGGTTATCCATGGGCTCTTAGATACTTGCTCATTTGTGTTTTCAAAATGTTTGTTTGCTTTTCAAGTGTGAGTGGGTTTGAAAAAAGTTTCTTTGAAAGTTTTAGATCGACTCTTGTATCAGTCCTCAAAAGTGTTTGAAAAGTTGTTTTGAAAGCTTTTTGAAAAGTGTCGGTGTGAAAAGAGTTTTTGATTTGTTTTGAATTAGAGCAAGTATCTGCGAGTCATCTACCTACCCTAAGGAATTAGGCTGTGTAAATGTCCTTAAGGTAGTGCCATCCCACCATTGAGAGGTAGGTAGCACCACCGTTGGAGGTGTTCGAGTCAATTCGAGGGTTAGGGACAGTGTGGTCACCAGAGCAACAGTAGGACACCTTAGAAGCTACCCTTATGCCATGGGGCATGGACATAAGGACTTACTAAAACGTCCTATACTCGACGACCACTTTTTGAGGGGCAAGGCAACAGTGAGGCGTACCCTAAGAGTGGTGTGTGAATTTGTGTATTGTTTTCAGTTATGTTTTATCTTGTCTTGCATTATGGTGATCTACGCTTTGATTTTATTTGGGCCATTCATTCTTTCATGTGATTAGCAGTTTAAAGGGTGCGGAAATTAAAGTGCGGAAAATAAATGTCCTACGCTATTACAAGGCGCGGGTCTATACATCGCCAAATTAACAAAGACCCGTTTTTTAAAATGCGGAAAGTAAATAAATTTCCTAATTACTATTACAAGGCTTGGGCAATTACATAATATTAAAAAAAAGGAAATAAAAATAAATGCGCGAAAAGAGATAAGAATCGAAAGTGCGAGGGCGTTGGACCCTTTAAAGAAATTAAATGAAATTAAAAGTTAATTAATTATTTAATAAGAAAAGAAGTTGTTTTTTTATGTTTTTTGTATTTAATGGAAATAAAGAGAATTAATTGAAATTAGAAATTAAATAAAACCCTAGTTCTAAATTATTTTTAATTGTTAAAGAAAAATATTTAAGTTTTAACCTAATTTACCCTAATTAATTAATTACATGTGTATTTACAAAATAATTAATAATTAATAATAATAATAATAAGAGGAAATTATTTTATTAAGAAAAAGATAAAAAATGCTAAAAACCTAATTTCTACATTTTTTAGTTATTTAAAAAAAACATTGAAAATTTAACCTAAATTAACCTATATTGATTAGTAAAAATTTATTTACAAAAATTAGTGACTTAAATGTTAAATAAAGCATATTTTTATTTTTGTGATTTCTGATTTTTTGTGTTATGAAAATTATTTTGGGAATTAAAAGAAACAATTAAAATAATTAAAAGAAAAGAAAAAGGAGAGAAAAAGAAATACAAACAATGGGGGGTCTGACCCAATTTAGGAGGTGTATTGGAAGCAGTTTTGGCCCAAGAATCCCAAGCCCTTTTGACTTTCTGGAATTGTGTATGGAATGTTTGACTAGCGTGCATGATGAACCTCCACATTCTGACCTTTGGATGAGACTTCCTGGACACTTGGCAGGCAAGCAGGCGAGGGTGCATGATGAACCATTGGATGAGTGCAACGCTGGAACATGTTTTGACAAAAATCATTGAGATTATGGGGGACCTGGGAATCGAACCCAGGTCCCAGTACCTGCATGACAACGCATCTACCAACCCAACCAACGCGTTTCTTTGTTAGTTTAATGGAACATGATTAATATATGTGAAAAACAAGCGTTATTGGCAGAAACAAAAATCACGCGCGAATATTCAAACTATCCAGTCATGCTGAGACACGTCCACCTTCTTCTTCATTTGCCTGAAAATACAAAATAGATAGCCGGGGTTTTAAACCCCCACTAAACTCAAACAAGAAAAATAGCGATTAGCTCCTGGGCAAATATAAAAAGAGCGCGAATAGTGATTTAGCTTCGTTTGGAGGTCACGGTTTCAATGGTCCTGGTTTGAATGGCCAATTTTTCCTTATGAAGGAAACCCCAATTTAAAACCTCTGAAACCCTAGAACACGTCCATGGCAGATCTTGATTCAAGCGTTGTTAATTCAATTAAATAGTACCAATAGCTTCAGAACATTCATGTTAGTGTAAATCAACAATAAAAATGCATGAACAATGCCTAGAAATCAAAACACGATTATTGGAAATTTTGAAAGAAAAGCAATTGTGTTCTACCAATTCCTTGTGCGTGGAGACTTGGTTTTGATTGGAATCCCTTCCTGGATGTCTTAGCAAGCTTTTGGAATAGCTTTTAGGCCTTGAAACGAGCTCTAGCTAGGTTTTCAGTTTTGAGATTTTTGTGAAAAAAAGTGCAATGTGTTCTTGTGTTCTGAGCGCAGCTTCTGTGTGTTATGGCCTTAGGGTTCAATTGTGTACATGTATATGAATGGAATTAGGTTAAAAAGCCAGCCCAAAATCCATCCATTTATGACTTTGGATTTTTTATTTTCCATATCTTTTCTTCAATCTTTTTCATGCCAATTATGCCAAATCATGGAAGATTCTTTCCTTTTTGAATGGTACACGAGATATTGAGCACATAATGAGTGAAATCTCTGCATAAAAAGATTTGGAAGGTGTGATTTGCTATTTTTTCGTATTTAATTTTAATTAAGTGAATTAATAATAATAAAAATTCAAATAATTAATAAAAAATGATAAAATAACTCCCTTGGATGTCAATGGGTCGTGCATAGCCTTTGGGTAATGGTTCATGGAAGAAATTGAGGCCCATTAGCAATTTTGAGGCATTTGAAGCAAAGTTGACTTTTCAAAATTCCCAAAAATTTCCCAACTTCCACAAGGCATATCTTGCTCAATTTTTAAGCTTTGATCATGTTCTTGGACATTTTGGAAAGGTCTTGAAGTCCTCTAACCAATTACTTTGGTCCCATGTCATTTTGATTTACCAATATCAAGTTATGGTCTTTGACTTAAAATGCCTTTTTGTTGACTTTTGAAAATGACCTATAATGTTGAGATTGATAACTTTTTGTGAGAGCATTTCTTGGACTTGAAGTGTGAAGATGAGTTGTAGGAAATGTAATTCTCTTAAAAATGAGCTTTGGATGGAATTTTTATGATAAACCATGTGGAAGTTATGCCCTGGTCAATTTGCAGTTGACTTTTTCAGCTGTCCAAAAATAGAAACTTTTGCATCTTGAGACTTTTTGAGCCATGCTTTGAGAATCATGATCAAGAATTGATCAAATGATGTTTGTGGCTTCAAAATAAGATGTTGACCAAAAATTTGGACTTTTGACTATCAAATGACCATTTTGCCCCTACAGTTGACTGTGAAGCAATTAGGGTTTTTGACTGTGCAATTTGATGCTGTGAGTCTTGAAACTTGGCATAAGGATGCTTGACAATGTTTATAGGCATGTGGGACTTGATTGGACCCTTGGAAACCTCAACTTCTTTGCCAGAACCAAAACCCTAATTTTGACTGTGTTATGAGGCATTTGGACTGTGCAACCCTTGAGAGATTTTGAAGCATGATCTTAGCAAACCTTGAAGAATATGGGAGGGCAAATTTTGGGGTACAATAGTTGCCCCTGTTCAATCTTCTTAGACCTGAGGATGTAGATTGGTTGGCGTGCCTTTCGTAATCCGAAGGTGGAAGATGATTGAACACTAGAGTGCCCAGAAATTTGCACTCACATAGTAGAGTGTCAGCAGTGTGATAGCGGGAATGGGCTTATAGATGCCATTTGGAGATGATGGATAGGAGGATGGGCTTATAGATGCCATCTGAAAGTGTGACAGTAGCTTGTCGGGAATGGGCTTATAGATGGCATTTGGAGATTGTTGGTATGTGGATGGGCTTACAGATGCCATCTAGGTGTCAATCGCGTAAGAGATTCCTTAGCGAGAACTTGCGTACTTGAGAAAGAAAAATAATTACCTGGCCTGTTACAGGAGTTGATCTTCAAACTCTTTTTGTAGATGTGTCCTGGCTGGATACAGGAATCGGATCTTTAAACTCTTCAGACGTGCCCTGGCGAGATACAGGAATCGAGTCTGGAGAATATAGTCGTCAACAGATACACCCTGGCAAGATACAGGAATCGGGTCTAGTAATGCTAGCCGTCAACAGATACACCCTGGCAAGATACAAGAATCAGATCCTCGAACTCTTCAGACGTGCCCTGGCAGGATACAGGAATCGAGTCTGGTAGTGTAGTCGTCAACAGATACACCCTGGCAGGATACAGGAATCGGATCTTCGAACTCTTCAGACGTGCCCTGGCAGGGTACATGAATCGAGTCTGGTAATGCTAGTCGTCAACAGATAGACCCTGGTAGGATACAGGAATTGGATCTTCGAACTCTTCAGACGTGCCCTGGCAGGATATAGGAATCGAGTCTAGTAATGCTAGTCGTCAACAGATACACCCTGGCAGGATACATGAATCGGATCTTCGAACTCTTCAGACGTGCCCTGGCGGGATACAAGAATCGAGTCTGGTAATGCTAGTCGTCAACAGATACACCCTGGCAGGATACAGGAATCGGATCTTCGAACTCTTCAGACGTGCCCTGGCAGGATACAGGAATCGAGTCTGGTAATGCTAGCCGTCAACAGATACACCCTGGCAAGATACAGGAATCGGATCCTCGAACTATTCAGACGTGCCCTGGCAGGATACAGGAATCGAGTCTGGTAGTGTAGTCGTCAACAGATACACCCTGGCAGGATACAGGAATCGGATCTTCGAACTCTTCAGACGTGCCCTGGCAGGGTACAGGAATCGAGTCTGGTAATGCTAGTCGTCAACAGATACACCCTGGCAGGATACAGGAATCGGATCTTCGAACTCTTCAGACGTGCCCTGGCAGGATACAGAAATCGAGTCTGGTAATGCTAGTCGTCAACAGATACACCCTGGCAGGATACAAGAATCGGATCTTCGAACTCTTCAGACGTGCCCTGGAGGGATACAGGAATCGAGTCTAGTAATGCTAGTCGTCAACATATACACACTGGAAGGATACAGGAATCGGATCTTCGAACTCTTCAGACGTGCCCTGGCAGGATACAGGAATCGAGTCTGGTAATTCTAGTCGTCAACAGATACACCCTGGCAGGATACAGGAATCGGATCTTCGAACTCTTCAGACGTGCCCTGGCAGGATACAAGAATCGAGTCTGGTAATGTTAGTCGTCAACAGATACACCCTGGCAAGATACAGGCATCGGATCCTCAAACTCTTCAGACGCACCTTGGCAAGATACAGGAATCGGGTCTGGAATCGATCGTCAACAGATACACCCTGGCGAGATACAGGAATCAGATCTTTAGTTGCGACCGTTAGTAGTAATTATCTTTGTATTAACCTTTGTCCTGAAAGGACAAAACGTTAGTTGTATGCGATGTCATGGTGTATGACATGCGAGATGTGATAAGTGTTCGTGATGCGTATATGTATGCTATAGTGTATGAAAATGCGATGTTTATGAATGTATGTTTTCGTCTAGGAAAATAAATCCTTGACGGATGCCGGGAAGTTAGATCCTGGGCTGATATAGAGCTTTTGTTTCCACTGGGGAGTGATGGTTGCAAGAATACCGGTAGGAGAAGATGACTCCGTTGGGGAATAAACTTGGCGAATGGATTACTCTGCGGGGAGAAAATTATTCTAGAGATCTTGCTGGGGAACAATACTCTGTGGGAAGAGAGATACTCTGCTGAGATGTTGATGGTAACTTCGCTGGGGATACCGTTGTTATGTTGGAAGTTTTAATAGACTCCGCTGGGGAAGAAGACTTCGCCGAGGACGATCTTTCCGTGGCTTTTGGCTGAGGATAACCCAGTTATATCCTGGTAGGGAAATAACCTTTGAAGAAAGCCGGGAGACGCGTTTGTGCTCTGTAGGGGGGGGGGGGGGAGCTTCCAGAATCTACTGGGGATAAGCTTCCTGCTGGGGAGATGATTCAGCTTTCCTGGGGAAATTTTCAGACTGGACTCTCTTGGGGAAATCTTTGAGATATATTGGGGAAGTGGCTCCGCTGAATGTCTGGTATATCGCCGGGGAACAATCTTAGATCAAGACTGCCGGGGATGCTTGTTAGGAATGTCTGTGTACTCTGTTGAGGAATGTTTGATATTTGCTGGAGGATGCTCAACTCCCTTAAGGCTGACAGGATAACTCTACTTAGGGAGAGCACATTAACTTGCTGACTCACTCTCTGGGGATTTAAGATATCTTGGTTACGTTCTTCAGCTGAACTTACCTTGGTACCCTGGTGGACAGAGCAATTAGATTGCTTAGACAACTCATTACTGCCCCTATTTCTGTGGGAGAAGATACTGGTGGGGTCTTGATAACTGCCGTTTGACAAACCTTCTTCTGATAGGCAAGTGACGAGATGTCGGGACATAGTCGTACGCTTTTGATCCCTAACTTTTGCCTGGACCGCCCCTTCGGGTTTTCAGTCCACCGGGATACCCTTTTTTGCCCAAACCGCCTTTTCAGGTTTTCGGCTTGCCGGGTGTACAGATTTTTTCTATTTCATCCCTTATTTTTGCCTAGGTGTGTCAACCTAGCGGGTCTTTGATTATGCGTAGTATTTTTTGACTATATCCACGCTTTCAGAATGTAGGGAGTTGCCCCTGTTAGAAGTGTTTTGCCATGCCACCAGAAGATGTTTGATCAGACAAGATTCGTTGCTGGAAGGCCCCCAAGTGACTCAGGCGGAGATTTGCCCCAGGCTATTTGGTCTTTGAGAGATTCTCCGAATCTTGATTGGACTGCCCCAGATAATAGACCATGATCATGTCTGCCTCTTGATTGGGAGTGCTTCTTCCATTTGAGCTTTTGTTGAGAAGATTTTGTTCACTGGATATTCGTCGTGCGAATTTCTCTGCTGTTCAAACAAGAAGTCATATGCAAACACTGTTATATCAAAGTGCAAAGCTTATGTCTGTCTTGAAGATTTTGAAAATGCATTCTTTTTCATAAAAACAAGTGAATTTTTTTTGTAAACAGTGATGTCAACTCGTTATTTTACCGTAAGCCTTAAGGAGTCAGGATACCTTTTGTAACAGTATGCTTTCGAACTAACCCATGCTCCAGCTAGGACTTTTAAGGGTTGTAGCGTGGCCTAGTTCATGGTTTAAGAAATAAAGGATAAAGGCTCAAATTATTTGTACCCACCCACTCTTCGTGATGTTCTTCAAACCTAAGCTCAGTTGATCGTGCGTTAGACCTTGTTTGAGTCTTTGTCCTGACGTTCCAATGATGGTTCAGATATTGATGATTTATTCTGAATAGGCAGTCTTTTTGTTTTTGTTGAGGGTTTGTATGACCTCTTTCTTTTTGATTTCGCCATCCCTAAATTTTGCCTGAACTGTTTCTTTTGTGATTACAGTCAGCGGGATGCCCCATTTTTATAAGTCTCCTTCATAGGTTTTGACTTATTGGGTTTTTATTTTTGAGATATAATGACTGCCTATCCTTATGATTATTCGGAATCATCACTGCCTTCTCTTTTTTTTTGTAAGGACCTCTTTGGTGCCATTTGTTGTGCACTTGGATCAATTGAGAGAACTACCCTGCCCCAGGTTATGATAAAGGGTTTTAATTTTTGAAAAGAAAAACTCCTACTTCTTTGGCTCAGAGGGGTTGACGAGGGACTATCTTCCTTATAACTCCAGTGTTTAGGGATTGAAACAATGCCTGTACCTCATCAGCGAGGTCTATTCAAAAGCATACTGTAAGGATCGTGGTATCGTTTTCGTCATCCTCCCTCAAGAGGCTTAGAATTTCTTAATCAAGAGTTGACATCAAAAAATGAAAGCAGTTTGAATATAGCGAATGCGAATATATTGATTCAAAACAGACATGTGCAATGCATTAATGAAATAACAACGTTTGATATGAATAAATGTTTGAACAGTCAAAAGAAAATTACAACTTGACATTTCTAATAAACAAAAGTCTTCTCATCTCAGGGCTTGTTACTTCAAAGGGTGAATCCTGTAGGGATGGTAGAAGCACTCAGCCTGTCCATCTTGGGTGAATTCCATAACTCCTTCATCAATTAGGTCCTGGATCTTGTTCTTCAAGGTCCAACAATCATCTGTAGCATACCCCGGGCTGTCAGAATGATAAGCGCAGCGGGCGTTGGGGTCATACCTTGAAGGTGTCCTGTTGGGATTCTTAGGAGGGTTCCTTAGAGTTACCAAATTCAACCTCAACAGTTGTTGTAAAGCTTGAGGCAGCGACACGTTGAGCTTGGTGAATTGCCTTTTGGGCTTGTCTGGCTGAAGCTGGTGAGGTTGATGCTGAATTTGTACCACTGAAGCCATTTGAGGAGCTCTCCCCTTATCTTCTTGTCTCAAAGGTGGTTGAATGATGACTGGCTCTTCAACCTTAGATGTTTTCCCCAGCTGGTTACCCCGAAGCAGTTGGTGGACGAGAACCCCGAGCTCTTCTTGTCTTTGAGCTAGGCCTTGAATGATAGTCACCTGCCCCAGCATCTGGGCTCTCATTGCATCCACCTTAGCTTGCAGATGTTTCAGCCGTTCGTCCTTATCATCCTCAGCACTGTTCCTGACTAAAGTCCCCATGAGAAGTGTTCTCAGCTCTTCCTTCCCCTTGGATAGATTCAGGAGGATTTCCCCGAACCGAGTCTCTTGAGCATGAGGACCCTGGTTATCTTGTTGGGAAGCCATTGCTGAAATAAACAGCGAAGAAGGTGAGTGACCTATCAAAAAGGGTACCTGTAATGCAATGATATGTATGTATGCATGCGATGTTTTCAAGGACCTCGCGGGGTAGACAAGAAAAATTGTTAGAATTTGAATCCGGTGGCTTGATTGAAGGAACTTCATGTTGTTGAGAGTCCTTCTTCAAGGGTCAAAGGCTCACCATATCCAGTGGGTCATAGCCCCTGACTTAAGTCATCATGTCTGGTCTTAGTTTCCAAACAACCTTGGTTAGGGGAACCTTCTTTAAGAGTCAAAGCTCGCCATGTCAAGTGGGTCATAGCCCCTGACTTAAGTCATCAACCTGCTTAGAGGAAAATAAATCCCCTTTGCCCCTTGCTAGACATTCTGGTTCATCATGACCTGCATCACAGACCCTTGAGATCCTTGAAATGGATTAGTCCTCATGCGAGAAGTATGCAATGGTATGATGTTATGCTATGCATGGGGTAATGTAGGTGAACCTTGTTATGAGTCCAGATTAAGGACTGTAAACAAAACCTGCAAGAAACTCGAGCGTCAGATAACAAGTATGCAAGTAGTCAAGTTTGAAGGCACACAAGTCACACAAGAGAGCCCTTAGAGTTTTAGGCCAGCATGGGGTCTGGGTATTACCCTCTTTCAGTTTGTTGGTTAAGACCTGTCCTATCAGAAGTAACCGGGTTCTAGAGGATCCCAATATCACTGACTACCCTCAATCGGTCATAACTCCAGCATCACAACCTTTTCTTGCGGCCGGAACCATCACGAGAGTTTAGCCTCAATGGGCGTAGCACACTGCTACTGTTCTATTGGCCAAGTTGGGTCATTTAAGGTTCTAAGGTCGGTTGGTGCTTAATGACTCCTCAGAAGACCCATATTCTCCTCGTTGCGACACAAGGGATATCGGTACAGACCAAGGCGCCACACCAATGTAGCCACTGCTTCACCCATGTCGGTCTACGCCGGACAGGTCCCTCACAACTTATGCTACCTAACAGGGTATCCCCAGATCCGGGTTAGGATCTATGTAACTCCGATGCAACCCACAATAATAAAGCAAACAAAGCACAACAATTGAAAACACAGTTATGAACTATCCTAAGGTACACCTCACTTTATATAATTCCCCAGAAGAGTCGCCAGTTCTGTGATCGGTGGATCTGGAACTGACTGTTTAACGCTGGTTAGCGAAATGTCGCGGTAAGCAAGAGTCGCCACCGTCTTTTATTTTCTCCAACATGGACAGGACAAAAGCACAGCAAAATTCCTTATGAGATAGTTTCTCGGTTCGGGAGGTAGATTTATAGAAAGGGAAGGTGTTAGCACCCTTTCTATCCATGGTTATCCATGGGCTCTTAGATACTTGCTCATTTGTGTTTTCAAAATGTTTGTTTGCTTTTCAAGTGTGAGTGGGTTTGAAAAAAGTTTCTTTGAAAGTTTCAGATCGACTCTTGTATCAGTCCTCAAAAGTGTTTGAAAAGTTGTTTTAAAAGCTTTTTGAAAAGTGTCAGTGTGAAAAGAGTTTTTGATTTGTTTTGCATTAGAGCAAGTATCTACGAGTCATCTACCTACCCTAAGGAATTAGGCTGTGTAAATGTCCTTAAGGTAGTGCCATCCCACCATTGAGAGGTAGGTAGCACCACCGTTGGAGGTGTTCGGGTCAATTCGAGGGTTAGGGACAGTGTGGTCACCAGAGCAACAGTAGGACACCTTAGAAGCTACCCTTATGCCATGGGGCATGGACATAAGGACTTACTAAAACGTCCTATACTCGACGACCACTTTTCGAGGGGCAAGGCAACAGTGAGGCGTACCCTAAGAGTGGTGTGTGAATTTGTGTATTGTTTTCAGTTATGTTTTATCTTGTCCTGCATTATGGTGATCTACACTTTGATTTTATTTGGGCCATTCATTCTTTCATGTGATTAGCAGTTTAAAGGGTGCGGAAATTAAAGTGCGGAAAATAAAGGTCCTACGCTATTATAAGGCGCGGGTCTATACATCGCCAAATTAACAAAGACCCGTTTTTTAAAATGCGGAAAGTAAATAAATTTCCTAATTACTATTACAAGGCTTGGGCAATTACATAATATTAAAAAAAAGGAAATAAAAATAAATGCGCGAAAAGAGATAAGAATCGAAAGTGCGAGGGCGTTGGACCCTTTAAAGAAATTAAATGAAATTAAAAGTTAATTAATTATTTAATAAGAAAAGAAGTTGTTTTTTGTGTTTTTTTGTATTTAATGGAAATAAAGAGAATTAATTGAAATTAGAAATTAAATAAAACCCTAGTTCTAAATTATTTTTAATTGTTAAAGAAAAATATTTAAGTTTTAACCTAATTTACCCTAATTAATTAATTACATGTGTATTTACAAAATAATTAATAATTAATAATAATAATAATAAGAGGAAATTATTTTATTAAGAAAAAGATAAAAAATGCTAAAAACCTAATTTCTACATTTTTTAGTTATTTAAGAAAAACATTGAAATTTTAACCTAAATTAACCTAAATTGATTAGTAAAAATTTATTTACAAAAATTAGTGACTTAAATGTTAAATAAAGCATATTTTTATTTTTGTGATTTCTGATTTTTTGTGTTATGAAAATTATTTTGGGAATTAAAAGAAACAATTAAAATAACTAAAAGAAAAGAAAAAGGAGAGAAAAAGAAATACAAACAATGGGGGGTCTGACCCAATTTAGGAGGTGTATTGGAAGCAGTTTTGGCCCAAGAATCCCAAGCCCTTTTGACTTTCTGGAATTGTGTATGGAATGTTTGACTAGCGTGCATGATGAACCTCCACATTCTGACCTTTGGATGAGACTTCCTGGACACTTGGCAGGCAAGCAGGCGAGGGTGCATGATGAACCATTGGATGAGTGCAACGCTGGAACATGTTTTGACAAAAATCATTGAGATTATGGGGGACCTGGGAATCGAACCCAGGTCCCAGTACCTGCATGACAACGCATCTACCAACCCAACCAACGCGTTTCTTTGTTAGTTTAATGGAACATGACTAATATATGTGAAAAACAAGCGTTATTGGCAGAAACAAAAATCACGCGCGAATATTCAAACTATCCAGTCATGCTGAGACACGTCCACCTTCTTCTTCATTTGCCTGAAAATACAAAATAGATAGCGGGGGTTTTAAACCCCCACTAAACTCAAACAAGAAAAATAGCGATTAGCTCTTGGGCAAATATAAAAAGAGCGCGAATAGTGATTTAGCTTCGTTTGGAGGTCACGGTTTCAATGGTCCTGGTTTGAATGGCCAATTTTTCCTTATGAAGGAAACCCCAATTTAAAACCTCTGAAACCCTAGAACACGTCCATGGAAGATCTTGATTCAAGCGTTGTTAATTCAATTAAATAGTACCAATGGCTTCAGAACATTCATGTTAGTGTAAATCAACAATAAAAATGCATGAACAATGCCTAGAAATCAAAACACGATTATTGAAAATTTTGAAAGAAAAGCAATTCTGTTCTACCAATTCCTTGTGCGTGGAGACTTGGTTTTGATTGGAATCCCTTCCTGGATGTCTTAGCAAGCTTTTGGAATAGCTTTTAGGCCTTGAAATGAGCTCTAGCTAGGTTTTCAGTTTTGAGATTTTTGTGAAAAAAAGTTCAATGTGTTCTTGTGTTCTGAGCGCAGCTTCTGTGTGTTATGGCCTTAGGGTTCAATTGTGTACATGTATATGAATGGAATTAGGTTAAAAAGCCAGCCCAAAATCCATCCATTTATGACTTTGAATTTTTTATTTTCCATATCTTTTCTTCAATCTTTTTCATGCCAATTATGCCAAATCATGGAAGATTCTTTCCTTTTTGAATGGTACACGAGATATTTAGCACATAATGAGTGAAATCTCTACATAAAAAGATTTGGAAGGTGTGATTTTCTATTTTTTCATATTTAATTTTAATTAAGTGAATTAATAATAATAAAAATTCAAATAATTAATAAAAAATGATAAAATAACTCCCTTGGAGGTCAATGGGTCGTGCATAGCCTTTGGGTAATGGTTCATGGAAGAAATTGAGGCCCATTAGCAATTTTGAGGCATTTGAAGCAAAGTTGACTTTTCAAAATTCCCAAAAATTTCCCAACTTCCACAAGGCATATCTTGCTCAATTTTTAAGCTTTGATCATGTTCTTGGACATTTTGGAAAGGTCTTGAAGTCCTCTAACCAATGCCTTTATTCCCATGTAATTTTGATTTACCAATCACATGTTATGGTCTTTGACTTAAAATGCCTTTTTGTTGACTTTTGAAAATGACCTATAATGTTGAGATTGATAACTTTTTGTGAGAGCATTTCTTGGACTTGAAGTGTGAAGATGAGTTGTAGGAAATGTCATTATCTTCAAAATGAGCTTTGGATGGAAATTTTATGATAAACCATGTGGAAGTTATGCCCTGGTCAATTTGCAGTTGACTTTTTCAACTGTCCAAAAATAGAAACTTTTGCATCTTGAGACTTTTTGAGCCATGCTTTGAGAATCATGATCAAGAATTGATCAAATGATGTTTGTGGCTTCAAAATAAGATGTTGACCAAAAATTTGGACTTTTGACTGTCAAATGACCATTTTGCCCCTGCAGTTGACTGTGAAGCAATTAGGGTTTTTGACTGTGCAATTTGATGTTGTGAGTCTTGAAACTTGGCATAAGGATGCTTGACAATGTTTATAGGCATGTGGGACTTGATTGGACCCTTGGAAACCTCGACTTCTTTTCCAGAACCAAAACCCTAATTTTGACTGTGTTAGGAGGCATTTGGACTGTGTAACCCTTGAGAGATTTTGAAGCATGATCTTAGCAAACCTTGAAGAATATGGGAGGGAAAATTTTGGGGTACAACACATAATCATACATTTATGCATCCATGGAACCCTTTTTCATTTGGTTTTCAAGGAACTTAGAGGTCTTTCTTTGTAAACATCATGAGTTTCATCAAACCCAATGGATCTTGGGTGTTGATGACGGTGAAAACCCTAATCCACCAAAATGGATGATTGATTTTGATTATGAATTCTTTGGTCCAATTTAGGATTTATTTCTATCTTCATGATTTGATGTTTACAATTTAATATCCTGAGTTCTTTAAAAGTCAAATAAAAACAAACATTTGTATATCATACATCATGTTGCATTTGGTCTTACTGTCCAGAGTCTTCCATGTGTTTTATCCTTTGCTCTTGGTCTCAAGTAGTCAATTTGTCTCATCAGTACAACACTCGTACTAAGAGAAGATGGAAAACATTAAGCAAGAGATCATTGGACTCCGCAAAGAGCTGACCACTCTGAAAGCTAGTATGGCGCACCTGACTACTCTAGTTAAATCTTTGGTTATCGCTCAAATCAATCCTCATATGAAGGAAGAAAAGATAACAAAGGTAGAGCTCGTGCAAAAGCGCGCCAAAGATGAAAATTTACCCAGGGATGGTTTTTTGTCAGTGGCATCAAGATTTATGATATTGATTTCCCGAAGAGAAAGATACAGGTTTTCAATGATATTCCACAAGGGAGGAAGAGGAAACCCAAACACAATCATCAATGTCAGCAAGTTTCTTATGTCATTCCAGTGGTTAATCTAACAACTCCAGCTTACCAGCCACAATTCCCTCCACAAGTTCAACAACCTCAACAACAAGCTTATAACATACAATAGCCCCGACAACAAGCTTATAACAATCAGCAATCAACATACAACAATCAACAAAACATAGTAAGACGTGCACCACATTTTCGTCCGATCCTAATGACTTATGAAGATTTGTTACCTGGTTTACTGCAAAAGAGTCTGGTTCAAGCAAGGGCACCGCCTACTATCCCAAAAGACATTCCATGTTGGTATAAGGTAGATGCACATTGTGCTTTTCACCAAGGAGATCCAGGTTAGTACTGGAAATTGTTTCCCATTGAAGATTGAAGTCCAGAAATTGGTCAGAAGTGGTCTCTTATCATTTATAGGTGTTGGTCCCGATGTTCAAGTCAAAATATGAGTGAATCTTTGTTTGATTTTTACCCTGAAGTTCGAAAGATGTTTCCTTCATCATAACTCCATATGGAGAGAATCTTCTCGGATTTTTAGCATTTTTACTGCTTTTTCATATGCAATTTTCCTTGTTTGTTAATACATTTGTTTTGCATGTAAGGAATTGTTTATTTTGAATGATTAGTGCAATGAGTATGTTTGTCTTGAAGAAATCCATTCGTTTCACTTGTACTTGTTTCTCTTTTTAAAAAAATCCGCATTATGATACCAAATGTTACCAATCTTCTTTCTTAGGTAGAAATTGGAGGGAGGATGATGATATGAAAATGCAAAATTTCTAGTTGTATGATTTTGAATAAAATTCGGCTGATGATGTATATGCATTGTTTCAAATCCCTAAACACCGGAGATATAAGGAAGATAATTGCATGTTAACCCCTTTTGAGCCTTGAGTAGGAGTTTCTTTTCTAAACAAAACCCCTCATATTTAACCTGGGGCAGGGTAGTTTTCAGTAAATTTGATCGAGTGTTTAGATTTCAAAAGGAATGCACTTCTGAAGAGACCAAAATGGATATCCTTTACACATCAAGAGGTCGATGAGACATGAAACCACAATGGTTATCCCTCATTCATTAAGGAACGAGGAAGTCATCGCTCTCTCAACAGTTCAAGACAAGTCAATGTCACACGATTTGTTCAAATCAAGAAAAAGAAAGCAAAAGAAAAAGCCTGCTAAGTCAACAACTTGAAGACAAGTGACTTAGGCAAAAATTCGGGCATTCCATTGGATTATCAATCCAAAAGAATTTATCCGGGTAAAAGTTAGGGAAAATAAAACGAAAAGAAAAAGCAAATAGATTACAAAGAAATGAATATAAAGAAAGTCCTCATCAAAGAACAAATTAGTGTGACTACTAACACAAAGACAAAAATGGTGATTGCTACTCTGAAACCCTCATTGGTTCCATAACCATTACAAAATCCTTATGAGAGATGAATACTCATGTTGAATTAACTGAACATAGGACTGGAGAATATCACAAAGAATGGATGGGAACCAATAAACTTTGAGCCTTAAAATCTTTTTTTGAAAACTGTGAACCAGACCACGTTATAACCCTTAAAAGTTCTAATTGAAGTAGGGTTTATTTTGAAAGCATAATTCAATGAAATGGAATTTCCTAACTCCCATGATTTTTGTTAAATATTTGTGTTGGTATCATATTTCTTTTGTTATCTTTTATTCAAAAATTGTTATATCCAAACCAGTGATTCGTTCACAAGGTTTTGTGACATATTTTCAATAAAATCTTCAAGACTTACATAAAGATTCCATTAGAATTTTCATTCTCATAATAAACTTCTTATGCTTGCGAAAATTTGCTTGGCATCAAGGAATCTTGCATATGAGCATCAGTGATGAGCTTAATCATTTTGAGGCCTAAAACTTTATTGGGTAATTGGAGAATCATTTCAAAGAATGATCATATCTATGGGTGTGTTACCTGAAGACCTTAAGCATGGGTAGGTTTCTTTCCCAGTTGATGCTTTCACAGTTTGTTTACCATTTTGGGGAAAGTTTGAAGACTTCGTTGTTTCAAGTTCAGTCAATCTGGCGCAGTCACGTCAAGATTCGAAAAATATCTCCAAGATTTTGAAGACACTGGGGAATTTTGGATGCCATCTTTTCTGTAAAAACCTTTTAAGAAGATTTCTTCTCATAAACCATGTAACTTGGGGTATTTAATAATTGAAGTTTATTCACGAGAACTGTTGTCCATTTATGACGTGCATCGTGTAGTTTATCAACTGTAAACTTAAGGCACCCAAAATTAGTTCCAAGGACAATCCAGATTCGTCAAGATATGTTATCTGCCTTGCCAATATTATCAGATGACAGTGTTCCCCGATGATCCCAGCTAAGGCTTAATTCAGGTATCTCCATCCGAGTGTGATTCTTCTCCCCATTAGATCTTTATTTTCCTGGAAGTGGAGTTTGTGTTGTTTTACTTTTAATGTATTATTGATATTAGAAGGTTGTATTTTTAGTTTTCTTCCCAAGAAGTATTCTCCTCTCCCAATAGAGATTTAAGCCTTGTAGTAGGACTTTGCTCCATCAAGTGGCTTTTAGTTTTATCTCTAGTGATGATTCTAGCTTATTGAAATTGGTCGAGTGCTTGGTTGTAACTTGGTGTTATTTTTTCATCCTTGATGTTATCATCTGTTTAACTTTTGGTCCATTTTTGTCAACATACGCATTACGTTCATTCATTCATTCATACTTACATCATTTATGTACATTCACATTTTGTCGGTATTCCAGAATCCACTTACTTTGGTTGTGTTTATCTCCAAGTAATGCATTTATCTCCCCATTGATGTATTTACTCTTATCAAATAGAATGTCAGCCATAGGAAAAAAGGTGTGTATCCCCTCTTGATTCCCTCATTGATTTTATTCCTTGTGGGAAGGTTTTGCTTTACTTTTCCCGTCCATCTCTGGATAGGATAAATCCACGATTGAGTTTATTCCTACTTGGGAAAAGTCTTGTTTGATTGTCTCTCTCCAGTTTATCCCTGGATTGAACCTTGTCTTTGACAAATAAGTTTTGATTGGATCTCTCCAGCTAATTGAATCCTGGATTAAAAGTGAGTTTATTTTGCACATCCGGACACTTCCTCTTTATTTGAAGAAATTTACTCCATAAGATTAATGATTTGCACTTCTTTTGAATACCCTCATGCGAAGATTTTGTCTCCTCAACAAAGACTTGTTTGAAATTCCCCAGGAAGTTGAATTTATCTCCAGCATCATTATTGCAATACTCTCAGAATCATTATCCGAAAACAAGTAGTGGTCTCTTTATTTGAGAAGCTTGTGTGTCCCCAGATTTCCTTTTGGATAGAAAATTACAATCTCTTTTGGATAGCCTGTTAATTCCCAGAGAAGTTATCCCCAGATATCAAGGTTGCTATTTACTTTAACAAATGGTTAATCTCTTCGATATGATGGAGATAGTTCATTATGAATATTTTGTTTACATAAATAGTTAGTTAATCTCTTCGATATGATGGAGATGATTCATTGCGAAAACCCAATACAAGTGGTTACCTTTTGAAGAGATTATTTTTATCATTTTCAAGTAGAAAACTTGATTAAAGAATAAGTCGAGACCCGTTCGTTGTGGGGAGTTTTATTGCTACCCTTTTCAAGTGGAAAACTTAAAGCTTAGACTCGTTCGTCATGGGGAAGCTTATTGTTATCATTTTCAAGTGGAAGACTTGATTAAAGAAGAAGCCGAGACCCGTTCGTCGTGGGGAAGCTTATTGTTATCATTTTCAAGTAAAAGACTTGATTAAAGAAGAAGCTGAAACCCGTTCATCGTGGGGAGGTTTATTACTACCCTTTTCAAGTGGAAAAATTAAAGTCGAGACCAGTTTATCGCGTGGAAGCTTATTGTTATAATTTTCAAGTGGAAGACTTGATTAAAGAAGAAGTCGAGACTCGTTCGTCATGGGGAAGCTTATTGTTGTCATTTTCAAGTGGAAGACTTGATTAAAGAATAATATGAGACACGTTCGTCATGGGGAAGCTTATTGTTATCATTTTCAAGTGGAATACTTGATTAAAGAAGGATCCAAGACCCGTGCGTCACGGGGAAGCTTATTGCTATCATTTTTAAGTGGAAGACTTGATTAAAGAAGAATCTGAGACCCGTTCGTTGTGGGGAAGCTTATTGTTATCATTTTCAAGTGGATGACTTGATTAAAGAATAAACTGAGACTCGTTCATCATGGGAAGGTTTATTACTATCATTTTCAAGTAGATGACTTGATTAAAGAATAATATGAGACTTATTCATTATGGGGAGGTTTATTGCTATCATTTCCAAGTAGATGACTTGATTAAAGAATAAAATGAGACCGTTAGTTGTGGGGAGGTTTATTGCTACCCTTTTCAATTGGAAGACTTTATTAAAGAAGAAGCTGAGACCCGTTCATCGTGTGGAAGCTTATTGTTATCATTTTCAAGCGGAAGACTTGATTAAAGAAGAAGCTGATACTCGTTCGTCATGTGGAAGCTTATTGTTATCATTTTCAAGTGGAAGACTTGATTAAAGAAGGAGTCGATAACCGTTCGTTGTGGGGAAGTTTATCGTTATCATTTTCCAGTGGAAGACTTGATTAAAGAAGAAGTCGAGACTCGTTTGTCATGAGGAGTTTGTTGTTATCATTTTCAAGTGGATGACTTGATTTAAAAAAGAAGAAGTTGAGACCCGTTTATCGTGGAAAATATTATTGTTGCTTTTGAGATGGCCTTATCCTGTTTCTCTTTTCCTTTTCTTTGGGATTTTTCCCAAAACAGTTAAGTTCTCTTTTCTTTCGCTGAGTTGATTCAATCTCTCCCCAGTGGACCCGGTCTTTCCTAGAATTTGTTTTTTCCTTTTTCCCCAGTGCGGTAATTATTATACCTTCAAGGATTCCTTGTTGTTTTTTGTCTTCATATAGGAATGTTGTATGTTATGGCATCTTAGGGCCAAAAGTTATGCATTTTTGTATTTAAGTATCTCCCATCGCGTCGAGACGAAGACTTCGATCTTCACATCTCCGGATAGAAGAAACTTAAATAATGGCATCTGTTGTACCCTAATTTTTTACCTAAGATACCACCTCCCTTTTTGCATTATTTATAAATCATATCATTCATCTATGCATCACTAACCTCATAAAAATACAAATGTGTTGTCTTGTTGTGTTTGTTTCTTATACAAGATAGGTGTATGTGTGAGAAAGGTTTTTGTTTGTGAGCAAGCGACTACGAGCTATCTACCTAGTCAAAAATTCTTTCGCATTATTTTCCTCTTCCTTTAGATAGTGCTATCCTACCATTAATTAGTAGGAAGCCCTATCATTGGATGTTCGAGGGACAAATGTGGGTCATCATACAGTCATAAAGGCAACTCGTAGGACGCTTTAGCAATTATCATAAGGGACTAAGATCATTTATCGAGGAAGCATTGAAGGGTCATCGAGGGACTACGATCTTTTAACCTAATGGTCTTTGCTAAAGCATCCCACGTTCGAGGGACATGACTTTTTTTATCCGAGGCAACAAGTGAGGATCACCCTAGAGGTATGCGTGTGTGAAGTGTGTTATGTTTAAGTTATTTGTCTTGGATTTATGGTTATCTAGCGTTTGCTTTTAGTCTTTTCCATACAATCCTATTAATCTAGCAGTTAAATAGATACATACATTCATACATAAGTGCGGAAAGTAAAAATTCGGGAAATAGAAACTACGCTATTACAATGTTTTGGGGATGGGGAGTACAAATCATAAAATGGGGAAAAAAAATTAAAGTAAACCCTAATTTATCTATTACATCGCTTAACAGTTACATAATTATATAAAAACAATGCGAAAAATAAATGAGCGCGCAGAGATTGTGAAGAAGGGGAAAATATTAAAAACCTAAAAAATTTCTAAGTATTAGAAAATTATTTTTGGTGTTTTTGTTTAGAAAAAATATTTTTAGTGTAAAATAACAATTAAACCCAATTCTAATTAATTTACAAATTAATTAATAAAACAAAATCAAAGTGTGATTAAATTAAATCTTTTTTTATTTATTAAAAAATTAAATTAATTAATCAAAAAACTAAATATAATTTTCTTTAATGTTTTTGTGATTTTTTTCTAATTAAATAAAATTGATTAAAAGGAAACTTATCTAAATAAAACATTTATTAAAAAAAACAAGAAAATGAAATGGGCCTAAAATGCAAGTAAATAGGGGGTGTGAATCTGTAATTGCCAAACCCAACAAAAGAGCCCAGATTACTTGTGCTGGATCCAGTAAGGGTGGCTCCCTAGGGTGCCTCGTGGGGAGGCCCTCAGCAGCATTTGATCTGGCTTGAGGAACATCTAATGTTGAGGAATTCGAGATGCACGATGCACACATGAACCTGCTTGGTACAGGATCTACAAGAGCAAAGTATTGAAAAATAATATGCCAGAGGTAGGGATCAAACCCATGCCCGGGCATACCAACACTCTAACACACACACGCTTACTGCTGGGGCGGCCACTACATCTGATACCTAATCAAACAAAAACATTATATTTGAAAATGAAGACTAATGTCATCCAAACAAAAAAAACGCATGCACGGTGGGACCCTATTATTTTAAACCAAAGAATCAGAAGGCTGCCAGATGTCATGCAAGTCTTCAGGCAAGTCAGACCACCCCTCACGGTGGTCAACTCTTTCTTCTCCGGTTGGCCCAAAATTTAAACCTACGAAAGAACAAAAATCAAAGCCCCAAATTAAACCTAACCCCCCTAAATTAAGGTATGCCAATCCAATGATGCTATCAGTTTTTCCTGTAATGGCCTGGAAGTACAGATACGAAGGTACAAAAGCATTTTTCCCTAGCCATAGCAAAACATGATTCTCATGTTAGAGCTTCAATTTTTTGGTACAGACTTGTTCTATACATTCATATATTAAGATCCATGTGGTTAGAAACAAACAACTACGCGCATATTTAAAAAAATATGAATGATGAAAAAAATGCAAACGGAGATGGTGGATAACACGATTCAGGATCGAGAAATCATTGAAACTTACTCGTACTTACCCTATGGATGTTCAGGAGATAATTTCAAGGCTTAGTTTGGATTTAAATCGCTTGGAGCTTGCAACTTGAATGCTTGAACTTTTTTAAGAAATATTGTGATTCAAACCCTGGCTTTGGAGGAACTTGCGTGTGTATGTTTGAGATATGAAGTTTGTGTATATATGAGGCCTCATATTAGGTCAATATTTATGGCATGAATCCAATGGCATTATGGAGTTTCACTTTTGCTTCAAAACTTTCTAAAAGAAGAGATTTCTTGCCTTCTCACGGCCTTTCACGTTTTTGGCATGTTTTGTAACAGGCTAGCATGTGTTGTTTGAGCCTCCAAGAGTTTAGACCATAAGCCTTCATGCCTTGTCCATAAGCTTGCATTTTATTTCATTTAATTTTTGATTTTAAATAAACAAAATCAAAATAAATAAAATAAAAAACTAAAATAATGCATAAATGCACTTAAGGGTATTCAAATATTTCATGAACATATTTGAATTCCAAAAGTTAGGCCCAATAGTTCAAAATTACAAATTTGCTCAATTGAGACTTCATGCATTTCTAAAAAAAATTCCAATTTGTGCAACTTATAACGTGCTCAATTTTCATATTTTTAAGGTGATCTTTAACTTTTTGGAAAGCCCAAGATGTCCTCTACAATTTATTTTTTTATCATTTTTGAATTTGGAGACTTTATCTTGATGTAAGTTGCCTTGACAAAAAGTGTCTTTTATCGACTTTTGAAAATGACTTGTAATGTATTAGCTCATATCTTTCAAATGAATAATTTTTTGGACTTTATCATTATAAAAAGTTGTAGAGAATTGAATTTACTTCAAAATGGGCTTTGGTTGGGGAAAATTTGATGAAGCGTGTGAAAGTTATGCTTGGTCAAAGTTTAGTTGACCTCTCATAAGGAAACCCTAATTTGACAATTTTTGACCTTTGATGATTTGAGGGCTTTCCTTGAGGAATCATGATCAACCCTTTATCAAATGATGAATATCACTTCAAAATGTTGTTGTGGACCAAAAATATTGAAGTTTGACTATATGTTGACCATAGTTGACTTTTTTACTCAATACAATTGACTTTCAATCATCTGGGCCATTGACCAAGCAAGCTTGTGATGTAGGACTTGAAACTTGACATGAGTACTATTGAATACCTATGAAGAATCATGGAAATCATTTGAGACCCTTGCAACCCAATCTTATTTTAGAAGCACAAAACCCTAGTTGTAGACCCATTGCTTAGAAGGAGCATTTTGACTGGTCAACCCTTGAGTAACTTTGAGTATTTGAGACCTTTGTGAGCATGTCTTGAAGAAAAATAGGAGGGAAAATTTTGGGGTACAACAGCTTCCCCTGTTCAATCTTCTTAAATCTGAAGAGTTAGATTGGCATGTCCGCCATTCGTGACTTGAAGGTAGAAGAGGATTGAACACTTAAGTGCCCAGAAATTTGCACTCGCCGGTGTGTGGAGTGACAGTGTTGGTTGATTATACTGGGAATGGGCTTAAAGATGCCATTTGGAGAGGTGACATAGAGTCATCAGAGATGGGCTAATATATTCCATCTGTAATACAATAGGAAAACTGATTTTAGGGTTTTGTATTTTATCACAAATGTTGCGGATAACAAGAGTGGCCACCAACTTTTCTTTTATCCAATAAAGGAAAGGGTGAAAAGAACAGGAAATAACTTTTGAGAATTTTCTGAGTAAGGGGGGTAGGTTATGAAAAGGAAAGGTGTTATCACCCTTTTCATCTGTAGTTTTCTACAGGCTCTTAATCGCTAGCTCACTTTTGAAATGCTTTGTGTTTGTGTATGTTTGCAAATATTTTGAAAATGTCTAAGTGCGACAATTTTGTAATGATTCTCGTATCATTGAGAATGTGAACAAAATGTTTTTTTTTGAAAATATTTATTGAAAGAAAGTGTTGTTTTTGTGAAAATATGTTTTGAAAATGCTAACGTAAGGCAGTTTTATTTATAATAACCCTTGTATCAGTCCTCAAGAGTGTTTATAAAGCACTTTGAAAGTAGTTGTTTTAAAAGTTTGAGGTGTGAAGATTGTTTTAGTTTTTGAGCAAGCGATTACGAGCGATCTACCTACTCAAAGAAGTGTTTGTTCTTTTCCTCCTCCTTTAGATGGCGCTACCCTACCATTAGTTAGTAGGTAGCCCTGTCGTTGGATGTGAGGGACAGGTGCGGGTCATCATACAATCATAGAAGGCAACTTGTAGAACTCTTTAGCAACTTTCGTAAGGGAATAAGATCATTTACCGAAGGCAGCATCGAAGGGTCATCGAGGGACTACGATCTTTTAACCGAGGGTATTTGTTAAAGCGTCCCACATTCGAGGGACATGATTGTTTAAGTCCGAGGCAACAAGTGAGGGTCACCCTAGAGGTGGGTATGTGCGAAGTGTTTTGATTTCAAGTATTCGTCTTGAGATTAAGTATTTTAATGTTCGCTTTTTGTCTTGCCATACAATCCTATTAAACTAACAATAATAAGGAAAGCAGTAAATTAGGGAAATTAAATGTTCTACACTATTACAATGCTTCGGGAAATGGGGGTACAAATTTATGAATGAGGATGACAAGTAAAGTAAACCCTAATTAAAGTTGTTACAGACTATTACCAGTTACGATATTGGAAAGTATTAATGCGGAAGTAAAGTGCGTGAATGTGGTGAAAAGGGAAATATATTTAAAACCTAAAGAATTCTAAGTATTTAGAAAATATTTTTGGTTTTTTTTGTTTAGAAAAATATTGGAAGTGATTAATAAAAATAAAACCTAATTCTTAGTTAATTAACAAACTAATCATTTAAAATAAAATAAGGTGATTAAATTTAATTAATTTTTATTTATGAAAATTAAATTAATTAATTAAAACCTAAATCTATTTTTTTTGTGATTTTATTATTTTTTCTGATTAAATAAAACTGATTTAGAAAAGAAAAAGTTAGTTAAAAAAAAGAAAATAAAAATGGGTATGCGTTTGTAAAAGAAAATGAGGGGTGAGAAACCAAATGCCAAGCCCAGCCTGATAAGGCCCAATATGTTAGCGCTGGATCCAGTGAGGGGGGTCCATGAAGGCTCATGGTGAGGGTGCTGATCTGGAGCATGGGATTTGATTGTATGATGACCTGATGGTGTTGATAAGGGGGTACATGATGATCGTGTATGCTTGGTTCACACTGGATCTGCAATGAAAATGTTAGAAAATAAAATGCCCCACACATGGATCGAACCCAGGACCAGACATAGGTATGACTTAAGAGCAAGCATGCTGCCACTGGGATGGTTGTTACATCCGGTGATAAAACATGTTGCATTAAATATAAAGTAAACTCATTTGAAAATTTGAAGATGAAATTCATCTTCTTCGCACGGAAAACACCATCACTAACATTTTTGAATTTTTTAAAACCTTCATTTCTCAAACATTTCAAAAACTGTAAACACCAAACTTGTTCTAAATTCCACAAGGAATTCAACCATACTATTTATTTTAACTAAAACTCAAAGAATACAAAGAATTTTACTCAGCACCAAAAGTGAACCCTAACTGGTCAGAGCTTCGATTCTCACTCCATAAGCAAAATTAATGAAAACTAATTACATGGTTAGCTTTGGGGCATTGATATCTACATTTTTGCTTTAGAATGTATTTGAAAATGATGCTTGTATCAAGACATCACATTTTGGAAAACTTACCTCTTGAAGTGTGTGATACGGTGGGGAGAGAACTGACTATTTTGGAATGCTGGTTTGCGTTTTGCGTTTGTTTTCACAAAATGTCGCGGTAAGCAAGAGTCGCCACCGTCTTTCATTTTATCCAACAAGGAAAGGAAAAAAGCACAGAAAAATTCCATTTTTGAGATGTTTCTCGGGTTCGGGGGGTAGATTATAGAAAGGGAAGGTGTTAGCACCCTTTCTATCCGTGGTTATCCACGGGCTCTTAGGTACTTGCTCAAAGTGTTTTCAAAATTTGCTTTTCTTTGTGTTTGTGGGTTTGAAAGAAGTTTTTGAAAAGGAGTGTAAGTGCGAAAAGTTTTGTTTTGTTTTGAGAGAGCAAGTACTTAAGAACCATCTACCTACTCGAAAAAGGAATCAATTTGTGCTAATGTCCTTTAGACAATGCTATCCCACTATTGATGAGTAGGTAGCATCGTCGTTGGAGTTTTAAGGGTCAATTCGATTAAGGGACGTGCGGTCACTAAAGCAATGTTAGGATGCCTTAGCGGTAACCCTAATGTCTTAGATCATTTTTCCGAGGCAACCGTTTCGAGGCAACTATGATCTTTGGACAAGAGGGCAACCTCTAAAACTTCCTATACTCAATGACCACTGTTGTACCCCAAAATTTGCCCTCGCATTTTTTCACAAAAGATAACAACTTCAAGCATTTCCTGATTTTTAAAACTGGCTCAAGAATCGGACAAACGGACTTTTCTCGTCAGTCAAACAAAAATTAGGGTTTCATTGATTTTTCAGGGCTCTGGATTTTCTCAAACAGTTGGCTTAGGGTTTTGGTTGATTTTGGCTCAATTTTGATCAGGCGAATGTTCGTTGGCATTTAATCAGGAATTAAGGTTTTATGGACATATTCTCAGAAAGGTTAAAATTCCACGGCATTTTGCAAGTTATTCCAAGATTCGGGTTGAATTCGCATTGTTTCGATTTAATCAGTAAAAGAGGCAGTTGGTTTGAGTTCACGTTGGTTTGTTTGAGCCAGTCAAAAGAAATATGCAGTATTGAATTTACAGTGCTTGGCAAAGAATCAGTGAAAAGGGAATGCGCTTGATCAGTTTATTTTGGTTAACTGATGCTTTGCTTTGGATATTGGAAAGGACAGGTTTAACTGATCAATTACTAAAACATTGTTTTATTTAAATTATTTATTATTCTAAATTAAGTGATTGAAATTTAGTTTTCAATTATTTTAATTCAAAGAGTTTTAAATAATAAATAAACAGTAAAGAGAAAACAGAATTAATTGGATAATGAAAGCTTTTATTTATTATTAAATTAATTGTACAATTATTGTTTATGATTTAATTACAAACAATAGTTTTACATTGATTTAAATTTAAATAAAAGATTATCCTAATTATTTGTCTAATCTTCAAATCTTCATCCGCTATCCCTCGCTCCGGTGTTCCAATATTCATCTGCAAAAAGAAAAGGAGAAAAGTCAAAAAGCAGATAAAATAATAAAAGACAGATAAAAGAAATTCATCATTAAGGGCCACTGACTGGGATCAGTTAACCCTCTCTGCAAATCACGGGATTTCTCCCGGTTCACAAAGAGGGAAGAATTTTATTCATTTAATCATGAATGCAAAATGTCAAAATGCATAAATTCAAAATGTCAAACTGCACAAACTCAATCTCAAACTCCAAGTTCAAACCAAACTGAAAATCCAAAAGTATCAAACTTACTGTCAAAAAAGTACAAAGTCTACTCAAGGCTGTCATGAAAAGATTTGGCAAAGATATGGAAAGTTCACAAAGTGTAAGAAGCTGTCAAGAAAAGAGAAAATATGCAGAAGAAATCTTTTATGCAAGCAAGCTTCACTTTTCATCATTTCCCAAGGGCCACTTTCAGAATTAAGTACAGAAAAAAGCATAGTTTAATATTAAAACTGTACTGAGAGAGAGAAAAAGAAGAGATAAGATGCAGGTTTTCAGGCTTAGGCAGAACTTTCAAAAAAAAAGATACAAGGAAATATACAAAGACTCCCCACTGCATAAAAACAAAGACAGAGAGCAAAAACACAGTAAGAGATAGGAGAGGCAAAATTTTCACAAAAGAAGGGGGGAAACAATACAAACTGAGATACAAACTGATAAGCATTTTAAAACCTGCATTGGCTCAAACCTGCTGAGGCCATCAACAAGAAACACCAAGCCTGTACCTTTAAGCCTTCAAACCTGATAAGCATCAAAACCAGCCTGAAGCAAGAATCCAATAAGCCAGTTAACCTGCAAATGGCCTGAAAGCCCAAAGCCAGAACTGATACAAAATCCCACAGCATAACCTGCCAAGGCCTCAACATATCAACCTGCTGAGGCAAACCAAAACCAGGCCAAGCTCACCTGCTGAAACCATACAAACCAACATAGCCTACTGCATATACAAAACCTGCTGAAGCAAATAACCTGCTAGGCCTAAAAATCTGAAGCACAATAGACCTGCTAAAATCCAAACCTCATAACCTGTCAAGCCCATAAACCAGTTACCCTGAACATGGCCTAAACATCAAAAAACCAGATAATACTATCATACCTGCATTAAACCTTTCAAACCCAACCCTGAACCAATATGCAAACCAGCTAAAGAGTCAAAACCCAACTTTTGCCTAAACAAAAAAAACCCTCAAACAAAAGTAAACACCCTTCACCATCCAACCTGATATCCAAAAGCATCAAGCCTAAACACCTAAATCATTCAATCCAAGCATATACCAGTCACAAACCCAGGCCCTCAGAACCCTAAGTTCTTCATTGGGCAAGCAATGAATATTCCAACAGGCAACTAAACCCTAGGCCCTCAGAACTTTGAGTTCATCATAGGGCAACACAGGCAAAAGGCTCAACAGTCTCAAAGCAACAATTCAAAGTAACAAGTCAGAAGAAGAGGAAAAGTTCAAGGCAACAAAGGCAACATAAAGCCCTCAGTAAAACATCATTGGGCAAGCAAAATACGTTCAAAGGCAATCAAGAGGAAACCAACGTAAGCAACGAGTATACAGAAAGAGAGGAAGAAAAGAAGACATGCGTGTCAAGCCTTCGGTTTGACATCATAAAGCTTAAGGAAAACACAGAAATACCAAGTGTCGAAGTGTCGTTCAAAGCAAGTCCTCCATCGCTGAGCCTCCTAAGCACCCTCCTCCTCTTCCTTCCCTCTATCCAGGTAGTTTTCCCTCCTCTCTTGATTCTACCATATGCCTCAAAACACAACAGCAATTTGGAGTAAGAATCCATAATCGAAAAAAATCACGAACACGCAAAAAAATCGTAAAAAAACCTAATGAAATTAGGAGACGATTCGTACCTTAGATCGATCGCCATGATAATGTCGTTGGGAGGAGAAAGAGGTGGAGGTCGCTGGTGGCTCTAGGCGGAGGCTTACGTATCAGCATTCAGAACGAACGAAAATGAACGAAACCCCCATGAACGCGCTGCTGTACAAACCCATGAACATCTCCCCAATTGAAACGAAAACAAAACCCTAAGAATGTCTTGTGTGAACATGGGCCTAACCCATCAGAATGCCAAGCCCAAACGCGTTTATCATTTTTCTTTGCTTTGTTTCCTGATCAATCTGCAAATGGGCCTTACAACCATCTTCAGCCCTTTTAACTCTTAAACCCTTTCTTAATCTTTTTTTTACAATTTTAGACTAACTTAATTATTTTTTTTACTAACTAAAAGTTACTTTAATTCCTTTTATATAAAATTTTCTTTACACAAACCTTAAAGTCAATTAGATTATTAGATTCTTATTTTAATTTTCTTCGTACATAAATACATTTTTTCTAATTTATTCTTTACAAAATCATATTAATAATAATACATAAAAACACATTTTAGTTAAAATGTCCAATTTAAAATTTCTTTGCTATATACTTAATTCAATTAATTTAAAAACATTTTTTAATATATATTGAAATATTAAACGCATAAATAATTAAGATACATTTTTTTTATCATATATTTAAAATTGAAAATACTTTTTTTATTATTTATTCTTTTAATTAAAATATATCTTTGTACATAACAATTAAAAATACATTTCTTTTTAATATACATAATTCAATTCATAACAAATAAAAAATACTTTTTGGTATACATAATTAAAACTTAGAAATATTTTCTTTTCTTAAAACATCATTTTTATACACAATTTAATTAAAACTTGAACATACAATTAAAACATTTTCTTTTGTACATATTAAAAGAAATACAAGATCATTAAAAGGACGCTTAATTATTCCTTAGGTTAAATAAATACCCTAAATACGCATTAAATTCACATTCCGCACCTGTAAATAATCACATATACATATACAACTCACACTTACACAATACAAATACACAATATATTGCCCTTATACACATTTGTTTATCTTATACATTGATATTCGTTATTTACATTTGATCATAAATTCGATTTGGTTGTAACTTATTGGATACTATAAGTCTCATCCCCATTTGTGAATATTGTACCCCCACTCCCGGATACTTACTTTGTAATAGTGTAGATTTTACATTTTCGCAATTTACCGCTTTCAATTATACCATGGTTAGACCTAGGGTTTGCATGTATATAAAATCAAACGCTAGATAACCTAATACAAGACAAATATATGAAATCAATACACAATCACACTTGCACCCTCTAGGGTAATCCCACATGTTGCCTTCCAAAATGGGTCATGCTTGCACGTCGAGTATCTTTGGCAAAACAAAATCAAATGATCATAAGTCTCTCAAAGTGTTGCCTAAACGGAATGATCATAGTCCCTTCAAAGCAAATTGCCAAAGACACTTGGCACCATTGCATTCATGGTCCATACGATGACCCACGCCCGTCCCGAATAAACTTCCTAAACGCAAGATTGTCCATCAATTTCAATGGTGGAACAAAATTGTTAAAAGGGGTTAAAACATAACGAAAACCTTTGAGTACAATAGGGTAGACAAAACTCTTAGTTACTTAAGATCAACTTGCAAAAACACTTGCCTTTTTTTTCAAAAACCACAATCCACCACACTTTCAATCAAACTCTCAAAAACATTTGAAACATCTTTTCGAAAAGATACACACTTTTGTAAAACACTCAAACACGAGTCAAATACATTGGTCGCCTAAGACAAGGCATCTCTTCAAAAACATTTTCAAAACACACACACACACACCATTTTCAAGCAATCGAAAAACAAGGCAAGTGATCTAAAAAACCAAGTAACTAAGAGCCCATGGATAACCATGGATGAAAAGGGTGCTAATACCTTCCCTTTTCATAATCTACCCCCCGAACCCACGAAATATCTCAAAAGGTTTTTGCTGTGCTTTTTTTAACCTAGGATAAAATAAAAAGTCGGTGGCGACTCTTGCTCAACCGCACAAGTGCGAATACGAATGCAAAACCATAGTCAGTTCTCCCACCGTATCACAGAACTGGCGACTCTGCTGGGGAAATTTTAAAGTGGGGTTATCTTAGGGTTTAGATCACCTTTATTTTCAAATTGATTGTTTTGTTTGCTTTACATTTGTGGGCTTTGTATCGGAGTTTCATAGATCCTAACCCGGATCTGGGGGAAACCTTTTTTAGGTAGCATAATCTGCGAGGGACCTGTCCGGGGTATACCGACATGGGTGAAGCAGTGGCTACATTGGTGTGGCGTCTTGGTCTGTACCGATATCCCTCGTGTTGAAACGGGGAGAATATGGGTCTTCCAAGGAGTCATTAAGCACCAACCGACCTTAGAACCCTAAATTGACCCAACTTGGCCATTAGAACAGTAGCAGTATGCTACACTCATTGAGGCTAAACTCTCGCGATGGTTCCGGCCGCGAGAAAAGGTTGCGATGCTGGAGTTATGACCGATTGAGGGTAGCCAATGATTTGAGATCCTCTAGAACCCGGTTACTTTTGATAGGACAGGTTTTAACCAACGAACTGAAAGAGGGTAGTACTTGAACCTCATGCAAGCCTAAACCTAAGGACTTGTTTGCTTTGTGTGAATACGTTTGCCTGTATATACACTTGCCTGCTTTTTGCATACATGCACATAACATCATGACATCATACCATAGCATTTTCAATAACCATTTCAAGGATCTCGAGGGTTCTTTTTGATGCAGGGTTACATTGAACCAGACATCTATCCAGGGGCAAGAGGTTTCTCCTCTAACCAATCCAATCAAAGTTCAAGTACAACAGCTTGAATCAGTGGCTATGACCCACTTGACATGGTGAGCTTGATTCTCGTGGAAGGACGTCCACCGGTGCAGAGATCTCCAATCCAAGAGCAGAGTTCAACCTCTAACATTTTCTTGTGTTTACCCCAAGAGATCCTTGAAAGCATGCATCCACATATCATGCATTGCATTTTGACAGTCTTTCCTTTTTCAGGTTTCCTTACTCTCTTGCTGTTTATTTCAGAAAGAGATGGCTCTAGAAAGGTCTGTCAAAGACATCCAAGACCAGACTGCTCAGCTGCAGGAGATGTTCCTAAACTTGTCTCTGGGGCAAGATGAGATGAAAGCTCTCCTAACCAATGGCTTGAGGAATTCCAACAATGCCAAGAGTGATCAGCTTGCGGAGCTGCAGTTTGATCTGACAACATTGAGGACCCAAGTGATGGGACAGTTGGTGGGCCAGATGGCTCTCATCCAAGACCTATCTCAAAGACAAGAGGAACTCAGGGTTCTTGTCCGCCAACTGCTTCCAAACAACCAACTGGGGCAAACATCTGAGGTCGAAGAGCAAGTCACCGCTCAGCCTCCATCCACTCAAGAAGACAAGGGGAAAGCTCCTTTGCTCGCTTCAGGGTCACAAGCCCATCAACAACCTCGCCAGCGTCAACGGAGTAATCGGCGTAAGCAAGAAAAGTCGGGAAGACAGTTCACGGAGACTGAAATACCATCATTCTTCATACTGAAGCGCCTGTTGGAGGTCAATTTACTTACCGTAAAGGACCCTCCTCAGAAGCTCAATACCTCCTCTCCTCACTATCATCCCGACGCATTCTGTGTTTACCACTCCTACATCCCGGGACACGACACCAACGACTGTTGGGCCTTGAAGAACAAGATTCAAGATCTGATCGACATTGGGGTGCTGGAATTCATGCCAGACGATGAGATGAAGATCTTCCGTTAAAGGGTTCTCCACTTGAAGTGACGAAGCCCGAGCTGAAAGACTTTTGTTTCTTTTTGAGTTTTCAAAGTTGTAATTTCTTTTGCTATCAAACAATTATCTGTTGATGTTAAAACTCTGTTTTCATTAATGCATTGCATATGTTTGTCTTGAATTCATCCATTCGTTTCACTACTCTTATGCTTTTCTTTATGATATTTGACTCTTGATAAAAAGTTGTAAGCCTTTAGAGGGAGGATGACGAAACAATACCGTGATCTTATACAGTATGCTTTTGAACAGACCTTGCTGATGATGTACAGGCATTTCTTTCAATTCCCAAACACTGGAGTTATAAGGAAGTTAATCCCTAGTCAACCCCTTTGAGCCAAAGAAGTAGGAATTTCCTGTTCTGAAACGATCAAAACCCTTGATATAAACCTGGGGCAGGGTAGTATCTCAGTTAATTCAAAAGAAAATGCGCATTAAAGTCGCAAACTCTCAGTTCGTAATACAACGAACGACGTCGAAAAAGAAAGCATTCCTTTGGAATCAAAAGACAAGGATGGTTCCCTATCACATAGATAGTCAATTTCTCAAAAGAGAAAAGCCCGCCGAGCCAAAACCTATAAAGGAGGCTTAAGAAAGCTGGGGCATCCCGCTGACAGTAATCCCGGAAAACGGTAACAGTCAGGCAAAAGTTAGGGATAACAAATCAAAATCAAAATAGTGAGGTCTTTACAAAATCCTCAACAACATGAAAAAATGTTGCAAAAGAAAGGAGAGATGATGACTGTCTCCCCAAATTCAACTGGTGAACCATCGCCCAAAAGTCGTTCCAAACTCAAAACAGAGTATGATGCACAATTAACTGAGCTTAGGTTGAAGAACATCACGAAGAGCGGGTGGGTACAAATATACTTTGAGCCTTTATCCTTTGTTTCTTAAACCGTGAACCAGGCCACGTTACAACCCTTTAAAAGTCCTAATTGAAGCATGGGTTAGTTCGAAAGCATACTGTTACAAAAGGTATCCTGACTCCTGTAAGGCTTTGCTCTAAATCTTGTGTTGATCTGTCTTGTGAAAAGTTTTCTGCTAAAAACGCATTTTTCAAAATTTTGAGACAAACATAAACTTTGCATTATTCGAATATCACTGTCTGCATTTGACCTTTTTGTTTGACAGCGAAGAAATTCATACAGCGAATGTTCGGAGGAACGAAAACTCTCTCAGTAAGTCAAAATCACTTCAAGAGGATAACACTTCCACCAAATCTCCTATCCGCAAGGGGCATGACATGTCACAATCCGATTAACCTGGGGCAGTCCAGTCAAGATTTCAAGAAATCTCTCAATATGCAGAGTAATCTGATTCAAGACTCCTTCTTCACCACTTGGGGCATTCGAATGTCAAAAGTGTTCAACAAATCAACTATCACATTTCCAGACTCGATTCCTGTATCTAGCCAGGGCACGTCTGAAGAGTTTGAAGATTCGATTCCTGTATCCAGCCAGGGCACATCTATCAACTACAACATCTCCAGATTCGACTCCTGTATCCAGCCAGGGCATATCTGTTAACTACAACATTTCCAGATTCGACTCCTGTATCCAGCCAGGGCATATCTGTTGACCACATTTCCAAACTCGATTCCTGTATCTAGCCAGGGCACGTCTGAAGAGTTTGAAGATTCAATTCCTGTATCCAGCCAGGGCATATCTATCAACTATCCCATTTCCAGACTCGATTCCTGTATCTAGCCAGGGCACGTCTGAAGAGTTCGAAGATTCGATTCCTGTATCCAGCCAGGGCATATCTGTTGACCACATTTCCAAACTCGATTCCTGTATCTAGCCAGGGAACGTCTGAAGAGTTTGAAGATTCAATTCCTGTATCCAGCCAGGGCATATCTATCAACTATCCCATTTCCAGACTCGATTCCTGTATCTAGCCAGGGCACGTCTGAAGAGTTCGAAGATTCGATTCCTGTATCCAGCCAGGGCATATCTGTTGACCACATTTCCAGACTCGATTCCTGTATCTAGCCAGGGCACGTCTGAAGAGTTCGAAGATTCGATACCTGTATCCAGCCAGGGCATATCTGCGAGCAACCGATTGAAGATCAACACCTGCAACAAGCCAGGAAATTATCTACATCACCACTTGGGGCATTCGAATGTCAAAAGTGTTCAAAACCCGATGCAGTTTTACACGGACTCATCGTCAGGAAATCCTACACAGAGCTCCTCAAAACAGGAAGACCCCAGTAGTTTGGCATACAACCCAAGCTTCTGATTCTCCCAACAGTGGTCCCAAGACTTCTCATTCTCAACAACTGAAGACTCTTGCCCTCCACAGCAGCAGCCAAGGATTTATTGTTCCCCGGCAGCAATCAAGATGCTTTTATCTTCAGCCATCTCGGATTCATTTATCCTCAGCAAGATAGCTCATCAGCGTACATGCGCATTCATCACATTCATGTCATAAACATTGATGTCACATACATTGCATCATGCATCATAACATTGCATACGACTAACCCTTTACCTTTTCAGGTAAGAGCAGTCGACAGACACAGATCATCTTCCGAGATTCATCCAGAAATAGTTCAGATGTGACCCAGACACGACGACATTCTGATACTTATTCCAGATCCATTCAGACGCATTATCAAGAAACCCTACACCGGTTCCTCTTCTTCAAGACTTCTGAAAACTAGTTTACGGATTCTTCCCTACAACGGATGTCAATCTACCAACTTGTTCAGATTCTTCTCAACTTTTGAAAACAGTTTACGGATTCTTCCCTACAACGGATGTCAATCTACCAACTTGTTCAGACTCTTCTCAACTTCTGAAAACAGTTTACAGATTCTTCCCTACAACGGATGTCAATCTACCGACTTGTTCAGACTCTTCTCAACTTTTGAAAACAGTTTACGGACGCTTCCCAACAACGAACGTTGCTCTATTGTCTATTCACACCAACTCCTGAAAATAGTTTACGGAACGTGGACGTCAATCTGTTGCTTGTTCGGACCCCAATTCAGAGATGTTCTGAAACATGGAGGCCCTTCTGATACTTGTCCACTCACTTTTGACATACAGTTCAACATAACCAGATGTCATCTATAAGCCCATCCTCCTACCAGCAGTCACCAGATGGCATCTTTAAGCCCATCACCAAATGGCATCTCTAAGCCCATTCCCCGACAAAATTCTATCGCACCAGATGGCATCTTTAAGCCCATCACCAAATGGCATCTTTAAGCCCATTCACCGCCACCATCATATCGCCGAGTGCAAATTTTCTGGGCACTTTAGTGTCCAATCTTATTTTACCTTCAAGTCACGAAAGGCAAACTTGCCAATCTAACTCTTCAGGTCCAAGAAGATTGAACAGGGGCAACTGTTGTACCCCAAAATTTGCCCTCGCATTTTTTCACAAAAGATAACAACTTCAAGCATTTCTTGATTTTTCAAACTGGCTCAAGAATCGGACAAACGGACTTTTCTCGTCAGTCAAACAAAAATTAGGGTTTCATTGATTTTTCAGGGCTCTGGATTTTCTCAAACAGTTGGCTTAGGGTTTTGGTTGATTTTGGCTCAATTTTGATCAGGCGAATGTTCGTTGGCATTTAATCAGGAATTAAGGTTTTATGGACATATTCTCAGAAAGGTTAAAATTCCACGGCATTTTGCAAGTTATTCCAAGATTCGGGTTGAATTCGCATTGTTTCGATTTAATCAATAAAAGAGGCAGTTGGTTTGAGTCCACGTTGGTTTGTTTGAGCCAGTCAAAAGAAATATGCAGTATTGAATTTACAGTGCTTGGCAAAGAATCAGTGAAAAGGGAATGCGCTTGATCAGTTTATTTTGGTTAACTGCTGCTTTGCTTTGGATATTGGAAAGGACAGGTTTAACTGATCAATTACTAAAACATTGTTTTATTTAAATTATTTATTATTCTAAATTAAGTGATTGAAATTTAGTTTTCAATTATTTTAATTCAAAGAGTTTTAAATAATAAATAAACAGTAAAGAGAAAACAGAATTAATTGGATAATGAAAGCTTTTATTTATTATTAAATTAATTGTACAATTATTGTTTATGATTTAATTACAAACAATAGTTTTACATTGATTTAAATTTAAATAAAAGATTATCCTAATTATTTGTCTAATCTTCAAATCTTCATCCGCTATCCCTCGCTCCGGTGTTCCAATATTCATCTGCAAAAAGAAAAGGAGAAAAGTCAAAAAGCAGATAAAATAATAAAAGACAGATAAAAGAAATTCATCATTAAGGGCCACTGACTGGGATCAGTTAACCCTCTCTGCAAATCACGGGATTTCTCCCGGTTCACAAAGAGGGAAGAATTTTATTCATTTAATCATGAATGCAAAATGTCAAAATGCATAAATTCAAAATGTCAAAATGCACAAACTCAATCTCAAACTCCAAGTTCAAACCAAACTGAAAATCCAAAAGTATCAAACTTACTGTCAAAAAAGTACAAAGTCTACTCAAGGCTGTCATGAAAAGATTTGGCAAAGATATGGAAAGTTCACAAAGTGTAAGAAGCTGTCAAGAAAAGAGAAAATATGCAGAAGAAATCTTTTATGCAAGCAAGCTTCACTTTTCATCATTTCCCAAGGGCCACTTTCAGAATTAAGTAAAGAAAAAAGCATAGTTTATTATTAAAACTGTACTGAGAGAGAGAAAAAGAAGAGATAAGATGCAGGTTTTCAGGCTTAGGCAGAACTTTCAAAAAAAAAAGATACAAGGAAATATACAAAGACTCCCCACTGCATAAAAACAAAGACAGAGAGCAAAAACACAGTAAGAGATAGGAGAGGCAGAATTTTCACAAAAGAAGGGGGGAAACAATACAAACTGAGATACAAACTGATAAGCATTTTAAAACCTGCATTGGCTCAAACCTGCTGAGGCCATCAACAAGAAACACCAAGCCTGTACCTTTAAGCCTTCAAACCTGATAAGCATCAAAACCAGCCTGAAACAAGAAGCCAATAAGCCAGTTAACCTGTAAATGGCCTGAAAGTCCAAAGCCAGAACTGATACAAAATCCCACAACATAACCTGCCAAGGCCTCAACATATCAACCTGCTGAGGCAAACCAAAACCAGGCCAAGCTCACCTGCTGAAACCATACAAACCAACATAGCCTACTGCATATACAAAACCTGCTGAAGCAAATAACCTGCTAGGCCTAAAAATCTGAAGCACAATAGACCTACTAAAATCCAAACCTCATAACCTGTCAAGCCCATAAACCAGTTAACCTGAACATGGCCTAAACATCAAAAAACCAGATAATACTATCATACCTGCATTAAACCTTTCAAACCCAACCCTGAACCAATATGCAAACCAGCTAAAGAGTCAAAACCCAACTTTTGCCTAAACAAAAAAAACCCTCAAACAAAAGTAAACACCCTTCACCATCCAACCTGATATCCAAAAGCATCAAGCCTAAACACCTAAATCATTCAATCCAAGCATATACCAGTCACAAACTCAGGCCCTCAGAACCCTAAGTTCTTCATTGGGCAAGCAATGAATATTCCAACAGGCAACTAAACCCTAGGCCCTCAGAACTTTGAGTTCATCATAGGGCAACACAGGCAAAAGGCTCAACAATCTCAAATCAACAATTCAAAGTAACAAGTCAGAAGAAGAGGAAAAGTTCAAGGCAACAAAGGCAACATAAATCTCTCAGTAAAACATCATTGGGCAAGCAAAATACGTTCAAAGGCAATCAAGAGGCAACCAACGTAAGCAACGAGTATACAGAAAGAGAGGAAGAAAAGAAGACATGCGTGTCAAGCCTTCAGTTTGACATCATAAAGCTTAAGGAAAACACAGAAATACCAAGTGTCGAAGTGTCGTTCAAAGCAAGTCCTCCATCGCTGAGCCTCCTAAGCACCCTCCTCCTCTTCCTTCCCTCCATCCAGGTAGTTTTCCCTCCTCTCTTGATTCTACCATATGCCTCAAAACACAACAGCAATTTGGAGTAAGAATCCATAATCGAAAAAAATCACGAACACGCAAAAAAATCGTAAAAAAACCTAACGAAATTAGGAGACGATTCGTACCTTAGATCGATCGCCATGATAATGTCGTTGGGAGGAGAAAGAGGTGGAGGTCGCTGGTGGCTCTAGGCGGAGGCTTACGTTTCAGCATTCAGAACGAACGAAAATGAACGAAACCCCCATGAACGCGCCGCTGTACAAACCCATGAACATCTCCCCAATTGAAACGAAAACAAAACCCTAAGAATGTCTTGTGTGAACATGGGCCTAACCCATCCGAATGCCAAGCCCAAACGCGTTTATCATTTTTCTTTGCTTTGTTTCCTGATCAATCTGCAAATGGGCCTTACAACCATCTTCAGCCCTTTTAACTCTTAAACCCTTTCTTAATCTTTTTTTTACAATTTTAGACTAACTTAATTATTTTTTTTACTAACTAAAAGTTACTTTAATTCCTTTTATATAAAATTTTCTTTACACAAACCTTAAAGTCAATTAGATTATTAGATTCTTATTTTAATTTTCTTCGTACATAAATACATTTTTTCTAATTTATTCTTTACAAAATCATATTAATAATAATACATAAAAACACATTTTAGTTAAAATGTCCAATTTAAAATTTCTTTGCTATATACTTAATTCAATTAATTTAAAAACATTTTTTAATATATATTGAAATATTAAACGCATAAATAATTAAGATACATTTTTTTATCATATATTTAAAATTGAAAATACTTTTTTATTATTTATTCTTTTAATTAAAATATATCTTTGTACATAACAATTAAAAATACATTTCTTTTTAATATACATAATTCAATTCATAACAAATGAAAAATACTTTTTGGTATACATAATTAAAACTTAGAAATATTTTCTTTTCTTAAAACATCATTTTTATACACAATTTAATTAAAACTTGAACATACAATTAAAACATTTTCTTTTGTACATATTAAAAGAAATACAAGATCATTAAAAGGATGCTTAATTATTCCTTAGGTTAAATAAATACCCTAAATACGCATTAAATTCACATTTCGCACCTGTAAATAATCACATATACATATACATCTCACACTTACACAATACAAATACACAATATATTGCCCTTATACACATTTGTTTATCTTATACATTGATATTTGTTATTTATATTTGATCACAAATTCGATTTGGTTGTAACTTATTGGATACTATAAGTCTCATCCCCATTTGTGAATATTGTACCCCCACTCCCGGATACTTACTTTGTAATAGCGTAGATTTTACATTTTCGCAATTTACCGCTTTCAATTATACCATGGTTAGACCTAGGGTTTGCATGTATATAAAATCAAACGCTAGATAACCTAATACAAGACAAATACATGAAATCAATACACAATCACACTTGCACCCTCTAGGGTAATCCCACATGTTGCCTTCCAAAATGGGTCATGCTTGCACGTCGAGTATCTTTGGCAAAACAAAATCAAATGATCATAAGTCTCTCAAAGTGTTGCCTAAACGGAATGATCATAGTACCTTCAAAGCAAATTGCCAAAGACACTTGGCACCATTGCATTCATGGTCCATACGATGACCCACGCCCGTCCCGAATAAACTTCCTAAACGCAAGATTGTCCATCAATTTCAATGGTGGAACAAAATTGTTAAAAGGGGTTAAAACATAACGAAAACCTTTGAGTACAATAGGGTAGACAAAACTCTTAGTTATTTAAGATCAACTTGCAAAAACACTTGCCTTTTTTTTCAAAAACCACAATCCACCACACTTTCAAACAAACTCTCAAAAACATTTGAAACATCTTTTCGAAAAGATACACACTTTTGTAAAACACTCAAACACGAGTCAAATACATTGGTCGCCTAAGACAAGGCATATCTTCAAAAACATTTTCAAAACACACACACACACACCATTTTCAAGCAATCGAAAAACAAGGCAAGTGATCTAAAAAACCAAGTAACTAAGAGCCCATGGATAACCATGGATGAAAAGGGTGCTAATACCTTCCCTTTTCATAATCTACCCCCCGAACCCACGAAATATCTCAAAAGGTTTTTGCTGTGCTTTTTTTAACCTTTCCTTTAGGATAAAATAAAAAGTCGGTGGCGACTCTTGCTCAACCGCACAAGTGCGAATACGAACGCAAAACCATAGTCAGTTCTCCCACCGTATCACAACCACGTTCGAAGGCAACCAAGTGAGGTGTACCCTAAGAGTGCGCGTGTGCGAGTGTGTTGTTTTTCAGTTAATTTTATCTTTGTACATGTCAATGGTTATCTATGTTGATTTTAGGTTAAAGATTTGATCTTGTCATGCATTCCCTATTATCAAACATCTAATAGTTAATAATTTGCGGAAATTAAATTGTGGAATTTAAATCTAAACTATTAGAAGGCGTCGGGTATTTACATCGCCAAAAACAACCCTTTAATTTAAATTGCGGAAAATAAAAGAAAGCGATAAAATAATTCAAAGTCCTATTTAAAGCTATTACATTCCGGAAGCAATTACAATATTGAATAAAAATGGTACGCGTGCGAGAAATTAAAACGACGCATTTTTTAGGGTTTTGACCCTTTTTATATTAAAGAAAAGATTTTTGGTTTATTTTGAGTTAAAAGGAATTAAATCTAAATTAACAACTAAATTAATTAATTAATGAAAATATTTTTGGATTTTGAGTATTTAATAAAATAAATGGATTAAAAGTTAGTAAAGACCTAATTTTTCTACATTAATTTTAATTATTTGCAAAAAATGTTAAAAATTATACCTAATTAAAACTAAGTTAATTAATTAATATTTTTTTATAAAAATAAAAGTGATGAATTTAATTTTAATAAATAAAATATATTTTTTTGTTTTTGATTTTATTAAGGAAAATAATCTAATTGGTTAATTAAACAATAAAAATAATAATACAAAACAATAAAATAAAAGAAATATAAAAGAGAAAAGAAATAACCAAGGGGGTGTTGGGCCCAATCTGGAGGTGAAATTGGAAATTTGTTGGCCCATAACAAGCCAGCCTGGTTGACCTTCCTGCTTCTCCACGCGTATGTTGACTTGGGTGTATGATGGACATCACCCTTTGGCCATCAGATTTGGCCTGAAGGCCATCTGGCATGTTGAGATCTGAAGGCATATGGTGGACCACAGTTCATGAGGCACGCTGGAACATCTGGAAGAAAAATACAAGAAATATGTTGGGGACCTGGGATTCGAACCCATGTCCCATTAGCCAATGCCTGCACGCCTTTACCACTGGACCAAGGCCTTTTAATTGTTAATGGAATACACATAAAATATAATATTTGAAAATACATAAATGCCAGAAAATATAAAAACAAAAACACGCTAAATATGAATGGTCCAATTGGAACAAGCCACGTCTTCATCTTCCTCATGAGAACCTGATTATTTACCTGCGGATTTTCATTCGCAGCTAAATTCGTAGATGCCTTCTAAAATCTATCCTAGGCCATAGAAATTAATTCCAAGGTCATGGTTCGATTCGTCTGGGTCTCGTGAACACATTTATATCCATCAATTGCCTTGATTTCACATGTAGCAAAAATACCCAAAAAACAAATTCCCAAACCCTAGGTTCGGTTACAGGGTTACAAACTACCAAAACAAAATCAAATATTGCAGAAAGTTTCGAAATCACACAAGGATCAAGAATATGTCCATGGTTTGTCAAAAAGATGCAAGAATGAGAGGTTTCGATTTCATGTACAGGGCGGTGTTCAAGGAGACTTACAACGTGTTTTAGGAGGCGATTGGCTTTGCTTTTGATTGCTACTGCTTCAGTGGATGTCAAGCAAGAAGTCTATGTTGAGTTTTTGTCTTGAATTGGCCTCTAACCAAGATTTCTGTTTCCAACTTTTTTCAAGCTTTTTCAAGTTTTGGTTTTCCAGATTGTGCAGCCTCTAGGTCTCAAATCGTGTGCCTTTGGTTTGAATATGTATAAGGCAATGTATTAGGTCAAGTTTTGTGGATCCAATCCTTATGCATTGATGATTTTGGATTTGATATGATCTTCCATTACAAAGCTTCCAAAAATGTCCCAAATCCAATATTTTGTGCATGATATGGCTTGGTACGAGTTTGATCTTGTCCATGATGATAATTGAAAGCTGTATCAATCAAAAAGATCCTATTTCATCAATATTTGGATTTTATTTGGATTTAAATTGATTTAAAATGAATTAAATTAATAAAAATCAAATAAAATAGAAAAATCAATGAATGGACACAAGACTGAAGATAGCACACGTGTGTGGTGTGACAAGATCAAATCAAGTGGAAAAAAGTGGGCCCATTTGGCAAAATTTGAAGTTTTGGAGATAGTTGACTTTTGGCAATTTTGGAAAAATGCCCAACTTCAACAATGCATAACTTCTTCAATTTTGAACATTTGGAAGTTTTCTTGTACTTTTTAGAAACCTTGAGATGTCCTCTAACCAATCCTTTTGGTCTAATCTCATTTTGATATTCCATGCTCAAGTTATAAGCTTTGGCAAAAAGGTGTTTTTGTTGACTTTCAAAAATGACCTATAATGTCCAAATTTGTAACTTTTTGTGAGTGCATTTCTTGATCTTGGGGTGTGAATATAGATTGTATGAAGTTGCATCATATTCAAAATGAGATTTGTATGGGTCATTTCTCATAAAGTATGAGAAAGTTATGCTTGGTCAAAGTTGAGTTGACTTTTCCTACAAAACCCTAATTTAGCAACTTTTGAATCTTGATGAATCTTGAGCAATCCTTTATGAATCATGATCAAACCTTGATGAAATGATGAATTATCCTTCAAAATGAGAATATTGACAAAAAATCTTGAGGTTTGACTGTTCATAGGTCACAGTTGACTTTTGCCCTAACACAATCGATTTTTGGACCTCTTGAGCAATTGACTGACCAAACTTCCTCTACAAGGCTTGAAATTTGACATGGATGAACTTGAGAACATATTAGGACATAGGGGAGAACTTTAGGCCATTTGGATGTAAGGACCTTGATGCAACACAAAACCCTAATTTTGAATTGACTGCCATAGGAGATGATTTGACTGTCCAACTCTTGGGCAATTTTGAGCAACTTGGAGATTATTCTTGCAATGTCTTGAGAAATATGGGAGGGAAAATTTTGGGGTACAACAAAGTGCAAACTCATAACGCATATGGATACTTCGAGGTGCAAATAAATGATGCCAAAATCTTCCTTAGACCTCGGTGAGTGTGTTGCAACCTTCACTTTTCTTTGAGGATGGCTGAAACGTTCTACTCAAGTCAAGTTGCAAGGCTAGATATTGAAAATGGTGGATGATGATGGAGTGATTACATAAGTGAAACATGTGTTTGGATCACTTCTATATGGTGTATAGATGATGTTTGAATGATGAAAAGGGAAAACGCACGAGTAGATTGAGAGTTGGCTTCTTAAGGCTCAAGATATGCACTAATGTAGTTTTTTAGGTGATTATGAGTTTGAGAGTGTTTGAGGGCTTGTGAAATCCTCTCGGCTTGAAAATTTCCTCTTTATTTATATGCAAGAGGTTTGGGATTGTTAGATAAGGAATAAGTTCAAATGGAGTTCTCAAATAAAAGTTGGTTTAGTTGGATTGCAAGTGAAGGTACATGAGAGTTATGGTTCCAATGTGAGCATGGCCTGATTTTAGGGGTGCTTTGTAGGTTTTATATGGTTGCTTCTTAGTGTTGAGATGTTTTGAAGTCAAAAGCAACAATGTATGGGCTCAAGGAGTGGACTTTTGTGATTAAAGCAACTTTATCAAAATGGCAATGTTAACTTTATGCCAAAAATGGAATGTTGCATTGGACAAAGCTTCTAATCCTTGTGTAATGGCTCAAGATTTCGTGTAATCTTCTGATTATTAATAGATTTAGGAGCTTAGAGGCCTTCAAAGTGAGATTGTGCAGCATGGTTATGATATTTAGTTATGAGTTCATCACAAAAATGACCTATAATTCAAGAATGAAATGCCAACTTCATGTCTTCGAATCTCCTAGCTCAAGCATGATCTTTTTATGCTCTTGGACATTTTGGAAAGCTTAGAACATGAGCTTCAACTTTCATGTTGACCACTTTGGCTAAATCAAATGGGAACTTGGTGAAAATTTGCTAAGAAGTTGATATGAAAAACTGATCAAAATTTGTCGAAATTTTTTCTAAGTGTTGAATGAAAAATATCACAACTTCATGGGCCTATATCTCTTAATCCAAGAAATTTTTGAGGATCAAACCTCGTTGGCAAAGCTGTAGAATTCATTAATCCCTACAACCTCGTTGGCAAACCTCGTTGTCCTATTCTAATATATTTTTCAAACAAAATGAAAGATAGGTTTTACATAATGTCCAAACCCATCTTTTAACCTAATTTTCTCACCTATAAGTAACCTTCATATTTAGATAAAGAGATGAGGAAAAAAGCTGTGCAAGAAACAAGGGTTGCGAGATTGAAATTTGCAAGAAAGAGGGTGAAGTCGAAATCCATCCTTTAGCCATCTTCAAGGCCAACCATCCATTCAAATCAACTCCTGAGGTACCATAGAGTAAGTTGGGATCATTCTTGGTGATCAAAAGTGCCTGAAACCTACATTCCATGCATCACTGGTTTCATGTTTTTGTTTAAATTCGTACTTTAATTTTCATGATGCTTTGATTGATACTAACCGTTCTAATGTGTTCCTGAGACAAAATAACACAGGTATGATCCCTTGCTTGAATCCCATAATGTCAAGATAGCCAAGCATCATTGTTGAACCGATTTTCCTTATCTTGTTCGTATCTCATTATGCAGGACGATTTAGCCAAAACTAATGCCACCATTGGATTCACAAGGGTCGATTTAGGGGGATATGGTCTTTTTTTATCTCTAACTCATGCTATTTTTGCAGGTACAAAAATCATCTCACCGGAGAAGACGACCGGAGTTAGGGCTCTAGAGGCTCTCCAATCCACCTATTTTTATATTATATTTAATGGTTTCTATTTTGTAACCGGATGAGAGCGTAGCACCGCTGGTCTAGGCGAAGGTTTATGAAGCCAAGGGTATGGGTTGGATCCATGCGTATGCAACATATTTTTTTTGTTATTTTACATCTAACACGCATGTTTCCAATATATTATGCAGCACCTGTTTCCAAACACAAGCGAGCGCTTGGCCTAGTGGCAAACGATGTAGTGAGAAGGCTAGGAGGGCGTTTGTTCAACACTCACTCCAGGCATTTTTACTCTTTTTTTTTGTTTAACCTAATTTCTTTGATTTTTCTAACCCTAAACCTTTTTTTAATTAATCATCAAACTAACCTTTTTTTAATAAATTTGGATTATGCTTTTTTTATAACTAATATTTAATTTTCCTAATTAATTAATTAATTAACCTTTTTCTTAAACATTAAAATCAATTAGAATTTAGGTTTATTTAATTATTATCACTTAGATTATTTTTCTACAAAAATGACAAAAACATTTTTCTATTTTCTTATTTTCTTTTTCTCATTTATTTACATTCATATATCAAGTGTATAGGACGCACTCTTCATTGTAATAGCGTAGATTTATTTTCCGCATTTTTTCCTATTATGTAACTGCTCACATGATGTAATAGCTTAGGTTTAATTTTCCGCACTTTACATTTCGTACTTTATTTTTCCTGTACATATTTAACTACTAGTAACTAGGGTTTGTATGGTAAAACTAAGAACAATTTAGAAAACCCTAATTTCAAGATAAAATAACTGAATCAAAATACTCTTCACACTGGCACCTCTAGGTTATCCTCTCTTGTTTCCTTACGAAATATTATTCATGTCCCTCGAAAGTAGAGATACTTTAGCAAAAGACCCTCGATCAAATCATCACGTCCTTTTCGAATAAAGATCATAGTCCCTTGATGTCCCTCAAGTTCCCTAGGAAAAATGATCTAGTCCCTTCGAGTTGCCTACAAAATGATGATAGTCCCTTCAGTACAATTGCTAAAGTATCCTGAATTGTTGCCTTCGATGATCATACAATGACCCTATGCTTGTCCCTTCACATCCAATAGATAGGGCTACCTACCAACTAATGATATGGATAGTATTGTCTCTAAAGGAGAAGTAAAATAATAAGAAAGACTTTAATGGGTAAGAAACTCTTAATTGTTTGCTTAGAACTTTTGTCAAAACATTTTTCACACTACACTTTCAAACGAAATATTTTCTAAAACACTCTATACATTCTTGAGGACTAATACAAGAATTATTATAAAGTCCTCCTTACATTGATATTTTCAAAATATTTTCAAACAAATATACACACAAAGGAAGTTTTCAAAAGTGAGCTAAATAATTAAGAGTCTGTAGATAACTATGGGTGAAAAAGGTGCTAACACCTTCTCTTTTCATATCTTACCCCCCCGAACTCAAAATATATCAAAGGTATTTCTTGTTCTTTTCACCTTTACTAATATTGGATAAAAGAAGAGTCGTCGGCGACTCTAGTTATCCGCACATTTGGATAAAACCAAAAAATCAGTTCTCCCACTGTATTACACTACGTGACAGCAATTTCTGCCAATTACTTCTACCACTCTCCCAAATAAGGTTTTAATATTATCTAATAATAACCAATGATAATAATAATGGGAATAATAATAATAATATTAGTTATGACTATAATATTAACAATAATAATAATATTAGTAGTAACTATACCATATATCTAACAATAGTATTTTTATTAATAATAGTATATTCCACCATTCACCAATATTGTTATTATATCATAGGCTACGCTTTATTCTAATTATCTAATTAGAACTAAGTTCTCACATACCCTTAGTCATGCCCACACACCCTTAGTTATGTCAAAATAATTCAAAATCAACAAACAATGACTAAATATTTAAATGAGGCGTTACAACTCTCCCCCACTAAGAATATTTTCTTCCTTGAAAATTATCTTATGCGAACAATTCCGAATAAGACTCCCGCATCTTGCTCTCTAATTCCCACATCGTACTTTCTCCGGCTGCTCCTCCCCAAACTGCTTTCATAAGAGGAAATTCCTTTCCCCTTAACTTCTTCATTTCACGGCCTTCGGTTCTCATCAACAAGTCTCAACTGTAAGGTTATTCCTCTCTTGCACGTCATCCATCGGGAATACATGAGATGGATCCGAAATATACTTCCGAAGTTATGACAAATGGAACACATCATGCAAATTTGAAAGTTTAGGTGGTAAGTACACCCTATAAGCAACAATTCCCACTTTGTCTGAAATATGATATGGACCAATAAATTGAGGAGTAAGTTTCTTTGATTTCAATGCTCGTCTAACACCAGTCACCTACGTGACTCTCAAAAATACATGATCTCCATCTTGAAACTCAAGGTCCTTCCTTCACTTGTCATGGTAACTCTTCTGTCTTCTTTGCGGAGTCCTCATCTTTTCTCGAATTAGCTTCACTTTTCTGTAGTTTGTTAGACAATTTTCGGCCCAAGCACTACACTTTCACCAGATTCATTCCAACACAACAGAGTCTTACACCTCCGACCATACAATGCCTCAAACGGTGCCATTCCAATGATAGAATGGTAACTATTGTTATAAGTAAACTCTATCAATGAAAGATAGCTATCCCATATTCCTCCTTGATCAAACACGCAAGCTCTCAAAAAATCTTCCAACAACTAAATAGTTCTCTCTGTCTGTCCATCTGTCTGTGGATGATATGCCGAACTCAATCTCAGCTTAGAGTCCAACACATCCTGTAAACTCTCCCAAAATCTAGAAGTGAACCTTGGATCTTTATCAGACATGATGCTATATGGAACACCACAAACTTCCCAATCACACAAATATAAATCTTCGCTAACTGTGGTACTGGAAAACTGATATTAATCAGAATAAAATGAGTTGACTTTGTTAGCCTTTCAACAATCACCCAAATCATATAGTGCCCCTCGGAGTGCTCAGCAACCCTGTCACAAAGTCCACGGATATACTATCCCACTTCCACTCTGGAACATCTAAAGGTTTCATCAACCCCGCAGGTCTTTGATGTTTGACTTTCGACTTCTGGCGAGTCAAACACGCATACAGAAACCGTGCCACATCTCGTTTCAATCCGGACCACAAAAATAACTTTTTCAAGTCTTGATACATCTTAGTCGCACCTGGATGAATACTCAAATTACTTCTATGGCTTTCATCTAGAATCATCTTTTTTATCTCGGAGTCACCAGGAATACAAATTCTATCCCAAAATCTCAACACACCTTGCGTGTCTAATTTGAAATCACTATCTTCAGGCGGTTACCTCCAAACATCAAATCTACCAGTTTGACATCCAATTTATGATCCTCTTTAATATTATTCAAGAAATCACTATTAATCTTCAAAATTCCTAACATTACATTCTGCGGTGTCAATTCACAAACTAAACTCATGTCTCATAAATGTTCAATCAATTCTAATTATTTAGCCATAATATCAGACGTATGTAATGATTTATGATTTAAAGCATCCTCCCTAAAATTAGCTTTACCTGGATGGTAATTTAAGCCAAAATCATAGTCCTTCAATAGTTCCAGCCATCTTCGTTGTCTCATATTTAACTCCTTTTGGCCAACATATATTTCAAGCTCTTGTGATCACTAAATAATTCAAATTTGGAGCCATAAAAATAATGCCTCCAAATCTTTAGTACAAACACCATTGCAACTAATTCTAGATCATGAGTAAGGTAATTCCTTTCTTGAATCCTCAATTGCCTCGACGCATAAGCTACCACTTTATCATTTTGCATAAGCACACCACCTAAACCCAATTTAGAAGCATCATAATATACAATAAACGATTCTTCAGGATTAGGTAATATCAAAATTGGAGTCATCGTCAATTTCTTCTTTAGCTTGGTAAAACTTTCCTCACACTGGGTATCCCATACAAACACGTTTCCTTTACAAGTCAGTTGAGTCAACAAAAGTGATAACTTAGAAAAGCCTTCAATGAATCTTCTATAATAACCAGCCAGGCCCAAAAAGCTTCTAATTTTTGTAACCAACTTTGGAGTCTCCCACTACGATACTGCATCTACCTTGGATGGATTTACAACAATACCACCGCCTGAAATAACATGACCAAGAAAACCAACTCTCTCTAACCAGAACTCACACTTTGACAACTTCTCATATAGCTTCTTCTCTTTCAACACTTTCAACACAATTTGAAAATGCTCAGCATGCTATTTTTCTGATTTGGAATATATCAAAATATCATCAATTAGTATGACTACGAACCGATCCAAGAAGGTGTGAAAGATACGTCTCATATATTCCATAAACACTCCTGGTGCATTGGTTACACTGAGTGGCATCATCAAATACTCATAATATCCATATCAAATTCTAGAATTTGTCTTCTAAATATTGTCATCTTTGACTTGAATCTGGTGATAGCTCGATCTCAAGTCAATCTTCCTGAATACACGTGCACCCACCAGTTGATCCATCAAGTCATATATTCTCGAAAGTGGATACTTATTTTTAATTATTAATTTATTCAATTTTTGATAATCAACACAAAGTCTCATACTGTTGTTCTTCTTTTTCACTAGCAACACTAGGGATCCCCAAGGCGATACACTTGGTCTCACCAATTTCTTCTCAAGCAAGTTTTCTAATTGCTTCTTCAACTCTACCAGATTCATATGTCAACATCCTGTAGGGTGCCATAGAAATGGGCCTGGTACCAGAAACAAGATCAATTGAAAACATCACTTCTCTTTCCGGCGGCACATCTGGAATATCATCTGGGAAAACATCAGAAAAATCATGCATTACATGCAACTCATCAATTGCAGCCTGATTCTCAATAGACAATGACATCATCAAAGAAAACGCCTGAGCTTCATCTTGCATCAATTCATTCAACTGTCTAGCAAATAAGAATCCATCCTCCCCTTCCTCATCAGGAGTAGAAAACCACACCGATTTATTATAACAGTTAATATGAACATAATTGTATTCCAACCAGTTCATGCCTAGAATCACATCTACACCACTCAATGGTAAACAAACTAAATCCACAACAAAGTCTCTACCAAAGATCGACAAAGGATACTTCGAACATACAAGAGAAGTAGTCACTGATCCCTTAACTGGAGTATTGACAATCATCTCTCCATTCATAGAAGATAATACAAGACCCAACTTTTTCACACAACCAGCTGCAATAAAACAATGGGTAACACCAGTATCAATAATAGTAATTAAAGGAGAACTATTGATGAAACATATACATTTGATAAAACGGTCTCCACTGGATGTCTGAGTTCCAGCTAAAGCAAACACCTTACCACCAGATCGAGATTTCTTCAGTTTCTAAAATTGACTACTGATATGTCCTTCCTCGCCACAATTGAAACATATTACCTCTATGTGTTTACAATCAACTATCTTATTCCTAGCTTTACCACAACGGAAACACATCTTCACTTCCCCAGTAAACACCTTACTTCAATGACTTATTTTTCCACACCTGAAACATATGATGTCAGCAGGAGCACCTCCCCCACTTGTCCTCTTACCATCAGAAACTCTCTATTTGCCTTTGTCAGCTAGAGCATTGTAAGGCTTCCCACAGTTATGTTGTTGCTTTCCTCTCCTATCATTTATGATCTTGTAGTGATCCTTACTATCTGTAGCGGTAGAAATAGAGACTAAGCTATTGGATTGACCTAACTCGCATAGATCAAATAAAAATCACTACCGTGCTTTATTGTTTCCAAAGGAAATGGGAAAAGAGCGAATAAACCAAAAAAAGAGGGGGAGAGAATCTACGTACGGGGGTTGGTTATGCAAAGGGAAGGTATTAGCACCCTAAACATCTACGGTACTCCGCAAGAACCTCTTTGAAAATCTGTGTATTTTGGCTATAAAAGGTGTATACAAAATAAGATAGTGGAGATGAGAAAAGAAGTATTTTTTACAATTTTTACACCCAACGCAGTTGCAAACCTTTAGCGCGTATGTACCACCTTCCGTGAAATAAGGGGATCAAGGTACTCATAGTTCACCTCAAAATTTTTAAAACACATGTGTGTTGGTTAATTTTAAGAGAAAAGACATCATCATCATATCCGAGTGGAAAACATACTTACTACCCATGATTATGAGAAAGCAGAATTTGCATCATCTCAAAATGGAGGATATAACTTGGATTTTAAAATCTACAAAGCCTCACTTAACACCCAAGTGGAAAATATCTCACTTCACTACATATCATAGAAGTATAGTAGCTCGCATCACTACAAGAATCAACAAGAATCTAATCTTTTGAGAAAAAAGTTTTAAAATAAAAAGCCAAAGTGGCAAAATGGTTTGAATGAGGTTAATGTCTTTTAGTCTTGAGAGATATGTCAAAGTATGGCTAAGTTGATTAAAGTTTGATTAAGAAAATATTTTTGAAAATGCATGGACCTATGTCCAAGTTTATTATGAAAGTGGTTCAAGTTAGAAAAACAAGAAGAGTTTTGAATAGGAGGGAGAGTATTTTTGAAATTAAAGAAAATAGGAGGAGATGAAGGGACTATCATAAAGCATAAGATAAAATCTAAAGAAAATAACGATCTAACCAACAAGAAGCCAACACTTGACAAAAGAAGTCAATGTAGAATTATCATCCTTTGGATTGAAGCCAAGCAAGTAAAAATACTAAACCTCTGAGAAATACCACACTTTAGATGAATTAAGTCTTCACAAAAATTGGGCAGAGTAACGACTGTATACAGAGGAATTCTCAATCACAGAGAAAATCAACCCAATGCCTTGGAGTAAATACCAAGAACTTCAGACAAAATAATAATAGAGCAACAAGGTCCCCAAGTATATAGGCTTCAAATCCTAAGTCCGAGAGGTCCACAACTCCACAATGCCAAGGATAGTAACCAACAATCCAAGTAACCTTAAAGTTTTTTAATGTTCAAGTTGATTATTAAGTATCCTTAAAAGAAAAGAAAGCTCAAGTGACCAAAGATGAAATGACATAAAGATAAATGCTCAAGTGAACAAAAGGAAAATAGCATGAGATGTAAATGCTAAAATAAATGGTACATAAAAGTAAAGACACAAAATAAAGGCATAAAGTAAAGTTAATTGTTAGTGAATTAGAAGTTAGAGGGTTAGTTGAATGACTATATTGAAGCTTGCATTTGAAAACTCATTATAAGATTGATAAAATAAAAGCTTCTCAACAACAAGTCTCATTTTCTTTTTATCAAGTATATCATTCATTCAAGTGTTCAAAGAAACCACATATGATCAACGATGTTCAAATGATTCACTTTGACCAAAATTCATGAAGTTTATTAGAGGATTGATAGAATCAAAGCCTCCTAACAATGAACTTCAAAGTTATTGGATCAAAGGTTTCAAATTAATCATACTTGGGCTTATAAACATAGATTTGGGCCATGAATGATCATTTTTCAAATCAGGACAAATTTAGGAATTTTTTTTATTAATAACCAAGTATTAAAAAAATATTTCGCGAATAACCGGGTTTCGGAAAAAATTACGCAAATAACCATGTTTGAGATGGCTCCACAAAGGAGGAGCCATCTCATTCGGCGCATCCTCCTATTTTTATAAGGGAGGCGCCATCTCATTTGGCGCCTAAGGGCAAATGGCAAGCCCTAAGCCAAATGAGATGGCGCCTATGTGCAAAATTAGGTCAAAAAAAAATTTTTTTTTCCTTTCCTGCGCGTTGCGTATTTGACAGAGATAACCAAAATTGATTTTTTATTTGAAAAAAAATAATTACATTCAACTGTTTTACATTTAAATAACAGTAAAAAAATAGATACAAAAAATACTGGAAAAAAAAAAGATACATCAATGATCCCCAGGAACCCGGTAATGACCCCCAGTTCCGCATCCCCGTCCTCGCCTTTCTCTTGCTGGGTGCCGTCTCGTTTCCTGTTGCGGCAAGGTCGATGGCCCAGCGAAGTCAATGCGATCCGAATCCATAAAATCGGTAAGATCTCCATATCTCGAAGATCCGCTCTGGTACAATCGGTTACCCATACCCTCGAAGTTTGGTCGTGTTGGCGGTGGGTGGGGTTCCATGGTTGGTCGGTAGCATTGGTCGTCTGAGTATGGGGGGTAGAAAGGAAATGGATCTTGGGGTGTTTGGTACTGTGGTTGTTGGGTTGTTTGGTGATATGGTGGTTGATGGTAGGTTTGGTCGGGTTGGTCATAATCTTCTGACATTCCCATATCAGGGCTAAGGCTGGATGTTGAGGGCCCCATATTGGGATATGTGGAAGACTGAAATTGTGTATGGGGTATGTGGGTTTGTTGGTATTGGGGTTGGTATTGTGGTTGGGTTTGAGGCATATCTGGGTATTGGTAGTTTGGCGGTGATTGTGGTTGGTAGTACGGCATTTGGTTGTAGTTGTGTTGTGGTGGGGAATGTGGTTGTGTGTTTGTTGGTCTGTTTCTTCTTGGGGGTTGGTTTGAGGTTGATGGATTTTGGGTTTGTTGGTGGGGAATCGAGGGTTGTGCCCATTGTGTGCGTGGGTCAACCAAGTACCTCGGATGAGACACGTGCATATCTGGGTTACTAACCGACCTGTACCACGACATATATTGATCGGTGTGTCGCATGTTACCTTGAGTAAGGAAAATAGGGGATTGCAAGATGTAGCGGTGACGCCTTTGCCACATTTTACACCATTCTGGAGCAAAGTCTTTCCAGTTGGTTAGATTCCACTGGGCGTCGACCCTTTTTAGATGCCAGGGGGACAAATCTGTTGGGTCACTTGGTATCTCTTGGATCATTCCGAACTGCATCTTCACACGGTCGCTGTGGTGCATCTCCACAATGTTGAACCGAATGAGTGCAGTCTTTGCAGTCCAAGTTGCTGCATCCTCTGGATTTGGAGAATGGTCCAAACCCAAATATGGTCTCCAGACGAACTGCGATAAAATTTAAATCAGGTAAGCGCAAAAGTAATGTATAAATAATTAAAATGAACAAAAGTTAAAAGCTACGACTTACGTCATCTGGGCCTAAGTGATCCAACAGATTCCGGTAGAGTGCGACATTGAATCTGGGATTCTTGCCGTAATCCATACCCCTCACGCAGTACCTATAGGAAATGAGAAACATGTTATTTTTAGCATATATTTTGGAAAGAGAAGAATAGTTATAAATGCTATAACTTAATGACTTACTTTGTTGCGTAAGGGAAACCAAAAGTGTTGTTGTTGATGGGGTTTAAGGACTCCATCCTCCACCAACCCCAGGCTTGTAGTAAAAATGCGCACCCATAAAATGTACATTTTTCCTTGACTGCGTTTTTGCACAAGGAACTGTACAGGTGGGCTAATACTGCAGAACCCCAACTAAATTTTCTAGTTTTATCAAAATTGGTTAGTAAATGTAAGTACATGAAATTTACACTATTTCCCGTACTTTCGGGAAATAAAAAAGTACCAAAAAGTATCATAATATACGTTCGGGCTTTTACTACTCGGTCATTTTCTGAGGAATTTTCATTTAATTCCATACTTGCATAATGCCGTTTCAGGTCAGTGAGTAGTATTCCCTGCCCTCTTGCTCCACCACCTTCTACCATGTCCCTACCCAACAGTTCTTCACACTGTGAGTTGGGTTGTTGAACCGACCCATTCACCGCTTTACCGTCAATAGGTAGGCCCAGTAGCATGTACACATCTTCGAGAGTGATGGTACATTCACCTATTGGTAGGTGAAATGTATGGGTCTCCGGTCTCCACCTCTCCAACATTGCAAGGATGAATTTGGAGTCAATGGTGCAGTTGGAGATCTTTATCACGTGTCCAAAACCTGCATATTCCAGATAAGGGACGATAAAAGGGTCGGGAGCCAAGTATTTGTGCGAACGGATTCTGAATCTTTGTGTATCCTGAGATCATAATAAAACAAGAGTAAGATTAATTAAGATGAACAACACGTTTTTTAAAGTATGAAAAATGTATAACCAAAGAAGAGACTTACAAATGCAGCAATGTTTTCCCTTGTGCCTCTGTGAGTATCTCCCATTGTTAGAAGGGCCATTCTTCAGAACGCTTGAGAGAATGAAAGACTTAGGAAGAAATAAAGAGTACGAGAGACTTAAGAAATATTTCGTAGCAGAGAGTGAGAGAGTGAGAGTTGTGTGGGTGTGAGAGATGTTTCATAAGGTATGTATTTATAGGCAAATAATTTTGATGTAGTGGTTGCATGCCTGCGAGGTGTCACATTTGCATGCTTAGGGAGTTACACATATGCATGCATGCATTTACAAATAATGTAAGGTGTCACTCTTGCAGGCTAGGTGGCAGCCCATGCATGTATCACGATTGGACAGTAAGGGAGGCGCCATCTCACTTGGCGAAATAGTACAAAAATGAATGTTGTCGCCACCCCATTTGGCGAATAAGAGGTGTCACGTTTTACAGCATTGGCTCAGGCTACGTGACAGCCTTTGGGATTCCTTTCTCTGTTGCATGCAAGGCCATTGGAGTTGATGGGTGGCAGGCTTACACAAAACATTTATGTGTGTAGAATAGGGCCAGGCTAGGTGGCAGCATAAGCCCATGCATGTATCACGATTGGACAGTAAGGGAGGCGCCATCTCACTTGGCGAAATAGTACAAAAATGAATGTTGTCGCCACCCCATTTGGCGAATAAGAGGTGTCACGTTTTACAGCATTGGCTCAGGCTACGTGACAGCCTTTGGGATTCCTTTCTCTGTTGCATGCAAGGCCATTGGAGCTGATGGGTGGCAGGCTTACACAAAACATTTATGTGTGTAGAATAGGGCCAGGCTAGGTGGCAGCATAAGCCCATGCATGTATCACGATTGGACAGTAAGGGAGGCGCCATCTCACTTGGCGAAATAGTACAAAAATGAATGTTGTCGCCACCCCATTTAGCGAATAAGAGGTGTCACGTTTTACAGCATTGGCTCAGGCTACGTGACAGCCTTTGGGATTCCTTTCTCTGTTGCATGCAAGGCCATTGGAGCTGATGGGTGGCAGGCTTACACAAAACATTTATGTGTGTAGAATAGGGCCAGGCTAGGTGGCAGCATAAGCCCATGCATGTATCACGATTGGACAGTAAGGGAGGCGCCATCTCACTTGGCGAAATAGTACAAAAATGAATGTTGTCGCCACCCCATTTGGCGAATAAGAGGTGTCACGTTTTACAGCATTGGCTCAGGCTACGTGACAGCCTTTGGGATTCCTTTCTCTGTTGCATGCAAGGCCATTGGAGCTGATGGGTGGCAGGCTTACACAAAACATTTATGTGTGTAGAATAGGGCCAGGCTAGGTGGCAGCATAAGCCCATGCATGTATCACGATTGGACAGTAAGGGAGGCGCCATCTCACTTGGCGAAATAGTACAAAAATGAATGTTGTCGCCACCCCATTTGGCGAATAAGAGGTGTCACGTTTTACAGCATTGGCTCAGGCTACGTGACAGCCTTTGGGATTCCTTTCTCTGTTGCATGCAAGGCCATTGGAGCTGATGGGTGGCAGGCTTACACAAAACATTTATGTGTGTAGAATAGGGCCAGGCTAGGTGGCAGCATAAGTCCATGCATGTATCACGATTGGACAGTAAGGGAGGCGCCATCTCACTTGGCGAAATAGTACAAAAATGAATGTTGTCGCCACCCCATTTGGCGAATAAGAGGTGTCACGTTTTACAGCATTGGCTCAGGCTACGTGACAGCCTTTGGGATTCCTTTCTCTGTTGCATGCAAGGCCATTGGAGCTGATGGGTGGCAGGCTTACACAAAACATTTATGTGTGTAGAATAGGGCCAGGCTAGGTGGCAGCATAAGCCCATGCATGTATCACGATTGGACAGTAAGGGAGGCGCCATCTCACTTGGCGAAATAGTACAAAAATGAATGTTGTCGCCACCCCATTTGGCGAATAAGAGGTGTCACGTTTTACAGCATTGGCTCAGGCTACGTGACAGCCTTTGGGATTCCTTTCTCTGTTGCATGCAAGGCCATTGGAGCTGATGGGTGGCAGGCTTACACAAAACATTTATGTGTGTAGAATAGGGCCAGGCTAGGTGGCAGCATAAGCCCATGCATGTAATATTATTGGCAGCCTTGGGGGGTTGCATCACTTACTTAATTGAAATATTTTGCCTTAGGTTGAACATAACATTCATTCACATAAACTGTAAAATTTTCCAACCTTCGAATCAGTCATCTAACCTTCAAACATTCCAGCATTCTTACCTTCATATAATCAATAAACCCAAAACATTCCCACCTTCATACCTAAAACAATTCTACACAATGGCCTCTTCACCACAATTTGTTGTCAAAGCACATTTCAACGGTGAGACATACATGTGTCCCACAGTTGGGTTTTTGTTTAGAAACACCGACAATGTCCGATTTCTCTTAAACGGGAAAGCAAATTTCTCCTACTTTAAGAAAAGATTGGAGGCCAAACTTGAACGAGGCCCGGTATCCCAGATATTTTATCAGAGTCCAGTCTTTTTTGGAAACAACCAAGTCATATTTTATAAGGTTGAAATTCAAGATGACGAGGATTTCCAGAACATGATTTCCAGCCATGTCTATTCTGGAAACGACTCTATTGAGTTGTACGTTCTGTTTCAAGAGCCTCCGGTGACACAGGAGGTAGAGCCTCCGGTGACACAGGAGGTTGATCCTTTGGAGAATGAGCAAGATGAGGTGGATGCAGTTGATGATGAAGAAGAAGATAACGAGTTAGAGTTCGATGAAATGGTGAACGACGATTCTGACGATGATGGCATCCCAAGTATTCCTACCGACAAAATCTACACACCACCTACGCACATGACAAACTTCAACATGGGCGGAGATGAACCTTCTACGGACTTGTTTTTCCAACCGTATATGCAATCAGATGAAAATTTAAAAGAGAAGGACAAGTTTCGTAATAGAGAGGAATGCATAAGGGCCATCAAAAAATTTCACATGCTCAACTCGGTTGATTATAAGGTGGATCGTGTAAACCCGGAAAGGTACAAGATCAAGTGTGTCCACCCTGACTGCATGTTCAAGCTGACCGCTTCATACAGACTAAGGGGTGACTGCTGGGTCATAGGTTCCATGACTACCCATACTTGTGTAAGTTCCACTCAATCACAAGACCACCGAAAACTCAACCATGATCTAATATGTCAAGAAATCCTACCCCTGGTCAGCAACGACCCTTCTTTGAAGGTGAAAACAATCATCTCCCACATCACCACGGTTTTTAACTACACTCCGTCTTACCGTAAGGCGTGGTTAGCAAAGACTAAGGCGATTGAAAGGGTGTACGGAAACTGGGAGGAGTCATACCGAGAACTTCCCCGCTACCTAAATGCACTCAAGACATATTCTCCAGGTAGTGTTTATGTTCTGGAAACATTGCCAGCGTACGCTCAAGATGGTAGTCTACTACATGGCAACGGAATATTCAGTCGCGTCTTTTGGGCTTTTCAACCATGCATCGCAGGGTTTGCATCATGCAAACCAATTCTACAAATAGACGGGACTTGGTTGTATGGGAAGTACAAAGGCACGCTTTTGATGGCAGTTGCATAAGATGGCAACAATAACATTTTCCCCGTTGCGTTTTCCCTTGTCGAGGGGGAGACCGGTGGTGCTTGGAGCTTTTTCCTGAAAAATCTTCGTACACACGTGGCTCCTCAACCAGATCTCTGTTTGATCTCGGACAGACATGCCTCCATTGAAAGTGCCTATAATAATCCGGCAAATGGTTGGCATGACCCTCCTTCTACGCATGTCTATTGCGTCAGGCATATCGTCCAGAATTTCTCGAGGGAGGTCAAGGACAAAACATTGAGGAAAGCGGTGATGAATGCGGGATACGCACTGACACAGCCCACATTCAAATATTACCGCAACGAGATCCGTTTGTCTAACCCAGAAGCCGGTACGTGGATCGACAATATACCGGTCGAAAAGTGGACTAGGTCATACGACAATGGCCAAAGATGGGGGCATATGACAACAAATCTGATTGAATCAATGAATGGGGTATTCAAGGGCATACGAAACCTCCCCATCACTGCCTTGGTGAAATCCACGTATTTTAGGATGGCTGCGTTATTTGCCAAAAGAGGTGAAATGTGGTATGCGGTCTTGCAATCAGGACAACTATGGAGTGAAAGCTGTATGAAATACATTAAGGCTGAAAGTGCTAAAGCCAACACTCACATGGTTACACGGTTTGACCGCCATAGCCACAACTTCATTGTGAAAGAGACAATTGACCACAATGAAGGCCTGGCAAGACAAGAATACAGGGTCATTTTACCTTCTCAATGGTGCGATTGTGGCAGGTTTCAAGCTTTTCGTATGCCTTGCTCTCATGTCATTGCCGCTTGTGCGCATACCCATCAAGACGCGCTTCAACTGCTCTCAAACGTTTATAAATCTGAAACGTTGCTCACTGTTTACAACAACAACTTTCCTTTGGTGGCAAAACCGGACTATTAGCCTGAATACAACGGTGATATAGTTTGGCACAATGACCAAATGCGAAGGAACAAGAAGGGTCGTCCCAAAAGCAGGCGCATAACAACAGAAATGGACGATCTTGACAGGTTGGAAAGAAAGTGTGGTTTATGCCGTCAGGTCGGACACAATCGCAAAAACTGTCCGAATCGGGCGTCTGGCTCGACCACATAAATTTTGTAATACAATAAATCTTTTCAATATTTGTGTTGTAAACATTATGGGTTTTCCGTTAATAAAACTGTTCACACAATTTAAGTAATTCAATATAGGAAATTACATTAGGGTTTTCGCGTACAACAATGATTAACGATAATCAATATAGGAAATTACATTAGGGTTTTCGCGTACAACAATGATTAACGATAATCAATCTAGGAAATTACAACTGTTAACACAATTTCATCTGACCCATGCATCATCAGCATTACATCACTGTCTGTTTTGACTTCCTCCAACCACACATTAGGTCTTCCTGTCGCATGCGAGGTTGTTGTTCGTTTTCGCTGGATCCTTCGAATTTTTTCCCCCTCGGCGATGTCTCCATCTAGCCACCGCATCAACTCCCGCTTCAGACGCTCCATGGAGTGAATGTGCCAGAATTTCATTTTCATCGCGGGTTTCGTGGCGGAGAATATAACGTAACCATCTCTGCTAAAAATCATAGGCGACGTCATTACGTAAATAAGGGAGTACAAAATAAAAATACAGTGCGAGAAAGTGTGAGAAATTTCAAAGAAACGGACGAATTATTTATAAAACAGCAAAAAACCCTAGTTTTGCCCTAGGCGCCAAGTGAGATGGCGCCTCCTCTCCTTTTTAAGGAGCATGCGCCATCTCACTTGGCTAAAAGCCAATGGAGGCGCCAAGTGAGATGGCGCCTAGGGCAAAACCCTAGGTGCATGCGCCAAATGACTTGGCTCCTCCTTTGTGGAGCCATCTCAAACATGGTTATTTGCGTAATTTTTTCCGAAACCCGGTTATTTGCGAAATATTTTTTTAATACTTGGTTATTAATAAAAAAAATTCCAAATTTAGCGCTATGTTAAGCAGTCGTAAGTGGACTTATGTAGAAGGCACACCTATTTTGAGACTGGTCAATAGCAATATATGTACCAAACATGTTAGAGAAATGATATGTAGATTATTCTCCAAAAACATATAGCACAAGTAAAACCAAGAAAGGGATAAAATGAAGAGGGAGTGGGATGTATCAGATGAAACTAGGGTTTCAAATATCATCAACATCATTCATCGATTTTGGTGGATTTAGTTTTTCAACCTATCAACACCTAAGATCCAATGAGGTTGAGGAACTTGTCCCCAAAAAACACTCAAGTGCCTCTGAATCAGGACCAATAAAAAAATTAAAATTAAATTAAATACATTTAATATAAAACAAAATTTAAATCATTTAAAAAGGAAATGATTGGTAAAATACACAACATGTATTAAAACACCAAATAAAAATCCTAAAAAAAAATCAAAAGTAAAACATGAGTAAATAAGTGTTGACAATTTTTTTCAAAATATTTTAAAGTCGGGAACTATTTTTTAAATTTAAAGAAATAAGCAAAATAAACCAAAATTTGTGAAAAATAGTAAAATCAGAAATAAAAATAAAATAAGGTCACCAATATTTGTCAAGAGGTCATTGAATCCTTCAATAATTTTTTCATAATATAAAAATCAAGAAAAGTATTTTTAAACAATTAAACCAAATCAAATAAAGTGAAAAATCATAAAAAATACCAAATCAAAAAATAAAATTGTGAAAAAATAAAAATCAGAAAGAGAAAAAATCAAAGGTATTTTTAATAATGTTTTCACAATTTTAGAAGTTGAAATGAATTTTTTTATGAATTTTTGAAGTTTAAAACAATTTAAACAAAAAATCTGAAAATAAAAATAAAACCAAAAAAAAATATGGACCATCTGATCATTGTCAAAACGTGTTAGTAGTCAGATCCAAGGGATCTGGCACGTTATGCATGATATGAACATTAGTGAATAAACCACTGAATCATTTATTTAAAACAGAATTTGGAAAAAATGTGTGGCATCATGTCATTGGTTGAAGAGAAGACATGTCATCGTCTTCAACCTCCAGCCACACGCAAATTGAAAGTTCTCAATCTTTAAAATTAGAAGCTCAGACTGGTGTCAATCACTTCATCTCTTCAAGACGATTCCAATGGTACCCTCATGAAAAATTTATATTAAACACAACTTAGTCAATTTGGAAAAAACCAGAATGAAACAATTTAAAATGGATTTGAAAGTTCATGAGCAAAACTCACTTCCAGTTAAAAACTAACAATTCTATGAGTATCAGAGTGATGAGAGCTACATTGTAGTAACAAGTTTGGAGAGAATTGATGGAGGAATATACCTGTTGAAGCTCAACTTCAGAGCTCTAAAACTTGACTTGGCTAGCACGATTTAGGGAACTTCAAGGCTTGGTTCTTCTTATGTTAGCTTCAGTGAAGTTTAAGGATGAACAATGAACAAAGAAATCAGATTGAAAAATGCTTAAAAACTAAATTCAAAGTTGCAGAATTGAGAGGTATGGAGGAAGTTCGATAGAGATTTTCTGGCTCTTTAAAGCTTGCTCAAATGAGCGAGGGATGATCCTTATTTATAGTTAAGCATGATGGAAACAAAAAGTGAGATAAATGATCAAGTATGAGGGGAATTCGTGTGCACCTGCATCATGAACAAAATGTTACTTGCAAGTTGTCAAAACTTAACCATTCCTTACGTTTTGATGTGATAAATCTTTCAGACAACTTAGTTAATCATGTTTAAACATATAACACATGACAAATTTGTGTTTCAAGGCCACACTAATCAAAATTAAATCTAACTTTTGAAGAAAACTTCAGTTTCATGGTACCAACTTTGCATCCATGGAACACACAATGTAGGAGGCTTTATGATCTCAATATTTTTGCAATGGAAAGATCTCACAACAAACTTCACAATGTGCCAATAAAGGTAGCATTTGGATGCTTGAGCAAAGAGTTATGTTCAATTGAAAATCTTGAAAAACAAACTGATTTTTGTACTTAGAAATATTTCTAAGTGTTGAGCTTCAAAATGACCTATAATATTCTTCAAAATTGCATGACCTTCCACTTTAAATTAGCTCTCGATCCTTGAAGATGAAATAAAGTAGACCTCTTGAATTGAATTGTGGAATTAATATCACTCAAAAATCATAAAAATTGAAGAGTTATAGTCTTTGGAAGATGATGAACAAATATGGGGAAATTCACAAAAGACCTATAATCTTTCCAATTCTTAAACACATTTCAAAGCATTTTCAAGTCTTGCATATTGAACCAAAGTTTTAGTATACATCCCAAATATTATTGTGGAAAAATAATGATCTCAAAGAGATGAAAATTGACCAAATTATGATCATTTGAAGTCAAACCCTAAGATTCAAAGGCTTTTCAAAGAGACTTGTAATCTTCTTCAAACTTAAATGGTCTTCCATGCTAAATTAGCCTTTGATCCTTGAAGGTAAATTGTTAAGGATTATTCAAAGAGAACCATGGATTTGGAATCAATTAAAAATCTCAAAAAATGAGAAATTATGGTCCTTGGAAGTCAACAAACCCTAGCTCAAAGAGTGTCAAAATGACTTGAAACCCTTTTCAACCTTTGATGATTTTATTGCACAATTGGATCTTGTCATGTGAATAGAAGTTGTTGTAGACGATGATAAGAACCCATAGCAAAAAGAACCAACTCAAAATATTGAAAATTGAGAGAGTTATGCACTTGTGATCACTAAATCAAGCACTTGCTCAATTAGGTCAAACTTGTTGAATCAAACTTGAATCTTTTGAACTTTCGTTGCAAAATAGATCATGATGGATCACATTAGACCTTGAAATTATGTTGTCTTGAAGCACACTCAAATGTGGAGCTTAAGTCTCAATGAAGCTTATTGAAGAAGGCACGGAAATAAACACAAGAACCTATGAATCTTCTTGATTAACACCACCACCATACTTGAGGAAAACTTGACCTAAATAAGGTGAAAGAGCTCTTTCAACCAAAAACTCTGATATCATAGACATAACCTTGAAGTTTGAACTCTTTCCATCTATTAAAGAACTATTTGAATGAGGATCAATCCCCAAATCCTGGGTTAGATAGTGAGATGGATGCAATTGTGTCATCACCTACAATATGAACATTTAAAGAAACATATATACATATTTTGATGTTAGTTAATCCACCTAAAAAGACATGTACAAGATACACAATTCAAGGTGCTTGGTGATCTCTCAAGAGTAAACTTAAAGATAGGATGATGTAGAAAGAGAGAACCAACCCTAATGTGTGATCTTGATGTATTGATAAAATAAAATAATGAGAGATCTTAGGAGTAAAATGGGGTATAACAGTATCCTCTTCATAAATCCCGCAGCTATTACCCAAACCTGGAAACTTATGAATCTACTGATATCCAATAGCCTGCTTGATTTATGAACACAAACCATTTTCAAACTTAATGCACTTTGAGAATTCAGCAGTTGCCTTACTATAGTGAGGGTAGAACTTTGCCAGCTCCACAAACTTAGTAGCATATTCACTCACCAATAAATCTCCCTGTTTTAATTTCAGAAATTCAATTTATTTCTTCCAGCGGGCATCTTCAGAAAAATACTTCCTCAGAAACTCTCTGCTGAACATAACCCAAGTAATCTCTTCACCTTCACCATCCAACCTCTGACGAGTGCTAATCCACCAGTTATCAGCTTCTCCTGCCAACATATATATACTGAATGATACCTTTTGTGCCTTAGAATAGTCCATAACCCGAAAGATCCTTTCGATATTCTTGAGCTAAGTCAGCGTCCTATCAGGATCATACCTACCCTTAAACGTAGGAAATGGTTCCTCTAGAATGTCTCCAAAACATGGGATCCATCATTCCCATCAACATTAGGCTGATGTTGGATAGCCTGAGCCGTAGTCTGCAAAGTAGCAGCAATAACATCATCGTTTCTTCCATCCATTTCTCTATTTCACACCATAACATCAAATAATGGTTAGAAGAAACACATCAACAATATTCAACTGTTACACTATACTACTGATTCAACAACCTGGCTGAACGGACCGACCTTCTCTGATACCAATTGTAACACCCTACTTTCCCCACATGAATAATTATTCTATAATCTATGGAAAATATCAAAGTACACAAGTAGGATATCACATCTTTCAAAAACTCATAAAGTTTCAAGTAACTTTATTACTTCATTTCTGATCGGTAAAATAAGAAGTGTACTATTTTTCCTCTTCTAGTAATAACAGAGAAATTCCCCAAATTTCGATCTCAAGGACCGCGTATAAGTATCAAGTTCAATTTGTGGTTCAATTAAACAAAACTTAAATTGGGGTTTTGTTTGGAAATTATCACTTAACGATAAGTAAAAATAAGCAGAATAATATTTTGGCTTTTTCATAATTATGAGGAACATGCTAGGGTAAAGTGTATAATTTTCCCTGTAACAACCTTGAATTATGATCTCTTCAATAAGTTCAAAATACTCAATTATCAAATCTTTAGTATATTTTCCCCTAAGTCCTTAGTGGAAAAACCTTTGAACATGCATCCTAAATCCTAAGCCCTTAGAGAATTTTGATGAAATCAAGCCTTTGTTTTATCAAGATTTAACCGGTAACTATAGGGTATCCCTAGTCCTAGGTGACATCTACTATGGTCTAATCATACAAAAACCTTAACAACCGCGGTCCAGCTAATTGTTAATCATAAATCAATCCTTGTTGTTCCTACAAAGATATCATTAAAAACAATGTACAATTAAATTGAATATGAAAAACAATTGTATTACTGAAATTGGAAATTCAAAGTCATTTCACGATCAAATCAAGGACACCCCCTAGCATTGGGGGATTTAGCTACTCATATTATTCAAAATAATTTCAATAACATAAAAGTTAGACATTAAAGATAAATGAAGAACTTTGACCTTCAATTATGCCGACTCATGAAAAAACTTCATCCTCCAATTATCTCATATGTTGCTCTCTTCAATCGTCAAAATTCTCCTCCAGAAAAAGTCCCCTAATTCATCGTGAAAACTCATCTAAATAGTGAAAATCCACTGGTCTCGGCTGAAAATGCCTAAAACGCCCCACTGGGTCACACATAGTGAAAAATCAGGAAAACAAGGAAAAACATCATCATTGGCCAACACTATCTGTGTCAGGTGACACGGTCGCCCGTGTTGGCCCTATGAGTTTTTTATTTTCTTTTCCAAGTCCCAGGACGTGCAACACGATCTGTGTCAGGTGACCCGATCGCCCGTGTTGCACCCCTGACATCCCATTCTGCTTCTACTCGTCACAGGCTCTCCTCTTGACACAGGTGGCCGTGTTAGGCCTTCTGTATCATGGTTTCTTTACTTCCTCTAAAACTCCGAGTTTTGCACTTTTTCGCACTGATTTATCCCAATTTATTCCTCTGATACTACGAACAATAAAACACACAACCAACACATAAAATGTGTAAAAGATAACTAAAATCAATGGTGTAAAACCACCGGTCAAACTCCCCCAAACTTAAATTTTTGCTTGACCTCAAGCGACAATCACAAGAGCTCATGAAATTCAAAGCATATCGGTACTCAAACATGATACTTCTGTTCACATTTATCAAGAGGTAGTTTGTTCGGTTTTCACATGACGTGAAGGGTTTTTGTAAGAATATTTCAAACCTGAGCTTCCCTTTCAGATACCTCTCTAACTATGCTTTGTACTTAAGATTTTCCAACTTTCCTCCTTTTTCATTCTGACAATCTGATTAAGGCAATGAGAATTATAATGATCATCACATGCACCAGACTAATCAAGAACTTTTTGTTTAGGTACCAAATAATCATCATTTGCTACTTTTAATTACCTATCAAATTTTCAAAACTTTGTAGTTTATATATTGTCCTTATTTCGACGACATTTTGGGATCAACCTATTTTGGGATGAATAATTGGGTGAGGGTTACCCAACTTAGCAGATCGTTTGCCTTTTACTGCCTTTTCATCATTTGATGCAAAAATTATTTATTTCTCAACCAATCATCCATGCATGTGAATCTGGATTATGCCAGACTGTCAAGATAAACTACTCAAGGAGTACTTCTCAAGATACAAGTACTATGGTACAAATCTACATGTTATAATCATATTACTATCACATTATTCTCAACTTCCTACTCTCAAACAATAATCCCTTTATCTTTATATACTATTCCCGATCTCTTTGAAATACAAATCTTGGCAAAACAAAAAATTCCGATCAAAATTTTGGAAGACTTTCAACGTGTGGTTTTACAAAGAAAATAGCATAAAATAAACAAATAAATCATAAAATAGAACCCCCCCAAACTTGAACTAAGCATTGGCCCCAATGTTTCAGAACAAGATTGAGAAGGGTGACTAACAGAGGGTAATGCAACACAAAACACTGCATCCTAACTTTCACCTGCAAGGCAGCCTTTTTATTACCTGAAGAAAAAGTAAAATAAACAACAACAAGAAAAAGCTAAGTCATTACAAGCATGGGTTGCCTCCTACAAAGCGCTTCGTTTAACGTCACACGGCTCGAGGGTTCATTCCCCTTTATTATGGGGGGTACTTCCTCTTCCACACCTTGTTACTTGTCCTTTCTGCAACCAAGAACTCATCTAGATCAAAAGTATGGACCACTTTCTACTTCAAGTCACTTCCAACTTCCATCTCATCGTCTTGATGTTACTTTTTCTTTCTCTTCTTGACTTCTTGAATGAACTTAGAAATTTTTATAGATGCATGAGATAATTCCACCTGAGAGCTTATGCATGAGACTTTTTCTGGGAGTGGTTTTGAAATTTTGCTTTCTCATTCTAGTTTGATCATTCCAACTAAAACTTGATTATTTCCACATGTACCTTTCTTCTTGATCTCCAACGCTTCAAAGTTATCACCTCATCAAATGTTTTTAACGTCAGAATACCTTTCTTGATATCAAAATTGCATCGACTAGTAAGCAAAAATGGTCGACCAAGAACGATAGGAGTCTCTTCATCTTCAGGAATATCCATGATCTGAAAATCAACTGGAAATACAAAATTTTCAATTTCAACTAGTACATATTCTACTACCCCATATGCCTCCTTGATGGTGTGGTCAACAAATTTTACCTTTGTCTATATCTCACTCACCTTTCCAATACTTAAGAGATGAGATATCAACATCGTATCCGAGTAGAAAACATACTTATTACCCACGATTATGAGAAAGGAGAGTTTGCGTCATCTCAAAGTGGAGGATATGGATTGGATTTTAAAATCAACAAAGCCTCGCTCAACACCCAAGTGGAAAATATCTCACTTCACTACTTATCATAGAAGTATAGTAGTTCGCATCACTACAAGGGTCGACAATAGTCTAATCTTTTGAGAAAAGTTTTTATGTGACAAGCCAAAGTGGCAAAAATGGTTTGAATGAGATTGATTGACTTTTAGTCTTCTCACAAAAATGTCAAAGTATTATTAAGTTGGTTAATGTTTGATTAAGAAAATATTTTTGAAAATGCATGGACCTAAGTCCAAGTTTATTATGAAAGTGGTTAGAGTTTAGACAACAAGAATAGTTTTCAAAAGGAGGGAGAAGATTTTTTAAATTAAAGAAGATGAGAGGAGATGAAGGAACTATCCTAAAGAATAAGGTAAAAGTTAGGGTAAAGAGCCGTCTAACCAACAAGAAGCCAACACTTGACACAATGAGTCAATGTAGAATTCCAATCCTTTGGATTGAAACCAAACAAGCAAAGATAATAAACCTCTTAAGAATATCAAGCTTTAATTGAATTAAGTCTTCACAAAAATTGGGTAGAGTAACGGCTGTATACAGATGAATTCCCAATTGCAGACAAAGCATATAATCAGAATAACCTGCACACAATGAAAACAAACAACCCAATGTCTTGGGGTAAACCCCAAGAACTCCATACAAAATAACAGTTGAGGTCACAAGGTCCTAAGTATAGGTCAAGGCTTATAATCCTAAGTCCAAGAAGTCTACAATCTCCATAATGCCAAGGGTAGTAACCATGTGGTCCAAGTAACATTAAAGCTTTTATTGTTCAAGTTGGTTATTAAGTATCTTAAAAAATAAAATGAAAAGCTCAAGTAAGCAAAACAAAATGACATAAAAGTAAATGCTCAAGTGAGCAAATATGAAAATAGCATGAAATGTAAATGCTAAAATAAATGGTGTTTAGAAGTAAAGACGTAAAGTAAACGCATAAAAAATAAAAGTCAATTGTTAATAAGTTAGAAACTGGAGGTTAGTTGAATGACCATCTTGAAACTTGCATTTGAAACTCATTAGAAGATTGATAAAATCAAAGCCTCTCAACAACAAGTTTCTTTTGATTTTTGTCAAGTATATCATTCATTTAAAATTCTCGAAGCGACAATAAATGATCAACGGTGTTTAAGTGATTCAGTTTGACCTAAGCTTATGAAGATTCATTAGAGGATTGCTAAGACCAAAGCCTCCTAAGAATGAATCTCAAGGTTATTGGATTAAGGGTTTCAAATTAACATACTTGGGCTTGCAAACATGAGTTTGAGCCACGAATGATCATTTCTAGAATCGGGACAAAATTTAGCACTATGTTAAGCAATTGTAAATGGACTTTTGTAGAAGTCGCACCTATTTTGAGGCCGGTCAACAATAATATATGTACCATATGTTTGGAGAAATACTACGTAAATTATTCTCTAATAACATGTAACACAAATGAGAAGAGGATGAGATGAAGAGGGAAGGGATGAACAAGAATTAAATTCCACATTTGAACCAAAGAATTTAATTAACCTATTATTAAAATCATGGCAAAATACCCTTTTTAGTCCTTTAAGTTTACCCCAAGGTCCATTTTGGTCCTTTATCTAAAAAAAGTGTCAAACTGGTCCTATAATTCTTTCAAAAGGACCACGTTTGTCCTTTCCATCCACTCCGTTAGTCATGTTTAATGGCAGCGCTTATGTGGCATTACACGTGTGTTTAGAAAAATTGCATGTGGAAATTCCACTTACAAGTCAGTTTGACACTCATCAGTTTCATTTTGAAACAAAGATCAAAACATTTTTCTATTTTTGTTGGCAATTCCATAACTGAGAAGACTGAGAAGGTGAAGCGCGAGCGAGCAGAACGTGAGTGAAGCCAAATTCCTCATTCAAAACATTGCATTATTCTGCTTCTTTATAAACTGATCCTTCTCATCCACCACATCATCAAAGAACCATTTAAAGTATCCACACCCAGATTCAGATGAACCCTGTAATGGTGACATCCAGATTCATCTCATCTATTGCATGAACTATTAGAACAAGAATATATGAAAACCCATTTTAATCTCATGCTTACCTTGTAATGACGACAACCCCAGAATTGCTTCCCAAAGTTTGTGACAGTGGTAGCCCTTCGAAGAACCGCAGATTCTCCACAACCACATATAGGTCTCCATCACAACTTTCCATCTAAGCTTCCATCTCTATTGCAATCGTACGAAGACCGGATCTCTGATGATGCTTCCTTCATCATATTGAGGGAATTTCAAATTCAAAATGGGAAAATTGAGATGCAATGTGTGAACCCTAGAATTTGAGGATTTCTGGAAGCAGCTTGAAGATGGTGTACATAACATTCCATGTCACCTGCCACGCATGCAAACCAAACGTCCGTTTGTGCCTTTTGGACGGAAAGGACTCCTATGGTCCTTTTGAAAGAATTATAGGACCAGTTTGACACTTTTTTTAGATAAAGGACCAAAATGGACCTTGGGGTAAACTTAAAGGACCAAAAAGGGTATTTTGCCTAAAATCATTCATCCTTTTTTTGTGGAGTTGAACTCAACACCATAGATCCAATGGTGTTAATAAAACTCAAGATTAAAATTTCACATAGTCCAAGATCAACCAGAGTATATATAAAAATAAAATTTCATTAATTAATCATATTGGAATGAGAAAATTGATTTTTAAATTATTTAAAAATGAAAATAAAAGGCAAAATGATAAACTATATTCAAAATATCAAAGAAAAATTAAAATAGGCCATATAAAAGTCAGAAATAACCTCAAATATTTGCACAATTTTTTTGGTAATTTTGGAAAACAGAAAAGTATTTTTAAATTAATTAAAATTACTCAAATGAATGAAAAATGATTCAAAATAGCAAAAATAGAAATTAAATTCTAAAAAAAAATACACTAAGTCAGAAATGAGATGAATGAATTTTATGAATTTTTTCAGAATTTTTGGGCGAAAAATGAATTTATAATGAATTTTTGAAGTAAAAATGGATTAATAGAAAAGAAATTAAAACAAAAATTGTAGCCATTAGAAGTGGTCAACACCAGTGTAGTAAACACATCAGGAGGTCCAGATCTGTAGGCCTGTGTGTGATATGGTGGGGAGATAACTGACTCTTTTGGAATGCTGGTTTGCGTTTTGTGTTTGTTTTTGCAAAATGTCGCGGTAAGCAAGAGTCGCCACCGTCTTTTATTTTATCCAACAAGGAAAGGAAAAAAGCACAGAAAAATTCCTTTTTCGAGATGTTTCTCGGGTCCGGGGGGTAGATTATAGAAAGGGAAGGTGTTAGCACCCTTTCTATCCGTGGTTATCCACAGGCTCTTAGGTACTTTCTCAAAGTGTTTTCAAAATTTGCTTTTCTTTGTGTTTGTGGGTTTGAAAGAAGTTTTTGAAAAGGAGTGTAAGTGCGAAAAGTTTTGTTTTGTTTTGAGAGAGCAAGTACTTAAGAACCATCTACCTACTCGAAAAAGGAATCAATTTGTGCTAATGTCCTTTAGACAATGCTATCCCACTATTGATGAGTAGGTAGCATCGTCGTTGGAGTTTTAAGGGTCAATTCGATTAAGGGACGTGCGGTCACTAAAGCAATGTTAGAACGCCTTAGCGATAACCCTAATGTCATAGATCATTTTTCCGAGGCAACCGTTTCGAGGCAACTATGATCTTTGGACAAGAGGGCGACCTCTAAAACTTCCTATACTCAATGACCACGTTCGAAGGCAACCAAGTGAGGTGTACCCTAAGAGTGCGCATGTGCGAGTGTGTTGTTTTTCAGTTAATTTTATCTTTGTACATGTCAATGGTTATCTATGTTGATTTTAGGTTAAAGATTTGATCTTGTCATGCATTCCCTATTATCAAACATCTAATAGTTAATAATTTGCGGAAATTAAATTGCGGATTTTAAATCTAAACTATTACAAGGCGTTAGGTATTTACATCGCCAAAAACAACCCTTTAATTTAAATTGCGGAAAATAAAAGAAAGCGATAAAATAATTCAAAGTCCTATTTAAAGCTATTACATTCCGTAAGCAATTACAATATTGAATAAAAATGGTACGCGTGCGAGAAATTAAAACGACGCATTTTTTAGGGTTTTGACCCTTTTTATATTAAAGAAAAGATTTTTGGTTTATTTTTGAGTTAAAAGGAATTAAATCTAAATTAAAAACTAAATTAATTAATTAATGAAAATATTTTTGGATTTTGAGTATTTAATAAAATAAATGGATTAAAAGTTAGTAAAGACCTAATTTTTCTACATTAATTTTAATTATTTGCAAAAAATGTTAACAATTATACCTAATTAAAACTAAGTTAATTAATTAATATTTGTTTACAAAAATAAAAGTGATGAATTTAATTTTAATAAATAAAATATATTTTTTTGTTTTTGATTTTATTAAGGAAAATAATCTAATTGGTTAATTAAACCATAAAAATAATAATACAAAACAAAAGAAATATAAAAGAGAAAAGAAATAACCAATGGGGGGTGTTGGGCCCAATCTGGAGGTGAAATTGGTAATTTGTTGGCCCATAACAAGCCAGCCTGGTTGACCTTCCTGCTTCTCCACGCGTATGTTGACTTGGGTTTATGATGGACATCACCCTTTGGCCATCAGATTTGGCCTGAAGGCCATCTGGCATGTTGAGATCTGAAGGCATATGGTGGACCACAGTTCATGAGGCACGCTGGAAGATCTGGAAGAAAAATACAAGAAATATGTTGGGGACCTGGGATTCGAACCCAGGTCCCATTAGCCAATGCCTACACGCCTTCTAAAATCTATCCTAGGCCATAGAAATTAATTCCAAGGTCATGGTTCTATTCGTCTGGGTCTCGTGAACACATTTATATCCATCAATTGCCTTGATTTCACCTGTAGCAAAAATACCCAAAAAACAAATTCCCAAACCCTAAGTTTAGTTACAGGGTTACAAGCTACCAAAACGAAATCAAATATTGCAGAAAGTTTCGAAATCACACAAGGATCATGAATATGTCCATGGTTTGTCAAAAAGATGCAAGAATGAGAGGTTTCGATTTCATGTACAGGGCGGTGTTCAAGGAGGCTTACAACGCGTTTTAGGAGGTGATTGGCTTTGCTTTTGATTGCTACTGCTTCAGTGGATGTCAAGCAAGAAGTCTACGTTGAGTTTTTGTCTTGAATTTGCCTCTAACCAAGATTTCAGTTTCCAACTTTTTCAAGCTTTTTGAAGTTTTGGCTTTCCAGATTGTGCAGCCTCTAGGTCTCAAATCGTGTGCCTTTGGTTTGTATATGTATAAGGCAATGTATTAGGTCAAGTTTTGTGGATCCAATCCTTATGCATTGATGATTTTGGATTTGATATGATCTTCCATTACAAAGCTTCCAAAAATGTCCCAAATCCAATATTTTGTGCATGATATGGCTTGGTACGAGTTTGATCTTGTCCATGATGATAATTGAAAGCTGTATCAATCAAAAAGATCCTATTTCATCAATATTTGGATTTTATTTGGATTTAAATTGATTTAAAATGAATTAAATTAATAAAAATCAAATAAAATAGAAAAATCAATGAATGGACACAATACTGAATATAGGACACGTGTGTGGTGTGACAAGATCAAATCAAGTGGAAAAAAGTGGGCCCATTTGGCAAAATTTGAAGTTTTGGGGATAGTTGACTTTTGGCAATTTTGGGAAAATGCCCAACTTCAACAATGCATAACTTCTTCAATTTTGAACTTTTGGAAGTTTTCTTGGACTTTTTAGAAACCTTGGGTTGTCCTATAACCAACCCTTTTAGTCTCATCTCATTTTGATATTCCATGCTCAAGTTATAAGCTTTGGCAAAAAAGGTGTTTTTGTTGACTTTCAAAAATGACCTATAATGTCCAAATTTGTAACTTTTTGTGAGTGCATTTCTTGATCTTGGGGTGTGAATATATATTGTAGTAAGTTTCATCCTCTTAAAAATGAGATTTGGATGGGTCATTTCTCATAAAGTATGAGAAAGTTATGCTTGGCAAAGTTGAGTTGACTTTTCTTGCAAAACCCTAATTTAGCAACTTTTGAATCTTGATGAATCTTGAGCAATCCTTGATGAATCATGATCAAACCTTGATCAAATGATGAATTATCCTTAAAAATTATAATATTGACAAAAAATCTTGAGTTTTGACTGTTCATAGGTCACAGTTGACTTTTGCCCTAGCACAATCGATTTTTGGACCTCTTGAGCAATTGACTGACCAAACTTCCTCTGCAAGGCTTGAAATTTGACATGGATGAACTTGAGAACATATTATAACATAGGGGAGAACTTGAGGCCATTTGGATGTAAGGACCTTGATGCAACACAAAAGCCTAATTTTGAATTGACTGCCTTAGGAGATGACTTGACTGTCCAACTCTTGGGCAATTTTGAGCAACTTGGAGATTATTCTTGCAATGTCTTGAGAAATATGGGAGGGCAAATTTTGGGGTACAACAGTTGCCCCTGTTCAATTTTCTTAAACCTGAGGATGTAGATTGGCTTTCAGGCCTTTCGTGATCCGAAGGTGGAAGATGATTGAACACTAAAGTGCCCAGAAATTTTCACTTGCATGAAGTGGTATCAGTATTGTGATGTCGGGAATGGGCTTACAGATTCCAGTTGGAGATTGTTGGTAGGTGGTCTGAACTTCAACTGGAATATGAATCAGGGAGATCTTATCGGCGATCTGACTGAACCAGAGGAGGTTTTGTCTTCTTTGACTGGATTGTCTTCTTTGACTGGATTGTCTCCTTTGACTGGATTGTCTCCTATGACTGGATTGTCTCCTTTGACTGGATTGTATCCTTTGACTGGATTGTCTTCTTTGATTGGATTGCCATCAGAAAAATCTTTAGGAATCAATTTAACTGGTTTTGTCTCCTTTGATTGGGTTGGCATCAGAAAAATCTTTAGGAATCGATTTAACTAGTCTTGTCTCCTTTGACTGGACTGCCATCAGAAAAATCTTTAGGAATCGATTTAACTGGTTTTGTCTCTATTGACCGGCTTGGCCTCAGAAAAATATTTAGGAATCGATTTAATTGGTTTTGTCTCCTTTGACTGGGTTGGCATCAGAAAAATCTTTAGGAATCGATTTAACTGGTCTTGTCTCCTTTTACTGGACTGCCATCAGAAAAATCTTTAGGAATCGATTTAACTGGTTTTGTCTCCTTTGACTGGACTGCCATCAGAAAAATCTTTAGGAATCTATTTAACTGCTTTTGTCTCTGTTGACATGGTTTGCCATCAGAAAAATCTTTAGGAATCGATTTAACTGATTTAGGCAAGGCCTTTGACATAGCTGAGAATTTAACTGCATCTTTCCTGAAAGGTAAAGGTCAGTCATATGCAATGCATGATGGGGATCAAGCAATGATGTTCTCAACATAAATGAGATTATGTGGTATGATGCGTATATGCATGTATTATGATGTATGGAAATGTGATGTTTTAACTGGGGAAAATAAATCTCGGATAGCTGTTGGAGAATAAGAGTTGAATTCTTCGCTTCCGCTAGGGATGGTGAACAAAGATGATTGTGAGAATAAACCTGCAGGAGAAGAGAACTCTGTTGGGGAATAAACTGATGAAGAGATTAATCTGAGGGGAATTACTCTATGGGAGAGAGATGCTCTGCTGAGGACTTTAACGATAAACTTCGCTTGGGGATTCCGCTGATAAACCCCGCTGGGGATTTCAACGATAAACTCCGCAAGGGATGGATTACCGTTGCTGGTGATATTGAATCTGCTGAGGATTGAATTCCTGTTTGTGAAAGGAAATAACTTTGCTGGGGATGATCTTTCGGTTGCAACTTGCTGGGGATAAACCTGTTAGACTCTTATGGGGATAAACCTCTGAGTTCTACTGGGAATGATCTTTTGAACTCGGTTGGGGAGATTTATTGTACTCCGCTGGGGATAAACTTCCAGAGTCTACTGGGGAAGATGATTCAACTCTGTTGGGGAAGCTTTTTCAGGCCGTGCTGGGAAAATATTGATTCCACTGGGGGTATTTTGTATTCTGCCAGGGAACATTCTTATACTCCATTGAGGAATATTAAGACTGTCGGGGATACTCTTATACTCGCTGGAGAATATTCTTATACTCCGCTGGGGAATATTAAGACCTTCTTGGGATACCAAGCCTTTTTAGGGCTGATGTAGACCAACACTGCTTGGGGGGAGTATTGCTGATTCGTTCACGGTTGCAAGTCTCAGCGGGAGAGCTATCATTACTACCTTACTTTGCGGGGAGTGAAGGTACCTGAGCCATATTCTTCCTGAAGGCCATCTGGCATGTTGAGATCTGAAGGCATATGGTGGACCACAGTTCATGAGGCACGCTGGAAGATCTGGAAGAAAAATACAAGAAATATGTTGGGGACCTGGGATTCGAACCCAGGTCCCATTAGCCAATGCCTACACGCCTTTACCACTGGACCAAGGCCTTTTAATTGTTAATGGAATACGCATAAAATATAATATTTGAAAATACATAAATGCCAGAAAATATAAAAACAAAAACGCGCTAAATATGAATGGTCCAATTGGAACAAGCCACGTCTTCATCTTCCTCATGAGAACCTGGTTATTTACCTGCGGATTTTCATTCGCAGCTAAATTCGTAGATGCCTTCTAAAATATATCCTAGGCCATAGAAATTAATTCCAAGGTCATGGTTCGATTCGTCTGGGTCTCGTGAACACATTTATATCCATCAATTGCCTTGATTTCACCTGTAGCAAAAATACCCAAAAAACAAATTCCCAAACCCTAGGTTCGGTTACAGGGTTACAAGCTACCAAAACGAAATCAAATATTGCAAAAAGTTTCGAAATCACACAAGGATCAAGAATATGTCCATGGTTTGTCAAAAAGATGCAAGAATGAGAGGTTTCGATTTCATGTACAGGGCGGTGTTCAAGGAGACTTACAACGTGTTTTAGGAGGCGATTGGCTTTGCTTTTGATTGCTACTGCTTCAGTGGATGTCAAGCAAGAAGTCTATGTTGAGTTTTTGTCTTGAATTGGCCTCTAACCAAGATTTCTGTTTCCAACTTTTTCAAGCTTTTTCAAGTTTTGGTTTTCCAGATTGTGCAGCCTCTAGGTCTCAAATCGTGTGCCTTTGGTTTGTATATGTATAAGGCAATGTATTAGGTCAAGTTTTGTGGATCCAATCCTTATGCATTGATGATTTTGGATTTGATATGATCTTCCATTACAAAGCTTCCAAAAATGTCCCAAATCCAATATTTTGTGCATGATATGGCTTGGTACGAGTTTGATCTTGTCCATGATGATAATTGAAAGCTGTATCAATCAAAAAGATCCTATTTCATCAATATTTGGATTTTATTTGGATTTAAATTGATTTAAAATGAATTAAATTAATAAAAATCAAATAAAATAGAAAAATCAATGAATGGACACAAGACTGAAGATAGGACACGTGTGTGGTGTGACAAGATCAAATCAAGTGGAAAAAAGTGGGCCCATTTGGCAAAATTTGAAGTTTTGGGGATAGTTGACTTTTGGCAATTTTGGAAAAATGCCCAACTTCAACAATGCATAACTTCTTCAATTTTGAACATTTGGAAGTTTTCTCTTACTTTTTAGAAACCTTGAGATGTCCTCTAACCAACCCTTTTGGTCTCATCTCATTTTGATATTCCATGCTCAAGTTATAAGCTTTGGCAAAAAGGTGTTTTTGTTGACTTTCAAAAATGACCTATAATGTCCAAATTTGTAACTTTTTGTGAGTGCATTTCTTGATCTTGGGGTGTGAATATAGATTGTATGAAGTTGCATCATCTTAAAAATGAGATTTGGATGGGTCATTTCTCATAAAGTATGAGAAAGTTATGCTTGGTCAAAGTTGAGTTGACTTTTCTTGCAAAACCCTAATTTAGCAACTTTTGAATCTTGATGAATCTTGAGCAATCCTTGATGAATCATGATCAAACCTTGATCAAATGATGAATTATCCTTAAAAATTAGAATATTGACAAAAAATCTTGAGTTTTGACTGTTCATAGGTCACAATTGACTTTTGCCCTAGCACAATCGATTTTTGGACCTCTTGAGCAATTGACTGACCAAACTTCCTCTGCAAGGCTTGAAATTTGACATGGATGAACTTGAGAACATATTATGACATAGGGGAGCACTTGAGGCCATTTGGATGTAAGGACCTTGATGCAACACAAAAGCCTAATTTTGAATTGACTGCCTTAGGAGATGACTTGACTGTCCAACTCTTGGGCAATTTTGAGCAACTTGGAGATTATTCTTGCAATGTCTTGAGAAATATGGGAGGGAAAATTTTGGGGTACAACAGTTGCCCCTGTTCAATTTTCTTAAACCTGAGGATGTAGATTGGCTTTCAGGCCTTTCGTGATCCGAAGGTGGAAGATGATTGAACACTAAAGTGCCCAGAAATTTTCACTTGCATGAAGTGGTATCAATATTGTGATGTCGGGAATGGGCTTACAGATTCCATTTGGAGATTGTTGGTAGGTGGTCTGAACTTCAACTGGAATATGAATCAGGGAGATCTTATCGGCGATCTGACTGAACCAGAGGAGGTTTTGTCTTCTTTGACTGGATTGTCTTCTTTGACTGGATTGTCTCCTTTGACTGGATTGTCTCCTTTGACTGGATTGTATCCTTTGACTGGATTGTCTTCTTTGATTGGATTGCCATCAGAAAAATCTTTAGGAATCAATTTAACTGGTTTTGTCTCCTTTGATTGGGTTGGCATCAGAAAAATCTTTAGGAATCGATTTAACTAGTCTTATCTCCTTTGACTGGACTGCCATCAGAAAAATCTTTAGGAATCGATTTAACTGGTTTTGTCTCTATTGACCGGCTTGGCCTCAGAAAAATATTTAGGAATCGATTTAATTGGTTTTGTCTCCTTTGACTGGGTTGGCATCAGAAAAATCTTTAGGAATCGATTTAACTGGTCTTGTCTCCTTTTACTGGACTGCCATCAGAAAAATCTTTAGGAATCGATTTAACTGGTTTTGTCTCCTTTGACTGGACTGCCATCAGAAAAATCTTTAGGAATCTATTTAACTGATTTTGTCTCTGTTGACATGGTTTGCCATCAGAAAAATCTTTAGGAATCGATTTAACTGATTTAGGCAAGGCCTTTGACATAGCTGAGAATTTAAGTGCATCTTTCCTGAAAGGTAAAGGTCAGTCATATGCAATGCATGATGGGGATCAAGCAATGATGTTCTCAACATAAATGAGATTGTGTGGTATGATGCGTATATGCATGTATTATGATGTATGGAAATGTGATGTTTTAACTGGGGAAAATAAATCTCGGATAGCTGTTGGAGAATAAGAGTTGAATTCTTCGCTTCCGCTAGGGATGGTGAACAAAGATGATTGTGAGAATAAACTTGCAGGAGAAGAGAACTCCGTTGGGGAATAAACTGATGAAGAGATTAATCTGAGGGGAATTACTCTATGGGAGAGAGATGCTCTGCTGAGGATTTTAACGATAAACTTCGCTTGGGGATTCCGCTGATAAACCCCGCTGGGGATTTCAACGATAAACTCCGCAAGGGATGGATTACCGTTGCTGGTGATATTGAATCTGCTGAGGATTGAATTCCTGTTTGTGAAAGGAAAGAACTTTGCTGGGGATGATCTTTCGGTTGCAACTTGCTGGGGATAAACCTGTTAGACTCTTATGGGGATAAACCTCTGAGTTCTACTGGGAATGATCTTTTGAACTCGGTTGGGGAGATTTATTGTACTCCGTTGGGGATAAACTTCCAGAGTCTACTGGGGAAGATGATTCAACTCTGTTGGGGAAGCTTTTTCAGGCCGTGCTGGGAAAATATTGATTCCACTGGGGGTATTTTGTATTCTGCCGGGGAACATTCTTATACTCCGTTGAGGAATATTAAGACTGTCGGGGATACTCTTATACTCGCTGGAGAATATTCTTATACTCCGCTGGGGAATATTAAGACCTTCTTGGGATACCAAGCCTTTTTAGGGCTGATGTAGACCAACACTGCTTGGGGGGAGTATTGCTGATTCGTTCACGGTTGCAAGTCTCAGCGGGAGAGCTATCATTACTACCTTACTTTGCGGGGAGTGAAGGTACCTGAGCCATATTCTTCCTGAAGGCCATCTGGCATGTTGAGATCTGAAGGCATATGGTGGACCACAGTTCATGAGGCACGCTGGAAGATCTGGAAGAAAAATACAAGAAATATGTTGGGGACCTGGGATTCGAACCCAGGTCCCATTAGCCAATGCCTACACGCCTTTACCACTGGACCAAGGCCTTTTAATTGTTAATGGAATACGCATAAAATATAATATTTGAAAATACATAAATGCCAGAAAATATAAAAACAAAAACGCGCTAAATATGAATGGTCCAATTGGAACAAGCCACATCTTCATCTTCCTCATGAGAACCTGGTTATTTACCTGCGGATTTTCATTCGCAGCTAAATTCGTAGATGCCTTCTAAAATCTATCCTAGGCCATAGAAATTAATTCCAAGGTCATGGTTCGATTCGTCTGGGTCTCGTGAACACATTTATATCCATCAATTGCCTTGATTTCACCTGTAGCAAAAATACCCAAAAAACAAATTCCCAAACCCTAGGTTCGGTTACAGGGTTACAAGCTACCAAAACGAAATCAAATATTGCAAAAAGTTTCGAAATCACACAAGGATCAAGAATATGTCCATGGTTTGTCAAAAAGATGCAAGAATGAGAGGTTTCGATTTCATGTACAGGGCGGTGTTCAAGGAGACTTACAACGTGTTTTAGGAGGCGATTGGCTTTGCTTTTGATTGCTACTGCTTCAGTGGATGTCAAGCAAGAAGTCTATGTTGAGTTTTTGTCTTGAATTGGCCTCTAACCAAGATTTCTGTTTCCAACTTTTTCAAGCTTTTTCAAGTTTTGGTTTTCCAGATTGTGCAGCCTCTAGGTCTCAAATCGTGTGCCTTTGGTTTGTATATGTATAAGGCAATGTATTAGGTCAAGTTTTGTGGATCCAATCCTTATGCATTGATGATTTTGGATTTGATATGATCTTCCATTACAAAGCTTCCAAAAATGTCCCAAACCCAATATTTTGTGCATGATATGGCTTGGTACGAGTTTGATCTTGTCCATGATGATAATTGAAAGCTGTATCAATCAAAAAGATCCTATTTCATCAATATTTGGATTTTATTTGGATTTAAATTGATTTAAAATGAATTAAATTAATAAAAATCAAATAAAATAGAAAAATCAATGAATGGACACAAGACTGAAGATAGGACACGTGTGTGGTGTGACAAGATCAAATCAAGTGGAAAAAAGTGGGCCCATTTGGCAAAATTTGAAGTTTTGGGGATAGTTGACTTTTGGCAATTTTGGAAAAATGCCCAACTTCAACAATGCATAACTTCTTCAATTTTGAACATTTGGAAGTTTTCTTGTACTTTTTAGAAACCTTGAGATGTCCTCTAACCAACCATTTTGGTCTAATCTCATTTTGATATTCCATGCTCAAGTTATAAGCTTTGGCAAAAAGGTGTTTTTGTTGACTTTCAAAAATGACCTATAATGTCCAAATTTGTAACTTTTTGTGAGTGCATTTCTTGATCTTGGGGTGTGAATATAGATTGTATGAAGTTGCATCATCTTCAAAATGAGATTTGTATGGGTCATTTCTCATAAAGTATGAGAAAGTTATGCTTGGTCAAAGTTGAGTTGACTTTTCCTACAAAACCCTAATTTAGCAACTTTTGAATCTTGATGAATCTTGAGCAATCCTTGATGAATCATGATCAACCCTTGATAAAATGATGAATTATCCTTAAAAATGAGAATATTGACAAAAAATCTTGAGGTTTGACTGTTCATAGGTCACAGTTGACTTTTGCCCTAGCACAATCGACTTTTGGACCTCTTGAGCAATTGACTGACCAAACTTCCTCTACAAGGCTTGAAATTTGACATGGATGAACTTGAGAACATATTAGGACATAGGGGAGAACTTGAGGCCATTTGGATGTAAGGACCTTGATGCAACACAAAACCCTAATTTTGAATTGACTGCCATAGGAGATGATTTGACTGTCCAACTCTTGGGCAATTTTGAGCAACTTGGAGATTATTCTTGCAATGTCTTGAGAAATATGGGAGGGAAAATTTTGGGGTACAACAAAGTGCAAACTCATAACGCGTATGGATACTTCGAGGTGTAAATAAATGATGCCAAAATCTTCCTTAGACCTCGGTGAGTGTGTTGCAACCTTCACTTTTCTTTGAGGATGGCTGAAACGTTCTACTCAAGTCAAGTTGCAAGGCTAGATATTGAAAATGGTGGATGATGATGGAGTGATTACATAAGTGAAACATGTGTTTGGATCACTTATATATGGTGTATAGATGATGTTTGAATGATGAAAAGGGAAAATGCACGAGTAGATTGAGAGTTGGCTTCTTAAGGCTCAAGATATGCACTAATGGAGTTTTTTAGGTGATTATGAGTTTGAGAGTGTTTGAGGGCTTGTGAAATCCTCTTGGCTTGCAAATTTCCTCTTTATTTATATGCAAGAGGTTTGGGATTGTTAGATAAGGAATAAGTTCAAATGGAGTTCTCAAATAAAAGTTGGTTTAGTTGGATTACAAGTGAAGGTACATGAGAGTTATGGTTCCAATGTGAGCATGGCCTGATTTTAGGGGTGCTTTGTAGGTTTTATATGGTTGCTTCTTAGTGTTGAGATGTTTTGAAGTCAAAAGCAACAATGTATGGGCTCAAGGAGTGGACTTTTGTGATTAAAGCAACTTTATCAAAATGGCAATGTTAACTTTATGCCAAAAATGGAATGTTGCATTGGACAAAGCTTCTAATCCTTGTGTAATGGCTCAAGATTTCGTGTAATCTTCTGATTATTAATAGATTTAGGAGCTTAGAGGCCTTCAAAGTGAGATTGTGCAGCATGGTTATGATATTTAGTTATGAGTTCATCACAAAAATGACCTATAATTCAAGAATGAAATGCCAACTTCATGTCTTCGAATCTCCTAGCTCAAGCATGATCTTTTTATGCTCTTGGACATTTTGGAAAGCTTAGAACATGAGCTTCAACTTTCTTGTTGACCACTTTGGCTAAATCAAATGGGAACTTGGTGAAAATTTGCTAAGAAGTTGATATGAAAAACTGATCAAAATTTGTCGAAATTTTTTTTAAGTGTTGAATGAAAAATATCACAACTTCATGGGCCTATATCTCTTAATCCAAGAAATTTTTGAGGATCAAACCTCGTTGGCAAAGCTGTAGAATTCATTAATCCCTACAACCTCGTTGGCAAACCTCGTTGTCCTATTCTAATCTATTTTTCAAACAAAATGAAAGATAGGTTTTACATAATGTCCAAACCCATCTTTTAACCTAATTTTCTCACCTATAAGTAACCTTCATATTTAGATAAAGAGATGAGGAAAAAAGCTGTGCAAGAAACAAGGGTTGCGAGATTGAAATTTGCAAGAAAGAGGGTGAAGTCGAAATCCATCCTTTAGCCATCTTCAAGGCCAACCATCCATTCAAATCAACTCCTGAGGTACCATAGAGTAAGTTGGGATCATTCTTGGTGATCAAAAGTGCCTGAAACCTACATTCCATGCATCACCGGTTTCATGTTTTTGTTTAAATTCGTACTTTAATTTTCATGATGCTTTAATTGATACTAACCGTTCTAATGTGTTCCTGAGACAAAATAACACAGGTATGATCCCTTGCTTGAATCCCATAATGTCAGGATAGCCAAGCATCATTGTTGAACCGATTTTCCTTATCTTGTTCGTATCTCATTATGCAGGACGATTTAGCCAAAACTAATGCCACCATTGGATTCACAAGGGTCGATTTAGGGGGATATGGTCTTTTTTTATCTCTAACTCATGCTATTTTTGCAGGTACAAAAATCATCTCACCGGAGAAGACGACCGGAGTTAGGGCTCTAGAGGCTCTCCAATCCACCTATTTTTATATTATATTTAATGGTTTCTATTTTGTAACCGGATGAGAGCGTAGCACCGCTGGTCTAAGCGAAGGTTTATGAAGCCAAGGGTGTGGGTTGGATCCATGCGTATGCAACATATTTTTTTTGTTATTTTACAACTAACACGCATGTTTCCAATATATTATGCAGCACCTGTTTCCAAACACAAGCGAGCGCTTGGCCTAGTGGCAAACGATGTAGTGAGAAGGCTAGGAGGGCGTTTGTTCAACACTCACTCCAGGCATTTTTACTCTTTTTTTTGTTTAACCTAATTTCTTTGATTTTTCTAACCCTAAACCTTTTTTTAATTAATCATCAAACTAACCTTTTTTTAATAAATTTGGATTATGCTTTTTTTATAACTAATATTTAATTTTCCTAATTAATTAATTAATTAACCTTTTTCTTAAACATTAAAATCAATTAGAATTTAGGTTTATTTAATTATTATCACTTAGATTATTTTTCTACAAAAATGACAAAAACATTTTTCTATTTTCTTATTTTCTTTTTCTCATTTATTTACATTCATATATCAAGTGTATAGGATGCACTCTTCATTGTAATAGCGTAGATTTATTTTCCGCATTTTTTCCTATTATGTAACTGCTCACATGATGTAATAGCTTAGGTTTAATTTTCCGCACTTTACATTTCGTACTTTATTTTTCCTGTACATATTTAACTACTAGTAACTAGGGTTTGTATGGTAAAACTAAGAACAATTTAGAAAACCCTAATTTCAAGATAAAATAACTGAATCAAAATACTCTTCACACTGGCACCTCTAGGTTATCCTCTCTTGTTTCCTTACAAAATATTGTTCATGTCCCTCGAAAGTAGGGATACTTTAGCAAAAGACCCTCGATCAAATCATCACGTCCTTTTCGAATAAAGATCATAGTCCCTTGATGTCCCTTAAGTTCCCTAGGAAAAATGATCTAGTCCCTTCGAGTTGCCTACAAAATGATGATAGTCCCTTCAGTACAATTGCTAAAGTATCCTGAATTGTTGCCTTCGATGATCATACAATGACCCTATGCTTGTCCCTTCACATCCAATAGATAGGGCTACCTACCAACTAATGATATGGATAGTATTGTCTCTAAAGGAGAAGTAAAATAATAAGAAAGACTTTAATGGGTAAGAAACTCTTAATTGTTTGCTTAGAACTTTTGTCAAAACATTTTTCACACTACACTTTCAAACGAAATATTTTCTAAAACACTCTATACATTCTTGAGGACTAATACAAGAATTATTATAAAGTCCTCCTTACATTGATATTTTCAAAATATTTTCAAACAAATATACACACAAAGGAAGTTTTCAAAAGTGAGCTAAATAATTAAGAGTCTGTAGATAACTATGGGTGAAAAAGGTGCTAACACCTTCTCTTTTCATATCTTACCCCCCCGAACTCAAAATCTATCAAAGGTATTTCTTGTTCTTTTCACCTTTACTAATATTGGATAAAAGAAGAGTCGGCGGCGACTCTAGTTATCCGCACATTTGGATAAAACCAAAAAATCAGTTCTCCCACTGTATTACACTACGTGACAGCAGTTTCTGCCAATTACTTCTACCACTCTCCCAAATAAGGTTTTAATATTATCTAATAATAACCAATGATAATAATAATGGGAATAATAATAATAATATTAGTTATGACTATAATATTAACAATAATAATAATATTAGTAGTAACTATACCATATATCTAACAATAGTATTTTTATTAATAATAGTATATTCCACCATTCACCAATATTGTTATTATATCATAGGCTACGCTTTATTCTAATTATCTAATTAGAACTAAGTTCTCACATACCCTTAGTCATGCCCACACACCCTTAGTTATGTCAAAATAATTCAAAATCAACAAACAATGACTAAATATTTAAATGAGGCGTTACAACTCTCCCCCACTAAGAATATTTTCTTCCTTGAAAATTATCTTATGCGAACAATTCCGAATAAGACTCCCGCATCTTGCTCTCTAATTCCCACATCGTACTTTCTCCGGCTGCTCCTCCCCAAACTGCTTTCACAAGAGGAAATTCCTTTCCCCTTAACTTCTTCATTTCACGGCCTTCGATTCTCATCAACAAGTCTCAACTGTAAGGTTATTCCTCTCTTGCACGTCATCCATCGGGAATACATGAGATGGATCCGAAATATACTTCCGAAGTTACGACAAATGGAACACATCATGCAAATTTGAAAGTTTAGGTGGTAAGTACACCCTATAAGCAACAATTCCCACTTTGTCTGAAATATGATATGGACCAATAAATTGAGGAGTAAGTTTCTTTGATTTCAATGCTCGTCTAACACCAGTCACCTACGTGACTCTCAAAAATACATGATCTCCATCTTGAAACTCAAGGTCCTTCCTTCACTTGTCATGGTAACTCTTCCGTCTTCTTTGCGGAGTCCTCATCTTTTCTCGAATTAGCTTCACTTTTCTGTAGTTTGTTAGACAATTTTCGGCCCAAGCACTACACTTTCACCAGATTCATTCCAACACAACAGAGTCTTACACCTCCGACCATACAATGCCTCAAACGGTGCCATTCCAATGATAGAATGGTAACTATTGTTATAAGTAAACTCTATCAATGAAAGATAGCTATCCCATATTCCTCCTTGATCAAACACGCAAGCTCTCAAAAAATCTTCCAACAACTGAATAGTTCTCTCTGTCTGTCCATCTGTCTGTGGATGATATGCCGAACTCAATCTCAGCTTAGAGTCCAACACATCCTGTAAACTCTCCCAAAATCTAGAAGTGAACCTTGGATCTTTATCAGACATGATGCTATATGGAACACCACAAACTTCCCAATCACACAAATATAAATCTTCGCTAACTGTGGTACTGGAAAACTGATATTAATCATAATAAAATGAGTTGACTTTGTTAGCCTTTCAACAATCACCCAAATCATATAGTGCCCCTCAGAGTGCTCAGCAACCCTGTCACAAAGTCCACAGATATACTATCCCACTTCCACTCTGGAACATCTAAAGGTTTCATCAACCCCGCAGGTCTTTGATGTTTGACTTTCGACTTCTGGCGAGTCAAACACGCATACAGAAACCGTGCCACATCTCGTTTCAATCCGGACCACAAAAATAACTTTTTCAAGTCTTGATACATCTTAGTCGCACCTGGATGAATACTCAAATTACTTCTATGGCTTTCATCTAGAATCATCTTTTTCATCTCGGAGTCACCAGGAATACAAATTCTATCCCAAAATCTCAACACACCTTGCGTGTCTAATTTGAAATCACTATCTTCAGGCGGTTACCTCCAAACATCAAATCTACCAGTTTGACATCCAATTTATGATCCTCTTTAATATTATTCAAGAAATCACTATTAATCTTCAAAATTCCTAACATTACATTCTGCGGTGTCAATTCACAAACTAAACTCATGTCTCATAAATGTTCAATCAATTCTAATTATTTAGCCATAATATCAGACGTATGTAATGATTTATGATTTAAAGCATCCTCCATAAAATTAGCTTTACCTGGATGGTAATTTAAGCCAAAATCATAGTCCTTCAATAGTTCCAGCCATCTTCGTTGTCTCATATTTAACTCCTTTTGGTCGAACATATATTTCAAGCTCTTGTGATCACTAAATAATTCAAATTTGGAGCCATAAAAATAATGCCTCCAAATCTTTAGTACAAACACCATTGCAACTAATTCTAGATCATGAGTAAGGTAATTCCTTTCTTGAATCCTCAATTGCCTCGACGCATAAGCTACCACTTTATCATTTTGCATAAGCACACCACCTAAACCCAATTTAGAAGCATCATAATATACAATAAACGATTCTTCAGGATTAGGTAATATCAAAATTGGAGTCATCGTCAATTTCTTCTTTAGCTTGGTAAAACTTTCCTCACACTGGGTATCCCATACAAACACGTTTCCTTTACAAGTCAGTTGAGTCAACAAAAGTGATAACTTAGAAAAGCCTTCAACGAATCTTCTATAATAACCAGCCAGGCCCAAAAAGCTTCTAATTTCTGTAACCAACTTTGGAGTCTCCCACTACGATACTGCATCTACCTTGGATGGATTTACAACAATACCACCGCCTGAAATAACATGACCAAGAAAACCAACTCTCTCTAACCAGAACTCACACTTTGACAACTTTTCATATAGCTTCTTCTCTTTCAACACTTTCAATACAATTTGAAAATGCTCAGCATGCTATTTTTCTGATTTGGAATATATCAAAATATCATCAATTAGTATGACTACGAACCGATCCAAGAAGGTGTGAAAGATACGTCTCATATATTCCATAAACACTCCTGGTGCATTGGTTACACTGAGTGGCATCATCAAATACTCATAATATCCATATCAAATTCTAGAATTTGTCTTCTAAATATTGTCATCTTTGACTTGAATCTAGTGATAGCTCGATCTCAAGTCAATCTTCCTGAATACACGTGCACCCACCAGTTGATCCATCAAGTCATATATTCTCGAAAGTGGATACTTATTTTTAATTATTAATTTATTCAATTTTTGATAATCAACACAAAGTCTCATACTGTTGTTCTTCTTTTTCACTAGCAACACTAGGGCTCCCCAAGGCGATACACTTGGTCTCACCAATTTTTTCTCAAGCAAGTTTTCTAATTGCTTCTTCAACTCTACCGGATTCATATGTCAACATCCTCTAGGGTGCCATAGAAATGGGCCTGGTACCAGAAACAAGATCAATTGAAAACATCACTTCTCTTTCCGGCGGCACATCTGGAATATCATCTGGGAAAACATCAGAAAAATCATGCATTACATGCAACTCATCAATAGCAGCCTGATTCTCAATAGACAATGACATCATCAAAGAAAACGCCTGAGCTTCATCTTGCATCAATTCATTCAACTGTCTAGCAAATAAGAATCCATCCTCCCCTTCCTCATCAGGAGTAGAAAACCACACCGATTTATTATAACAGTTAATATGAACATAATTGTATTCCAACCAGTTCATGCCTAGAATCACATCTAGACCACTCAATGGTAAACAAACTAAATCCACAACAAAGTCTCTACCAAAGATCGACAAAGGATACTTCGAACATACAAGAGAAGTAGTCACTGATCCCTTAACTGGAGTATTGACAATCATCTCTCCATTCATAGAAGATAATACAAGACCCAACTTTTTCACACAACCAGCTGCAATAAAACAATGGGTAACACCAGTATCAATAATAGTAATTAAAGGAGAACTATTGATGAAACATATACATTTGATAAAACGGTCTCCACTAGATGTCTGAGTTCCAGCTAAAGCAAACACCTTACCACCAGATCGAGATTTCTTCAGTTTCTAAAATTGACTACTGATATGTCCTTCCTCGCCACAATTGAAACATATTACCTCTATGTGTTTACAATCAGCTATCTTATTCCTAGCTTTACCACAACGGAAACACATCTTCACTTCCCCAGTAAACACCTTACTTCAATGACTTATTTTTCCACACCTGAAACATATGATGTCAGCAGGAGCACCTCCCCCACTTGTCCTCTTACCATCAGAAACTCTCTATTTGCCTTTGTCAGCTAGAGCATTGTAAGGCTTCCCACAATTATGTTGTTGCTTTCCTCTCCTATCATTTATGATCTTGTAGTGATCCTTACTATCTGTAGCGGTAGAAATAGAGACTAAGCTATTGGATTGACCTAACTCGCATAGATCAAATAAAAATCGCTACCGTGCTTTATTGTTTCCAAAGGAAATGGGAAAAGAGCGAATAAACCAAAAAAAGAGGGGGAGAGAATCTACGTACGGGGGTTGGTTATGCAAAGGGAAGGTATTAGCACCCTAAACATATACGGTACTCCGCAAGAACCTCTTTGAAAATCTGTGTATTTTGGCTATAAAAGGTGTATACAAAATAAGATAGTGGAGATGAGAAAAGAAGTATTTTTTACAATTTTTACACCCAACGCAGTTGCAAACCTTTAGCGCGTATGTACCACCTTCCGTGAAATAAGGGGATCAAGGTACTCATAGTTCACCTCAACATTTTTAAAACACATGTGTGTTGGTTAATTTTAAGAGAAAAGACATCATCATCATATCCGAGTGGAAAACATACTTACTACCCATGATTATGAGAAAGAAGAATTTGCATCATCTCAAAATGGAGGATATAACTTGGATTTTAAAATCTACAAAGCCTCACTTAACACCCAAGTGGAAAATATCTCACTTCACTACTTATCATAGAAGTATAGTAGCTCGCATCACTACAAGAATCAACAAGAATCTAATATTTTGAGAAAAAAGTTTTAAAATAAAAAGCCAAAGTGGCAAAATGGTTTGAATGAGGTTAATGTCTTTTAGTCTTGAGAAATATGTCAAAGTATGGCTAAGTTGATTAAAGTTTGATTAAGAAAATATTTTTGAAAATGCATGGACCTATGTCCAAGTTTATTATGAAAGTGGTTCAAGTTAGAAAAACAAGAAGAGTTTTGAATAGGAGGGAGAGTATTTTTGAAATTAAAGAAAATAGGAGGAGATGAAGGGACTATCATAAAGCATAAGGTAAAATCTAAAGAAAATAACGATCTAACCAACAAGAAGCCAACACTTGACAAAAGAAGTCAATGTAGAATTATCATCCTTTGGATTGAAGCCAAGCAAGTAAAAATACTAAACCTCTGAGAAATACCACGCTTTAGATGAATTAAGTCTTCACAAAAATTGGGCAGAGTAACGACTGTATAAAGAGGAATTCTCAATCACAGACAAAATCAACCCAATGCCTTGGAGTAAATACCAAGAACTTCAGACAAAATAATAATAGAGCAACAAGGTCCCCAAGTATATAGGCTTCAAATCCTAAGTCCGAGAGGTCCACAACTCCACAATGCCAAGGATAGTAACCAACAATCCAAGTAACCTTAAAGTTTTTTAATGTTCAAGTTGATTATTAAGTGTCCTTAAAAGAAAAGAAAGCTCAAGTGAGCAAAGATGAAATGACATAAAGATAAATGCTCAAGTGAACAAAAGGAAAATAGCATGAGATGTAAATGCTAAAATTAATGGTACATAAAAGTAAAGACACAAAATAAAGGCATAAAGTAAAGTTAATTGTTAGTGAATTAGAAGTTAGAGGGTTAGTTGAATGACTATATTGAAGCTTGCATTTGAAAACTCATTATAAGATTGATAAAATAAAAGCTTCTCAACAACAAGTCTCATTTGCTTTTTATCAAGTATATCATTCATTCAAGTGTTCAAAGAAACCACATATGATCAACGATGTTCAAATGATTCACTTTGACCAAAATTCATGAAGTTTATTAGAGGATTGATAGAATCAAAGCCTCCTAACAATGAACTTCAAAGTTATTGGATCAAAGGCTTCAAATTAATCATACTTGGGCTTATAAACATAGATTTGGGCCATGAATGATCATTTTTCAAATCAGGACAAATTTAGCGCTATGTTAAGCAGTCGTAAGTGGACTTATGTAGAAGGCACACCTATTTTGAGACTGGTCAATAGCAATATATGTACCAAACATGTTAGAGAAATGATATGTAGATTATTCTCCAAAAACATATAACACAAGTAAAACCAAGAAAGGGATAAAATGAAGAGGGAGTGGGATGTATCAGATGAAACTAGGGTTTCAAATATCATCAACGTCATTCATCGATTTTGGTGGATTTAGTTTTTCAACCTATCAACACCTAAGATCCAATGAGGTTGATGAACTTGTCCCCAAAAAACACTCAAGTGCCTCTGAATCAGGACCAATAAAAAAATTAAAATTAAATTAAATACATTTAATATAAAACATAATTTAAATCATTTAAAAAGGAAATGATTGGTAAAATACACAACATGTATTAAAACACCAAATAAAAATCCTAAAAAAAAAATCAAAAGTAAAACATGAGTAAATAAGTGTTGACAATTTTTTTCAAAATATTTTAAAGTCGGGAACTATTTTTTAAATTTAAAGAAATAAGCAAAATAAACCAAAATTTGTGAAAAATAGTAAAATCAAAAATAAAAATAAAATAAGGTCACCAATATTTGTCAAGAGGTCATTGAATCCTTCAATAATTTTTTCATAATATAAAAATCAAGAAAAGTATTTTTAAACAATTAAACCAAATCAAATAAAGTGAAAAATCATAAAAAATACCAAATCATAAAATAAAATTGTGAAAAAATAAAAATCAGAAAGAGAAAAAATCAAAGGTATTTTTAATAATGTTTTCACAATTTTAGAAGTTGAAATGAATTTTTTTATGAATTTTTGAAGTTTAAAACAATTTAAACAAAAAATCTGAAAATAAAAATAAAACCAAAAAAAAAAGTGGACCATCTGATCATTGTCAAAACATGTTAGTAGTCAGATCCAAGGGATCTGGCACGTTATGCATGATATGAACATTAGTGAATAAACCACTGAATCATTTATTTAAAACAGAATTTGGAAAAAATGTGTGGCATCATGTCATTGGTTGAAGAGAAGACATGTCATCGTCTTCAACCTCCAGCCACACGCAAATTGAAAGTTCTCAATCTTTAAAATTAGAAGCTCAGACTGGTGTCAATCGCTTCATCTCTTCAAGACGATTCCAATGGTACCCTCATGAAAAATTTATATTAAACACAACTTAGTCAATTTGGAAAAAACCAGAATGAAACAATTGAAAATGGATTTGAAAGTTCATGAGCAAAACTCACTTCCAGTTAAAAACTAACAATTCTATGAGTATCAGAGTGATGAGAGCTACATTGTAGTAACAAGTTTGGAGATAATTGATGGAGGAATATACCTGTTGAAGCTCAACTTCAGAGCTCTAAAACTTGACTTGGCTAGCACGATTTAGGGAACTTCAAGGCTTGGTTCTTCTTATGTTAGCTTCAGTGAAGTTTAAGGATGAACAATGAACAAAGAAATCAGATTGAAAAATGCTTAAAAACTAAATTCAAAGTTGCAGAATTGAGAGGTATGAAGGAAGTTCAATAGAGATTTTCTGGCTCTTTAAAGCTTGCTCAAATGAGCGAGGGATGATCCTTATTTATAGTTAAGCATGATGGAAACAAAAAGTGAGATAAATGATCAAGTATGAGGGGAATTCGTGTGCACCTGCATCATGAACAAAATGTTACTTGCAAGTTGTCAAAACTTAACCATTCCTTGCGTTTTGATGTGATAAATCTTTCAGACAACTTAGTTAATCATGTTTAAACATATAACACATGACAAATTTGTGTTTCAAGGCCACACTAATCAAAATCAAATCTAACTTTTGAAGAAAACTTCAGTTTCATGGTACCAACTTTGCATCCATGTTACACACAATGTAGGAGGCTTTATGATCTCAATATTTTTGCAATGGAAAGATCTCACAACAAACTTCACAATGTGCCAATAAAGGTATCATTTGGATGCTTGAGCAAAGAGTTATGTTCAATTGAAAATCTTGAAAAACAAACTGATTTTTGTACTTAGAAATATTTCTAAGTGTTGAGCTTCAAAATGACCTATAATATTCTTCAAAATTGCATGACCTTCCACTTTAAATTAGCTCTCGATCCTTGAAGATGAAATAAAGTAGACCTCTTGAATTGAATTGTGGAATTAATATCACTCAAAAATCATAAAAATTGAAGAGTTATAGTCTTTGGAAGATGATGAACAAATATGGGGAAATTCACAAAAGACCTATAATCTTTCCAATTCTTAAACACATTTCAAAGCATTTTCAAGTCTTGCATATTGAACCAAAGTTGTAGTATACATCCCAAAGATTATTCTGGAAAAATAATGAGCTCAAAGAGATGAAAATTGACCAAATTATGATCATTTGAAGTCAAACCCTAAGATTCAAAGGCTTTTCAAAGAGACTTGTAATCTTCTTCAAACTTAAATGGTCTTCCATGCTAAATTAGCCTTTGATCCTTGAAGGTAAATTGTTAAGGATTATTCAAAGAGAACCATGGATTTGGAATCAATTAAAAATCTCAAAAAATGAGAAATTATGGTCCTTGGAAGTCAACAAACCCTAGCTCAAAGAGTGTCAAAATGACTTGAAACCCTTTTCAACCTTTGATGATTTTATTGCACAATTGGATCTTGTCATGTGAATAGAAGTTGTTGTAGACGATGATAAGAACCCATAGCAAAAAGAACCAACTCAAAATATTGAAAATTGAGAGAGTTATGCACTTGTGATCACTAAATCAAGCACTTGCTCAATTAGGTCAAACTTGTTGAATCAAACTTGAATCTTTTGAACTTTCTTTGCAAAATAGATCATGATGGATCACATTAGACCTTGAAATTATGTTGTCTTGAAGCACACTCAAATGTGGAGCTTAAGTCTCAATGAAGCTTATTGAAGAAGGCATGGAAATAAACACAAGAACCTATGAATCTTCTTGATTAACACCACCACCATACTTGAGGAAAACTTGACCTAAATAAGGTGAAAGAGCTCTTTCAACCAAAAACTCGGATATCATAGACATAACCTTGAAGTTTGAACTCTTTCCATCTATTGAAGAACTATTTGAATGAGGATCAATCCCCAAATCCTGGGTTAGATAGTGAGATGGATGCAATTGTGTCATCACCTACAATATGAACATTTAAAGAAACATATATACATATTTTGATGTTAGTTAATCCACCTAAAAACACATGTACAAGATACACAATTCAAGGTGCTTGGTGATCTCTCAAGAGTAAACTTAAAGATAGGATGATATAGAAAGAGAGAACCAACCCTAATGTGTGATCTTGATGTATTGATAAAATAAGATAATGAGAGATCTTAGGAGTAAAATAGGGTATAACAGTATCCTCTTCATAAATCCCGCAGCTATTACCCAAACCTGGAAACTTATGAATCTACTGATATCCAATAGCCTGCTTGATTTATGAACACAGACCATTTTCAAACTTAATGCACTTTGAGAATTCGGCAGTTGCCTTACTATAGTGAGGGTAGAACTTTGCCAGCTCCACAAACTTAGTAGCATATTCACTCACCAATAAATCTCCCTGTTTTAATTTCAGAAATTCAATTTATTTCTTCCAGCGGGCATCTTCAGAAAAATACTTCCTCAGAAACTCTCTGCTGAACATAACCCAAGTAATCTCTTCACCTTCACCATCCAACCTCTGACGAGTGCTAATCCACCAGTTATCAGCTTCTCCTGCCAACATATATATACTGAATGATACCTTTTGTGCCTTAGAATAGTCCATAACCCGAAAGATCCTTTCGATATTCTTGAGCTAAGTCAGCGTCCTATCAGGATCATACCTACCCTTAAACGTAGGAAATGGTTCCTCTAGAATGTCTCCAAAACATGGGATCCATCATTCCCATCAACATTAGGCTGATGTTGGATAGCCTGAGCCATAGTCTGCAAAGTAGCAACAATAATATCATCGTTTCTTCCATCCATTTCTCTATTTCACACCATAACATCAAATAATGGTTAGAAGAAACACATCAACAATATTCAACTGTTACACTATACTACTGACTCAACAACCTGGCTGAACGGACCGACCTTCTCTGATACCAATTGTAACACCCTACTTTCCCCACACAAATAATTATTCTATAATCTATGGAAAATATCAAAGTACACAAGTAGGATATCACATCTTTCAAAAACTCATAAAGTTTCAAGTAACTTTATTACTTCATTTCTGATCGGTAAAATAAGAAGTGTACTATTTTTCCTCTTCTAGTAATAACAGAGAAATTCCCCAAATTTCGATCTCAAGGACCGCGTATAAGTATCAAGTTCAATTTGTGGTTCAATTAAACAAAACTTAAATTGGAGTTTTGTTTGGAAATTATCACTTAACGATAAGTAAAAATAAGCAGAATAATATTTTGGCTTTTTCATAATTATGAGGAACATACTAGGGTAAAGTGTATAATTTTCCCTGTAACAACCTTTAATTATGATCTCTTCAATAAGTTCAAAATACTCAATTATTAAATCTTTAGTATATTTTCCCCTAAGTCCTTAGTGGAAAAACCTTTGAACATGCATCCTAAATCCTAAGCCCTTAGAGAATTTTGATGAAATCAAGCCTTTGTTTTATCAAGATTTAACCGGTAACTATAGGGTATCCCTAGTCCTAGGTGATATCTACTATGGTCTAATCATACAAAAACCTTAACAACCGCGGTCCAGCTAATTGTTAATCGTAAATCAATCCTTGTTGTTCCTACAAAGATACCATTAAAAACAATGTACAATTAAATTGAATATGAAAAACAATTGTATTACTGAAATTGGAAATTCAAAGTCATTTCATGATCAAATCAAGGACACCCCCTAGCATTGGGGGATTTAGCTACTCATATTATTCAAAATAATTTCAATAACATAAAAGTTAGACATTAAATATAAATGAAGAACTTTGACCTTCAATTGTGCCAACTCATGAAAAAACTTCATCCTCCAATTATCTCATATGTTGCTCTCTTCAATCTTCAAAATTCTCCTCCGGAAAAAGTCCCCTAATTCATCGTGAAAACTCATCTAAATAGTGAAAATCCACTGGTCTCGGCCGAAAATGCCTAAAACGCCCCACTGGGCCACACATAGTGAAAAATCAGGAAAACAAGGAAAAACATCGTCATTGGCCAACACTGTCTGTGTTAGGTGACACGGTCGCCCGTGTTGGCCCTATGAGTTTTTTATTTTCTTTTCCAAGTCCCAGGACGTGCAACACGGTCTGTGTCAGGTGACCCGATCGCCTGTGTTGCACCCCTGACATCCCATTCTGCTTCTACTCGTCACAGGCTCTCCTCTTGACACAGGTGGCCGTGTTAGTCCTTCTGTATCATGGTTTCTTTACTTCCTCTAAAACTCCGAGTTTTGCACTTTTTCGCACTGATTTATCCCAATTTATTCCTCTAATCCTACGAACAATAAAACACACAACCAACACATAAAATGTGTAAAAGATAACTAAAATCAATGGTGTAAAACCACTGGTCAAACTCCCCCAAACTTAAATTGTTGCTTGACCTCAAGCGACAATCACAAGAGCTCATGAAATTCAAAGCATATCGGTACTCAAACATGATACTTCTGTTCACATTTGTCAAGAGGTAGTTTGTTCGGTTTTCACATGACGTGAAGGGTTTTTGTAAGAATATTTCAAACCTGAGCTTCCCTTTCAGATACCTCTCCAACTATGCTTTGTACTTAAGATTTTCCAACTTTCCTCCTTTTTCATTCTGACAATCTGATTAAGGCAATGAGAATTATAATGATCATCACATGCACAAGACTAATCAAGAATTTTTTGTTTAGGTACCAAATAATCATCATTTGCTACTTTTAATTACCTATCAAATTTTCAAAACTTTGTAGTTTATATATTGTCCTTATTTTGACGACATTTGGGGATCAACCTATTTTGGGATGAATAATTGGGTGAGGGTTACCCAACTTAGCAGATCGGTTGCCTTTTACTGCCTTTTCATCATTTGATGCAAAAATTATTTATTTCTCAACCAATCATCCATGCATGTGAATCTGGATTATGCCAGACTGTCAAGATAAACTACTCAAGGAGTACTTCTCAAGATACAAGTACTATGGTACAAATCTACATGTTAGAATCATATTACTATCACATTATTCTCAACTTCCTACTCTCAAACAATAATCCCTTTATCTTTATATACTATTCCCGATCTCTTTGAAATACAAATCTTGGCAAAACAAAAAATTCCGATCAAAATTTTGGAAGACTTTCAACGTGTGGTTTTACAAAGAAAATAGCATAAAATAAACAAATAAATCATAAAATAGAACCCCCCCAAACTTGAACTAAGCATTGGCCTCAATGTTTCAGAACAAGATTGAGAAGGGTGACTAACAGAGGGTAATACAACACAAAATACCGCATCCTAACTTTCACCTGCAAGGCATCCTTTTTATTACCTGAAGAAAAAGTAAAATAAACAACAACAAGAAAAAGCTAAGTCATTACAAGCATGGGTTGCCTCCTACAAAGCGCTTCGTTTAACGTCACACAGCTCGAGGGTTCATTCCCCTTTATTATGGGGGGTACTTCCTCTTCCACACCTTGTTACTTGTCCTTTCTGCAACCAAGAACTCATCTAGATCAAAAGTATGGACCACTTTCTGCTTCAAGTCACTTCCAACTTCCATCTCATCGTCTTGATGTTACTTTTTTTTTCTCTTCTTGACTTCTTGAATGAACTTAGGAATTTTTATAGATGCATGAGATAATTCCACCTGAGAGCTTATGCATGAGACTTTTTCTGGGAGTGGTTTTGAAATTTTGCTTTCTCATTCTAGTTTGATCATTCCAACTAAAACTTGATTATTTCCACATGTACCTTTCTTCTTGATCTCCAACGCTTCAAAGTTATCACCTCATCAAATGTTTTTAACGTCAGAATACCTTTCTTGATATCAAAATTGCATCGACTAGTAAGCAAAAATGGTCGACCAAGAATGATAGGAGTCTCTTCATCTTCAGGAATATCCATGATCTGAAAATCAACTAGAAATACAAAATTTTCAATTTCAACTAGTACATATTCTACTACCCCATATGCCTCCTTGATGGTGTGGTCAACAAATTTTACCTTTGTCTATATCTCACTCACCTTTCCAATACTTAAGAGATGAGATATCAACATCGTATCCGAGTAGAAAACATACTTATTACCCACGATTATGAGAAAGGAGAGTTTGCGTCATCTCAAAGTGGAGGATATGGATTGGATTTTAAAATCAACAAAGCCTCGCTCAACACCCAAGTGGAAAATATCTCACTTCACTACTTATCATAGAAGTATAGTAGTTCGCATCACTACAAGGGTCGACAATAGTCTAATCTTTTGAGAAAAGTTTTTATGTGACAAGCCAAAGTGGCAAAAATGGTTTGAATGAGATTGATTGACTTTTAGTCTTCTCACAAAAATGTCAAAGTATTATTAAGTTGGTTAATGTTTGATTAAGAAAATATTTTTGAAAATGCATGGACCTAAGTCCAAGTTTATTATGAAAGTGGTTAGAGTTTAGACAACAAGAATAGTTTTCAAAAGGAGGGAGAAGATTTTTTAAATTAAAGAAGATGAGAGGAGATGAAGGAACTATCCTAAAGCATAAGGTAAAAGTTAGGGTAAAGAGCCGTCTAACCAACAAGAAGCCAACACTTGACACAATGAGTCAATGTAGAATTCCAATCCTTTGGATTGAAACCAAACAAGCAAAGATAATAAACCTCTTAAGAATATCAAGCTTTAATTGAATTAAGTCTTCACAAAAATTGGGTAGAGTAACGGCTGTATACAGATGAATTCCCAATTGCAGACAAAGCATATAATCAGAATAACCTGCACACAATGAAAACAAACAACCCAATGTCTTGGGGTAAACCCCAAGAACTCCATACAAAATAACAGTTGAGGTCACAAGGTCTTAATTATAGGTCAAGGCTTATAATCCTAAGTCCAAGAAGTCTACAATCTCCATAATGCCAAGGGTAGTAACCATGTGGTCCAAGTAACATTAAAGCTTTTATTGTTCAAGTTGGTTATTAAGTATCTTCAAAAATAAAATGAAAAGCTCAAGTGAGCAAAACAAAATGACATAAAAGTAAATGCTCAAGTGAGCAAAGATGAAAATAGCATGAAATGTAAATGCTAAAATAAATGGTGTTTAGAAGTAAAGACGTAAATTAAACGCATAAAAAATAAAAGTCAATTGTTAATAAGTTAGAAACTGGAGGTTAGTTGAATGACCATCTTGAAACTTGCATTTGAAACTCATTAGAAGATTGATAAAATCAAATCCTCTCAACAACAAGTTTCTTTTGATTTTTGTCAAGTATATCATTCATTTAAAATTCTCGAAGCGACAATAAATGATCAACGGTGTTTAAGTGATTCAGTTTGACCTAAGCTTATGAAGATTCATTAGAGGATTGATAAGACCAAAGCCTCCTAAGAATGAATCTCAAGGTTATTGGATTAAGGGTTTCAAATTAACATACTTGGGCTTGCAAACATGAGTTTGAGCCACGAATGATCATTTCTAGAATCGGGACAAAATTTAGCACTATGTTAAGCAATTGTAAATGGACTTTTGTAGAAGTCGCACCTATTTTGAGGCCGGTCAATAATAATATATGTACCATATGTTTGGAGAAATACTACGTAAATTATTCTCTAATAACATGTAACACAAATGAGAAGAGGATGAGATGAAGAGGGAAAGGATGAACAAGAATTAAATTCCACATTTGAACCAAAGAATTTAATTAACCTATTATTAAAATCATGGAAAAATACCCTTTTTAGTCCTTTAAGTTTACCCCAAGGTCCATTTTGGTCCTTTATCTAAAAAAAGTGTCAAACTGGTCCTATAATTCTTTCAAAAGGACCACGTTTGTCCTTTCCATCCACTCCGTTAGTCATGTTTAATGGCAGCGCTTATGTGGCATTACATGTGTGTTTAGAAAAATTGCATGTGGAAATTCCACTTACAAGTCAGTTTGACACTCATCAGTTTCATTTTGAAACAAAGATCAAAACATTTTTCTATTTTTGTTGGCAATTCCATAACTGAGAAGACTGAGAAGGTGAAGCGCGAGCGAGCAGAACGTGAGTGAAGACAAATTCCTCATTCAAAACATTGCATTATTCTGCTTCTTTATAAATTGATCCTTCTCATCCACCACATCATCAAAGAACCATTGAAAGTATCCACACCCAGATTCAGATGAACCCTTTAATGGTGACATCCAGATTCATCTCAGCTATTGCAGGAACTATCAGAACAAGAATATATGAAAACCCATTTTAATTTCATGCTTACCTTGTAATGACGACAACCCCATAATTGCTTCCCAAAGTTTGTGACAGTGGTAGCCCTTCGAAGAACCGCAGATTCTCCACAACCACATATAGGTCTCCATCGCAACTTTCCATCTAAGCTTCCATCTCTATTGCAATCGTACGAAGACCGGATCTCTGATGATGCTTCCTTCATCATATTGAGGGAATTTCAAATTCAAAATGGGAAAATTGAGATGCAATGTGTGAACCCTAGAATTTGAGGATTTCTGGAAGCAGCTTGAAGATGGTGTACATAACATTCCATGTCACCTGCCACGCATGCAAACCAAACGTCCGTTTGTGCCTTTTGGACGGAAAGGACTCCTATGGTCCTTTTGAAAGAATTATAGAACCAGTTTGACACTTTTTTTAGATAAAGGACCAAAATGGACCTTGGGGTAAACTTAAAGGACCAAAAAGGGTATTTTGCCTAAAATCATTCATCCTTTTTTTATGGAGTTGAACTCAACACCATAGATCCAATGGTGTTAATAAAACTCAAGATTAAAATTTCACATAGTCCAAGATCAACCAGAATATATATAAAAATAAAATTGCATTAATTAATCATATTGGAATGAGAAAATTGATTTTTAAATTATTTAAAAATGAAAATAAAAGGCAAAATGATAAACTATATTCAAAATATCAAAGAAAAATTAAAATAGGCCATATAAAAGTCAGAAATAACCTCAAATATTTGCACAATTTTTTTGGTAATTTTGGAAAACAGAAAATTATTTTTAAATTAATTAAAATTACTCAAATGAATGAAAAATGATTCAAAATAGCAAAAATAGAAATTAAATTCTAAAAAAAAATACACTAAGTCAGAAATGAGATGAATGAATTTTATGAATTTTTTCAGAATTTTTGGGCGAAAAATGAATTTATAATGAATTTTTGAAGTAAAAATGGATTAATAGAAAAGAAATTAAAACAGAAAAATTGTAGCCATTAGAAGTGGTCAACACCAGTGTAGTAAACACATCAGGAGGTCCAGATCTGTAGGCCTGTGTGTGATATGGTGGGGAGATAACTGACTCTTTTGGAATGCTGGTTTGCGTTTTGTGTTTGTTTTTGCAAAATGTCGCGGTAAGCAAGAGTCGCCACCGTCTTTTATTTTATCCAACAAGGAAAGAAAAAAAGCACAGAAAAATTCCTTTTTCGAGATGTTTCTCGGGTCCGGGGGGTAGATTATAGAAAGGGAAGGTGTTAGCACCCTTTCTATCCGTGGTTATCCACGGGCTCTTAGGTACTTTCTCAAAGTGTTTTCAAAATTTGCTTTTCTTTGTGTTTGTGGGTTTTAAAGAAGTTTTTGAAAAGGAGTGTAAGTGCGAAAAGTTTTGTTTTGTTTTGAGAGAGCAAGTACTTAAGAACCATCTACCTACTCGAAAAAGGAATCAATTTGTGCTAATGTCCTTTAGACAATGCTATCCCACTATTGATGAGTAGGTAGCATCGTCGTTGGAGTTTTAAGGGTCAATTTGATTAAGGGACGTGCGGTCACTAAAGCAATGTTAGAACGCCTTAGCGGTAACCCTAATGTCTTAGATCATTTTTCCGAGGCAACCGTTTCGAGGCAACTATGATCTTTGGACAAGAGGGCGACCTCTAAAACTTCCTATACTCAATGACCACGTTCGAAGGCAACCAAGTGAGGTGTACCCTAAGAGTGCGCATGTGCGAGTGTGTTGTTTTTCAGTTAATTTTATCTTTGTACATGTCAATGGTTATCTATGTTGATTTTAGGTTAAAGATTTGATATTGTCATGCATTCCCTATTATCAAACATCTAATAGTTAATAATTTGCGGAAATTAAATTGCGGATTTTAAATCTAAACTATTACAAGGCGTTAGGTATTTACATCGCCAAAAACAACCCTTTAATTTAAATTGCGGAAAATAAAAGAAAGCGATAAAATAATTCAAAGTCCTATTTAAAGCTATTACATTCCGGAAGCAATTACAATATTGAATAAAAATGGTACGCGTGCGAGAAATTAAAACGACGCATTTTTTAGGGTTTTGACCCTTTTTATATTAAAGAAAAGATTTTTGGTTTATTTTTGAGTTAAAAGGAATTAAATCTAAATTAAAAACTAAATTAATTAATTAATGAAAATATTTTTGGATTTTGAGTATTTAATAAAATAAATGGATTAAAAGTTAGTAAAGACCTAATTTTTCTACATTAATTTTAATTATTTGCAAAAAATGTTAACAATTATACCTAATTAAAACTAAGTTAATTAATTAATATTTGTTTACAAAAATAAAAGTGATGAATTTAATTTTAATAAATAAAATATATTTTTTTGTTTTTGATTTTATTAAGGAAAATAATCTAATTGGTTAATTAAACAATAAAAATAATAATACAAAACAATAAAATAAAAGAAATATAAAAGAGAAAAGAAATAACCAATGGGGGGTGTTGGGCCCAATCTGGAGGTGAAATTGGTAATTTGCTGGCCCATAACAAGCCAGCCTGGTTGACCTTCCTGCTTCTCCACGCGTATGTTCACTTGGGTTTATGATGGACATCACCCTTTGGCCATCAGATTTGGCCTGAAGGCCATCTGGCATGTTGAGATCTGAAGGCATATGGTGGACCACAGTTCATGAGGCACGCTGGAAGATCTGGAAGAAAAATACAAGAAATATGTTGGGGACCTGGGATTCGAACCCAGGTCCCATTAGCCAATGCCTACACGCCTTCTAAAATCTATCCTAGGCCATAGAAATTAATTCCAAGGTCATGGTTCGATTCATCTGGGTCTCGTGAACACATTTATATCCATCAATTGCCTTGATTTCACCTGTAGCAAAAATACCCAAAAAAAAAATTCCCAAACCCTAAGTTTGGTTACAGGGTTACAAGCTACCAAAACGAAATCAAATATTGCAGAAAGTTTCGAAATCACACAAGGATCATGAATATGTCCATGGTTTGTCAAAAAGATGCAAGAATGAGAGGTTTCTATTTCATGTACAGGGCGGTGTTCAAGGAGGCTTACAACGCGTTTTAGGAGGTGATTGGCTTTGCTTTTGATTGCTACTGCTTCAGTGGATGTCAAGCAAGAAGTCTACGTTGAGTTTTTGTCTTGAATTGGCCTCTAACCAAGATTTCAGTTTCCAACTTTTTCAAGCTTTTTCAAGTTTTGGTTTTCCAGATTGTGCAGCCTCTAGGTCTCAAATCGTGTGCCTTTGGTTTGTATATGTATAAGGCAATGTATTAGGTCAAGTTTTGTGGATCCAATCCTTATGCATTGATGATTTTGGATTTGATATGATCTTCCATTACAAAGCTTCCAAAAATGTCCCAAATCCAATATTTTGTGCATGATATGGCTTGGTACGAGTTTGATCTTGTCCATGATGATAATTGAAAGCTGTATCAATCAAAAAGATCCTATTTCATCAATATTTGGATTTTATTTGGATTTAAATTGATTTAAAATGAATTAAATTAATAAAAATCAAATAAAATAGAAAAATCAATGAATGGACACAATACTGAAGATAGGACACGTGTGTGGTGTGACAAGATCAAATCAAGTGGAAAAAAGTGGGCCCATTTGGCAAAATTTGAAGTTTTGGGGATAGTTGACTTTTGGCAATTTTGGGAAAATGCCCAACTTCAACAATGCATAACTTCTTCAATTTTTAACTTTTGGAAGTTTTCTTTGACTTTTTAGAAACCTTGGGTTGTCCTATAACCAACCCATTTGGTCTCATCTCATTTTGATATTCCATGCTCAAGTTATAAGCTTTGGCAAAAAAGGTGTTTTTGTTGACTTTCAAAAATGACCTATAATGTCCAAATTTGTAACTTTTTGTGAGTGCATTTCTTGATCTTGGGGTGTGAATATAGATTGTAGGAAGTTGCATCCTCTTAAAAATGAGATTTGGATGGGTCATTTCTCATAAAGTATGAGAAAGTTATGCTTGGTCAAAGTTGAGTTGACTTTTCTTGCAAAACCCTAATTTAGCAACTTTTGAATCTTGATGAATCTTGAGCAATCCTTGATGAATCATGATCAAACCTTGATCAAATGATGAATTATCCTTAAAAATTAGAATATTGACAAAAAATCTTGAGTTTTGACTTTTCATAGGTCACAGTTGACTTTTGCCCTAGCACAATCGATTTTTGGACCTCTTGAGCAATTGACTGACCAAACTTCCTCTACAAGGCTTGAAATTTGACATGGATGAACTTGAGAACATATTATGACATAGGGGAGCACTTGAGGCCATTTGGATGTAAGGACCTTGATGCAACACAAAAGCCTAATTTTGAATTGACTGCCTTAGGAGATGACTTGACTGTCCAACTCTTGGGCAATTTTGAGCAACTTGGAGATTATTCTTGCAATGTCTTGAGAAATATGGGAGGGAAAATTTTGGGGTACAACAGTTGCCCCTGTTCAATTTTCTTAAACCTGAGGATGTAGATTGGCTTTCAGGCCTTTCGTGATCCGAAGGTGGAAGATGATTGAACACTAAAGTGCCCAGAAATTTTCACTTGCATGAAGTGGTATCAGTATTGTGATGTCGGGAATGGGCTTACAGATTCCATTTGGAGATTGTTGGTAGGTGGTCTGAACTTCAACTGGAATATGAATCAGGGAGATCTTATCGGCGATCTGACTGAACCAGAGGAGGTTTTGTCTTCTTTGACTGGATTGTCTTCTTTGACTGGATTGTCTCCTTTGACTGGATTGTCTCCTTTGACTGGATTGTATCCTTTGACTGGATTGTCTTCTTTGATTGGATTTCCATCAGAAAAATCTTTAGGAATCAATTTAACTGGTTTTGTCTCCTTTGACTGGGTTGGCATCAGAAAAATATTTAGGAATCGATTTAACTAGTCTTGTCTCCTTTGACTGGACTGCCACCAGAAAAATCTTTAGGAATCGATTTAACTGTTTTGTCTCTATTGACCGGCTTGGCCTCAGAAAAATCTTTAGGAATCGATTTAATTGGTTTTGTCTCCTTTGACTGGGTTGGCATCAGAAAAATCTTTAGGAATCGATTTAACTGGTCTTGTCTCCTTTTACTGGACTGCCATCAGAAAAATCTTTAGGAATCGATTTAACTGGTTTTGTCTCCTTTGACTGGACTGCCATCATAAAAATCTTTAGGAATCTATTTAACTGCTTTTGTCTCTGTTGACATGGTTTGCCATCAGAAAAATCTTTAGGAATCGATTTAACTGATTTAGGCAAGGCCTTTGACATAGCTGAGAATTTAACTGCATCTTTCCTGAAAGGTAAAGGTCAGTCATATGCAATGCATGATGGGGATCAAGCAATGATGTTCTCAACATAAATGAGATTGTGTGGTATGATGCGTATATGCATGTATTATGATGTATGGAAATGTGATGTTTTAACTGGGGAAAATAAATCTCGGATAGCTGTTGGAGAATAAGAGTTGAATTCTTCGCTTCCGCTAGGGATGGTGAACAAAGATGATTGTGAGAATAAACCTGCAGGAGAAGAGAACTCCGTTGGGGAATAAACTGATGAAGAGATTAATCTGAGGGGAATTACTCTATGGGAGAGAGATGCTCTGCTGAGGATTTTAACGATAAACTCCGCTTGGGGATTCCGCTGATAAACCCCGCTGGGGATTTCAACGATAAACTCCGCAAGGGATGGATTACCGTTGCTGGTGATATTGAATCTGCTGAGGATTAAATTCCTGTTTGTGAAAGGAAAGAACTTTGCTGGGGATGATCTTTCGGTTTCAACTTGCTGGGGATAAACCTGTTAGACTCTTATGGGGATAAACCTCTGAGTTCTACTGGGAATGATCTTTTGAACTCGGTTGGGGAGATTTATTGTACTCCGCTGGGGATAAACTTCCAGAGTCTACTGGGGAAGATGATTCAACTCTGTTGGGGAAGCTTTTTCAAGCCGTGCTGGGAAAATATTGATTCCACTGGGGGTATTTTGTATTCTGCCGGGGAACATTCTTATACTCCGTTGAGGAATATTAAGACTGTCGGGGATACTCTTATACTCGCTGGAGAATATTCTTATACTCCGCTGGGGAATATTAAGACCTTCTTGGGATACCAAGCCTTTTTAGGGCTGATGTAGACCAACACTGCTTGGGGGGAGTATTGCTGATTCGTTCACGGTTGCAAGTCTCAGCGGGAGAGCTATCATTACTACCTTACTTTGCGGGGAGTGAAGGTACCTGAGCCATATTCTTCAGTTGAATCTACCTTTGTACCTGGTGGACAGAGCAACTAGACAGTTCGGACAATTCTTATTGCCCCTGTTTCTGATATTACCAGTAATTCATCTTTTGTTTCACATGTAAATATTTATGAGCAGCAATTAATGTCAAATGCATATATCAAAAATGAACATTGGACGTTCTTTGTAAAACAAAATAGATAAAGGAAAAACAGTTTGAAATTTCTTTGAAAATGAATTTGTATTGATTTGAAGTTTGGACTGTAAATAGGCGTTTTCATACAAGAGGTTGACGTCCTAGTAAGAGAACGTCGCCGAACAAATAGAATTTTACACAATTTTTAAAAAGAAAACAAAACAGCTATGTGAATAATCCCACTGGGTTCTAACTCTGCTATTGCCTTTATATCCTCGAGCATCTCATCACTTTGCTACTGGTTGAAGATGAATCAGATTGATTAGTGTCGTTTGAGCTTGATAGTTGATACCGAAGTCTGGATGCAAGGTGATCCAATGAGACATAGTGTTACGCTTTGATCCCTAACTTTTGCCTGGACCGCCCTTTCGGGTTTTCAGTCCACCGGGATACCCATTTTTGCCCAAGCCGCCTTTTCAGATTTTCGACTTGCCGGGTGTACAGATTTTTTCATTTTCATCCCTTATTTTTGCCCGAACCCTTTTGGTTCGCCGGGAAGCCCTTATTTTTGCCTAGGCCAGTTAACCTAGCGGGTCTTTGATTATGCGTAGTATCTTTTCACTATGTCTGCATTGACGGGGTGAGGAAGGTCGTCACTGTCCATGGTAGTTAGAATCATAGCTCCTCATGAGAAAATGTTCTTAACCACAAATGGCCCTTCGTAAGTAGGGGTCCATTTGCCCCTGGGATCACCTTGAGGTAGAATAATGCGCTTGATTACCAGATCCCCAACTTGATACTCTTATCGTCTAACTTTCGTGTTAAATGCCTTGATCATCCATTTTTGGTACGTTTGACCGTGATAAATAGCAGTAAGTCTCTTTTCATCAATTAGGTTCAGCTGATCAAGCCAGGTCTGAATCCAGTCATCTTCGCTCAAACCTGTATCCTTTATGATTCGAAGAGAGGGTATCTGAACTTCGATGGGCAAAACTTCCTACATGCCATATACCAAGGAATAGGGTGTTTCCCCTGTTGACGTCCGCGCTGAGGTACGATACCCATGAAGAGCAAATGGTAACATCTCGTGCCAGTGTTTGTATGTCACTGTCATCTTCTGCACAATCTTCTTGATATTCTTATTAGCTGCTTCGACAGCCCCATTCATCTTCGTCCGATAAGGAGAAGAGTTGTGGTGTTGTATCTTGAATTGCTCACAGAGCTCAGTGATCATCTTGTTGTTGAGATTGGTACCATTGTCCGTAATGATCCTCTCTGGTACACCGTATCAACAGATCAGATTGTTCCGAATGAACCGTGCCACGACGTTCTTAGTTACGGTAGCAAAGGAAACTGATTCAACCCACTTCGTAAAGTAATCAATCGCTACCAAGATGAAATGATGCCCGTTGGACGCTGTAGGTCTGATCTCGCCGATCATATCAATGCCCCACATTGCAAAAGGCCAAGGTGCCATCAAGACGTTCATAGAAACTGGAGGTTTGTGCACTTTATCAGCATAAACTTGGCACTTGTGACATGTCCGAGAATGCTGATAATAGTCGGCTTCCATTGTAGACCAATAATATCCTGCCCGTAGGATTTTCTTTGCCATGGTGTGTCCACTGGAATGCGTTCCGAAAGTACCTTCATGTAACTTTTCCATGACCCTTTCTGCTTCATTCTTATCCACACAACGCAGTAAGGTCGAATCATGGTTACGCTTGTAAAGAATACCATTGATGATGAAGAACTTCGCCGCGAACCTCCTCAGAAACTTCTTGTCATTAACAGATGCACCCTCAGGGTATTCTTGGGCCTCAAGAAACCTCTTCACCTCATGAAACCACAGTTTTTCTGTTACCTCTTCAGTCTCAATGTCACAACAATGTGCAGGTTCATCCAATATTTCAATGATGATCCGGGGAGCCTCGTTGTCCCAATTGACTTTGAACATAGAAGACATCGTAGCCAGCGCGCCCTCCAACTGATTCTCCTCTCTAGGGAAGTGTTCAAAGGTTATCTCCTCAAAATGGGGAAGCAACGTCAATGCATACTCCTTGTAAGGAATAAGATTTGGGTGTTTCGTATCCCACTCGCCTTTGATCTGACTGATCACGAGAGCGGAATCTCCGAAGACACTTAGAAACTTAATCCTTAGGTCAATTGCTGCTCGAAGACCCATGATGCATGCTTCATACTCCACCATGTTGTTGGTGCAGTTGAAACATAATCGGGAGGTAAACGGAGTATGAGAGCCTTTAGGAGATATGATCACGACGCCAATGCCATTACCTAAAGCGTTCGAAGCTCCATCAAAGTACATAGACCATCAAGATCCTTCCTCAGGTCCTTCATCCGGTCCAGGTGTCTCACAATCAGTTACCAACATGATATTCTCATCCGGGAATTCAAAGTTCATAGACTGGTAATCATCCACTGCTTGATGTGCCAAATGGTCTGCCAACACACTTCCCTTGATTGCCTTTTGGGTCGTATATTGGATGTCATACTCAGTCAAGATCATCTGCCATCTTTCTATTCTTCCGGACAAAGCAGGCTTTTCGAAGATATACTTGATTAGATCCATCTTTGATATCAACAGAGTAGTGTGAGTCAGCATATATTGTCTCAGCCGGCGAGCCGCCCATGCCAAAGCGCAACAAGTTTTCTCGAGCAGTGAGTATCGGGTATCACAGTCAGTAAATGTTTTGCTAAGGTAATAAATAGCATGCTCTTTTCGACCAGACTCGTCATGCTGACCCATCACACACCCCATTGAGTTGTCGAGTACTGTCAAGTATAAGATCAGAGGTCTCCCTTCAACTGGAGGCATCAGCATATGAGGCTCTTGGAGATACTCTTTGATTCTTTCTAAAGCGGCCTAGCATTCATCGTTCCAACGTACCACTTGATCTTTCTTCAGTAGCTTGAAGATTGGCTCACAAGTAGCAGTCAGGTGCGAGATGAATCGGGTAATATAGTTCAGACGTCCCAGGAAGCCTCTGACTTCTTTCTCTGTTCTGGGAGCTGGCATCTCCTGTATGGATTTCACCTTGGTAGGATCCACTTGAATACCTTTGTCGCTTACGACGAAACCTAGCAGTTTAACAGATCTCACCCCGAAGGTGCACTTGTTCGGGTTTAACCTTAACTTGTACAACTTCAACCTGTCAAACAGCTTCTGCAGATGGTAAAGGTGTTCCTCCTCAGTTTGAGATCTTGCAATCATATCACCGACGTATACTTCAATCTCATGATGGATCATGTCATGAAACAAAGCAACCATGGCACGCTGATATGTTGCCCCAACATTCTTCAGTCCAAAAGGCATGACCTTGTAGCAAAAGGTACCCCACTGAGTAACAAAAGTTTTCTTCTCCATGTCCTCGGGAGCCATTTTGATCTGATTATAACCGGAGAAGCCGTCCATAAAAGAGAAGACCTTATGCTGAGCGGTGTTGTCAACCAGAACGTCAATGTGAGGTAGAGGGAAATCATCCTTGGGGCTCACCCTGTTCAAATCCCTATAGTCAACACACATTCGAACCTTACCATCCTTCTTCGGCACAGGAACCACATTGGCCACCCACTGAGGGTAAGAAGTGAATACTATAAAACCGTCGTCAAACTGTATTATAACTTCAGCCTTGATTTTCTCGGACATCTCTGGGCACATTCGGCGGACCTTCTGTTTCATTGGAGGACAGTTTTCCTTGGTAGGCAATCGGTGAACCACAATATCAGTATCCAAACCAGGCATATCTTCGTAAGACCAGGCAAAGATCTCAACGTAGTCATGCAGCATCTGAATCAACCGTTCTTTCACACTAAGCTCCAAATTTGCACCAATCCTGACCTCTTTCTTGTCTATCTCAGTACCCAGATTTACTGATTCCACCGGCTCTTCGTGCGGCTGATTGGCCCTCTCCTCCTGAAGTAACAGTCTTGCAAGTTCACCAGGCACTTCGCAATCCTCTTCACTTCGTCTTCGGCTAAGTTGATCGGATTTTCAAAGTCATAACGGGCAGTAGCAGAGTCGTTACCAGTGAGATCCAGAGTGGATGGAGACCTGTATATGTGAGTGTGTGTAAAATAGCTGTTTTGCAATATATAATAAAGAAAAACAAAGAGAGAACAATTTGAAATGCAAGAATGTCCAATGCTTTTATTAATGATATATGAAAATGACACACATAAAGCCCTCACAAATGAAGCCACAGTGCCCCAGGTAAGACACCGGGCCTTAAAGTTCAAAACATTGTCTGTTACAAATTCAAAACAAAAAGTTTCATTACTGGGAGATAACAGAAACAGGCATAGAATCCTTCGTTGTCCAGTTGCTTAATCAACCATTGGCAGTCGGGTAGATCCAACTGTCGATATCAAACTCTTCATCATCGTCATCCCTGATAGCATTCACCCCTGCATCTTGTTTAGGCTTCTCTGGTGCTCTGAACTCAATCTCCTTCGCATCGATCAAGTCTTGTACCTTGTTCTTCAAAACCCAAAAATCATCCGTATTATGCCCCGGGCTATCAGAGTGAAAAGCACAACGGGCATTAAGGTTGTACTTCGGTGATGTTGTATTTGGATTCTTCGGGGCTTCCTTTAGAATCACCAGATTCGTCTTCAGCAATTGTGGCAAAATATGAGACAAAGTCATACTGAGACGGGTGAATTGCCTTCGAGGTCTCTCGTCCTTTTGTTGATTGTTATACTGAGGAGCACCAACAGGTTTTGAAATAACAACCGCATTAACAGTTTGGCGGCGTTCAGGTCTATTCTGGTTTCTTGAACTGTAGATGACACTGGACTCTTTCTTAAATGGCTTCTTCTCGGTGCTTGATGAGGCACCCTTATGTATCTTACCAGCCTTAATACCAGCCTCAATCTTTTCACTGGTCAAAATAAGCTCTATAAACCCAGACGAGGAGCTTCCGATCAGATGGTTAAAGAATGGACCAGACAGGGTCCCCAGAAACATATCCACAAGCTCTAGATCAGCCAAGGGTGGTTGTACTCTTCCGGCGAGGTCCCTCCACTTCTGAGCATAATCTTTGAATCCTTCACCCGTTCCCATTGACATACCCTGAAGTTGGGTACGCGTAGGAGCGAGGTCGGAGTTGTACTGGTACTGCCTGTAGAAAGCAGTAGCCAAATCTTCCCAACTGCGGATACTGGCTCCATCCAACTGATAAAACCACTCAAGCCGAGTCCCTGAGAGACTGTCTTGAAAGAAATGGATCCATAGGTTCTTATCAGCGGTATACGGCTGAATCTTCCTTACATATGACCAGAGGTGCAACTTCGGACAAGAAACTCCGTCATACTTAGCAAAGGCTGGTGCCTTGAATTTGTGGGGAATCACCACCCCAGATGATATACCTAGATCACCAAAGTCCAGACCAGGCACTTTCTGAACTTCCATAGCACTCAATCGGTCTTCCAGTTGTTTGTATCTGTCCTCGGCTGGAGGATACTGCTCTTCATCAAAGTCCGTCTCGTTGTCGGAGACCATAGGGCTAGGAGCCCTCCTCTCCTCTTGACTATCTTTCCCTCCAGATGAGGTGGTCAAATCAACTTCATTCTGAAGCCTGTTTCCAAACCTGTGCCATGTGTTAAACAAGATGGTCCTCTTCTTCTTCTTCTTTTCTTTCAGAATCAGGGTCTTCAGGTCTTGCTGACCCTTAGCTAGATTCATGAACAGCTCTTGAAATTGGGCATTCTGGGCCTGGAGGGCCCTGATGGCTTGCTCAGTTGAAGGTTCAGCAGACATGATGAGTGCTGAAATAAACAGCGAAGAAGATAAGAGCCCTGTAATGGGTACCTGTTATGAAGTGCATGGGATGCAATGCGTATGACATGATTTCTGAAGCCTGTTTCCAAACCTGTGCCCTGTGTTAAACAGGATGGTCCTCTTCTTCTTCTTCTTCTTCTTTTCTTTCAGAATCAGGGTCTTCAGGTCTTGCTGACCCTTAGCTAGATTCATGAACAACTCTTGAAATTGGGCATTATGGGCCTGGAGGGCCCTAATGGCTTGCTCAGTTGAAGGTTCGGCAGACATGATGAGTGATGAAATAAACAACGAAGAAGATAAGATCCCTGTAATGGGTACCTGTTATGAAGTGCATGGGATGCAATGCGTATGACATGATTTCAAAGACAATCGAGAGATTCAAATTTGTAAACAAGAAAGGAAACACACTTTATTAGATAAACTTGGAATTCAAATTGTTCAACTGATGCCCTTAGGGCGTTACAAGAATGGAAATACTGAAAAGTAAATAAAAACTGGAAAGGAAATCATCAAAGGCCCATCAATGCTCCCATGGTCTCTTCTTATCAGTGCGGACATAGTCATTGAGAATCCGCTCGTTCTCAACCTGCCTAGTCAACTTCTGGATCTTCTGTTCTTGCTCGTTGAACTTCTCTCAGTAAGAATCCTATTCTTCCCTCATCTGCATCCAAGACCTTTTTAGTGCCCCAATGTCAGTGGGAATATAAGGATGGAGGATGGTTGGAAGAACCCCTTCTTCATTAGCAACTTCAAGAGTGACAAGACGGATGGCTTCATACGGCATACTCAGCTTTTGGGCACGGATATGGACCCATTTGAGATATGGGTCCATCGGGAGTGAAGTCTTTGGGCCCAGCTCATGTGGATCAGATTGGTGAACTCTATCCCAAGCCCTTATGAATCTCCAACGTTGCTCGTCGCTATCCCCTTGAAAATCAAAGATGATACTAGGCATTAACAGCTCATGAGGTCCTTCTCTTCAGGCTCTCCCAAACTGACGTAAGGCTAAGCATGGGTTGTAAGAAATTCCTCCATGGGTTCCTAGCAATGGAACATTAGGGTACTCCCCACAGCGATCAATGATAGTCACCTCGTCCATACCCTTGAGAGTCCAGATAATGTCATTATGAGATAGAGACATAACCCTATAAGCCCAACCCATTCCTTCTTTGTTCTTCAGCACTGATTTGGGGAGGTGCGAAATAAACCACCTCGACAATAATGGAGCACAACACATCAAGGTTCCCCGCTTTTGGGTAGTACGGGCATAGAGCTGATGAAGAATGTCACCCAAGAGAGTGGGTACCGGATTCCGAGAGATGAAGATCTTTATCGCATTCACATCAACAAAAGAGTCAGAGTTCGGAAACAATACCAAGTCGTATATCAGAAGAGCTAGAATATCCTCGAATGCCTTGAAGTCTAGACTATCCTAGAAATAGTTAGCCTTACCAACCAAGAACTTAGTCAGAAAGCCCTTTGCTCCACTCCTAGTCTCCCAATTAGCCATTACCTCTTCTTTGGTCATATGAAGGGCTGCAACAATCTCTTCGGGCCTAAGAGTCTTCTCCCAACCAGTAAACGGGGTCTACTCCAGAATAGAGATACCGAGCAACTTAGAGAACTCTTCTAGGGTGGGAACCAGCTGGTAGTCCTGGAAGGTGAAACAATGGTATAGCGGATCATAGAATTGGACCAAAACACTCATCATCTGCTCGTCCAATTTAGATGTGACCAAGCTGAGAAGATTACCATGTCTTCTGATGAAAGAGCTAGTATCAGGCATCTTTGCAACCAAATCTTTAAGCAAGGTGGGAACCTGGACAAAGTTAATCCAGATGGTATTTCTACGCATGGGCATCATGATGACCTACAAAATATAACAAAGATGAATCCCTCCTGTCTTTGAAATAGGTTAGTCCAATGCAAGATGTATGCAATGTTATGATGTCATGATGTCATGATAGTAAGCACACCACAAGCATCCACAAATGGCAAACATGGTAAAGGTACACAAGTCACACAGAGAGCCCTTAGATTTCAGGCTAGCAAGGAGCTTAGGTACTACCCTCTTTCAGTTCAGTTGGTTTAAACCTATCCTAAAAATAGTAACCGGGTTCTAGAGGATCTCAATATCACTGACTACCCTCAATTGGTCATAATTCCAGTTTAGCAACCTTTTCTTGCGGCCGGAATCATCGCGAGAGTTTAGTCTCAATGAGTGTAGCATACTGCTACTGTTTTATGGCCAAGTTGGTCAATTTAAAGGTTCTAAGGTCAGTTGGTGCTTAATGACCCCTTAGAAGACCCATATTCTCCTCGTTTCAACACAAGGGATATCGGTACACACTAAAGTGCCACACCAACGTAGCTACTGCTTCAACTGTATCGGTCTACGCTGTACAGTTACCTCACAGTTTATTGCTACTTACCTAAAGGGTATCCCCCAGATCTGGGTTAGGATCTATAGTAACTCTGATACAAGCCCACAAATATAAATCATACAAAGCATACAATTTAAAACACAATGATCTAATCCTAAGGTACACCTCACTTATAGAAATTCCCCAGCAGAGTCTCCAGTTCTGTGATACGGTGGGGAGAGAACTGACTGTTTTGGAATGCTGGTTTGCATTTTGCGTTTTTTTCGCAAAATGTCGCGTTAAGCAAGAGTCGCCACCGTCTTTTATTTTATCCAACAAGGAAAGGAAAAAAGCACAGAAAAATTCCTTTTTCGAGATGTTTCTCGGGTCCGGGGGGTAGATTATAGAAAGGGAAGGTGTTAGCACCCTTTCTATCCGTGGTTATCCACGGGCTCTTAGGTACTTGCTCAAAGTGTTTTCAAAATTTGCTTTTCTTTGTGTTTGTGGGTTTGAAAGAAGTTTTTGAAAAGGAGTGTAAGTGCAAAAAGTTTTGTTTTGTTTTGAGAGAGCAAGTACTTAAGAACCATCTACCTACTCGAAAAAGGAATCAATTTGTGCTAATGTCCTTTAGACAATGCTATCCCACTATTGATGAGTAGGTAGCATCGTCGTTGGAGTTTTAAGGGTCAATTCGATTAAGGGACGTGCGGTCACTAAAGCAATGTTAGGACGCCTTAGCGGTAACCCTAATGTCTTAGATCATTTTTCCGAGGCAACCGTTTCGAGGCAACTATGATCTTTGGACAAGAGGGCAACCTCTAAAACTTCCTATACTCAATGACCACGTTCGAAGGCAACCAAGTGAGGCGTACCTTAAGAGTGCGCATGTGCGAGTGTGTTGTTTTTCAGTTAATTTTATCTTTGTACATGTCAATGATTATCTATGTTGATTTTAGGTTAAAGATTTGATCTTGTCATTCATTCCCTATTATCAAACATCTAATAGTTAATAATTTACGGAAATTAAATTGCGGAATTTAAATCTAAACTATTACAAGGCGTCGGGTATTTACATCGCCAAAAACAACCCTTTAATTTAAATTGCGGAAAATAAAAGAAAGCGATAAAATAATTCAAAGTCATATTTAAAGCTATTACATTCCGAAAGCAATTACAATATTGAATAAAAATGGTACGCGTGCGAGAAATTAAAACAACGCATTATTTAGAGTTTTGACCCTTTTTATATAAAGAAAAGATTTTTGGTTTATTTTTGAGTTAAAAGGAATTAAATCTAAATTAACAACTAAATTAATTAATTAATGAAAATATTTTTGGATTTTGAGTATTTAATAAAATAAATGGATTAAAAGTTAGTAAAGACCTAATTTTTCTACATTAATGTTAATTATTTGCAAAAAATGTTAAAAATTATACCTAATTAAAACTAAGTTAATTAATTAATATTTGTTTACAAAAATAAAAGTGATGAATTTAATTTTAATAAATAAAATATATTTTTGTGTTTTTGATTTTGTTGTACCCCAAAATTTGCCCTCCCATATTCTTCAAGATTTGACAAGCATGATTTTCAAATTGGTCAAGATTGCTCAAAGGGTTAGACAGTCAAACCATCTCCTAAGACAACTGAAATTAGGGTTTTGGTTCTTTCAATGAGTTTGGGGTTTCCAATGGTTCAATCAAGTATCATAATCCTATATACATTCTCAAGCACCTACATGTCAAGTCTCAAGATTCACAGTGTCAATTTGCACAGTCAAAAGCCTCATATGACCCACAGTCAACTGCAGGGGCAAAATGGTCATTTTGCAGTCAAAAGTCAGAATTTTTGGTCAACATCTTATTTTGAGTTCACAATCATCATTTGATCAAGTCTTGATCATGATTCCACAAGAATAGCTCAAAAATCATCAAGATGTAAAAAGTTACTATTTTTGGACAGCAGAAAAGTCAACTGTATCTTGACCAGGGCATAACTTTTTCATGGTTTGTTAGAAAAATCCCATCCAATGCTCATTTTGAAGGGGATGCCATATCCTACAATCCATCTTCACACTCCAAGTCCAAGAAATGCTCTCACAAAAAGTTATCAATTTCTACATTATAGGTCAAATTCAAAAGTCAACAAAAATGCACTTTAAGTCAAAGACCATAACTTGAGATTGGTAAATCCAAATGACATGGGACCAAAGGCATTGGTTAGAGGACTTCAAGACCTTTCCAAAATGTCCAAGAACATGTTTATATGATCAAAATTGAGCAAGATATGCATTGGAGAAGTTGGGAAATTTTTAGGAATTTGCAAAAGTCAACTTTGCTCAAAACACCTTGTTTTTGCTAATGGGCCTCAAATCTCTTCTTGAAACTTCATCCATGGCATATGCACGACCCATCAAGCTTAATTGAATTTATTTTCTTATTTTTATTAATTAATTGGATTTTTAATCAATATTAATTCATTTAATTAATTTAAATTGTAGGAAAATACAAAGATTTGTTTTTTCAATCTTTTTGTGAAGCAAACATGCTCAAGATATGCTGGCAATTTCGTGTACAAATCAAATATGTAAAAATCTTCAAACTTGGCAACTTTCTTCAATCATGAAAATGCAAAAAGATTTGATTTTCAATCAAATATTCAATCATCATTCCAATGGATTTTTGCTCAAAGATTTGACCTAATTTCAGTCCTCTATAAATGTACAAGCAAACCCTGATCATGCACACATGAGAAAGCTGCAGAAAAAAGCCATAGCCATTCAAGAAAATTCAAGAAAAACTCAAAACTGTTTTCTATATTCTAGGCCAATTCAAGGCGTTTTATTTATTCTAACACATTGCAGGAGTCCCCAGGAACGTGTAGCAATCAAATTCAAGCTTCATAACTCAAGGAATCATCAAGAACAGAACCACGGTTTGCCCATTTTTTTCAGAATCGTATTGGCTATTTCATGCGCATTTAACATGATTTATTGTTTGTTTTGCATTGCTTGAATCCATATGAAGCTAATGGCATAAGTTAATTGAATTATAGTGTACAGAATCACAAGTTACCATGGACGAATTCTAGGGTTCATAAGCTTTCAAATTGGGGCTTTGCAATACAAGAAAAATTAAGCCTTGTGAGACCCATGATTGAACTCGTTGAGACCAGACGAAAACAAAGGGACCATCGCGAAATATTTATATAAAATACAACCCTAATCGCTATTTTTCGTCACACTGTTTAGTGGGGGTTAAAAACCCCCGCTATCTAACATTGTTTCTGCAGGTTCAACGAAGAAGATGAGTACGTGGTGATACGTGGTTGGTTGATTCAAAAATACGCGCGCTTTATTTTTTTTACAGCTTAGTGGTGTGTTTATTAATATATTAATTGTTTGTTATTTTACTAACGACTAAAGCGTGCAGTTGGAGTGGTTAAGGCATTGGATTGGAATCATTGGGACCTGGGTTCGAATCCCAGGTCCCCCAAAACGTTTCTATTATTTTTCTTTACATATTCATATGCAGCTTTCCAAAAGGAGTCCATTATGCACCTCTAACATCCAAGCGCCATGTGTCTCTGAGCTCAAATCCTGTGGCCAAAGATGAAGGATCACCATACTCCCAGTCAACCATGCGCATGGACAATCCAGAAAGTCAAAAGGGCTTGGAGTTAATGGGCCTGAGAATTGCCAAGAATCCCTCCTTATTGGGCCAGCACCCCCTGGTTTATTCTTTTTTATTCTTTCTTTTTTATTCTTTTATATTTTTTTCCTTTAATTATTTTATTTTTAATAACTATTATTATTATTATTTAGTTAACTCACAAATTAATTATTTTCATGATAAATTCAGAAAAATATAATATTTTTATTTATTATTATTATTAATTTCACCTTTAATTTATTATTTTTGTAAATAAATTCTAATGTAATTAATTTTGTTAATTAGGTTAACTTTGACTTTTTTTCACAATAAATAAAATTAACATAGAATTAGGGTTTTGACAATTTTAATCATCTTTTTATTTTATTTTCATTAAAAACATAAAAAACTAAAAAAATACTTTTTTCTTTTAATTAATTAATTAATTAATTTTAGGTTTAATTTAATTAAATACAAAAAACTTCTTTCTTTCTCAAAAAAGGGTCAAAACCCTAAGGACTTTTCCAATCCAATTTCTTTTCGCGCATATTATTTTGATCCATATTTATGTAATTGCTCTGAGGATGTAATAACTTTAATTAGGACCTTTTTATCGCTTTCTTTATTTTTCCGCAATTTACTTTTCAAGGGTTGTTTTTGGCGATGTAAATACCCGACGCCTTGTAATAGCGTAGATTTATTTTCCGCACAACTATTAACTGTTAGATGTATGTTAACTAGACTATGCATGACAAGACTTATCTGAAAATTAAAATCAAAACGTAGCTCACCGTAACATCTGCAAAGATAACTTAACTGAATCCTGACACACTCACACATGCCACTCTTAGGGTACGCCTCACTTGGTTGCCTCGACGTGGTCATTGAGTATAGGGTGTTTTAGAGGTCGCCCTCCTGTCTAAAGATCCAAGTTGCCTCGAAACGGTCGCCTCGGATAAAAAGGATCTAGGACATTAGGGTTACCGCTAAGGTGTCCTACTATTTGCTTTGGTGACCACATGTCCCTAAAATCGAATTGACCCGAATAACTCCAACGACGGTGCTACCTACTTCTCAATAGTGGGATAGTACTGTCTAAAGGACATTTACACAGCTTAATTTCTTTTGAGTAGGTAGAGGTTCTCAGGTACTTGCTCTTTCAAAACAAAAATACTTTTCGCACCTACACTTTTCTGACAAAAGTTTTCAAACAAACACTTCATACACTCTTGAGGACTGATACAAGAGTTAAAACGAAGTTTTCAAACAAACTTTTTCAAAACCCACAAACACAAGAAAAGCAAAACTCTTTTGAAAACATAGTGAGCAAGTACCTAAGAGCCCGTGGATAACCACGGATAGAAAGGGTGCTAACACCTTCCCTTTCTATAATCTACCTCTCGAACCCGAGAAACATCTCGAAAAGGAATTTTGCTGTGCTTTTGTCCTTTCCTTGTTGGAGAAAATAAAAGACGGTGGCGACTCTTGCTTACTGCGACATTTCGCGAACCAGCATTAAAAAACAGTCAGTTCTATTTCCACCGATCACAGAACTGGCGACTCTGCTGGGGAATTATAAGTGAGGTGTACCTTAGGATTAGACCACTTGTGTTTTCAATTGCTTGACTCGTATGCTTTATCTTTGTGGGTTGTATCGGAGTTTTATAGATCCTAACCCGGATCTGGGGATACCCTTTAGAAGTAGCAACAAACTGTGAGGGAACTGTGCGGGGTATACCGACATGGTTGAAGCAGTAGCTACATTGATGTGGCACTTTGGTGAGTACCGGTAACCCTTGAGTCAAGTCAAGGAGAGTACGGGGCCGCCGCGTGGTGTCGTGAAGCATCAACCGACCTTAAGAACCTTACTTGACCATCCTGGCCTCTTTAGGGGTAGTGAGATGACCGACTTTGGTGCAGTCCGAAGTTGGTAGATACTCGATACTACACTCATTGAGGGTTGTTTTCTTGGAATATTTTGGTCGCCAGTTAAGTGGCTAAATCAAAACAATGAACATAGAAAACAATCCAAGATATTGAGCTCCTTAGAACCCGGTTACTATTCATAGGACAGGTTTCGAGCCAACTAACTTCAAGAGGGTAGTACCTAAACTTCATGCTGGCCTAAACTCTAAGGGCTGTCTTGTGTGACTTGTGTGCTTTTACCATGCTTGCCTTTTGTGAATACTTGTGGTGTGCCTTTATCATGACATCATAACATCATAAAGCATCATATGCATTTACTAACCACTTCAAGGGTTCGAATCTTCATCTTTGTTCTTGTTTTGTAGGACATGGAGTCTCTTTGCGGGAAAACAATTCAAGTCAACCTTGTAATGATCCCTCCTCAACTCAAGGAACTTACATCCAGGATTCTCGAGAACTCTTCCTTCAGTGAAAGGCATGGTAGACTCATCAGCTTGGTCAACACTAACATTGAAGAAGATATGATAAAAGTTCTTTTCCAGTTCTTTGACCCCTTACATCACTGTTTTACTTTCCCTGATTATCAATTGGTGCCTACTTTGGAAGAATTTTCTCAACTTCTGAAAATTCCTATTCTTAGTCAACTACCCTACAACGGTACGGAAAAGGAACCAAAACTTGAAGAGGTTGATCAAGCATTACGTCTGCAACCATCTGACATCAAGGGGCATTGGGAAATCAGAAGTGGTATCAAGGGATTCTTGGCAAAGTTCCTGTTTGAGAAGGCACAAGAATGTTGGAATTCTCTCGACCTACAAGCCTTTGAAGAGATTGTGGCACTCCTTGTCTATGGGTTGGTGTTGTTCCCAAATCCGGACCAACTTATAGATATAAATGTTGTCAAGATTTTTATGTCCAGGAATCCCATACCTACATTGCTTGGTGACATCCTCCACTCATTTTACACTCGAACAATGAGAAAAGAGGTGTTCTCATGTGCTGCACTCCTCTCCTGGCAAGGTGGTTTATTTTGCACCTTCCACAATCAGTTTTGAAGAATGAGCGGGGTTTAAGGTGGTCACAACGATTGATGACTCTTACACATTCTGATATACATTGGTGTTCTCGGTTCAGAGAAAATGTCACTATCATTGATCGTTATGGAGAATTTCCTAATGTTCCTTTACTTGGAATTAGAGGAGGCATCACTTACAACCCATGTCTGGCTTTGAGACAATTTGGATATGCTCGGAGGGATGGCCCTCATGACATGCTGATTCCTGACATAGTTTTTGACTTCGACAACAATGCGCAAGGACTTCGACAAAGGTTCATCAGAGCTTGGAGGGTGCCTAACAAGGTGGATAGTAAGACACTGGGGCACAAGAATTCCATCCCCCTTGAGCCTTACCTCAAGTGGGTACGAACCCGCTCCTAGAAGCTTATGATACCATATCCTCACATTCTCCCCGTGATCAAAGAGCCTGTTATGGAGGGAGAGGTTCCATACACCATTCTACATCCTGACATGCCAACATCATGGAAGGAAATGCAAAAAGCTGGATCCAACTCAAGGAAGAACGAAATTCTCTTGAAGCCAGTTTACATGCCAGTGATAAGAAAGTCTTGGAGCTCACCCGCCTACTTCACGAGGAAAAGACCCTCAACACCTACATCGCTCCAAAGAGGATGCGCAGTGTCTTTTGGCATTAAGTATTTTGTAATATTTCGCCCGTGAGGCACTGATGTACTAAACAACTTATTTCTTAATATGACGTGTGTTCCTTTTTTGTCTACAACGAATTTGAATTTTTGAACCCTTGAATGCATTGCATAAATAACATACCATGCATCATATGCATAACAGGTACACTTTTTACAGGTCACTTATCTTCTTCGCTGTTTATTTCAGCAATCATCGTGTCTTCTGAACCTTCCACTGAACAAGCTATCAAGGCCCTCCAGGCCCAGAATGCCCAGTTCCAAGAGTTGGTTATGAGCCTAGCCCAGGGTCAACAGGAGTTGAAGACTCTGATTCTGAAGAAGAAGAAGAAGAGGACCGTCTTGTTCAATACTGGATGCAGATTTGGGAATGCACTACAGAATGAGGTTGAGCTGACTACCCCATCTGTAGGGAAAGACAGTCCACAAGAGAGAAGGGTTCCTAGTCCCGTGGTCTCCGACAACGAGACGGATTATAATGATGAACAGTATCCTCCTGCTGAGGATAAGTATAAACAGCTGGAGGACCGCTTAAGTGCTATGGAGATTCAAAATGTACCGGGGTGGACTTTGGAGACTTAGGCTTATCCTCTGGGGTGGTGATTCCCCATAAGTTCAAGGCACCTGCTTTTGTAAAGTACGACGGAGCTTCCTGTCCTAAGCTGCACCTTCGATCATATGTAAGGAAGATCCAACCTTATACAGCTGACAAGAATTTATGGATCCATTTCTTCCAGGATAGTCTTTCAGGGGCTCAACTCGAATGGTTCTATCAGCTAGATGGAGCCAGTATTTGTAATTGGGAGGATTTGGCTACTGCGTTCTATAAGCAGTATCAGTATAATTCCGACTTCGCTCCTACTCGTACCCAACTCCAGGGTATGTCATTAGGGACGGGTGAAGGATTTAAGGAGTATGCTCAAAAGTGGAGAGATCTGGCTGGAAGGGTGCAGCCGCCTTTGACTGACCGTGAACTTGTGGATATGTTCTTGGGGACCCTGTCTGGTTCGTTCTTCAACCATTTGATTGGAAATTCTTCTGTCGGGTTTACAGACCTTATCTTGACTGGTGAGAGAATAGAATCTGGTATCAAGTCTGGGAAGATACTGAAAGGTGCCTCCTCGAGCACTGAAAAGAAGCCGTTCAAGAAGGAATCTAGTGCTGTCTATGGTTCAAGGAGACAGAACAAACCGGAACACCGCCAAGCTGTCAACGCGATGGTTATTTCAAAGCCTGCTGCTGCTCCTCAGTATCATAACCAACAAAGGGGTGAGAAACCTAGAAGGCAGTTCACTCGACTCAGTATAACCTTGTCCCAGATATTGCCGTAGCTACTGACAACCAATCTGGTGACTCTGAGAGAAGCTCCGAAGGTTGTAAACACAACATCTCCAAAGTACAATCCTAACGCCCGCTGCGCTTATCACTCTGACAGCCCAGGGCATACTACGGATGATTGTTGGGCTCTGAAGAATAAGGTTCAGGACCTAATTGATGCCAAAGAGATAGAGTTCGAGGCGCCCGAAAGGCCCAATGTTGTGACTTCTCCCATGCCCAAGCATGGAGTGAATGCTGTAGAGGAAGACCTGTATGTAGCCTCTGTGGATGATATTTTTACTCCGTTGTTGACTGTCAAGAGGAACCTGTTGCTAGCCGGTTTATTTCCGGGTTGTAGTAAAGGTTGCCATCTATGTTCTGTTTCACCTGCTGGTTGCCCATCTTTGAAGTCAGGCGTCCAAAACCTGATGGATAACAAAGAGATCTTGTTCGAGAAGAATGCTGTTCCTGCTACCCATACTGAAGAAGTGTCCATTGTCACCATTTTCAATAATTCTCCCAAGGCTCCCTCAAAGAAGCCTGTCAAAATCATGCCTGCTCAGAAGATTGCTCCCATAATCATCACTGTTCCGGGGCCGATTCCCTATACATCTGACAAAGCTGTCCCTTGGCACTATGGGGCATACATTTATGTGCTTGGGGTTAAACAAGAGTTTGATACTGGTACTGGCGTCAGCAACATCACCGGGCCTGCCAAAGTCACCCGCAGTGGTAGACTGTTCTCACTAGATATTGCACCACAAGCTATTCAGAGACCTATTGTCATCACACCTGCAAGTGTGCCTGCTTCCCTTCTTGATCCAGTTCCTATTTCTACCCCTGCTGCCGAGTCATCTGACGCTTAGGGCAAAGGGATCGCTACTGATATGCCCGCCCAGACGGAGGCACCAAAGACCGTCAATGTTGAAGCTTCCAAACAGGAGATGGAAGAGATTCTTAAGATTATCAAGAAGAGTGACTTTAATGTAGTTGAGCAGCTGGGGAACACCCCATCTAAAATTTCTATGCTATCACTGTTGTTGTGTTCAGAGGCCCATGCCAAGGCTCTGATCACCTTCCTGAAGATGGCCCACGTGCCACAAGAAACATCAGCTGATCAATTTACCGATTGTGTGGCCAATTTAACTGCTGATAATGGTTTGGGTTTCTCCGACGCTGATCTAACTGCCAAAGGGAAGAACCATAACGATGCCCTGCATGTCTCCATTGAATGCAGGGGCACTACTCTTGCCCATGTGCTAGTTGACACTGGTTCCTCATTAAACGTCCTGCCCAAGAAAGCTCTAGACAGGTTGGATTGCGAGGGTTTGGAGCTAAAGCCTAGTAACATTGTTGTCCGGGCCTTTGACGGGTCTAAAAGGATGGTACATGGTGAAGTTGATATTCCAATCAGAGTTGGTTCGCAGGTCTTTGATTCTACATTCTATGTGATGGACATTCGTCCATCCTATTCTTGTTTGCTGGGTCGTCCATGGATCCACAAGGCTGGAGCTGTAACCTCCACACTACATCAGAAGCTGAAATACCCGGTCAGAGGGAAGATTGTAACAGTGCAGGGGGAGGAAGAATATATGGTCAGTCACCTCAACTCGTTCCGGTACATAGAAATGGATGGGGAGTTCATTGAGACTCCATTTCAACACTTTGAAGAGGTGCCTCAGACACTGGCATCAGCTGAAACTGTGATTGAAGGTTCTCCTTTGAAGATGGCTTCCTTAAAGGATGCCCGGGCTGTTATTGAGAATGGTGAGTGTGCAAACTGGGGCCGACTTCCGCATTTCACTCAGAAGACTGACAAGTTTGGTTTGGGTTTCACTGTAGAAGCTCAGAGGGCTGTTCGTCGTGCAAGGATTGGAAGACCTCCTGTATTCATTAGCAACTCGGGAGTAAATGCCATCGAAGATGATGTGGGGGAATCTGAATTCGACAGCTGGATCTACCCTACGACTGACGGTGGACCAAGCAACTGGACGACGAAAGACTTCATACCTATTACTTTTGTCACTCAGTAATGAACTCCTTTGTTTTGAATTTGTAACAAACAATATTACTAAACTTTATGGCCCGGTGTCTTACCCGGGGCACCGTGGCTTCATTTGTGAGGGCTTTTGTGTGTCATTTTCATATATCATTAATAAAAGCATTGGACGTTTTTGCATTTCAAATCTTGCGCTCCTTGTCTTTCTTTATTATATATTGAAAAACAACTATTTACACACACTCACATATACAGGTCCCAATCCACTCTGGATCTCACTGGTAACGACTCTGCTACTGCTAGTTATGACTTCGAAAATCCGATCAACTTAGCCGAAGAAGAAGGTGAAGATGATTGCGAAGTGCCTGGTGAGCTTGCAAGACTGTTACTCCAGGAAGAGAGGGCCATTCAGCCACATGAAGAGCTAGTGGAAACAGTAAATCTGGGTACTGAGACAGACAGAAAGGAAGTCAAGATTGGTGCCAATCTGGAGACTAGTGTGAAACAACGGCTGATTCAGATGCTGCATGACTACGTGGAAATCTTTGCCCTGTCTTACGAAGATATGCCTGGGTTGGATACCAACATTGTGGTTCATCATTTTCCTACCAAGGAAGAATGCCCTCCGGTAAAACAGAAAGTCCGCCGTATGCGTCCAGAGATGTCCGAGAAAATCAAAGCTGAGGTTATGAAACAATTCGACGCTGGTTTTCTAGCAGTGACTTCTTACCCTCAGTGGGTTGCCAATGTGGTTTCGGTACCGAAGAAAGATGGTAAGGTCCGAATGTGTGTTGACTACAGGGATTTGAACAGGGCGAGCCCTAAGGATGACTTCCCTCTGCCTCACATCGACGTTCTGGTTGACAACACTGCTCAGCATAAGGTGTTCTCCTTCATGGATGGTTTCTCCGGTTATAATCAGATCAAGATGGCTCCCGAAGACTTGGAGAAGACCACTTTTGTTACTCAGTGGGGTACCTTTTGTTACAAGGTCATGCTTTTTGAGTTGAAAAATGCTGGGGCAACGTATCAGCGTGCCATGGTTGCTTTGTTTCATGATATGATCCATCATGAGATTGAGGTATACGTCGATGATATGATTGCCAGGTCCCAAACTGAGGAGGAACACCTGGACCATCTACAGAAGCTGTTTGACCGTTTGAAGTTGTACAAGTTGAGGTTGAACCCGAACAAGTGCACCTTCGGGGTGAGATCTGGAAAACTGCTAGGCTTCGTCGTGAGCGACAAAGGTATTCAAGTGGACCCTGCCAAAGTGAAAGACAGAGAAAGAAGTCAGAGGCTTTCTAGGACGGCTGAACTACATTGCCTGATTCATCTCGCATCTAACTACTACCTGTGAACCAATCTTCAAGCTACTGAAGAAAGATCAAGTAGTACATTGGAACGATGAATGTCAGGCCGCTTCCAAAAGAATCAAAGAGTATCTCCAAGAGCCACCCATTCTTATGCCACCAGTTGAAGGGATACCTCTAATATTATACTTGACAGTACTTGATAACTCAATGGGATGTGTGCTGGGGCAGCATGACGAGTCTGGCCGAAAAGAGCATGCTATTTATTACCTTAGAAAAAAGTTTACCGATTGTGAGACCCGATACTCACTGCTTGAGAAAACTTGCTGCGCTTTGGTATGGGCTGCTCGCTGGCTGAGACAATATATATTGACTCACACTACTCTGTTGATTTCAAAAATGGATCCAATCAAGTACATCTTCGAAAAGCCTGCCCTGTCCGGAAGAATAACAAGATGGCAGATGATCTTGACCGAATATGACATCCAGTACACGACTCAAAAGGCAATCAAGGGAAGTGTGTTGGAAGACCATTTGGCACATCAGGCAGTGGATGATTACCAGTCGATGAACTTTGAATTTCCAGACGAAAATATCATGGTAGTAACCGATTGTGAAATACCTGGACCGGATGAAGGACCTGAGGAAGGATCCCGATGGTCTATGCACTTTGATGGAGCCTCAAACGCTTTGGGTAACGGTATTGGCGATGTGATCATATCTCCAAAAGGCTCTCATACTCCGCTCCCCGCCCGACTATGTTTCAACTGCACCAACAACATGGCGGAGTATGACGCATGCATCATGGGTCTTCGAGCTGCAATTGACCTAAGGATCAAGTTTCTGAGTGTCTTCGGAGATTCCGCTCTTGTGATCAGTCAGATCAAAGGCGAGTGGGATACGAAACACCCAAATCTTATTCCTTACAAGGAGTATGTGTTGACGTTGCTTCCCCATTTCGAGGAGATAACTTTTGAATATTTCCCAAGAGAGGAGAATCAGTTAGCGGTCACGTTAGCTACAATGTCTTCTATGTTCAAAGTCAAATGGGACAACGAGGCTCCCCGAATCATTATTTCGAAATTGGATGAACCTGCACATTGCTGTGATCTTGAGACCGAAAAGGTAATAGAAAAACCCTGGTATCATGAAGTGAAGAGGTACCTCGAAGCTCAAGAATATCCCGAGGGCTCATCGGTCAATGACAAAAAGTTCCTGAGAAGGTTCGCGACAAAGTTCTTCCTCAGCAACGGCATCCTTTACAAACGAAACCATGATTCAACCTTACTGCGTTGTATGGATAAGACTGAAGCAGAAAGGATCATGGCAGAGCTGCATGAAGGTACCTTCGGAATGCATTCCAGTGGACATACCATGGCAAAGAAAATCCTTCGGGCAGGATATTACTGGTACACAATGGAAGCCGACTGTTATCAACATTCTCGGACGTGTCACAAGTGCCAAATCTATGCTGATAAGGTGCACATTCCTCCGGTTCCTCTGAACGTTTTGACAACACCTTGGCCTTTTGCAATGTGGGGCATTGATATGATCGGCGAGATCAGACCTACGGCATCCAGCGGGCATCGCTTCATCCTGGTAGCAATTGATTACTTTACGAAGTGGGTTGAGGAAGCTTCCTTTGCCACCGTAACCAAGAACGTCGTGGCACGGTTCATTCGGCATAACCTGATCTGTCGATACGGTGTACCTGAGAGGATCATTACGGACAATGGTACCAATATTAACAACAAGATGATCACTGAGCTCTGCGAGCAATTCAAGATACAGCATCACAACTCTTCTCCCTACCGACCGAAGATGAATGGGGCTGTTGAAGCGGCAAACAAGAACATTAAGAAGATTGTGCAGAAGATGACAGTGACTTACAAAGATTGGCACAAGATGTTACCATTTGCTCTTCATGGGTATCGTACCTCAGCACGGACGTCAACAGGGGCAACTCCCTTTTCCTTGGTCTATGGCATGGAGGCAGTCCTACCCATTGAAGTTCAGATACCCTCTCTCCGGATCATGAAGGATGCAGGTTTGAGCGAAGATGACTGGATCCAGACCCGGCTTGATCAATTAAACCTAATCGACGAAAAGAGACTCACTGCTATTTGTCATGGTCAGACGTACCAAAAACGGATGATCAAGGCGTTTAACAAGAAAGTCAGACGACAAGAGTATCAAGTCGGAGACCTGGTAATCAAGCGCATCATCCTACCTCAAGGTGACCCCAGGGGCAAATGGACCCCTACGTATGAAGGGCCATTTGTGGTTAAGAATATCTTCTCAGGAGGAGCTATGATTCTAACCACCATGGATGGTGATGACCTTCCTCACCCCGCCAATGCAGACATAGTAAAAAGATACTACGCATGATTAAAGACCCGCTAGGTCGACTGGCCTAGGCAAAAATAAGGGCTTCCCGCGCGAACCAAAAGGGTTCGGGAAAAAATAAGGGATGAAATGAAAAAATCTGTACACCCGGCAAGTCGAAAACCTGAAAAGGCGGCTTGGGCAAAAATGGGTATCCCAGTGGACTGAAAACCCGAAAGGGCGGTCCAGGCAAAAGTTAGGGATAAGCGTAATACTATGTCTCATTGGATCACCCTGCATCCAGACTTTGGTATCAACTATCAGGCTCGGACGGCATCAATCAATCAACTTCATCTCCAACTAAGCAGCAAAGTGATGAGACGCTTGAAGACATAAAGGCGTTAGCAGAGTTGGAACCCAGTGGGATTTTTTCACATGGCTGTCTTGTTTTCCTTTTCACAAATTATATAAACTCTGTTTTGTTCAGCGGCATGCTCTTACTAGGACGTCAGCCTCTTGTACAAAAACGCTTATTTACAGGCAAACTTCAAAATCAATACAAGTTACATTTTTCAGACAAATTGCCAATTGTTTTTCCTTTATCTGTTTTGTTTTGCGAAGAATGTCCAATGTTCATTTTTGATATATGCATGTGACATTAATTGCTGTTCATAAATATTTGCATGCGAAACGAAGGATTAATTACGGGTGACATCGGAAGTAGGGGCAATAAGAATTGTCTAAGCGATCTAGTTGCTTTGTCCACCCAGGTACCAAGGTAGGTTTGGCTGAAGAATGTGACCAAGATACCTTCACTCCCCGCAGAATAAGACAAATCAGTAATACTCTCCCCAAGCAGAGTTGGTCTCCCCTCAGCCCTAAAAAGGCACAGTATCCCCAGCAAGTCAGCAATACTCTCCCCCAAGCAGAGTTAGTCTACCATCAGTCCTGAAGAGGTTGGGTGTCCCTAATAAATCTTAATATTCCCCAGCGGAGTATACAGATATTCCCTAGCAATCATCCCCGACAGTCTTAATATTCCTCGACAGAAATATAAGATTATTCCCCGGCGGAATACAAGATACCCCCCCAGTGGAGTCATTTCCTCAAGAGTTTCCCCAGGAGAGTTGAATCATCCTCCCCAGCAGATTCTGGAAGCTTATCCCCTGCAGAGTGCAAATGCGTCTCCCCAGCCTTATTCAGAAGGTTATTCCCCACCAGAGTCTAACTGGGTTATCCTCAGCAAATTGCAACAGAAAGACGTCCCCAGCGAAGTTCTTTCTATCCCCCCAGCGGAGTTCATCATCAGAATCTCCAACAGAGCTTGTCAACGGAGTCCCCAGTGGAGTTATCATTAAAATCTCAGCGAAGCATCTCTCCCCATAGAGTAGTTCCCCGCAGAGCAATCTCTTCACCAGGCTTATTCCCCAACGGAGTCATCTTCTCCTATCGGTTTATTCTTGCAATCACCTTCGTTCATCATCCCCAGCGGAAACGAAGAACTCTACTCTTCAACATCAGCCCTGTATTCAACAAGTTCCCAGCATTTGTCAAGGATTTATTTTCCCAGACGAAGATACATTCATAAACATCACATTGTCATGCATCATGATACATGCATATACGCATCATACCACACAATCTCATTTATTTTTGAGAACATCATGACATCATGCATTTCATACATCATGACATTGCATACAACTAATGTTTTTCCTTTTCAAGAAAAAGTCAATCAAAGGATGATTGCCACCAGCCTTTGCAATTCCAGATCAACACCTGTATCTAGCCAGGAAGTATCTGTGGACGAGTGATTGTAGATCTATACCTGTAACTAGCCAGGAAAGTATCTACATGAAGAGATTGAAGATCAATACATGTAGCAAGCCAGGAAGACTATCTTTATTTCTCAAGTCAGAGATCAATACCTGTAACTAGCCAGGAAGTATCTGTGGACGACTGATTATAGGTTAACACCTGAAGCCATACAGGAAAATCACCTATATGAACTGATTGTAGATCTATACCTGAAACCAGACAGGAAAGTTATCTACATTGAAGAGATTGAAGATCAATACCTGTAGCAAGCCAGGAAACCATCTTTCTTTCTCCGATCAGAGATTAATACCTGAAACTAGCCAGGACGACTATCTCCTTGACCAACCTTTCGTAAGTTCCAGATCAACACCTGTAACTAGCCAGGAAATATCTGTGGACGACAGATTAATACCTGAAACCAGACAGGAAAACTATCTCATCAACCGACCTCTCTTAAGTTCTGGATCAACACCTGTAACAGGCCAGGAAATATCTGTGGACGACCGATTGTAGATTAATACCTGAAACCAGACAGGACTATTATCTACTCGACCAGCTCGAACAATTCAACAATCACTCTTGGATGGCATCTATAAGCCCATCTCCACAACTATCCATTACAATCTCCAGATGGCATCTATAAGCCCATCCCTCTACCAACAATCTCCAGATGGCATCTATAAGCCCATCCCTCTACCAACAATCTCCAGATGGCATCTATAAGCCCATCCTTCTGTCCATCATCTCTCCAAATGGCATCTGTAAGCCCATTCCCGACATCACATTGCTGATACTACACCATGCGAGCGCAAATTTCTGGGCACTTTAGTGTTCAATCATCTTCCACCTTCGGATCACGAAAGGCACGCAAGCCAATCTACCTCCTCAGGTTTAAGAAGATTGAACAGGGGCAACTGTTGTACCCCAAAATTTTCCCTCCCATATTCTTCAAGATTTGACAAGCATGATTTTCAAATTGGTCAAGATTGCTCAAAGGGTTAGACAGTCAAACCATCTCCTAAGACAACTGAAATTAGGGTTTTGGTTCTTTCAATGAGTTTGGGGTTTCCAATGGTTCAATCAAGTCTCATAAGCCTATATACATTCTCAAGCACCTACATGTCAAGTCTCAAGATTCACAGTGTCAATTTGCACAGTCAAAAGCCTCATATGACCCACAGTCAACTGTAGGGGCAAAATGGTCATTTTGCAGTCAAAAGTCAGAATTTTTGGTCAACATCTTATTTTGAGTTCACAATCATCATTTGATCAAGTCTTGATCATGATTCCACAAGAATAGCTCAAAAATCATCAAGATGTAAAAAGTTATTATTTTTGGACAGTAGAAAAGTCAATTGTATCTTGACCAGGGCATAACTTTTTCATGGTTTGTCAGAAAAATCCCATCCAATGCTCATTTTGAAGGGGATGCCATCTCCTACAATTCATATTCACACTCCAAGTCCAAGAAATGCTCTCACAAAAAGTTATCAATTTCTACATTATAGGTCAAATTCAAAAGTCAACAAAAATGCACTTTAAGTCAAAGACCATAACTTGAGATTGGTAAATCCAAATGATATGGGACCAAAGGCATTGGTTAGAGGACTTCAAGACCTTTCCAAAATGTCCAAGAACATGTTCATATGATCAAAATTGAGCAAGATATGCATTGGAGAAGTTGGGAAATTTTTAGGAATTTGCAAAAGTCAACTTTGCTCAAAACACCTTGTTTTTGCTAATGGGCCTCAAATCTCTTCTTGAAACTTCATCATGGCCTATGCACGACCCATCAAGCTTAATTGAATTTATTTTCTTATTTTTATTAATTAATTGGATTTTTAATCAATATTAATTCATTTAATTGATTTAAATTGTAGGAAAATACAAAGATTTGATTTTTCAATCTTTTTGTGAAGCAAACATGCTCAAGATATGCTGGCAATTTCGTGTACAAATCAAATATGCAAAAATCTCCAAATTTGGCAACTTTCTTCAATCATGAAAATGCAAAAAGATTTGATTTTCAATCAAATATTCAATCATCATTCCAATGGATTTTTGCTCAAAGATTTGACCTAATTTCAGTCCTCTATAAATGTACAAGCAAACCCTGATCATGCACACGTGAGAAAGCTGCAGAAAAAAGCCATAGCCATTCAAGAAAATTCAAGAAAAACTCAAAAAAAATTTCTATATTCCAGGCCAATTCAAGGCGTTTTATTGATTCTAACACATTGCAGGAGTCCCCAGGAACGTGTAGCAATCAAATTCAAGCTTCATAACTCAAGGAATCATCAAGAACAGAACCACGATTTGCCCATTTTTTTCAGAATCGTATTGGCTATTTCATGCGCATTTAACATGATTTATTGTTTGTTTTGCATTGCTTGAATCCATATGAAGCTAATGGCATAAGTTAATTGAATTATAGTGTACAAAATCACAAGTTACCATGGACGAATTCTAGGGTTCATAAGCTTTCAAATTAGGGCTTTGCAATATAAGAAAAATTAAGCCTTGTGAGACCCATGATTGAACTCGTTGAGACCAGACGAAAACAAAGGGATCATCGTGAAATATTTATATAAAACACAACCCTAATCGCTATTTTTCGTCACATTATTTAGTGGGGGTTAAAAACCCCCCTATCTAACATTGTTTCTGCAGGTTCAGCGAAGAAGATGAGTACGTGGTGATACGTGGTTGGTTGATTCAAAAATACGCGCGCTTTATTTTTTTTACAGCTTAGTGGTGTGTTTATTAATATATTAATTGTTTGTTATTTTACTAACGACTAAAGCGTGCAGTTGGAGTGGTTAAGGCATTGGATTGGAATCATTGGGACCTGGGTTCGAATCCCAGGTCCCCCAAAACGTTTCTATTATTTTTCTTTACATATTCATATGCAGCTTTCCAAAAGGAGTCCATTATGCACCTCTAACATCCAAGCGCCATGTGTCTCTGAGCTCAAATCCCGTGGCCAAAGATGAAGGATCACCATACTCCCAGTCAACCATGCGCATGGACAATCCAGAAAGTCAAAAGGGCTTGGAGTTAATGGGCCTGAGAATTGCCAAGAATACCTCCCTATTGGGCCAGCACCCCCTGGTTTATTCTTTTTTATTCTTTCTTTTTTATTCTTTTATATTTTTTTCCTTTAATTATTTTATTTTTAATAACTATTATTATTATTATTTAGTTAACTCACAAATTAATTATTTTCATGATAAATTCAGAAAAATATAATATTTTTATTTATTATTATTATTAATTTCACCTTTAATTTATTATTTTTGTAAATAAATTCTAATGTAATTAATTTTGTTAATTAGGTTAACTTTGACTTTTTTCACAATAAATAAAATTAACATAGAATTAGGGTTTTGACAATTTTAATCATCTTTTTATTTTATTTTATTTTCATTAAAAACATAAAAAACTAAAAAAAAAACTTTTTTCTTTTAATTAATTAATTAATTATTTTTAGGTTTAATTTAATTAAATACAAAAAACTTCTTTCTTTCTCAAAAAAGGGTCAAAATCCTAAGGACTTTTCCAATCCAATTTCTTTTCGCGCATATTATTTTGATCCATATTTATGTAATTGCTCCGAGGATGTAATAGCTTTAATTAGGACATTTTTATCGCTTTCTTTATTTTTCCGCAATTTACTTTTTAAGGGTTGTTTTTGGCGATGTAAATACCCGACACCTTGTAATAGCGTAGATTTATTTTCCGCACAACTATTAACTGTTAGATGTATGTTAACTAGGCTATGCATGACAAGACTTATCTGAAAATTAAAATCAAAACGTAGCTCACCATAACATGTGCAAAGATAACTTAACTGAATCCTGACACACTCGCACATGCCACTTTTAGGGTACCCCTCACTTGGTTGCCTCGACGTGGTCATTGAGTATAGGGTGTTTTAGAGGTCGCCCTCCTGTCTAAAGATCCAAGTTACCTCGAAATGGTCGCCTCAGATAAAAAGGATCTAGGACATTAGGGTTACCGCTAAGGTGTCCTACTATTGCTTTGGTGACCACATGTCCCTAAAATCGAATTGACCCGAATAACTCCAACGACGGTGCTACCTACTTCTCAATAGTGGGATAGTACTGTCTAAAGGACATTTACACAACTTAATTTCTTTTGAGTAGGTAGAGGTTCTCAGGTACTTTCTCTTTTAAAAGAAAAATACTTTTCGCACCTACACTTTTCTGACAAAAGTTTTCAAACAAACACTTCATACACTCTTGAGGACTGATACAAGAGTTAAAACGAAGTTTTCAAACAAACTTTTTCAAAACCCACAAACACAAGAAAAGTAAAACTCTTTTGAAAACATAGTGAGCAAGTACCTAAGAGCCCGTGGATAACCACAGATAGAAAGGGTACTAACACCTTCCCTTTCTATAATCTACCTCCCGAACCCGAGAAACATCTCGAAAAGGAATTTTGCTGTGCTTTTGTCCTTTCCTTGTTGGAGAAAATAAAAGACGGTGGCGACTCTTGCTTACCGCGACATTTCGCGAACCAGCATTAAAAAACAGTCAGTTCTATTTCCACTGATCACAGATTTTATTAAGGAAAATAATCTAATTGGTTAATTAAACAATAACAATAATAATACAAAACAATAAAATAAAAGAAATATAAAAGAGAAAAGAAATAACCAAGGGGGGGTGTTGGGCCCAATCTGGAGGTGAAATTGGCAATTTGTTGGCCCATAACAAGCCAACCTGGTTGACCTTCCTGCTTCTCCACGCGTATGTTGACTTGGGTGTATGATGGACATCACCCTTTGGCCATCAGATTTGGCCTGAAGGCCATCTGGCATGTTGAGATCTGAAGGCATATGGTGAACCACAGTTCATGAGGCACGCTAGAACATTTGGAAGAAAAATACAAGAAATATGTTGGGGACCTGGGATTCGAACCCATGTCCCATTAGCCAATGCCTGCACGCCTTTACCACTGGACCAAGGCCTTTTAATTGTTAATGGAATACGCATAAAATATAATATTTGAAAACACATAAATGCTAGAAAATATAAAAAGAAAAACACGCTAAATATGAATGGTCCAATTGGAACAAGCCACGTCTTCATCTTCCTCATGAGAACCTGGTTATTTACCTGCGGATTTTCATCCGCAGCTAAATTCGTAGCTGCCTTCTAAAATCTATCCTAGGCCATGGAAATTAATTCCAAGGTCATGGTTCGATTCCTCTGGGTCTCGTGAACACATCTATATCCATCAATTGCCTTGATTTCACCTGTAGAAAAAATACCCAAAAAACAAACTCCCAAACCCTAGGTTCGGTTACAGGGTTACAAGCTACCAAAACAAAATCAAATATTGCAGAAAGTTTCGAAATCACACAGGGATCAAGAATATGTCCATGGTTTGTCAAAAAGATGCAAGAATGAGAGGTTTCGATTTCATGTACAGGGCGATGTTCAAGGAGACTTACAGCGTGTTTTAGGAGGCGATTGGCTTTGCTTTTGATTGCTACTGCTTCAGTGGATGTCAAGCAAGAAGTCTACGTTGAGTTTTTGTGTTGAATTGGCCTCTAACCAAGATTTCAGTTTCCAACTTTTTCAAGCTTTTTCAAGTTTTGGTTTTCCAGATTGTGCAGCCTCTAGGTCTCAAATCGTGTGCCTTTGATTTGTATATGTATAAGGCAATGTATTAGGTCAAGTTTTGTGGATCCAATCCTTATGCATTGATGATTTTGGATTTGATATGATCTTCCATTACAAAGCTTCCAAAAATGTCCCAAATCCAATATTGTGTGCATGATATGGCTTGATACGAGTTTGATCTTGTCCATGATGATAATTGAAAGCTGTATCAATCAAAAAGATCCTATTTCATCAATATTTGGATTTTATTTGGATTTAAATTGATTTAAAATGAATTAAATTAATAAAAATCAAATAAAATAGAAAAATCAATGAATGGACACAAGACTGAAGATAGGACACGAGTGTGGTGTGACAAGATCAAATCAAGTGGAAAAAAGTGGGCCCATTTGGCAAAATTTTGAAGTTTTGGGGATAGTTAACTTTTGGCAATTTTGGAAAAATGCCCAACTTCAACAATGCATAACTTCTTCAATTTTGAACTTTTGGAAGTGTTCTTGGACTTTTTAGAAACCTTGAGATGTCCTATAACCAACCCTTTTGGTATCATCTCATTTTGATATTCCATTCTCAAGTTATAAGCTTCGGCAAAAAAGGTGTTTTTGTTGACTTTCAAAAATGACCTATAATGTCCAAATTTGTAACTTTTTGTGAGTGCATTTCTTGATCTTAGGGTGTCAATATGGATTGTATTAAGTTTCATCCTCTTCAAAATGAGCTTTGGATGGGTCATTTATCATAAAGTATGAGAAAGTTATGCTTGGTCAAAGTTGAGTTGACTTTTCCTACAAAACCCTAATTTAGCAACTTTTGAATCTTGATGAATCTTGAGCAATCCTTGATGAATCATGATCAACCCTTGATAAAATGATGAATTATCCTTAAAAATGATAATGTTGACAAAAAATCTTGAGGTTTGACTGTTCATAGGTCATAATTGACGTTTGCCCTAGCACAATCGATTTTTGGACCTCTTGAGCAATTGACTGACCAAACTTCCTCTGCAAGGCTTGAAATTTGACATGGATGAACTTGAGAACATATTAGGACATAGGGGAGAACTTGAGGCCATTTGGATGTAAGGACCTTGATGCAACACAAAACCCTAATTTTGAATTGACTGCCTTAGGAGATGACTTGACTGTCCAACTCTTGGGCAATTTTGAGCAACTTGGAGATTATTCTTGCAATGTCTTGAGAAATATGGGAGGGAAAATTTTGGGGTACAACACTGTGATAACACAATACGTATGTAGACATGGAAACAATTGCAATTATCATCATCTCCGATGAGGACAAGTGGCACTGAAGCCACTTGTCACTCACTGGCCAACCGCATAGTTCTCGACAAGATAAAAGTTAAAAGAAAAAAAATAAAAATGTTGTAAACCCAATGGTTTACAAGTTAAGAAGTACCATGGATGCAAGTGTAACAACAACACATTCATTAATATATTTTCTTTTGCTTCTTATCTTTCTCTTCCCAATATCTCATCATTAATCACTTTTCCCTGTTTTTTATAAAATAAGACTAGAACATGAAGAGAGAGAGAGAGAGAGAGAGAGAGAGAGAGAGAGAGAGAGAGAGAGAGAGAGAGAGAGAGAGAGAGAGAGAGAGAGAGAGAGAGAGCTATAGTAGGAGAGAAAGGTGTGACAGTGACCATCCATCCTCACGGAGGCGCCTTCGTGAAAGGCATCCGATCCAAAAAAAATTTACATCCTTGAGTTTGGATTTCTCTCCTCTTTCCGAATCTGAAACCGTTTTTTCAAAAGAACTATGAGTTGATAAAGATCTGACAAAAATGTTTTGAAATATTTTTGTGAAGAACAACAATTAAAACTCAGAATCACAAGAAATGAGAGAGGAGTCACACTTGGAGAAATAATATCAACCTCATGAAAAAATAAGACTGAAAAACAGAGGATGGAAGAGCTTCAGTGGTGGTTAGTGATTTTCCGGTGAGATAAAGGAGATTGATGGTGGTTTCGATCTCTTTTTGGGTGAGATACTTCTGATTCTTTCTTCTTCTCTTTCTCTGTAATCTGAATTTGTGATTTCTGGAAACAAAACAATTTTTGAAGGGTTTGAGATTTTTGGAAAATGATGATGAAATTGGTTTTTTCACTGTGATGTTTTGGTGCGTGTTTTTTTTATATTTGTCAATTGTATTCTTTGAATGCAGTCAATTGGCTTTATACTGATTGGGAAATTTGTTTTGCTGCGTTGGTTCTGAATTATCTTTTACAGGCTTGCTTGAATTCTGTTTCCATCTCGGGCTTTTTGATTTTCTGATCTGTTATGTGATATTGGAATGGGAAATAGTGATTTGTTACTACATGAATCTCTTTGGCCAGCTGTGAATTCTCTTCTCGAACCAAATTTCATTGGGCTTCAACTTTGTTGCTTCTATTTTGTTATTTTGGGCTGGAGCCTGCAATTTTCTACATTGTGTTATTTTGCTGTAATTTAATATGCTGGGCTGTTTATAATTCTGCTTTGGATTTTGTCTTTTTGTGAACCAACTTTTCTTGTGATTTGCAAAAGATATATTTAGGCCCGTGATTAATCTGATTTTCTATGAAACAAATGTATGAGGCTTTGAACGTTTGCTGCAACAATTTACTTGTTGGGTTGTCGCGATTCTGACTTTGCTTTTACTTGTGATACCATGATGACCGTTTCTGAAATTGTAGAAAATTACCTTTTCAACCTCTATTGTGAACCAAATTTTGGATTTGTGATTTGTAATAGAGGTTACGGGCCAATGATTGAACCATAAATCTGATGATTTGCCAAGAAAAAATATGAGGCCTTCTTGTTGTTTTATGAACATGATTGGATAACCCTTGATTCTGATTCCCTTTACGACCCTAATGATGAATTTGAAAAGAAACCTCTTTCTAAATTTTTTTGTTGATGCTCGAGTTTTATTTCTTGTTCTAACCACTTCTTCTCTCTTTGTTTCATGTGATGATGATGATTATTGAGAATAAGAAGAACAAAATTATTTGTCCTCATAAAGCTTGGCATGGATGATGAAGTCTTGAAGAATGAATTGCAACTTAGAGTCAAGATTTGTTGAACCCCGAGGCTAAGAAATGGAAAATACATTGGTTAATTAAAGAGTGTTACAAAATCCATGGGATGTTGTTCTTGTTGATGTATCTAGAAACTAGATGTTAGCAAATTGACTTCTCATGTAGGATTTATGTTGAAGCTTAGACATAGGAATTGAATTATACTCCGAAGTATTGATGATATATCTTGCAATTAGGCATAGAAAGAAAACTTGAGATGATTTAAAATTTATGTAAATTTCTTCTTGAATTTGATTGTTTGTTATAGAAAATTTGAGTTCTTGAGAAAAGAATGAGGTTTGAATTCTTGAAACAATGTCTTGAATGTTGTTTGAAATCTTTAATTTATAAAACTTGAATGAAGTACCTTTTGAAGTTTAAACCAAAAAGAAATTTTGAACTCTCTTGTATGGCATGAATATCACAACAAATTGCCTTCTTAATGTTAAGTGCAAAATGACTTAGAGCTTAGGCTTAAGATTCTTGAATCAACTTGTAATTTGAGAAACAAAGTATCGAAAATGCAACGCATCATGTTTAGATCTAAATCCCACTTTCGAATTATGAATGCCTTGAAATTTATGATAATAAGATGAAGTAATTAGAACCCTTGAACATGTAATAGATTTTCTTCAAATTCAAACTTTGAAATTTATATTTTCCCTCCATCATGAATTTGAATTGCATGTCTTGAAGAAATGATGAATGCCTTGCCTTTGAATTCAAAATAATTCACATGAATGAAAATAATCTTGTATCTTAGATTCCAAGTAATCCTCTTGCATTACTTTTCCATCTTAAATTGAATCAATTGTTCTGAACAAAATAAATGTTCAAGAACTTGGTGCCTAAAACCTCAATGCAAGAAATCATCTCAAAAAAGAAAACATGGCATAAATGAAAATTACAGGTCAAAACAACTATTAAGCCCCAAAAAGTGACCTGTAATGTTTCATTAAATTTCATGGCCCTCTGTTGTACCCCAAAATTTGCCCTCCCTTTTTCACAAGAAATCATAACCCTAGGGTTTTCTCTGATTTTTAAGATTGGCTCAAGAATCGATCAAACAGACTTTTCTTTAGCAGTAAATCAAGATTTAGGGTTTTCTCTCGCATTTCTCAGAAGAAGCATAATCCTCAGAAATTCAATTAGCTGCTACATGTTTTCACGCTTGTTCAGGTTTACTGGTTGTTCTCAAGGCTTGTTTATCTGGGGTAAGAGCTGAGACTCTTATTTGGGATATCAAGACATCTGCTTGTTAATGGAATGGAATGTTTGCCGGTTAATGGAATGCTTACTTGCTTATTATACAATGCGTATTATGGTTGGAATACTGTTGCAAGATTATGAGATTACAGAGTTTTTAGGGATTACTTGGATTTTAAGTTGTCTGTATTGGAAATGCTGGAATGCAATTTCAGTTATTTTAAAATCAGGAATCTTAAATAAAAAGTGAAGATGCAAAGGAAGAATTGAAAGATATTGACAGTAGAAGGTTTTATTGGATTATCAGATGACCTCATAAAAGCTTTTTTCATTCATTGCAAATGATTGTTACAAAAATAGTTTATTGTTTGAATATTATACGTTTTACAACTTATAGTATTTGAAGAATAAATTATTACAATGAATAAAAAAATTCTAAGCCTAAGCCTCCTAAACTCTATTGCTCCGATGCTCAGAGTCTTCTGCTTCCGTTGCTTTGTCACCGTCCAAGTTGCATTCACCTGAAAAAGACAAAGAAAAAGAAATTAGTACAGTTTATTGAAAAAATAATTTTCAAAAAAAAAGAAAGGAAAAGGTCATCATTAAAATTTGCCATCTGGAATCAGAATGCTTAATTTTCATCACGTTTTATTTTTCTCTTTGCAAATCACAAGAAGATTGCTCTTCTTGGTTCACAAAGAGAAAATTAAAAATACAAATTGAAAATATTGCAGCAACAAAGGCAAACCAAGGCGCCAAAATTCAAACTAGGCAAGCTGAATGCAAACATAGCTACCAAACATTTCAAAGTCAACAACCAACTGGTGTAACAAGCAGCATTGCAACAAACATGACAACTTTACAAACATAGGCGCCCATTGTACTGCATTGCAAACCAAACTATCAAACTAAGCAAACTAAGCATGGCAAACCCAAACCAAGATGCAAACTGTCAAGTGAGCCAACTACAAAGGCAAAAAGTACATAATGCAGAAAGTATGCAGTCAGAAAAGTACAAATGCAGAAAATACAGTGCAGCAGTATGATACGGTGGGAAAGAACTGACAGTTTTTTGGAATGCTGGTACACGTTTTGCGTCTGTTTTCGCAAAGTGTCGCGGTAAGCAAGAGTCGCCACCGTCTTTTATTTTATCCAACAAGGAAAGGAAAAAAGCACAGAAAAATTCCTTTTTCGAGATGTTTCTCGGGTCCGGGGGGTAGATTATAGAAAGGGAAGGTGTTAGAACCCTTTCTATCCGTGGTTATCCACGGGCTCTTAGGTACTTGCTCAAAGTGTTTTCAAAAATTGCTTTTCTTTGTGTTTGTGGGTTTGAAAGGAGTTTTTGTTTGAAAAGTGTAAGTGCGAAAAGTTTTATTTTGTTTTGAGAGAGCAAGTACTTAAGAACCATCTACCTACTCGAAAAAGGAATCAATATGTGCTAATGTCCTTTAGATAATGCTATCCTACTATTGATGAGTAGGTAGCATCGTCGTTGGAGTTTAAGGGTCAATTTGATTAAGGGACGTGTGGTCACTAAAGCAATGTTAGGACGCCTTAGTGGTAACCCTAATGTCTTAGATCATTTTTCCGAGGCAACCGTTTCGAGGCAACTATGATCTTGGGACAAGAGGATGACCTCTAAAACTTCCTATACTTAATGACCACGTTCGAAGGCAACCAAGCGAGGTATACCCAAAGAGTGCACATGTGCGAGTGTGTTGTTTTTCAGTTAATTTTATCTTTGTACATGTCAATGGTTATCTATGTTGATTTTAGGTTAAAGATTTGATCTTGTCATGCATTCCCTATTATCAAACATCTAATAGTTAATAATTTACGGAAATTAAATTGCGGAATTTAAATCTAAACTATTACAAGGCGTCGGGTATTTACATCGCCAAAAACAACCCTTGAAATTAAAATGCGGAAAGTAAAAAGAAAGCGATAAAATAATTAAAGTCCTATTTAAAGCTATTACATTCCGGAAGCAATTACATCAATATGGTAAATGGATCGCATGCGAGAAATTAAATCGGGCGCATTCTAGGGTTTTGACCCTTTAATTATTAAAGAAAGAATTTTTTGTTATTTTTTGAATTAAGAGGAAATAAGCTAAGATGATTAAATAAATAAATAAATTAATTAAAAAGATATTTTTTTGGATTTTTGGATATTTAAATAAATACAATAAATTGATTTAAAGTTAGTAAAACCTAATTATCTACATTGATTTTAAATATTGCAAAAAATATTAAAAGTTAAACTTAATTAACACTAAATTAATTAAATTAATTTATTTACAAAAATAAAGTCATGAATTTAATTTTAATAAATAAAATATATTTTTTGGTTTTTGATTTTATGAGGAATAAATTTAATTGGTTAGTAAAAATAATAATACAAAACAAATAAATAAATGAAATAAAAAAGAAATAGAAATAACCAAAGGGGGGTTTGGGCCCAGATCAGGGGTGAGATTGGCAATTTTGTTGGCCCATTAACGCTGGCCTGATGGACTTTTCCTGATCCCACGTGTGCACATTGACTTTGGCATATTGTAGGCCTTCATTCCTGACCACCAGATCTGGCCTTGGGCCATCTGGTAGGCATCTGGGTGATGGTGTATGGTAGTCCACGTGCTTGAGTTTGTATTTGAATCACTGGAAGAAAATAATAACAAAGATGTTGGGGACCTGGGATTCGAACCCAGGTCCCATGAGTCACTGAACAACGCACTTACCACCACACCACTGCCTTCCATTTGTTATTATAATAAACAGCAATTAATATAATGCAAAAGCAAATCAATGGGTCAAACAAAAAAATAAAAGCGCGCTGGATTTGAATCAACGAATGGGGACATGCCACGTCCTCGTCTTCTTCGTTTGGCCTGGATATTTACCTGCGGATTCTCATCCGCAGCTAAATCCGTAGCTTGCTCCTAAAATACGTTCTAGGCCATAAAAATGCAATCCAAGACCATGGACATGATCGTCTCTTCCTCCTGAACACGTCTATGTCCGTTAATGGTGCTGATTTTACCTGCAAGGAAAACGCCCAAAAACAAGCTTCCAAAACCCTAGGTTCGAGTATGGGGTTACAGGCTATAAAAATACAATTGAATAATGTATAAAGCTTAGAAATCATTCAAGAATCATGAATATGTCAATGTTATGTCAAGAAAATGCCAGAATAAGATAATACAATTTCGAGTACAGGGGCGTTTTTCAGGAGACTTACAACGCGATTCAGGGAGAGAGAGAGAGAGCTTGCTTTTGATTCCTTCTTACTCAGTGGATGTCTAGCAAGAGAATAGTGTTGAGATTTTGCTTTGAATCGGCCTCTAAGGGTGATTTCAGTTTCAAGATTTTTTGACAAATTTCCAAGTTTTGTTCTTCTGATTTTGCAGCCTCTAGGTCTTGATGCTCGTGCCTTTGGTTTGTATAAGCAATATGGAATGAACTAGGTCAAGTTTTAGGCTTTGAATCCTTATGCATTGATGACTTAGGATTTGATATGATCATCCATGAAAAAGCTTCCAAATTTGTCCAAAAACCAATATTTTGTGCATGATATGGCTTAATAAGAATTTGATCATGTCCATGATGACAATTAAGGCCTGTATCAATCAAAAAGATACCAAGTTATCAATATTTAGATTTTATTTGGATTTAAATTGATTTAAAATGAATTAATTCAATAAAAATCAAATAAAACAGGAAAATTAATAAATGGACATGAGGCTGAAGCTAGGACACGTGTGTAGTGTGACAAGATCAAATCAAGTGGAAAAAAGTGGGCCCATTTGACAAAATTTGAAGTTTTGGGGATAGTTGACTTTTGGCAATTTTGGAGCCCAACTTCAACAATGCATAACTTCTTCAATTTTGAACTTTTGGAGGTGTTCTTGGACTTTTTAGAAACCTTGAGATGTCCTATAACCAACCCTTTTGGTATCATCTCATTTTGATATTCCATGCTCAAGTTATAAGCTTTGGAAAAAAGGTGTTTTTGTTGACTTTCAAAAATGACCTATAATGTCCAAATTTGTAACTTTTTGTGAGTGCATTTCTTGATCTTGGGGTATGAATATGGATTGTAGGAAATCTAATCCTCTTCAATATGAGCTTTGGATGGGTCATTTCTCATAAAGTATGAGAAAGTAATGCTTGGTCAAAGTTGAGTTGACTTTTCCTACAAAACCCTAATTTAGCAACTTTTGAGTCTTGATGAATTTTGAGCAATCCTTGATGAATCATGATCAACCCTTGATCAAATGATGAATTACCCTTCAAAATGAGAATTTTGACAAAAAATCTTGAGGTTTGACTGTATTTGGGCCACAGTTGACTTTTGCCCTAACACAGTCGATTTTTGGACTTCTTGAGCAATTGACTGACCAAACTTCCTCTGCAAGGCTTGAAATTTGACATGGATGAACTTGAGAACATATTAGGACATAGGGGAGCACTTGAGGCCATTTTTATGTAAGGACCTTGATGCAACACAAAACCCTAATTTGGGATTGACTGCCTTAAGAGATGACTTGACTGTCCAACTCTTGAGCAACCTTGAGCCATTTGGAGATTATTCTTGTAATGTCTTGAGAAATATGGGAGGGAAAATTTTGGGGTACAACAACTGCCCCTATTCAATTTTCTTAAACCTGAGGATATAGATTGGCTTTCGAGCCTTTCGTGATCCGAAGGTGAAAGATGATTGAACACTGGAGTGCCCAGAAATTTGCACTCCATGAAGTGGTATCAACCTGGTGATGTCGGGAATGGGCTTACAGATGCCATTTGAAGATTGTCGATAGGTGGTATGAACTTCAACTGGAATACGAATCAGGGAGATCTTATCGGTGATCTGACTGAACCAGAGGAGGTCTTGGATTGACTTTGACTGGATCGGCATCAGAAAAATCTTTAGGAATCGATTTAACTGAACCAGAGGAGGTCTTGTCTTCTTTGACTGGATTGGCATCAGAAAAATCTTTAGGAATCGATTTAACTGGACCAGAGGAGGTCTTGTCTTCTTTGATTGGATTGGCATCAGAAAAATCTTTAGGAATCAATTTAATTGGACCAAAATCAGGTTTTGTCTTCTTTGACTGGATTGGCATCAGAAAAATCTTTAGGAATCGATTTAACTGGACCAAAGGAGGTTTTGTCTTCTTTGACTGGATTGGCATCAGAAAAATCTTTAGGAATCGATTTAACTAGACCAAATGAGGTTTTGTCTTCTTTGACTGGATTGGCATCAGAAAAATCTTTAGGAATCGATTTAACTGGACCAGAGAAGGCCTTTGGCTGGATCGGCATTAGAAAAATCTTTAGGAATCGATTTAACTGAACCAGAGGAGGTTTTGTCTTCTTTGACTGGATTGGCATCAGAAAAATCTTTAGGAATCGATTTAACTGGACCAGAGAAGGCCTTTGGCTGGATCGGTATCAAAAAAATCTTTAGGAATCGATTTAACTGGACCAGAGGAGGTTTTGTCTTCTTTGACTGGATTAGCATCAGAAAAATCTTTAGGAATTGATTTAATTGGACCAGAGGAGGTCTTGTCTTCTTTGACTGGATTGGCATCAGAAAAATCTTTAGTAATCAATTTAACTGGACCAAAGGAGGTTTTGTCTTCTTTGACTGGATTGGCATCAGAAAAATCTTTAAGAATCAATTTAACTGGACCAGAGGAGGTTTTGTCTTCTTTGACTGGATTGGCATCAGAAAAATATTTAGGAATTGATTTAACTGGACCAAAAGAGGTTTTGTCTTCTTTGACTGGATTGGCATCAGAAAAATCTTTAGGAATCGATTTAACTGGACTGGAGGAGGTTTTGTCTTCTTTGACTGGATTGGCATCAAAAAAATCTTTAGGAATCAATTTAACTGGAACAAAAGAGGTTTTGTCTTCTTTGACTGGATTGTCATCAAAAAAATCTTTAGGAATCGATTTAACTGGACCAGAGGTTTTGTCTTCTTTGAATGGATTGGCATCAGAAAAATCTTTAGGAATCGATTTAATTGGACCAGAGGAGGTTTTGTCTTCTTTGACTGGATTGGCATCAGAAAAATATTTCGGAATCGATTTAACTAGACCAGAGAAGGCCTTTAACTGGATCGACATCAGAAAAATCTTTAGGAATCGATTTAACTGGACCAGACAAGGTCTTGGGATAACTTCAACTGGATCGACATCATAAAAATCTTTAGGAATCGATTTAACTGGACCAGAGAAGGCCTTTGATTGGATCGGCATCAGAAAAATCTTTAGGAATCGATTTAACTAACCTGACAAGGTCTTGGGATAACTTCAACTGGATCGGCATCAGAAAAATCTTTAGGAATCAATTTAACTGGACCAGAGAAGGTCTTGTCTTCTTTAACTAGATTGGCATCAGAAAAATCTTTAGGAATCGATTTAACTGGACCAGAGGAGGCCTTTGACTGGATCGGCATCAGAAAAATATTTAGGAATCAATTTAACTGGACCAGGCAAGGTCTTTGATATAGTTGAGAATTTAACTGCATCTTTCCTGAAAGGTAAACGTCATTCATATGCAATGCATGATATGGATCAAGCAATGATGTTCTCAACATAAATGAGATTGTATTATATGATGCGTATATGCATGTATCATGATGTATGGAAATGTGATGTTTTAGCTGGGGAAAATAAATCCCGGATAGCTGCTGGAGAATAGAGTTGAATTCTTCATTTCCGCTGGGGATGGTGAACGAAGGTGATTACGAGAATAAACCTGCAGGAGAGGAGAACTCCGTTGGGGAATAAACTGATGAGGAGATTACTCTGTGGGGAAGAGATGCTCTGCTGAGGATTTTAACGATAAATTCCACTGGGGATTCTGCTGATAAACTCCACTGGGGATTTCAACGATAAACTCCACTGGGGATTCCACTGATAAACTCCGCTGGGGATGAATTACCGTTGCTGGTGATACTGAATCTGTTGAGGATTGAATTCCTGTTCGTGAAAGGAAAGAACTTCGCTGGGGAGGATCTTTCAGTTGCAACATGCTGGGGATAACCCTGTTAAACTTTTGTGGGGATAATCCTTCTGAATTCTGTTGGGAATGATCCTTTGAACTTGGCTAGGGAGATTTATTGTTTGTACTCCGCTGGGGATAAACTTCCAGAGTCTACTGGGGATGATGATTCAACTCAGTTGGGGAAGCTTTTTAGACTGCGCTGGGGAAATATTGACTCCACTGGGGATATCTTGTATTCTGCGGGGGAACATTCTTATACCTTGCTGGGGAATATTGAGACTACCGGGGATATCGAGCCTTTTTAGTTCTGATGGTAGATCAACTTTGCTTGGGGAGAGTATTGCTGATTCATTCACGGTTGCAAGTCTCAGTTGGGGAGAGCTACCATTAATGTCTTACTCTGCGGGGAGTGAAGGTATCTTGGTCACATTCTTCAGCTGAACTTACCTTGTACCTGGGGGACAAAACAACAGTACAACTTGGACACTTCTTATTGCCCCTGTTTCTGATATTACCTGTAGTTGTCTTTTGTTTCGCATGTAAATATTCATGAGTAGCAATTAATGTCAAATGCATATATCAAAAATGAACATTGGACACTCTTTGCAAAACAAAACGGATAAAGGAAAAATAGTTTGAAATTTCTTTGAAAATGAATTGTATTGATTTTGAAGTTTGGCCTGTAAATAGGCGTTTTTTGTACAAGAGGCTGACGTCCTAGTAAGAGAACGTCGCTGAACAAATAGAATTTACACAATTTGTGAAAAACTAAATAAAACAGCTATGTGAATAATCCCAATGGGTTCCAACTCTGCTATTGCCCTTATGTCCTCGAGCATCTCATCACTTTGCTACTTGGTTGAAGGTAGATCGGATTGATCAGTGTCGTATGAGCTTGATAGTCGATACCGAAGTCTGGATGCAAGGTGATCCAATAAGACATAGTGTTACACTTTAATCCCTAATTTTTGCCTGGACCGCTCTTTCGGGTTTTCAGTCCACTGGGATACCCTTTTTTTGCCCAAGCCACATTTTCAGGTTTTCGACTTGCCGGGTGTACAAATTTTTTCATTTTCATCCCTTATTTTTGCCCGAACCCTTTTGGTTCGCCGGGAAGCCCTTATTTTTGCCTAGGCCAGTCAGCCTAGCGGGTCTTTGATTATGGGTAGTATCTTTTCACTATGTCTGCATTGACGGGGTGAGGAAGGTCGTCACCATCTATGGTGGTTAGAATCATAGCTCCTCCTGAGAAAATGTTCTTAACCATAAATGGCCCTTCCTAAGTAGGGGTCCATTTGCCCCTGGGATCACCTTGAGGTAGGATAATGCGCTTGATTACCAGATCCCCAACTTGATACTCTTGTCGTCTGACTTTCTTGTTAAATGCCTTGATCATCCGCTTTTGGTACGTCTGACCATGAAAAATAGCAGTAAGTCTCTTTTCATCGATTAAATTCAGCTGATCAAGCCGGGTCTGAATCCAGTCATCTTCACTCAAACCTGCATCCTTCATAATCCGAAGAGAGGGTATCTGAACTTCCATGGGCAAGACTGCCTCCATGCCATAAACCAAGGAATATGGTGTTGCCCCTGTTGACGTCCGCGCTGAGGTACGGTACCCATGAAGAGCGAATGGTAACATCTCGTGCCAGTCTTTGTATGTCACTGTCATCTTCTGCACAATCTTCTTAATGTTCTTATTAGCCGCTTCGACAGCCCCATTCATCTTCGGTCGGTAGGGAGAAGAGTTATGATGTTGTATCTTAAATTGCTCGCAGAGCTCGGTGATCATCTTGTTGTTGAGATTGGTACCATTGTCCGTAATGATCCTCTCTGGTACACCGTATCGACATATTAGATTGTGCCGAATGAAACGTGCCACGACGTTCTTGGTTACTGTAGCAAAGGAAGCGGCTTCAACCCACTTCGTAAAGTAATCAATTGCTACCAGGATGAAGCGATGCCCGTTGGATGTCGTAGGTATGATCTCGCCGATCATACCAATGCCCCACATTGCAAAAGGCCAAGGTGCCATCAAGATGTTTAGAGGAACTGGAGGTATGTGCACCTTATCAGCATAGACTTGACACTTGTGACATGTCCGAGAATGCTGATAACAGTCGGTTTCCATAGTGGACCAACAATATCCTGCCCAAAGGATTTTCTTTGCCATGGTGTGTCCATTGGAATGAGTTCCGAAAGTACCCTCATGTAACTCTGTCATGATCCTTTCTGCTTCATTCTTATCCATACAACGCAGTAAGGTCGAATCATGGTTACGCTTGTAAAGAATGCCATTGCTGATGAAGAACTTTGCTGCAAACCTCCTCAGAAACTTCTTGTCATTAACAGATGCACCTTCAGGGTATTCTTGAGCCTCTAGATACCTTTTCACCTCATAATACCAGGGTTTTTTTGTTGCCTCTTCAGTCTCAATGTCATAGCAATGTGCAGGTTCGTCCAATTTTTCAATGATGATCCGGGGAGCTTCGTTGTCCCAATTGACTTTGAACATAGAAGACATCATAGCCAGCGCGTCCGCCAATTGATTCTCCTCTCTAGGGAAGTGTTCAAAGGTTATCTCCTCAAAATTGGGAAGCAACGTCAATACATACTCCTTGTAAGGAATAAGATTTGGGTGTTTCATATCCCACTCGCCTTTGATCTGACTGATCATGAGAGCGGAATCTCCGAAGACACTTAGAAATTTAATCCTTAGGTCAATTGCTGCTCAAAGACCCAAGATGCATGCTTCATACTCCGCCATGTTGTTGGTGTAGTTGAAACATAGTCGGGCGGTGAACGGAGTATGAGAGCCTTTAGGAGATATGATCACGGCGCCAATGCCATTTCCCAAAGCGTTCGAAGCTCCATCAAAGTACATAGACCATTGGGATCCTTCCTCAGGTCCTTCATCCGGTCCAGGTGTTTCACAATCAGTTACCAACATGATATTCTCGTTCGGGAATTCAAAGTTCATAGACTGGTAATCATCCACTGCCTGATGTGCCAAATGGTCTGCCAACACACTTCCCTTGATTGCCTTTTGGGTCGTATATTGGATGTCATACCCAGTCAAGATCATCTGCCATCTTGCTATTCTTCTGGACAAGGCGGGCTTCTCGAAGATATACTTGATTGGATCCATCTTTGATATCAACAAGGTAGTGTGAGTCAGCATATACTGTCTCAGCCGGCGAGCAGCCCATGCCAAAGCGCAACAAGTTTTCTCAAGCAATGAGTATCGGGTCTCACAGTCGGTAAACTTTTTGCTAAGGTAATAAATGGCATGCTCTTTTCGGCCAGACTCGTCATGCTGCCCCAACACACACCCCATTGAGTTGTCAAGTACTGTCAAGTATAAGATCAGAGGTCTCCCTTCAACTGGTGGCATCAGAATAGGTGGCTCTTGGAGATACTCTTTTATCCTTTCTAAAGCGGCCTGTCATTCATCGTTCCAATGTACCACTTGATCTTTCTTCAGTAACTTGAAGATTGGTTCACAAGTATCAGTCAGGTGCGAGATGAATTGGGCAATGTAATTCAGACGTCCCAGAAAGCCTCTGACTTCTTTCTCTATTCTGGGAGCTGGCATCTCTTGTATGGCCTTCACCTTTGCAGGGTCCACTTGAATACCTTTATCGCTTACGACGAAACCCAACAACTTACCAGATCTCACCCCGAAAGTGCACTTGTTCAGGTTTAACCTCAGCTTGTACAACTTCAACCTGTCAAACAGCTTATGCAGATGGTCAAGGTGTTCTTCCTCAGTTTGGGATCTTGCAATCATATCGTCAACATATACTTCAATCTCATGATGGATCATGTCATGAAACAAAGCAACCATGGCACGCTGATACGTTTCCCCAACATTCTTCAATCCAAAAGGCATGACCTTGTGGCAAAAGGTGCCCCATTGAGTAACAAAGGTTGTCTTCTCCATGTCTTCGGGAGCCATTTTAATCTGATTATAACCGAAGAAACCATCCATAAAAGAGAAGACTTTGTGTTGAGCGGTGTTGTCAACCAGAATGTTGATATGAGGTAGAGGCAAGTCATCCTTGGGGCTTGCCCTGTTCAGATCCCTGTAGTCGACACACATCCGGACCTTACCATCCTTCTTCGACACAGGAACTACATTAGCCACCCAATGCGGGTAAGAAGTAACTGCTAAAAAACCGGCGTCAAACTGTTTCATAACCTCAGCCTTGATTTTCTCGGACATCTCTGGGCGCATTCAGAGGACTTTCTATTTCACTGGAGGACAGTCTTCCTTGGTAGGCAATCGGTGAACCACAATATCGGTATCCAACCCAGGCATATCTTCGTAAGACCAGGAAAATATCTCAACGTAGTCACGCAACATCTGAATCAACCGTTTCTTCACACTAAGCTCCAGATTTGCACCGATCTTGACCTCTTTCCTATCTATAGCCGTACCCAGATTCACTGATTCCACAGGCTCTTCGTGCGGATGTATGGACCTCTCTTCTTGGAGTAACAGTCTTGCAAGTTCACCAGGCACCTCGCAATCATCTTCACCTTCGTCTTCGGCTAAGTTGATCGGATTTTCGAAGTCATAACTGGCAGTAGTAGAGCCGTTACCAGTGGGATCCAGAGTGGATGTAGACCTGTATATGTGAGTGTGTGTAAAATAGCTGTTTTGCAATATATAATAAAGAAAAATAAGGAGCGCAAAATTTGAAATGCAAGAAAACGTCCAATGATTTTATTAATGATATATGAAAATGACACACAAAAGCCCTCACAAATGAAGCCACGGTGCCCCGGGTAAGACACCGGGCCGTAAAGTTCAAAAACATTGTCTGTTACAAATTCAAAACAAAAAGTTTCATTACTGGGTAACAAAAGTAATAGGGATGAAGTCCTTTGCTGTCCAGTTGCTTGGTCCACCGTCGGTCGTAGGATAGATCCAATTGTCGAACTCAGATTCTTCCACATCGTCTTCAATGGCATTCACTCCCGAGTTGCTGATGAACACGGGAGGTCTTCCGATCTGTGCATTCCGAACAGCCCTTTGAGCTTCTGCAGTGAAACCCAAACCAAACTTGTTAGTCTTCTATGTAAAATCAGGGAGTCATCCCCAATTCGCACACCCACCTTTCTCAACAACAGCCCGTGCATCCTTAAAGGAAGCCATATTCATAGGAGAATCTTTGACAACAGTCTTAGCTAACGCCCGTGTCTGGGGAACCTCTTCAAAGTGCTGGAACGAGGTCTCAATGAACTCCCCATCCATCTCTACATATCGTAAAGAGTTGAGGTGGCTCACCATGTACTCTTCTTCTCCTTGTACTGTCACAATCTTCCCTTTGACCGGGTACTTCAGCTTCTGATGGAGCGTTGAGGTTACAGCCCGGCTTTGTGGATCCATGGACGACCCAACAAACAAGAATAAGACGGCCGAATGTCCATCACATAGAATGTAGAATTGAAGACCTGAGAACCAACCTTAATCGGGATATCAACTTCTCCATGCACCATTCTCTTAGACCCATCAAAGGCCCTGACAACGATGTTGCTTGGTTTCAGCTCCAACCCTTCACAGTCCAACCGTTCTAGAGCTTTCTTGGGCAAGACGTTCAATGAGGAACCAGTATCTACCAATACATGTTCAAGAGTAGTGCCCTTGCATTCAATGGAGAAATGCAGGGCATCATTGTGATTCTTCCCCTTAGCAGTCAAGCCGGCATCAGAGAAACCCAACCCATATGCCTCAGAATTCCATGTTGGAAGTAAAATTGTTTGATGTGTGGGCAATAGATTTTATCGGACCGTTTCCACCCTTATTTGGAAAGAATTACATCTTGGTCGCACTTGACTATGTCTCTAAGTGGGTGTAATTTATAGAATTGTCCACCAATGATTCTAAAGTAGTGGTCAACTTCCTTGGAAACAACATTTTCTCTAGGTTTGGGGTACCAAGAGCTCTAATCAACGATAAGGGTACCGACTTTCTAAATAAGCTGATGGAGAATCTGTTGAAGAAATATGATGTGAAGCACAAGATTGCTACCCCATATCACCCTCAGACAAGTGGATAGGTTAGAGTGTCTGACTGACAGATAAAGCAGATCCTTAAGAAAACTGTTAGAGTTTATCGGAAAGATTGGTCTATAAAGCTGGATGATGCACTATGGGCATACATATATGCTTCCAAAACCCCGATAAGTATGTCTCTGTATCAATTGGTTTATCGTAAAGCATGTCATCTTCTGCTCAAACTAAATCACAAGGCATTTTGGGACTCCAAATTCCTGAACTATGATATTTTGAAAGCCGGTGAATTATGAATTCTTCAACTCCATGAGTTAAAAGAGTTTAGGAATCAGGCTTATAAGAATGCTAAAATCTATAAGGATCAAACAAAAAACTAGCATGATAAAAGGATCCAGAAGAAGGAAGTTTGGGAAGGCTAGTTGGTTCTATTGTTCAATTCCAGGTTGAATTTGTTCCCTATAAAGTTAAAGTCAAGATGGTCCAACATATTTATGGTTCACAAAGTGTTCCCGCATGGAGTAATCAAGCCCAAGAATCCGACAAACTGGGACACCTTTAAGGTGAATAGACAAAGATTAAAACCTTACAATCATGGCCAAGAGAGTGGTCTAATTGATAATGTTCTTCTTACAGGGTAAGATGGACGACCGTCAAGACATACGACGTTAAACAAAGCGCTTCGTGGGAGGAAACCCACACATTTTAATTCTAACTATTTTTCTTCATTGTGTCGTGTGTTTGTTAATTTTGTTTAGGTTATCACAATGTCTTGCAAAGGAACCAAGAGCACTCAAAGGGATTGTATTGAGAGGAAGGAAAAAATTCTGAAAAGAGGAAGAAGAATTTTCACAAAAATCAGATCCCTAACACGGCCTCCTGTGTCCCCTGACACAGCCCATGTCAGGCATGCTGAAGCTGGATAAATTTTTGATGGAAATTGTGAAAAATCAGACCCCTGACACGGCCTCCCGTGTCAGGAAACACGGCCCGTGTCGGGCGTGCTGAAGAAATTATATGGGAAAGGAAATATCAGATGGGCGACACGATCGGCCGTGTCACCGGACACGGCCCGTGTCAGGCCAACGAGAGTTTAACTTTTTTTTTTATGAATTGGTTTGATTTTGTAGGACCTATCTTGTTTTAAAATACTTTTCTCCCACTTAACCACACATTATTTTGATTTTGTTTGTAACTTCTTCATCTCTAACCTCTCTCTCTCTCTCTCTCTCTCTCTCTCTCAAAATACCCTAGCTCCATAACCACCTCCAACAAAAATCTCACTCATTTCTCATCATCCCCACTATGATTCAAAAACTTCCTTCATGAAAGTTGTCCCATTTTATATCCTCTACAACTTGACGGTAACTTTTTCTTCTAATTCCATATTTCGTGTTCGTTCAATTTTTCAGGTACGCAAAATGCCCCCGTGTAGAGATAGAGGAAAGGCAGTGGCTGAGACATCCATGCCATGATAGAGAGCTAGGCGCACCCCCAACACACACATTATTTTTTTTGAAGCACTCGATCACCAATAGAGATATTCAGTTATGGTCAAGCATAAGCTCTCTCCGACCAAGTATATCTACGACAAAACCTTATTTGATTTGGGTATAAAAAATTGAGGTTGATCGAATGTTCCATGTGTTGGGGCTGCTCAAATTCATGAATCTAGAGCTGCCAACTTACAAATGCATTACCCTTGAGTTTTTAAGCACTATAGACTTACACCTAGAAAGAAATTGGAATGGCACTACGAGAGTGTATGAGGGTAACCTTACATTTCTTCTTTTAACAATGAACATGAATTATTTGTTGCAGAGTTGGGAGGCATCCTTTGAATCCAATTGTACGGTCTTGGGGCTGTGCCGGACACCTTTATATCGGGATATTTCTGGACAACTATTACAAGGCTGGAAAATTATGTGGCAAAAGGCGCCAAGGCTTCCAGTATTCAAAACCCCTGTTTCCGGTATGCCCAAAAAGGGTTGGCTTATTCTCTGTTTGGTAGAGGTGATAGCACAAGGGTAGAAACACAAAGAGAATTATTCTTTTTGTATTGTATTTCTCACAATGCACCGATTAATGCTGCCGCTTTTGCGACTGATTATTTGGGGAGAGTCGGAATAGCATCCTCTGGTGGTATCTCAGTTGGGGGAATGATAACCTAAATTGCCGAGCACTTTGGTTATGGTATGGTTTTGCTCGAAGAGACACCGTAGCAAGTAATACTAAGATTGATATGGCTGCTTTAATTTAACAAGGTATGACTTAGGTTCATCATTATTATTACTCTTTTGTTATTCATAAAAGACATATTATCGCTTTACCTACCCCTGATTTTATTAGCGTTTCTGACTGTGCTAATTGGTTATATGAGGGTGTTATCCCGGAAGAAGGGGACATCCATATTCTTGATGATTTTTTATAGGTGATGATATGAAGGAAGATGCTCCGGCTCAGGAGCAGTTTGTACCTACCCCCCATGAATCGACCCAACAGGGTGTCGGGTCCTCTTCAATGTCTCACAATAAATGAGGATGGGTGCAGATGGATATGGGTTACCTCCGCACAAAGCAAGCCAAACCAGGAGCAGAGCTTTTCAGACAAGGTGAATAACTATTTTGGAATTAATCAAAAATCTCAACAAATGAGCAAGATATGGTCCTCGGAAGTAAACAAACCCTAGCTCAGAGAGTGTCAAAATGACTTGGAACCCCTTTCAACTTTTGATGATTTTTCTTGCACAATTGGATCTTGTCATGTGAAGAGAAGTTGTTGTAGATGATGATAAGAACCCATAGCAAAAATAACCAACTCAAAATATTAAAAATTGAGAGAGTTATGCACTTGTGATCACCAAATCAAACACTTTCTCAATTAGGTCAAACTTGTTGAACCAACCTTGAATATTTTGAACTTTATTTTCAAAATAGAGCATGATCAGTAGCTTTGACGAAAACTTGACCTAAACAAGGTGAGTGAGCTCTTTGAACCAAAAAACTTTGATATCATAGACATAGCCTTGAAGCTTAAGCTCTTGAAATCCATTGAATAACCATTTGATTGAGGACAATCCCTCAAAACCCTAGGTTAGATGGTGAGATGGATGCAGTTGTATCATCACCTACAATATGAACATTCAAAGAAACATATATACATATCTTGATGTTAGTTAAAAGAACACATGTTCAAGATACACAATTCAAGGTGCTTGGTGATCCCTCAAGAGAAAACTTAAAGATAGGATTAATTAGAAAGGGAGAACCAACCCTAATGTGTGATCTTAATGTATTGATAATATGAGATGATGAGAGATCTTAGGGGAAAATTTTGGGGTATAATAGCTGCCTTTATTTAAGTGTCTTCTACCCGGAGATATGAAGGTTAAAATCTTTGTCTCAACGCAATTGAAGATACTTAAATATAAAACAAACCCTATTTTTGTCCCTAAGATGTCATGCAATGCTTATGATTATGAATGCAAACGACCAACTCCATAGGTGACATAGAACACCACCGGGGAAGCAGAAAATGGAACCAACAGACCAAAAGGAGAGTTCGACCAGGAAAATAAATTGTTGGGGAACAACAAGACTGTGAGGATGACCATTGTTGTACCCCAAAATTTGCCCTCCCATATTCATTAAGAATTGTCAAAGTCAAGGTCACAAAATTCCCCCAGGGTTGTGCAGCTCAACTGGCTCCTATACAGTCAAAACTAGGGTTTGAGTTCTGGTCAAGCAAATGAACTTTTCAAAGGCCCAATCAAGTCCCATATGCCTACAAAGAGGGTCAAGCATCCTCATGTCAAGTTTCAAGGCATTCAGCTCAAAATTGCACAGTCAAAACCCTAGATTGCACTACAGTCAACTGTAGGGGCAAAATGGTCATTTGACAGTCAAAAGTTCAAATTTTTGGTCAATATATCATTTTGAAGCCACAAACATCATTTGATCAATGCTTGATCATGATTCTCAAAATTTGGCTCAGAAATCATCAAAGATGCAAAAATTGCTATATTTGGATAGCTGAAAAAGTCAACAGAAATTGACCAGGGCATAACTTTCACATGGATTGTCAGAAAAATTCCATCCAAAGCTCATTTTGAAGAGAAAGACATTTCCTACAATTCATCTTCATGTTCCAAGTCCAAGAAATGCTCTCACAAAAAGTTATCAATTTCAACATTATAGGTCATTTTCAAAAGTCAACAAAAAGTGACTTTAAGTCAAAGGCCATAACTTGAGATTGGTAAATCAAAATGACATGGGACCAAAGGCATTGGTTAAAGGACTCAAAGACCTTTCCAAAATGTCCAAGAACATGTGAAAATCTTAAAAATTGACCAAGTTATGCCTTGTGGAAGTTGGGAAATTTTTGGAAATTTTTGAAAGTCAACAAGGATGCAAAAGGCCTAAAAATGCAAATGGGCCCAATTATCTTCCAAATTTCTTCATGCCAAGCCTATGCACGACCATTAGGCCCAAGGGGAAGTATTCTCATATTTTTTAATTATTTATTTGAATTAATATTAATTTATATTCATTTAAATCATTTTAATTCATGAAAAATATAAACCTTAACCTAAAAAATCTTTTTATGCATGCTTTGGACTCTATAACTCGTGCACATGCTAATAGGGAAGGATTTGATGCTAATTGATCAGATTTGGCACAAAAACCATAAAAAAAATATTCAAAAAGATCTTGTAAAATCAAATATGTGAAAATCATCAATGCTTGAGATTTTGTGTAGTTTTGTTAACCTAAATCACTCTATACATACACAGCATCACAACCCTAAGCATCCAAGACTGCAAGCTGCGCATACTCAAGCATTGGCAAACTGAAAATTTCCCATAAAACTCAAAAACTGTTTTCAAGGTTGCAGGTGGATTCAGGGCGTGAGACTGATCTCAATAGCTTCCTTGTGATCTCCTGAACGTATTCCAATCCCTAACCTTCACTCAAAGATAAAGAATTGGTAAAAGGGACTCCAACTGAACCAAGAAAATTCCAAACTCGTGCATCATGATTTACATGTTTTTACAGCATTTGGTCCATTAATTCATGTTTATAATAGTGTTTTGAAACTAACCATGTGATCTAATGGCGTTCATATGCTGTATATTCAATTTCACCATTGACGGATTTCTAGGGTTACAGGTTGTAATTTTGGGGCTTTTGCCAAGAGGAAAAATCACAGCTTTAGACCTTGGCCATTGGACTCAGTGTACCTAGACGGAGAGATTCCAACCCTCGCGCTCAATTTATGAGCGTCGAGGGTCTAGTCGCTATTTTTTGGTAGAGGGTCTTAGGTAACGTTTGCCAAACCGTTGCCATATGCTTTTAGTTGCAGGAACCACGAAGATGATGAAGCCGTGTCCAAACGTGATAGGTCCATTCAAACTTCGCGCGAAATTCCAAGGGCATTAGCATCTTCTTTTTATATTATTTACGCGTTATTATATATTAATTGAAACCAAAGTGATTCAGTGGCAGGGATACGTAGTGGTAACATCAAAGACCTGGGTTCAAGTCCCAGGTCTGTATATTTGCTATATTATTTTTCAAATCAAATTCACATGCAGGCTTAACGTTAAGGTTCACCATGCACATTCAACAATCACCATCCACGCGTCCCAGGAGATCTAATCAAGGGCCAGGATTGGAGAACACCCTGAACTTGAGTCAAACGTATCACACGCTACACCAAAAGTCAATGGACCTGCATGCTTATTGGGCCAGATTACCAGGCCTTACCTCCCAAATTGGGGCTACCCCCCCCTGGTTTGCTTTCTATTTTTCTTATTTCATTTTTTAATTGATTATTTCTTGTTTTTTCTTTTGTTTAAATTGACTAATTATTTTTCACAAATATAAAAACATTATAAAAAATCAGAAAAGACTAAAAAGATAATAAATATGTATATTATAATTATTTTTAAACAAATGCTTGTAAATATTTAGTTAATTAGGTTAATTGATAGTTTTAATGTTTTTTTTGTTTCTCATAATATTGTTTATTTATTATTTTATTTTTATAATTAAAAATTGTACATAAAGAATTTAGGTTAAAAAATTTAATTCTTTCATAATAAATAAAAAAATATTAGAATTAGGGTTTGCTTCTTGATTTAATTTCAATTAACTCCTTTTTCTTATTAAATCTAAAAAACATAAAAATACCTAAAAAACACAAAAATATTATTTTCATTTAATTTTAATTTTTAATTCTTATTAACCTTTAATTTTTTGCAAACGGGTCCAACGCCCGTCGTTTAATTATTTAATTTGCGCATTTATCTTATGTCGTTTAATTATAATTTTGTATATGTCCCAAAGCCTTGTAATTTAAAATTCTTGCTCTTTTATCGCTTTATTTATTTTCTTCGCTAAATCGGGTCCGGTTTATTTTGGCGATGTGGACCCGCGCCATTTGTAATAGTCGTAGATTTCTTTTCCCACAAATATTAACTGTTAACCAAGCATGAAAGAATGAATGTCTAATTAAAATTAAGCGTAGAACACAACAAACATGACAAGACAAATAACTGAAACATGACACACAATTCGCACACACCACCCCTAGGGTACGCCTCACTGTTGCCTTGCCTCGAAAGGTGATCGTCGAGTAGAGGATGTCTTAGTAAGTCCTCATGATCCGGGAACCTGGCATGAGGGTAGCTTCTAAGGTGTCTTCCCATTGCTCTGGTGATCACCATGTCCCGAATCTCGAATTGACCCGAACACCTCCAACGGTGGTGCTACCTACCTCTCAATGGTGGGATGGCACTACTTTAAAGGACTCTTACACAGACGAATTCCTTAGGGTAGGTAGGTTCTCAAGGATACTTGCTCTAATCTTCATAAACAAACAATAATCTTTTCACCGACACTTTTCAAAAGCTTTCAAAGCAAATTTTTCAAACACTCTGACGTACGAGTCGAACTGAAATTTTTCAAAGAAACTTTTTTAAACCCACAGTTGAAAAGCAAACTAACCAATTTTGAAAACACATTGAGCAAGTATCTAAGAGCCCATGGATAACCATGGATAGAAAGGGTGCTAATACCTTCCCTTTCTATAACCTACCTCCCGAACCGAGAGCAATCTCTTAAAAGGAATTTTTCTGTGCTTTTGTCCTTTCCTATTGGAGAAAATAAAAGACGGTGGCGACTCTTGCTTCCGCGACATTTCGCGAACCAGCGTTAAACAGTCAGTTCCAGATCCACCGATCACAGAACTGGCGACTCTGCTGGGGAATCTTTATAAAGTGAGGTGTACCTTAGGGCTAGCTTATAACTATGTTTTCAATTGTTTTCCTTGTGTGCTTTAAATTGTGGGTTGCTTGGGAGTTCTATAGGTCCTACACCCGGATCTGGGGGATACCTTTCTTAGAAAGTAGCAACAAGGCTGTGAGGGAACTGTGCGGGGTATACCGACATGGTTGAAACAGTCTGCTACGTTGATGTGGCACTTTGGTGTGTACCGGTAACCCTTGAGTTCAGTCAAGGAGAGTACGGGGCCTCCGCGTGGTGTCGTGAAGCATCAACTGACCTTAGGAACCTTAATTGAACTATCTTGGCCTCTTTAGGGTAGTGAGATAACTGACTTCGGTGCAGTCCGAGGTTGGTTGATACTCGATACTACGCTCAATTGAGGGTTGCTTTCCTGGAATATTTCGGTCGCCAGTTCAGTGGCTAAATCGAAACGATGAACAATGAAAGCAATCCAGTGATATTGGGACCCTTAGAACCCGGTTACTTCTAATAGGACAGGTTGAGCCCACCAACTTCAAGAGGGTAATACCCAGACCCCATGCTGGCCCAAACTCTAAGGGCTCTTTTGTGTGACTTGCGTGCCTTCGTACTTGACTACTTGCATGTTTGTTATCTGACCCTTGATGCCTTGCAGGTTTTGTTCATAGTCCTTAATTAGGACTTATAACAGGGTGTACTAACCACTTGCAGGTTCTGTTTATAGGACTCATGACAGGGTTTACCAAATTTCTTGCAGGTGTTGTTTATAGTCCTTAACTGGGACTCATAACAGGGTTTACTAGATCTCTTGCAGGTTTTGTTTATAGTCCTTAATTAGGACTCATAACAAAGTATACTGAATTTCTTGCAGGGTCTGTTTATAGTCCTTAATTGGGACTCATAGCAGGGTTTACCTACATCACCCCATGCATAGCATGACATCATACCATTGCATACCATTGCATACATCCTAACCCATTTCAAGGATCTCAAGGGCTTGTGGTGCAGGTCATGATGAACCAACTGTCTAGCCAGGGGCAAAGAGGATTTATTTTCCTCTAGCCAAGGTTGTCAGGGGCTATGACCCACTAGATATGGTGAGCCTTTGACCCTTGAAGAAGGACTCTCAACAACAGGAAGTTCTTTCAATCAAGTTACTGGTTCTCAACTCTAACAAGTTTCTCTGTTTACCCTGCGAGGTCCTTGAAAACATTGCATGCATATCATACACATCATTGCATTACAGGTATCCCTTTTGCAGGTCACTCACCATCTTCGCTGTTTATTTCAGCAATGGCTTTCCAACCAGACAACCAAGATCTCCGTACTCAGAACACCCAACTGCGAGAAATGTTCTCGAACCTATCCCAGGGGCAAGAAGAAATAAAGGCTCTCCTCACCAGGAGCTTGACCTTAGGGAATGCAGGGGGCATCAGGAACGATCAGCTGGAAGGGCTACAAATTGAGTTGGCAACCATGAAGATCCAAATGATGGGGCAGTTGGTGGGCCAAATGACTCTCATTCAGGACTTAGCTCAAAAACAAGAAGAGCTCCGGGTCCTCGTCACCAAGATGCTTCAAAATAATCCAGTAGGGCAAACAGCCAAGGTGGAAGCTCCAGCCATCATTCAACCACATGCGGGGCAAGAAGACAAAGGAAAATCTCCTCAGCTTGCTTCAGGGTCACGAGCCCAGCCTCAACGGGGTAGTCAACGTAAACGAAATGCGCCCGGAAGACATTTCTCGGAGACTGATATACCCTCATCCTTTATACTGAAGCGCTTGCTGGAGGTCAATCTGATCACTCTAAAGGACCCTCCCAAAAATCCCAACAGGACAGCTTCGAGGTATAACCCCGACACCCACTGCGCTTATCATTCAGACAGCCAGGGGCATGCTACAGACGACTGTTGGACCTTGAAGAATAAAATTCAGGATTTGATTGACGAAGGGGTGATAGAGTTCATGCCGGATGGCGAGATGAAAATCTTCCGCTGAGAATTCTCCATCTGAGATAGCTAGTTCAAACTAAGAAACTTTTGTTCATTCGAATGTTCAAGTTGCATTTTTCTTTGATTGTTTAAACATTTACTCATGTCAAACGTTGTTATTTCATTAATGCATCGCTTATGTCTGTTTTGAGTCAATATATTCGCATTCACTATATGCAAACTTGTTTTCATATTTTTTCTGATGACAACTCTTGATCTTTAATCCTAAGCCTCTTGAGGGAGGATGACGAAAACGATACCGCAATCATTACAGTATGCTTTTGAACAGACCCCGCTTATGAAGTACAGGCATTGTTTTAACCCCTAAACACTGGAGTTATAAGGATGATAATCCCTCGTCAACCCATCAGAGCCAAAGAAGTAGGAGTTTTTAATTTTCGAAAATCAAAACCCTTAATCATAACCTGGGGCAGGGTAGTCTCTCAGTTGATCCAAGTGCATGACGAATGGCACCGAAGAGATCTTCACAAAATGAACAAAGACAGTGATGGTTCAGAACAATCAAAAGGACAGGCAGTCATCATCAAAATTCATAAATGAAAAGCCCAAAAAGTCTAAACCTACAAAGGGGACTTATGAAACTGGGGCATCCCGCTGACTGTAATTCCAAAAAGGAAACAGTTCAGGCAAAAAAGAAAGGGATAATAGAAATCAAGAAAGAGGTCTCACAAACCCTCAACCAAAGCAAAAAATGACTGCCTATTCAAAAGAAATCATCAACAGCTGAACCATTATTGGAACATCAAAGCAAAGACTCAAACAAGGTCTAACGTATGATCAACTGAGTGTAGGTTTGGAGAACATCACGAAGAGCGGGTGGGTACAAATAATTTGAGCCTTTATCCTTTGTTTCTTAAACCGTGAACCAGGCCACGTTATAACCCTCAAAAGTCCTAGCTGAAGCATGGGTTAGTTCGAAAGCATACTGTTACTAAAGGTATCCTGACTCCTTAAGGCCTACGGTAAACACGGAGTTGACATCACGTTTTACAAACATTCACTTGTTTTATGAAATAAAAAATGCATTTTCAAAATCTTCAAGACAGACGTAAGCTTTGCATTTTTAACATAACTCTGTTTGCGTATGACTTTTTGTTTGAACAACAGGAAAATTCGCACGATGAATACCTAGTGAACAAAAGCACTTTCAATCAAGGGGCATGGCATGACTATTGTCCATCATCTGGGGCAGTTAAGGCAATGTCCAGAGAATCTCTCAAAAGGCCAACCAGCCTGGGGCAAATCTCTGCCTAAGTCACTTGGGGCATTTCAACAACAAATCTCGCCTGATCAAACACCTTCTGGTAATATGGCAACACAAGCAGCCAGGGGCACCTACCTACATTCTAAAAGAACGAACATAGTCGAAAAGAATACTACGCAAAATCAAAGACCCGCTAGGTTGACATACCTAGGCAAAAAATCAGGGCTTCCCGGCGAACCAAAAGGGTTCGGGCAAAATGAAGGGATGAAATGAAAAACATCTGTACACCCGGCAAGTCGAAAACCTGAAAAGGCGGCTTGGGCAAAAATGGGTATCCCGGTGGACTGAAAACCCGAAAGGGCAGTCCAGGCAAAAGTTAGGGATTAAAGCGTACGACCATGTCCTATCATCTTGTCACCCGCCTACCAGAAGAAGGTTTGACTCTCAACAACTATCAGCATCCCACAAGTGCCTCCCCCCTAGAAACAGGGGCAATGAAGAATGGTCTAAGTAGTCTGATTGTTCTACCCTCCAAGGTATCAGGATAGGCTCCGTGGAAGAACATAACCAATACAGCTCAAAGCTTCCCCAGGAGAGTCCAATCCAGTTCCCCAGGAAGGTTGGAATCTATCTCCCCAGGCAATAAGCGTACCCCCAGTAGATTCTGGAAGCTTATCCCCTAGTAGGGCACGAACGCGTCGTCCGGCTTGATTTAAAGAGTTATTTCCTTAACAGGATATAACTGGGTTATCCTCAGCCAAAAGCCACGGAAAGAGCGTCGTCGACAGAATCTTCTTATCCCCAGCGAAGTCCATTTATACTTCCAATACAGTAAGGTATCCTCAGCGAGTCATCCTCAACAATTCAGCAAAATCATCCCCCCACAGAGTATGTCTTCCCAGCATGGTCGCTAGAATATCTTTTTCTCCCCGCAGAATCCTCCATTCGCCAAGTTTATTCCCCAACGGAGTTATCTTCTCCTACCGGTATACTTGCAACTATCATCCCCAGCGGAAGCAAAAGCTATTCTTCCACATCAGCCCAGGATGCGACTTCCCGGCACCCGTCAAGGATTTATTTTCCTACGACGAAAACATACATTCATAAAACGTCACATACATCATTATAGCATGCATATACATCATATTACACGAATCTCATTGATCTTGAAAACATACAGTTCATGCATCATGATTTTGCATACAATTATGTTCTACCTTTTCAGGAAAAAGATCAATACAAAAATGATTACTATCAACTAACGCAATTCTTTCTAGATATAGTTTCAGATGTAAGCCCAGCGATGGTGACGTTCTGATGCTGCTTCCAGAATTCCTTCTCGATATAGTTTCAGATGTAAACCCAGCGATGGTGACGTTCTGATACTGCTTCCAGAATTCCTTCTCGATATAGTTTCGGATATGATCCAGATATGGTGACGTTCTGATACTGCTTCCAGATTCCCTTCCAGATATAGTTTCAGATGTAAACCAGATATGGCGACATTCTGATACTGCTTCCAGAAGTCTTTTTGATGTTCCCCTCTCCGGCATGAGCGTGAGGTGATATTCTCTTATGGTCCCCTCTCCAACGGCGTGTGAGGTGGTAATTCCTTCTTCGGATGTTTCCCTCTCCGGCATGAGCGTGAGGTGATATTCTCTTATGGTCCCCTCTCCAACGGCGTGTGAGGTGGTAATTCCTTCTTCAGATGTTCCCCTCTCCGGCATGAGCGTGAGGTGATATTCTCTTATGGTCCCCTCTCCAACGGCGTGTGAGGTGGTAATTCCTTCTTCAGATGTTCCCCTCTCCGGCATGAGCGTGAGGTGATATTCTCTTATGGTCCCCTCTCCAACGGCGTGTGAGGTGGTAATTCCTTCTTCAGATGTTCCCCTCTCCGGCATGAGCGTGAGGTGATATTCTCTTATGGTCCCCTCTCCAACGGCGTGTGAGGTGGTAATTCCTTCTTCAGATGTTCCCCTCTCCGGCATGAGCGTGAGGTGATATTCTCTTATGGTCCCCTCTCCAACGGCATGTGAGGTGGTAATTCCTTCTTCAGATGTTTCCCTCTCCGGCATGAGCGTGAGGTGATATTCTCTTATGGTCCCCTCTCCAACGGCGTGTGAGGTGGTAATTCCTTCTTCAGATGTTTCCCTCTCCGGCATGAGCGTGAAGTGGTATTTTCTTATGTTTCCCTCTCCAACGGCGAGTGAGGTGATATTTCCTTTTAGATTATAATTTCCTATAGTTCCCTCTCCAACGGTGAGTGAGGGGACTCCCTTTGATATTATAATGTCCTTTGGTTCTCTTCCTGACACTACGAAGATGGTAATTCTCACCAAGATTTTCTCAACGAGCGTTGTTGAAGTTGAAATCATTCAGGATTCTCTCACCCTTCATGCTAAGGCAGTAACCATCCCTGGTTCATTCATCAGCGTTTGAAGCTCCAGACCCAGCTCCTGTAACCAGTCAGGACATATCTATATCAAGCATCTAAAATCAGCTCCTGCAACGTGTCAGGTATTCATTTTTCTGTTTTGTAGGTATGCAGGTTCTCGCTAAGGAATCTCCTACGCAATCAACATCCAGATGGCATCTATAAGCCCATCATCCTATCTAGCAATCTCTAAATGGCATCTATAAGCCCATTCCCCCATCACCATCACTATGTGAGCGCAAATTTCTGGGCACTCTAGTGTCCAATCATCTTCTACCCTCGGATCACGAAAGGCACGTCAGCCAATCTGCATCCTCAGGTCTAAGAAGATTGAACAGGGGCAACTGTTGTACCCCAAAATTTGCCCTCCCATATTCATTAAGAATTGTCAAAGTCAAGGTCACAAAATTCCCCCAGGGTTGTGCAGCTCAACTGGCTCCTATACAGTCAAAACTAGGGTTTGAGTTCTGGTCAAGCAAATGAACTTTTCAAAGGCCCAATCAAGTCCCATATGCCTACAAAGAGGGTCAAGCATCCTCATGTCAAGTTTCAAGGCATTCAGCTCAAAATTGCACAGTCAAAACCCTAGATTGCACTACAGTCAACTGTAGGGGCAAAATGGTCATTTGACAGTCAAAAGTTCAAATTTTTGGTCAATATATCATTTTGAAGCCACAAACATCATTTGATCAATGCTTGATCATGATTCTCAAAATTTGGCTCAGAAATCATCAAAGATGCAAAAATTGCTATATTTGGATAGTTGAAAAAGTCAACAGAAATTGACCAGGGCATAACTTTCACATGGATTGTCAGAAAAATTCCATCCAAAGCTCATTTTGAAGAGAAAGACATTTCCTACAATTCATCTTCATGTTCCAAGTCCAAGAAATGCTCTCACAAAAAGTTATCAATTTCAACATTATAGGTCATTTTCAAAAGTCAACAAAAAGTGACTTTAAGTCAAAGGCCATAACTTGAGATTGGTAAATCAAAATGACATGGGACCAAAGGCATTGGTTAAAGGACTCAAAGACCTTTCCAAAATGTCCAAGAACATGTGAAAAGCTTAAAAATTGACCAAGTTATGCCTTGTGGAAGTTGGGAAATTTTTGGAAATTTTTGAAAGTCAACAAGGATGCAAAAGGCCTAAAAATGCAAATGGGCCCAATTATCTTCCAAATTTCTTCATGCCAAGCCTATGCACGACCATTAGGCCCAAGGGGAAGTATTCTCATATTTTTTAATTATTTATTTGAATTAATATTAATTTATATTCATTTAAATCATTTTAATTCATGAAAAATATAAACCTTAACCTAAAAAATCTTTTTATGCATGCTTTGGACTCTATAACTCGTGCACATGCTAATAGGGAAGGATTTGATGCTAATTGATCAGATTTGGCACAAAAACCATAAAAAAATATTCAAAAAGATCTTGTAAAATCAAATATGTGAAAATCATCAATGCTTGAGATTTTGTGTAGTTTTGTTAACCTAAATCACTCTATACATACACAGCATCACAACCCTAAGCATCCAAGACTGCAAGCTGCGCATACTCAAGCATTGGCAAACTGAAAATTTCCCATAAAACTCAAAAACTGTTTTCAAGGTTGCAGGTGGATTCAGGGCGTGAGACTGATCTCAATAGCTTCCTTGTGATCTCCTGAACGTATTCCAATCCCTAACCTTCACTCAAAGATAAAGAATTGGTAAAAGGGACTCCAACTGAACCAAGAAAATTCCAAACTCGTGCATCATGATTTACATGTTTTTACAGCATTTGGTCCATTAATTCATGTTTATAATAGTGTTTTGAAACTAACCATGTGATCTAATGGCGTTCATATGCTGTATATTCAATTTCACCATTGACGGATTTCTAGGGTTACAGGTTGTAATTTTGGGGCTTTTGCCAAGAGGAAAAATCACAGCTTTAGACCTTGGCCATTGGACTCAGTGTACCTAGACGGAGAGATTCCAACCCTCGCGCTCAATTTATGAGCGTCGAGGGTCTAGTCGCTATTTTTTGGTAGAGGGTCTTAGGTAACGTTTGCCAAACCGTTGCCATATGCTTTTAGTTGCAGGAACCACGAAGATGATGAAGCCGTGTCCAAACGTGATAGGTCCATTCAAACTTCGCGCGAAATTCCAAGGGCATTAGCATCTTCTTTTTATATTATTTACGCGTTATTATATATTAATTGAAACCAAAGTGATTCAGTGGCAGGGATACGTAGTGGTAACATCAAAGACCTGGGTTCAAGTCCCAGGTCTGTATATTTGCTATATTATTTTTCAAATCAAATTCACATGCAGGCTTAACGTTAAGGTTCACCATGCACATTCAACAATCACCATCCACGCGTCCCAGGAGATCTAATCAAGGGCCAGGATTGGAGAACACCCTGAACTTGAGTCAAACGTATCACACGCTACACCAAAAGTCAATGGACCTGCATGCTTATTGGGCCAGATTACCAGGCCTTACCTCCCAAATTGGGGCTACCCCCCCTAGTTTGCTTTCTATTTTTCTTATTTCATTTTTTAATTGATTATTTCTTGTTTTTTCTTTTGTTTAAATTGACTAATTATTTTTCACAAATATAAAAACATTATAAAAAATCAGAAAAGACTAAAAAGATAATAAATATGTATATTATAATTATTTTTAAACAAATGCTTGTAAATATTTAGTTAATTAGGTTAATTGATAGTTTTAATGTTTTTTTTGTTTCTCATAATATTGTTTATTTATTATTTTATTTTTATAATTAAAAATTGTACATAAAGAATTTAGGTTAAAAAATTTAATTCTTTCATAATAAATAAAAAAATATTAGAATTAGGGTTTGCTTCTTGATTTAATTTCAATTAACTCCTTTTTCTTATTAAATCTAAAAAACATAAAAATACCTAAAAAACACAAAAATATTATTTTCATTTAATTTTAATTTTTAATTCTTATTAACCTTTAATTTTTTGCAAACGGGTCCAACGCCCGTCGTTTAATTATTTAATTTGCGCATTTATCTTATGTCGTTTAATTATAATTTTGTATATGTCCCAAAGCCTTGTAATTTAAAATTCTTGCTCTTTTATCGCTTTATTTATTTTCTTCGCTAAATCGGGTCCGGTTTATTTTGGCGATGTGGACCCGCGCCATTTGTAATAGTCGTAGATTTCTTTTCCCACAAATATTAACTGTTAACCAAGCATGAAAGAATGAATGTCTAATTAAAATTAAGCGTAGAACACAACAAACATGACAAGACAAATAACTGAAACATGACACACAATTCGCACACACCACCCCTAGGGTACGCCTCACTGTTGCCTTGCCTCGAAAGGTGATCGTCGAGTAGAGGATGTCTTAGTAAGTCCTCATGATCCGGGAACCTGGCATGAGGGTAGCTTCTAAGGTGTCTTCCCATTGCTCTGGTGATCACCATGTCCCGAATCTCGAATTGACCCGAACACCTCCAACGGTGGTGCTACCTACCTCTCAATGGTGGGATGGCACTACTTTAAAGGACTCTTACACAGACGAATTCCTTAGGGTAGGTAGGTTCTCAAGGATACTTGCTCTAATCTTCATAAACAAACAATAATCTTTTCACCGACACTTTTCAAAAGCTTTCAAAGCAAATTTTTCAAACACTCTGACGTACGAGTCGAACTGAAATTTTTCAAAGAAACTTTTTTAAACCCACAGTTGAAAAGCAAACTAACCAATTTTGAAAACACATTGAGCAAGTATCTAAGAGCCCATGGATAACCATGGATAGAAAGGGTGCTAATACCTTCCCTTTCTATAACCTACCTCCCGAACCGAGAGCAATCTCTTAAAAGGAATTTTTCTGTGCTTTTGTCCTTTCCTATTGGAGAAAATAAAAGACGGTGGCGACTCTTGCTTCCGCGACATTTCGCGAACCAGCGTTAAACAGTCAGTTCCAGATCCACCGATCACAACCATAAATAGGAAAAACCAAAATCACGATCAAAGAATCCAAATGCATAGTAAGATTTCAACGAAAGAAAACTCTTAACAATACAAGTAACAAACCATCAAGGAGGTAATCATTAAGAAAGGATTACCGACTCGACTGGAGGAAAGAAAACTCAACTCCATTGGAGGAAAATCAACTCCGCTGGGGAAAAGAAGACTCAACTCTACTAGGGTAAAGCCCAAAGAGGAGACAAAGTATCATCAACTCAAGAAATAAGGAAAAAAGCAATGGATAATAACAACTGATAGATAACTGCGAACTACCCACTCATAGAGGGGATAACAAAAAAAGAGTAACATCGACTCTTAGGGGATCATAAACTAACAATCCGAAGGACGCCAATAGAAATGGTAACATAATATTGGATCATAGATGATGCTAAACATCAGTACTTATGAGTGGAAACAAAGGATTGACGTTAGCTCTTATGGTTGGGAACAAATGGTTGACATCAACACTTGTGGTTGGGAACAAAGGTTTGACATCAACACTTATGGCTGGGAACAAAGGATGACATTAGCACTTATGGCTGGGAACAAAGGTTTGACATCATCACTTATGGCTGGAAACAAAGGATAACATCAACACTTATGGTTAGGAACAAAGGTTTTGACATCAGCATATATGGCTGGGAACAAAGGATGACATCAACACTTATGGCTGAGAATAAAGGTTTTGACATCAACGCTTATGGCTGGGAACAAAGGATGACATCAACACTTATGGCTGGGAACAAATGGTTGACATCAACACTTATGGCTGGGAACAAAGGTTTGACATCAACACTTATGGTTAGGAATAAAGGATGACATCAATACTTATGGTTGGGAACAAAGGTTTGACATTAGAACTTATGGCTAGGGATGAAATCAACACTTATGGCTGGGAGTAAAGGTTTTGACATCAACGCTTATTGTTGGGAACAAAGGATGACATTAACACTTACGGTTGAGAACAAAGATTTGACATCAGCACTTATGGCTAGGAACAACTCAACTCTATTGGGGTAAAGTCCAATGAGGAGGATGATATAAATGTCGACTAACGAACGACGGTGAACTACCAACTTAAGGATGAAGGTAGAAAAAACATAGAACAATAACAAGTTTCCCAAAATTCTGGCATTCCACCCAGACAGGGTGACAAACTTTACCAACTTCTGGATTTCACCTAGAACGGTAAGAGTTTCTTCTTTAACCAAGATATCACTTGGAAAGGGTGATGAACTGATGTAAAGATATTTCAAGAAAATGTCTTTATCATCGAAGTACAACCAAACTCAACAACAAACTATCTCCCATAAGATAGAGACTACCATTCATCGGAGTAAAAACATCTTCTCTGACATTAACAGACTTACTAGGGAAGTACAGGTTTCTCAAATAAAGAGACCGCCACTTGCTGTTATGAAAAGGATTACGATAACACTGCTCGGAAATGAATTTTGATTTCGTGGGGAAATACCAACACATTCCTGTTGAGGGGATAAAGTTTTCACGTGCAAAATAAATGAACATTCTCAATCTAGGGCTCACAACCTATAAGGATCTAAAAAACATTGTTGTCGGGGACCAAAAATTCAAACCGGGAACAAACCATAGTGAACAGTCAACCAAGACACCATCCAATGAGGAATAAACTCAAATGGGGATCAAATCCCATCCAGATAATGAGTTGGGTAGGAAGGCTAAAGCAAAATTCTTCCACGAGGGATAACTCAGTGGGGAATTTGAAAGTATATATACTTTTTGTTTAAGGTTGACACTCTATTGGAGAGAGGATAACATAACTCTGCAAAGAGGATAATATGCCAACAAAAACATTAATGAATGCAACTGAGCAATGAATTTTAGTTCAACTATGCATGATGTATGTATGAGTGTATGAATGTTATCATGTATATGTTAACAAAATAGACATACTGCACTGGGGATAACCAGAAAAAACCAACTTGGGTATGGACAACACTTGGCTAAATCATATTCAGGATGAAGATTCCATAAGAGAGTAAGCACCAACTGAGGAAACAAAATCCTACTTCAAGGCTTAACTTAACTGGGAAGAAACATGGCTTGAAAATAATCAAAACACAATCTGATAGAAATAAACAAATATAGTTTCATTGATATAATAAACTCCTTCAAGCTTCACCAGGGAATATCATACAGACTTCTCTAGGGAAGACAATGCCACATCGTCTAGACTTCAATTGGGGATTCCGTACAGACTTCACCAGGGAAGACAATGCCACATCGTCGAGGGGGCCCCAAATACATTCTTCAATATCAATAGTAATGGTTGTGAAAGAAGTCCCAAAGAGTATAGGGAAGCATCATCCTCGGTTTATGCAAAGAAGTTAAGAAATTAACATCACAACAAGAAGTCAAAATTATGGGGATTTTAAATCAAACTCAACACTTGGCGAGAGAAAAACCAAAAAGTTGAAAGATGTCTAAACACTTCTTGGAAAGCAATATTGCTTTTGTCTGGCTACTTGGGGAGCACGCAACAACAAAAATGTCATAATTGGAGATAGAAATGCTTTGCAAGAGATTCTTCATTAATTTTCAACAAAAATAGGAGAAGGACTCCAACAAATGAGCAAAGGCTTCATAACTTTACAATCTCTGCTTGATCATAACCTAGCTGAGGAAAGAATCACACTCAGCTAGAGAAATCTGCATCAAGACCTAACTGGGGAACATGGTATAGAGGTATCAAACCACCCAAACCCAAAACCATATAACAACTTGGAGAAAATTTGAACCAAGACTTAACTAGGGAAAAATGGGATCACAAACCCAACACCACACCACATATCAACTGGTATGAAATCCAACTATCCAAGGAACAATCACAGGTAGACTATGCGTATATCAGCAAGAGTAACCTGGGATACTTCTTGGGGAATCTTTTCAAAACTTCGGAGTTCGTCCATCCTTGGAACAACTACTTTTGTTCCCCTTGAATCACATAATTGAAGTAAAAAGTCATTTGCAAATTCTTTTCGAAAACATGTTTTTATTATTAAGTCTTTTTTTTAAAAAAATTACTAACAATAATAAATGAAATTTTTGTAAACAGAATAAATAATAACTACAATGAATTGGATAAAAGGTTCAAACTTTATTAATAGAATGGTAGTCTGCAAATGGCGTGTCTCCATGGATGATTACAAAGTTTTGGAAAATGGTAAATACATGGAAGAGATACATTGAAAAACAATTACCACTATCCTCCCTAACAACTTTGAACTCCTGAGCATATGCTTCAATTGAAGTGTGATGAGAATTTGAGAAGATTGTTGCTTTAATGATCAAGTCTTGTCTGATGTAGTTACTTGCTAGAAAATCCCTAACTTTTGCCTAAGTTGCCCTTGCGGGTTTTCAACCTACCGGGAAAATTTATTCAGTTTATGTCTCTAACTCTTCCCTAGACCGTCCTTTCGGGTTTTCATCCTACCGAGATAATCACTTTTGTCTAAGCCTCCCTTTCAGGGTTTCAACTTAGCAAGTTGTTCTTTAATTTCTTTAGGCGAAGTATTTCTTGATTGTGTCAACATTCATGGGATGTGGGAACTCTTCACCATCCATAGTTTCAAGAATCAATGCACCGCGAGAGAAGGCTTTCTTGACAAAATATGTGCCTTCATAATTGGGAGTCTACTTTCCCCTAGAACCAGCGTTAAAAGACATGATCTTTCTGAGTACGAGGTTGCCTTCTCTGAATTCATGAGGCTTGACCTTCTTATCAAAAGCTTTCTTCATTCTTTTATTATATAATTAACTATGAAACAAGGCTGTCATTCTCTTTTCTTCAATTAAATTCAACTGATCAAACCTGTTCTGGACCCATTCAGCCTCTGACAACTTGGTTTCCATTATTACATGTAAAGAGGAAATCTCAACCTCAACGGGGAGCACTGATTCCATACTGTGATACGGTGGGAGAACTGACTAGCGTTTTGCGTTCGTATTCGCACTTGTGCGGTTGAGCAAGAGTCGCCACCGACTTTTTATTTTATCCTAAAGGAAAGGTTAAAAAAGCACAGCAAAAACCTTTTGAGATATTTCGTGGGTTCGGGGGGTAGATTATGAAAAGGGAAGGTATTAGCACCCTTTTCATCCATGGTTATCCATGGGCTCTTAGTTACTTGGTTTTTTAGATCACTTGCATTGTTTTTCGATTGCTTTGAAAATGGTGTGTGTGTGGGTGCTTTTTGAAAATGTTTTGGAAAAAGATGCCTTGTCTTAGGCAACTAATGTATTTGACTCGTGATTGAGTGTTTTACAAAAGTGTGGATCTTTTCGAAAAGATGTTTCAAATGTTTTTGAGAGTTTGTTTGAAAGTGTTGTGGATTGTGGTTTTTGAAAAGAAGGCAAGTGTTTTTTGCAAGTTTTATCTCAAGTAACTAAGAGCTTATCTACCCTATTGTACTCAAAGGTTTTTGTCATGTTTTAACCCCTTTTAACAACTTTGTTCTACCATTGAAATTGGTAGACAATCTTGCGTTTAGGAAGTTTATTCGGGACAGGCGCGGGTCATCGTATGGACCATGGGTGCAATGGTGCCAAGTGTCTTTGGCAATTTGCTTTGAAGGGACTATGATCATTCCGTTTAGGCAACACTTTGAGGGACTTATGATCATTTGATTTTGTTTTGCCAAAGATACTCGACGTGCAAGCATGGCCCATTTTGGAAGGCAACATGTGGGATTACCCTAGAGGGTGCAAGTGTGATTGTGTATTGATTACATGTATTTGTCTTGTATTAGGTTATCTAGCGTTTGATTTTATGTACATACAAACCCTAGGTCTAACCATGGTATAATTGGAAAACTGTAGATTGCGGAATGTAAAATCTACGCTATTACAAAATAGTGTCCGGGAGTGGGGGTATAAATGTACGAAAGGGGATGAGCCTTATAGTATCCAATAAGTTACAACCAAATCGAATGTGCGATCAAATGTAAATGTCGAATATACAAATATAGGATAAACAAATGTATAGGAGCAATATGAATGGATTTGTGTAAGTGCAAGTGTTTTATGTATATGTATTGTGTATGTGTAATTATTTACAGGTGCGAAATGCGAAATTGAAGCGAGATTAGGGTTTTTGACCTAGATATGCGTTTTAAATGAATCTTTGATTTGTATATCTTTAATATGTACAAAAAGAAAAATGTTTTAACTTAAATGTTCAAGTTTTAATTGAGAAATGTATCTTTATTTGTTTATATACAAAAAGTATTTTAATCAAATGTTTATGAATTTTAATATTAGAAACAAAAATGTATTTCTTATTATTATGTACAAATATGTATGTTAATTAAAAAGTTTTCAATTTTAATTATATGATAAAAAAAAGTTTTTTATGATTTTATACACAAATATATATACTTAAAAGAGATATTTTATCTATATGATAAAAAAAATGTATAATATGTACAAAATATATTTTCATTAAAGGGGTAAAAAGAAGTATTTTCAATTTTTAATTATACGATGTAAAAAATGTATCTTTATACTTTTGAGTTTATTATATATATAAAAGAACTTTTTTTATTAAATGTTAAGAACTTAAATTATGTAAGAAAAAGTATTTTTAAGTATTTTATGTATTAGAGTATTAACATACAAAAAATATTAATCTTAAGAAAAATTATATTCTATGTATATATAAAAAAAAAAGAAAAGGGAAGTTTGAGTATAGAGAAAAAATATCTTATAAATTTCTATATGAACAAAATAAAAAAATAGAAAAAATGTTGTTAGTGAACAAAAAAAGAGCTGTGTTTTTGTTAATTTAAATATATACCTAAAAAAAGAAAATGATGTTTTTTTTTAAAAGAATTAAAAACAAATAAAAAAGGATGGGCCTTAGGAGATACAAAATGGGCAAGGCCCGTTTGGGGGTCAGAATATTCTAGGGTTGTTTGGCGTTTCATTTGGGAAGCAAGGTTTTAGGGTTTGAGCGCGCCGCTCGCATGTTCGTTCATCTTCGTCTTCCTCGTTTGCTGTCTCAGTATTCCCTTCGCTTCGAGGCCACCAGCGCTACCCCACATCTCATCTTCCCTCCAGCTCAGTGGACTCGTGATTTAAGGTTTGATTTCAACGTTTTATGTTTCCTTTCTCTTTTACGAACTTGCGTGCGTTTTCGATTTTAATCTAAAACTTGGTCTTTTAATATCATGAGGTGAAGGAGAAAAGGAGAAGGAGAGGGTTGTACTACCTGACCTTGGAGAAGGAGGAGAGACGGGGAAGTGGCGCTCAGGAGGCCGGAACGAGCGGAGGGAGCGTGACGAATCTTTGCTTCTTGATGACCCTGGTATCTTTTATCTGGTTGCCTTTTTTAGGGTTTTGATGATGATAAACTTATACTGAGAACCCTTCTTAAAATTCACTTCTTTATCCTTCTTTTTCTACTATATGTTGCCTTGAACTGGATGCCTTCTGAAGCGTTTTATTGCCCAATGATGTTCATACTGAGGGCTCGTGGGTTACCTTTGAATATTTTGTTTTTCTCTGAGACTTTGATGCTTGAGCGATTTGCCTATGATTGCCTGGAATGTTTGAGGTTTTAAAGGTTTGGCCTTGACAGTAGTGGTGCTTTTTTTGGATTAGGAAGGTCGTGTATGGACTTTTATGGTTTGGTTCAAGCTTGTTGGTTTATTTGTTTGACAGGGTAGCAGTTAAGGCTAATGCAGGTTGGTAGTTTTGTTTATGTGTTTGTATGTTCAGTTTATGTGTTGACAGTAGGTTTTTGCATTTTGGTTTATGATTTAATGCTTCAGGTATGTGGTATGTGTTTGGTTTGGATGATGTGTTCTGAGTTTTGTATTTGGTAAAGCTGATGCAGGTTTATGAGGTTTTTGGATGGGTTTAACAAGGTTTGTGTGGATTAATGCAGATTATGGTAGTTTTGGTGAAGTTTGACAGTAGGCAAGCTTCAGGCTTCACCTTGGTTTATCATTTTGCAGGTGGTTTTGGTTATTGTTTTTGGTTGATGGCTTAGGCAGGGATTGCTTAGGCTTCAGCAGGTTTTTGGTTCTTGACAGGATGCAGGTTATGGTTCTTTGTGGGTTAATGCAGGTTATCCTCTCTTGACAGTAATGTGAGGCTTCTGCTTTATGTGGTATATTTTTTGTGATGTTGGTCTCTTGGCTCAAAACAGGTTTTTTTAGCTCAGTATATTTTCTTGTGTTCTTTTGTCCTCTTTCTCTCGGTCTTTGGCGCCTAATACTTATTCAAACCTTGGTCTTTTTCTTGATCCAAGTTACTGGTTAATTTTACAAAGTTTCTTGGCACTTTTCTATTTTTGGTAATTGCCTCTGCTGTGTACTTCTGCCCAGTTTTGAGTAATGCTGAATTGATGCTTCTCTTGGATTATATCTTTTCTTGTTATGTTTGCCTGCCCTTCCTCAGCCTACAAAACCTGCATATGCTTATTTTATCTCTCTTCTCTTTTTCTCCATAGTACAGCTGAATATATTATATGATTCTTTGTGTACTATCCTCTGAAGGGCCCCTGGGAAATGATGATTAAGTTGCTTGCATAACACATTATTTCTGCATACTTTATCCAGCTTTGACAGCTTTGGTACTTTGACAGTAAAATGCACTTTTTGGCCTTTGATAGAAAGTTGGAATTGGATTTTAGTTTGACTTGGATTTGAACTATGCAGTTTGAACTTTGGATTTTATGCATTTGACATTTTGCATTTATGAATAAAAATGAAATTCTTCCCTCTTTGTGAACCGGGAGAAATCCCGTGATTTGTAGAGAGGGTTAACTGATCCCAATCAGTGGCCCCTAATGATGAGCAAATTTTATCAGTCTTCTTTAATTCAAATGCTTTCTGACTTTCTTCTTCTTTTTGCAGATAAAAAATGGAGCACCGGAGCGAAGTGAAGAATGAAGAATATTAGAAATAGGATAGAATTTTATTTTCAATTTAATTTTTGTACACTATTATTATTTTAAATACTTTGTAATAAATACTCGTATCCAAATAATAACAATTGTAACAACTATTAAATATGAAATAAAAATTCCATTTAATTCTTTTCAATTCCTTTTATTTATTTGTTATTTATAATTCCTTAAATTAAATAAAATGAAAGTTTAAATTTCAAATATTTAATTCTTAGAACCATAAATAATCAACTAAACAATTGTTGATCAAAAATAAATGAATTCGACGTTTCCAACATTCAAAGCAACGCGCAGTCAAACACAAAAAAACTGATCAGACGCAATCCTCTTTTTCACTGATTCTTTTGCCAAGCACTGTAATTCCACACTGCACACATCCTTTTTGACTGGTGAATTCAAACCAACTGCCTCCTTTACTGATTAAATCAAGATAACGCGAATTTTAACCCGAATCTCGGAATAAACTGCAAAGTGCTGTAGAATTTAAATTCTTCTGAGAATATGCCCATAAAACCTTAACTCATGATTAAAGGCCAAATAACGCTCGCCTGATCAAAATTGAACCAAAAAAATCATCCAAACCCTAAACCAACTGTGAAATAATCCAGAGTCCTAAAAATCAGTAAAAACCCTAATTTTGCTTGACTGTCAAGAAAAGTCCGTTTGTCCGATTCTTGAGCCAGTTTGAAAAGTCAGGAAATGTCTGAAGCTGAGATTGCTTGGGGAAAAATGCGAGGGCAAATTTTGGGGTACAACAGTTGCCCCTGTTCAATCTTCTTAGACCTGAAGAGTTAGATTGGCAAGTTTGCCTTTCGCGACTTGAAGGTAAAAGAAGATTGGACACTAGAGTGCCCGGAAATTTGCACTCGCATGTTGAAGTATCAGCAATGTGATGTCGGGAATGGGCTTATAGATGCCATTTGGAGAGATGGCGGATAGGTGGATGGGCTTATAGATGCCATCTGAAGACACGACATAACCTTGTCGGGAATGGGCTTATAGATGCCATTTGGAAGTGGTGATCGCATAAGAGATTCCTTAACGAGAACTTGTGTATTTTGAGAACGGAAGATGTTTTCCTGGCTTGTTACAGGTATTTGATCTTTAATCTCCTGATGTAGATATGCCCTGGCTAGATACAGGAATCGAATCTGGAAATGTGATAGTTGATAGATATGCCCTGGCTGGATACAGGAGTCGAATCTTCAAACCCTTCAGACATGCCCTGGCTAGATACAGGAATCGAATCTGGAAATGTGATAGTTGATAGATATGCCCTGGCTGGATACAGGAGTCGAATCTTCAAACTCTTCAGACATGCCCTGGCTAGATACAGGAATCGAATCTGGAAATGTGATAGTTGATAGATATGCCCTGGCTGGATACAGGAGTCGAATCTTCAAACTCTTCAGACATGCCCTGGCTAGATACAGGAATCGAATCTGGAAATGTGATAGTTGATAGATATGCCCTGGCTGGATACAGGAGTCGAATCTTCAAACTCTTCAGACATGCCCTGGCTAGATACAGGAATCGAATCTGGAAATGTGATAGTTGATAGATATGCCCTGGCTGGATACAGGAGTCGAATCTTCAAACCCTTTCAGACATGCCCTGGCTAGATACAGGAATCGAATCTGGAAATGTGGCAGTTGAGGGTAATTGTCTTTGGGATTATCTTTTACCCTGAAAAGGCAAAACATAAGTTGTATGTAATGTCATGATGTATGATATGCATGGTGTCATGATGTTTAACATGAGATAGTGTCGTATGCGCTTCATCATGTATGTAAGCAAGATGTATGAGAATGTGAAATGTTTATGAATGTAATTTTCGTCTTAGGAAAATAAATCCTTGACGACCGGCCGGGGAGTTGCTCTGTGGAAGAGATACTTGGCCGAGGTTTGACGAGAGGCCTGTTGAGGACTTTAATGATGGATTCCGCTGGGGATAACGATGATAAACTCCGCTGGGGATCGAAGGAACTTTGCTGAGGGCGATCTTCTGTGGTTTTTAGCTGAGGATAACCCAGTTATAAGTCCTTGAGAGGAAATAACTCTGAATAAAAACTCGGGAGAGACGCTCGTATCCTGCAGGGAATAAGCTTCCAGAATCTACTGGAGAGTGAGCTTTAAGACCCGCCGGGGGGTGTTGAGACTTCACAGGATTGACGGGGAATCAATTCCGCTTGGGGAAAGTATTGCTGAATCTTGTCTTTCTCTGCGGGACTTTGAGATGATTTGGTCACATTCTTCAATCGAATTTGCTTTGGTGCCTTGGCGGACAAAACAACCAGTCTGCATCGGACAACTCCACATTGTCCCTGTTTCTGACGTCACCTGTAATTAATCTTTCGTTTCATGTGCAAATATTTATGAATCAGCAATTTAATGTCAAATGCATATATCAAAAATGAACATTGGACGTTCTTCGCAAGACAAAACAAAAAAAGAAAAGAACAATGGCGATTTGCATGGACAAGTGAATTTGTATTGATTTGAATTTTGCCTGTGAATAGGCGTTTTTGTACAAGAGGCTGACATCCTAGTAAGAGAACGCCGCCAAATAACATAGAGTTAACAATTTGAAACAGCTATTGTGAACGATCCCACTGGGTTCCAACTCGGCTATCGCCTTTATGTCTTCGAATGTCTCATCGCTTTGCTACCTAGTTGAAGATGAAGCTGATTGGTCGATGCCGAAATCTGAGCCAGATAGTTGATGCCGAATTCCGGATGCGAAGTGATCCCATGAGACATAGTGTTACGCTTTTATCCCTAACTTTTTCCTGGACCGCCCTTTCAGGTTTTCAATCCACCGGGATACCCATTTTTGCCCAAGCCGCCTTTTCAGGTTTTCGACTTGCCGGGTGTACAGGTTTTTATTCATTTCATCCCTTATTTTTGCCCGAACCCTTTTGGTTCGCCGGGAAGCCCTAATTTTTGCCTAGGTATGTCAACCTAGCGGGTCTTTTATTCATGCGTAGTATCTTTTCACTATGTCTGCATTGGCGGGGTGAGGAAGGTCGTCACCATCCATGGTGGTTAGGATCATGGCTCCTCCTGAGAACACACGTTTAACCACAAATGGCCCTTCGTATGTAGGGGTCCATTTACCCCGGGGATCACTTTGAGGAAGGATGATGCGTTTGATTACCAGGTCCCCAACTTGATACTCTTGCGGTCTGACTTTCTTGTTAAATTCCCTGATCATCCGTTTTTGATACGTTTGACCATGACAGATAGCAGTGAGCCTCTTTTCGTCAATCAGATTTAATTGATCAAGTCGAGTCTGGATCCAATCATCTTCATTCAAGTCTGCATCCTTCATTATCCGGAGAGAGGGTATCTGGACTTCAATTGGCAAGACTGCCTCCATGCCATAGACCAAGGAGAAGGGAGTTGCCCCGGTTGACGTCCTTGCTGAGGTGCGGTACCCATGAAGAGCGAACGGTAACATCTCGTGCCAATCTTTATAGGTCACTGTCATCTTCTGCACAATTTTCTTGATATTTTTATTGGCTGCCTCTACAGCCCCATTCATCTTCGGCCGGTAGGGAGAAGAATTGTGGTGCTGTATCTTGAATTGTTCACAGAGTTCAGTGATCATTTTGTTATTGAGATTGGTACCATTGTCCGTAATGATTCTTTCCGGGACGCCGTAACGACAGATCAGATTATGCCGGATGAAACGTGCCACGACGCTCTTGGTTACTGTGGCGTAGGAAGCTGCCTCAACCCATTTCGTGAAGTAATCGATCACCACCAAGATGAAGCGATGCCCATTGGATGCCGTCGGTCGGATCTCACCGATCATATCGATGCCCCACATTGCAAAAGGCCAAGGTGCCGTCAGGACATTCAAAGGAACCGGAGGGATATGCACCTTGTCAGCATAGATCTGGCATTTATGACAAGTTCGGGAGTGTTGGTAACAATCGGCTTCCATTGTGGACCAGAAATATCCCGCCCGAAGGATTTTCTTAGCCATAGTATGTCCACTGGAATGTGTTCCAAACGTACCTTCATGCAGTTCTATCATGATTTTCTCTGCTTCGGCCTTATCCACACAACGTAGCAGAGTTGAATCATAATTCCGTTTGTAGAGAATGTCGTTGCTGAGGAAGAATTTTGCAGCAAACCTCCTCATGAACTTCTTATCATTGACAGACGCACCTTCAGGGTATTCCTGAGCTTCCAAGTACCTCTTCACCTCATGATACCAGGGTTTTTCAATCACCTTCTCAGCCTCGAGCTCGCAGCAGTATGCCGGTTCATCCAACTTCCAGATAATGATTCGGGGAGCCTCATTGTCCCATTTAACTTTGAACATTGAAGACATCGTAGCTAGGGCGTCCGCTAGCTGATTCTCCTCTCTAGGGAAGTGTTCGAAAGTTATCTCTTCAAAGTGGGGAAGCAAGGTCGACACATACTCCTTGTAAGGAATAAGATTCGGGTGTTTCGTATCCCACTCGCCTTTGATCTGATTGATCACGAGAGCGGAATCTCCGAAGACACTTAGAAATTTGATCCTTAAGTCGATTGCAGCTTGTAGACCCATGATACATGCCTCATATTCCGCCATATTGTTGGTACAGCTGAAACATAACCGGGCAGTGAGGGGAGTATGAGTTCCTTTTGGAGATATGATTACAGCGCCGACGCCGTTACCCAAAGCATTGGAGGCTCCATCAAAATGCATAGACCATCGGGATCCTTCCTCAGGTCCTTCACCCGGTCCAGGTACTTCACAGTCAGTTACCACCATGATGTCTTCGTCCGGAAAATCAAAGTTCAATGATTGGTAATCGTCCACAGGTTGGTGTGCCAAATGATCTGCCAGTACACTTCCCTTAATTGCTTTCTGAGTTGTATACTGGATGTCATATTCTGTCAAGATCATTTGCCATCTCGCTATTCTTCCAGACAGAGCGGGCTTTTCGAATATATACTTGATAAGATCCATTTTTGAAATCAATAAAGTAGTGTGAGTTAGCATATACTGTCTCAGCCGGCGAGCAGCCCATATAAGAGCGCAGCAAGTTTTCTCAAGCAGTGAGTAACGAGACTCACAGTCGGTAAACTTTTTGCTCAAGTAATAAATAGCGTGCTCTTTTCGGCCAGACTCGTCATGCTGTCCCAGCGCGCACCCCATTGAATTGTCAAGTACTGTCAAGTATAGTATCAGAGGTCTTCCTTCCACTGGTGGCATAAGAACGGGTGGCTCTTGGAGATATTCCTTTATCTTTTCAAAGGCGGCCTGACATTCATCATTCCAGCGTACTACTTGATCTTTCTTCAGTAATTTGAAGATTGGCTCACAAGTAGCAGTCAGATGTGAGATGAATCGGGCAATGTAATTCAGCCGTCCTAGGAAACCTCTGACTTCTTTTTCTGTTCTTGGAGTCGGCATCTCTTGTATGGCTTTTACCTTGGCAGGGTCCACCTGGATACCCTTATCACTCACAATGAAACCTAACAACTTTCCGGACCTTACCCCAAAGGTGCATTTGTTGGGATTCAATCTCAGCTTGTACAACTTGAGTCGGTCAAATAACTTCCTCAGATGGTCAAGGTGCTCCTCCTCAGTTTGAGACCTTGCAATCATGTCATCAACGTATACCTCAATCTCATGATGGATCATATCATGAAATAAAGCAACCATGGCACGTTGATAGGTTGCCCCAGCATTTTTCAATCCGAATGGCATGACCTTATAACAGAAGGTGCCCCACTGAGTCACAAAGGTAGTCTTCTCCATATCTTCTGGAGCCATCTTGATCTGATTATACCCTGAAAAACCATCCATGAAGGAGAACACCTTGTGTTGAGCTGTATTGTCAACAAGGACGTCAATGTGAGGTAGGGGGAAGTCATCCTTGGGGCTGGCCCTGTTCAGATCCCTGTAGTCAACACACATTCTGACCTTACCGTCCTTCTTTGGTACCGGCACCACGTTGGCAACCCACTGAGGGTAAGAAGTCACTGCAAGGAACCCGGCATCAAACTGTTTCATAACCTCGGCCTTGATCTTTTCAGACATCTCTGGTCGCATCCGTCGGACTTTTTGCTTTACCGGAGGGCAGTCTTCCTTGGTTGGCAGGTGATGAACTACAATGTCGGCATCCAAACCAGGCATATCTTCATAGGACCAAGCAAAAATCTCCATGTAATCCTGTAGCATCTGGATCAATCGTTGCTTCACGCTGAGCTCTAGATTGGCACCAATCTTGACCTCTTTCCTATCTGTCTCAGTACCCAGATTAATTGTCTCCAACGACTCTTCATGTGGTTGAATAGCTCTCTCTTCCTGGAGTAGCAGTCTTGCGAGTTCACCAGGCACTTCGCAATCATCTTCACCTTCGTCTTCGGCCAAGTTGATCGGATTCTCAAAGTCATAACTTGCGGTAGCAGAGCTGTTACCAGTGAGATCCAGAGTGGATTGAAACCTGTATAAGTGAGTGTGTGTAAATATAGCTGTTTTGCAATATGTACAACACAGAAAGAAAAAGAGCACAAGATTTGAAATGCAACAAACGTCCAATGTTTTGATTGATGATATATGAAAATGTCATACAAAAAGCCCTCACAAATGGAGCTACGATGCCCCGGGTAGGACACCGAGCCAACAAAGTTTTAACATATTGTTTGTTACAAAATTGGAAATCAAAAGAAATCAATTACTGCGTGACAAATGTGATAGGTGTAAAATCCTTTGCCGTCCAGTTGCTTGGTCCGTTGCTGGTAGTCGGGTAGATCCAACTGTCAAACTCTGCTTCCTCTACATCCTCCTCAATAGCATTCACCCTTGAGCTGGAGATAAACACCGGAGCCTTTCTGACCTTCTCCTTGCGCACAGTCCTCTGAGCCTATGCAGTAAAGCCCAGCCCAAACTTATCGTTCTTCTGAGTGAAGTCAGGAAGCTGACCCCAGTTTGCACAATCGCCTTTCTGAACCACAGCCCGGGCATCCCTTAGGGAAGCCATCTTCAAGGAAACATTCTCTTCGACTGTTGTTTCTGCTGCTGCTGAAATTGGATGTACCTCCTCGAAATGCTGAAAGGGGGTTTCAATGAACTCCCCGTCCATCTCAATGTATCTGAAGGAATTCAAATGGCTCACCATATACTCCTCTTCTCCTTGCACGGTGACGATCTTCCCTCTGACAGGGTACTTTAGCTTCTGGTGCAAGGTAGAGGTTACTGCCCCAGCTTTATGGATCCAAGGTCGACCCAGTAGACAAGAGTATGATGGACGTATATCCATCACATAAAAAGTAGAGTCGAATACCTGAGAGCCCACACGAATAGGGATGTCAACCTCTCCATGAACCATCCTTTTTGAACCGTCAAAGGCCCTGACAATGATATTGCTGGGCTTCAGTTCCAGGCCTTCATAATCCAAACGGTCTAAAGCCTTTTTCGGTAGAACATTCAAGGAAGAACCAGTATCCACCAATACATGCGCCAGAGTAGTGCCCCTGCATTCGATAGAGACATGCAGGGCATCATTGTGGTCTCTTCCCTTCGCAGCCAGGTCAACATCTGAAAAACCCAAGCCATTGTCTGCTGTCAGATTTGCTACACAATCAGTGAACTGGACTGCAGATGTCTCCTGTGGCACATGGGCCGTCTTGAGAAATGAAATCAAGGCTTTAGCATGGGCCTCGGAGCATAGCAATAAGGAGAGCATGGAGATTTTGGAGGGCGTATGCCCCAGCTGCTCGACAACATTGAAATCACTCTTCTTTATTATTTTCAGGATTTCCTCCATTTCTTGTTGGGAGGCCTCAACATTTATAGGTATTGGTGCCTCCATCCGGGCAGGCTCCTCTTCAATCCCCTTGCCCCGAGCATCAGATGACTCGGCAGCAGGGGAGACAACTTGATCAGTAGCAGGAACAGGTAAACTTGTAGGTGTTATAAGGAGGGGTCTTCGAGTAGCGGGCGGTGCAATGTCAGGCGAGAAAAGCCTGCGACTGCGGGTGACCTTGGCTGGACCAGTGATATCGCAGATACTGGCGTCAGCGTCGAATTCTTGTTTGATTCCATTTACATACACGTCTTCCCTATAATGCCAGGGGACAGCTTTATCCGATACGTAGGGGAGAGGCCCCGGAACAGTAATAACCACAGGTGCAACAGTCATGATTTGAACAGGCTTCTTCGGAAGAGCCTTGATTGGATTTTTGAAGATGGTAACCACAGAAACTTCTTTTACCAGAACCAACTGAACAGCAGACTTCTTAAACAGAATCTCCTTGCTATCCATTAGGTTTTGAATGCCTAACTTCAGCAAGGGACAACCAGATAGGGAAACAGCACAGAACAGGCAACCTTCACTGCAACCCGGAAATAAACCGGCCAGCAGTAGGTTCTTCTTGACAGTCAAAAGAGGGGTAACAACTTCATTTACCGAAACAGCATACAATTCTTCCTCAATGGCATTTACTTTATGCTGGGGCATAGGAGCAGTTACAACATTTGGTCTCTCCGGCGCTTCAAACTGAATTTCCTTTGTATCGATCAGATCTTGCACTTTGTTTCTCAAGGCCCAACAATCATCAGTAGTGTGCCCGGGACTATCAGAATGATAAGCGCACCGGGCATTTGGGTTATACTTAGGAGACGTAGTGTTGACGACCTTAGGAGCTTCTTTGAGGGTCACCAGGTTGGTGGATAATAGTTGGGGTAAAATTTGAGATAAGGTCATACTCAGCCGAGTATACTTCCTCTTGGGCCTTTCACTTCTTTGTTGATTGTACTGCTGAGGAGCAGCAACAGGTTTCGAGATGACCAAAGCATTGACGGCTTGGCGACTTTTGGGCTTGATCTGTCTTCTAGGACCATAGACGACACTTGCTTCTTTCTTAAACGACCTCTTCTCAGCACTTGTGGAGGCAGCCTTTTGTATCTTGCCTGACCTGATGCCAGCTTCAATTCTCTCTCCCGTCAATATCAAATCTGTAAACCCAGCGGAGGAGTTACCAATCAAGTGATTGAAAAATGGACCAGACAACGTCCCTAGGAACATATCAACCAGCTCTCGATCAGTCAATGGAGGCCGCACCCTGCCAGCCAAATCTCTCCATTTTTGTGCGTACTCCTTGAACCCTTCACCCGTTCCTAGAGACATACCCTGAAGTTGGGTACGCGTAGGAGCGAGATCAGAATTGTATTGGTATTGTCTGTAGAATGCGGTTGCCAAATCTTCCCAGTGTCGGATGCTGGTTCCATCTAACTGGTAGAACCATTCAAGCGGTGACCCCGAGAGGCTATCTTGGAAGAAGTGAATCCAGAGGTTCTTATCCGCCGTGTAAGGTTGGATTTTCCTTACGTACGACCTCAGATGCAGCTTTGGGCAGGAGACCCCATCATACTTGGCGAAGGCAGGCGCCTTAAACTTGTGTGGAATTACTACCCCAGAAGATAACCCCAGATCTCCGAAATCCAGTCCCGGCACATTCTGAATTTCCATGGCGCTCAAACGGTCCTCCAATTGCTTGTATCTGTCGGCAGCAGGTGGGTATTGTTCGTCGTTATAGTCCGTCTCGTTGTCGGAGACTGCGGGACTAGGAGCTCCTCCCCCTTGGGGACTGTTTTTCTCAGCAGAAGAAGTAGTTGGATCAGCCTCATTATGGAGTGTGTTCCCAAATCTGCGTCCGGTGTTGAACAACGCAGTCCTCTTTTTCTTCTTCTTCTTCAGGAGTAGAGTCTTCAACTCTTGCTGACCTTGGGCTAGGCTTAGGACCATCTCTTGAAACTGTGCACTTTGGGCCTGAAGGGCCTTGATTGCTTGCTCACTGGAGGAGTCTGGATTCATGATGACTGTTCAAAATAAACAGCGAAGGAGAGTAAGCAACCTGTGAAATAGGGTACCTGCTATGCATATGGTGCAATGGAATGCGTATGTTTTATGTTTTCAAAGACAAACAAGATTCAACTTTGTAGACAAAAAGGGAAACACATTTCATTAGATTAAAATTTTCAATTTGTTCAACAATTTGCCCTTAGGCATTACAGGAATGAAAAATACTGGAAAGGAAATAAACTATAAAGAGAAATATCCAAAGCCTATCAATGCTCCCATGGCCTCCTCTTTTCAGTGCTGATGTAGTTGTTCAGGACCCGCTCTTCCTCCAATTGCTTAGTCAGCCTCTGGATCTTCCGTTCCTGCTCGTTGAACTTCTCCCGATAGAAATCCCGTTCTTCCTTTAGCTGTGCCCAAGATCTCTTCATCGTGTCGAAATCAGTAGGTATCTGAGGAGGGAGGACAGTTGGAGGAACCCCATCTTCATCAGGAGACTCAAGGATGAGAGGTCTAACAGCTTCGTAGGGCATACCTAACCTTTGAGCACGAATGCGGACCCATTTGCAATAGGGCTTCAATGGCAGAGAAGTCTTTGGTCCCAACTCATGTGGGTTGGCTTTGTGGATTCTGTCCCAAGCTCTAATGAATCCCTGGCGTAGTTTGTCACTGTCTGCCTGAAACTCAAAATGGAAATGAGGAACCAGCATTTCATGAGGCCCATCTCCTCTGGCTCTTCCAAACTGACGGAGAGCTAAGCATGGATTGTAAGAGATTCCTCCTTGGATACCGATCAACGGAACGTTAGGGTATTCTCCGCAACGGTCAATAACAGCTACCTCATCCAAACCTCTGAGAGTCCAGGTGATGTCATTATCAGTGAGAGACATTAACCTCCGAGCCCAACCTTTTCCTTCTTCATTCTTCAGCACGAACTTAGGAAGGTGCGAAATAAACCACCTTACTAGCAAAGGAGCACAACACCACGGAGTTCCCCGTTTTCGAGCAGTACGAGCATAAAGTTGTTGTAGCATATCGCCCAAAAGAGTGGGTACCGGATTCCGAGACATGAAGATCCTTATGACATGGATACTGATAAAGGTGTCAGGGTTGGGAAACAATACCAGACCATAGATCAAAAGAGCCAGAACATCCTCGTACGCCTTGAAGTCCAAGTCATTCCAGAAATCATTAGCCTTGCCAACCAGAAATTTGACCAAAAAGCCTTTGATCCCATTTCTAGTTTCCCAGTTGGACAATACCTCTTCTTTGGTCAAGGGGAGAATTGCAGCAATCTATTCAGGCCTAGGAGTCTTTTCCAAACCAGTGAATGGAGTTTGTTCCAAGACAGGGATCCCAAGCAAATAAGAAAATTCTTCCAGGGTAGGAACCAGCTGGAAGTCTTGAAAAGTGAAACAATGATACAGAGGGTCATAAAATTGGGTCAGAACACTTATCAGTTGTTGGTCCCACTTTGCAGTGACCAAGCCAAGGAGAGAACCATGTCTGTTGATGAAGGAAGAAGTGTTTGGAATCCTACCAACCAAATCCTTGAGTACAACTGGTGGTTGAAAAAAGTTGAGCCGGACAGTATTCCTACGCACGGGCATCATGATGTCCTACAAAACAGAGCAAAGATGAAACTCTTTTGTCTTTGAAATGGGTTAGCCCTTTATACAGGATGCATGCAATGGTATGATGGCATGATGCTATGATGAAGCACACCACAAGTATTCACATAGGTAAATAAGGCACACAAGTCACACAAGACACCCTTAGGTTTCAGGCCAGCATGAGTTTCAGGTATTACCCTCTTTTGGTTTTGTTGGTTAAAACCTGTCCTATCAAAAGTAACCGGGTTCTAGAGGATCTCAAATCATTGGCTACCCTCAATCGGTCATAACTCCAGCATCGCAATCTTTTCTCGCAGCCAGAACCATCTCGAGAGTTTAGCCTCAATGAGTGTAACATACTGCTACTGTCCTAATAGCCACATTGGTCAATTTAGGGTTCTAAGGTTGGTTGGTGTTTAATGACCCCTTAGAAGACCTATATTCTCCCCGTTACAACACAAGGGATATAGGTACAGACTAAGATGCCACACCAACGTAGCCACTGCTTCACCCATGTCGGTCTACGCCGGACAGGTCCCTCACAGATTATGCTACCTAAAAGGGTATTTCCCAGATCCGGGTTAGGATCTATGAAACTCCGATGCAAAGCCCACAAATGTAAAGCAAACAAAGCAATCAATTGAAAACAAAGGTGATCTAAACCCTAAGGTAACCCCACTTTGAAATACTAAATCCCCAGCAGAGTCGCCAGTTCTGGTATACGGTGGGAGAACTGACTAGCGTTTTGCGTTCGTATTCGCACTTGTGCGGTTGAGCAAGAGTCGCCACCGACTTTTTATTTTATCCTAAAGGAAAGGTTAAAAAAGCACAGTAAAAACCTTTTGAGATATTTCGTGGGTTCGGGGGGTAGATTATGAAAAGGGAAGGTATTAGCACCCTTTTCATCCATGGTTATCCATGGGCTCTTAGTTACTTGGTTTTTTAGATCACTTGCATTGTTTTTCGATTGCTTTGAAAATGGTGTGTGTGTGGGTGCTTTTTGAAAATGTTTTGGAAAAAGATGCCTTGTCTTAGGCAACTAATGTATTTGACTCGTGATTGAGTGTTTTACAAAAGTGTGGATCTTTTCGAAAAGATGTTTCAAATGTTTTTGAGAGTTTGTTTGAAAGTGTTGTGGATTGTGGTTTTTGAAAAGAAGGCAAGTGTTTTTTGCAAGTTTGATCTCAAGTAACTAAGAGCTTATCTACCCTATTGTACTCAAAGGTTTTTGTCATGTTTTAACCCCTTTTAACAACTTTGTTCTACCATTGAAATTGGTAGACAATCTTGCGTTTAGGAAGTTTATTCGGGACAGGCGCGGGTCATCGTATGGACCATGGGTGCAATGGTGCCAAGTGTCTTTGGCAATTTGCTTTGAAGGGACTATGATCATTCCGTTTAGGCAGCACTTTGAGGGACTTATGATCATTTGATTTTGTTTTGCCAAAGATACTCGACGTGCAAGCATTGCCCATTTTGGAAGGCAACATGTGGGATTACCCTAGAGGGTGCAAGTGTGATTGTGTATTGATTACATGTATTTGTCTTGTATTAGGTTATCTAGCGTTTGATTTTATGTACATACAAACCCTAGGTCTAACCATGGTATAATTGGAAAACTGTAGATTGCGGAATGTAAAATCTACGCTATTACAAAATAGTGTCCGGGAGTGGGGGTATAAATGTACGAAAGGGGATGAGCCTTATAGTATCCAATAAGTTACAACCAAATCGAATGTGCGATCAAATGTAAATGTCGAATATACAAATATAGGATAAACAAATGTATAGGAGCAATATGAATGGATTTGTGTAAGTGCAAGTGTTTTATGTATATGTATTGTGTATGTGTAATTATTTACAGGTGCGAAATGCGAAATTGAAGCGAGATTAGGGTTTTTGACCTAGATATGCGTTTTAAATGAATCTTTGATTTGTATATCTTTAATATGTACAAAAAGAAAAATGTTTTAACTTAAATGTTCAAGTTTTAATTGAGAAATGTATCTTTATTTGTTTATATACAAAAAGTATTTTAATCAAATGTTTATGAATTTTAATATTAGAAACAAAAATGTATTTCTTATTATTATGTACAAATATGTATGTTAATTAAAAAGTTTTCAATTTTAATTATATGATAAAAAAAAGTTTTTTATGATTTTATACACAAATATATATACTTAAAAGAGATATTTTATCTATATGATAAAAAAAATGTATAATATGTACAAAATATATTTTCATTAAAGGGGTAAAAAGAAGTATTTTCAATTTTTAATTATACGATGTAAAAAATGTATCTTTATACTTTTGAGTTTATTATATATATAAAAGAACTTTTTTTATTAAATGTTAAGAACTTAAATTATGTAAGAAAAAGTATTTTTAAGTATTTTATGTATTAGAGTATTAACATACAAAAAATATTAATCTTAAGAAAAATTATATTCTATGTATATATAAAAAAAAAAGAAAAGGGAAGTTTGAGTATAGAGAAAAAATATCTTATAAATTTCTATATGAACAAAATAAAAAAATAGAAAAAATGTTGTTAGTGAACAAAAAAAGAGCTGTGTTTTTGTTAATTTAAATATATACCTAAAAAAAGAAAATGATGTTTTTTTTTAAAAGAATTAAAAACAAATAAAAAAGGATGGGCCTTAGGAGATACAGAATGGGCAAGGCCCGTTTGGGGGTCAGAATATTCTAGGGTTGTTTGGCGTTTCATTTGGGAAGCAAGGTTTTAGGGTTTGAGCGCGTCGTTCGCATGTTCGTTCATCTTCGTCTTCCTCGTTTGCTGTCTCAGTATTCCCTTCGCTTCGAGGCCACCAGCGCTACCCCACATCTCATCTTCCCTCCAGCTCAGTGCACTCGTGATTTAAGGTTTGATTTCAACGTTTTATGTTTCCTTTCTCTTTTACGAACTTGTGTGCGTTTTCGATTTTAATCTAAAACTTGGTCTTTTAATATCATGAGGTGAAGGAGAAAAGGAGAAGGAGAGGGTTGTACTACCTGACCTTGGAGAAGGAGGAGAGACGGGGAAGTGGCGCTCAGGAGGCCGGAATGAGCGGAGGGAGCGTGACAAATCTTTGCTTCTTGATGACCCTGGTATCTTTTATCTGGTTGCCTTTTTTAGGGTTTTGATGATGATAAACTTATACTGAGAACCCTTCTTAAAATTCACTTCTTTATCCTTCTTTTTCTACTATATGTTGCCTTGAACTGGATGCCTTCTGAAGCGTTTTATTGCCCAATGATGTTCATACTGAGGGCTCGTGGGTTACCTTTGAATATTTTGTTTTTCTCTGAGACTTTGATGCTTGAGCGATTTGCCTATGATTGCCTGGAATGTTTGAGGTTTTAAAGGTTTGGCCTTGACAGTAGTGGTGCTTTTTTTGGATTAGGCAGGTCGTGTATGGACTTTTATGGTTTGGTTCAAGCTTGTTGGTTTATTTGTTTGACAGGGTAGCAGTTAAGGCTAATGCAAGTTGGTAGTTTTGTTTATGTGTTTGTATGTTCAGTTTATGTGTTAACAGTAGGTTTTTGCATTTTGGTTTATGATTGAATGCTTCAGGTATGTGGTATGTGTTTGGTTTGGATGATGTGTTCTGAGTTTTGTATTTGGTAAAGCTGATGCAGGTTTATGAGGTTTTTGGATGGGTTTAACAAGGTTTGTGTGGATTAATGCAGATTATGGTAGTTTTGGTGAAGTTTGACAGTAGGCAAGCTTCAGGCTTCACCTTGGTTTATCATTTTGCAGGTGGTTTTGGTTATTGTTTTTGGTTGATGGCTTAGGCAGGGATTGCTTAGGCTTCAGCAGGTTTTTGGTTCTTGACAGGATGCAGGTTATGGTTCTTTGTGGGTTAATGCAGGTTATCCTCTCTTGACAGTAATGTGAGGCTTCTGCTTTATGTGGTATATTTTTTGTGATGTTGGTCTCTTGGCTCAAAACAGGTTTTTTTAGCTCAGTATATTTTCTTGTGTTCTTTTGTCCTCTTTCTCTCGGTCTTTGGCGCCTAATACTTATTCAAACCTTGGTCTTTTTCTTGATCCAAGTTACTGGTTAATTTTACAAAGTTTCTTGGCACTTTTCTATTTTTGGTAATTGCCTCTGCTGTGTACTTCTGCCCAGTTTTGAGTAATGCTGAATTGATGCTTCTCTTGAATTATATCTTTTCTTATTATGTTTGCCTGTCCTGCCTCAGCCTACAAAACCTGCATATGCTTACTTTATCTCTCTTCTCTTTTTCTCCATAGTACAGCTGAATATATTATATGATTCTTTGTGTACTATCCTCTGAAGGGGCCCTGGGAAATGATGATTAAGTTGCTTGCATAACACATTATTTCTGCATACTTTATCCAGCTTTGACAGCTTTGGTACTTTGACAGTAAAATGCACTTTTTGGCCTTTGATAGAAAGTTGGAATTGGATTTTAGTTTGACTTGGATTTGAACTATGCAGTTTGAACTTTGGATTTTATGCATTTGACATTTTGCATTTATGAATAAAAATGAAATTCTTCCCTCTTTGTGAACCGGGAGAAATCCCGTGATTTGCAGAGAGGGTTAACTGATCCCAATCAGTGGCCCCTAATGATGAGCAAATTTTATCAGTCTTCTTTAATTCAAATGCTTTCTGACTTTCTTCTTCTTTTTGCAGATAAAAAATGGAGCACCGGAGCGAAGTGAAGAATGAAGAATATTAGAAATAGGATAGAATTTTATTTTCAATTTAATTTTTGTACACTATTATTATTTTAAATACTTTGTAATAAATACTCGTATCCAAATAATAACAATTGTAACAACTATTAAATATGAAATAAAAATTCCATTTAATTCTTTTCAATTCCTTTTATTTATTTGTTATTTATAATTCCTTAAATTAAATAAAATGAAAGTTTAAATTTCAAATATTTAATTCTTAGAACCATAAATAATCAACTAAACAATTGTTGATAAAAAATAAATGAATTCGACGTTTCCAACATTCAAAGCAACGCGCAGTCGAACACAAAAAAACTGATCAGACGCAATCCTCTTTTTCACTGATTCTTTTGCCAAGCACTGTAATTCCACACTGCACACATCCTTTTTGACTGGTGAATTCAAACCAACTGCCTCTTTTACTGATTAAATCAAGATAACGCGAATTTTAACCCGAATCTCGGAATAAACTGCAAAGTGCTGTAGAATTTAAATTCTTCTGAGAATATGCCCATAAAACCTTAACTCCTGATTAAATGCCAAATAACGCTCGCCTGATCAAAATTGAACCAAAAAAATCATCCAAACCCTAAACCAACTGTGAAACAATCCAGAGTCCTAAAAATCAGTAAAAACCCTAATTTTGCTTGACTGTCAAGAAAAGTCCGTTTGTCCGATTCTTGAGCCAGTTTGAAAAGTCAGGAAATGTCTGAAGCTGAGATTGCTTGGGGAAAAATGCGAGGGCAAATTTTGGGGTACAACACATACCATACACAAGAGAGAATGGGGTTTCCCCTGTTGAAGTGCAGACGGATGTACGATACCCATGTAAAGTAAAAGGGAGCATCTCATGCCAATCCTTATAGGTAACAACCATCTTCTGGATAATCTTCTTAATTTTTTTATTAGCAGCTGCGACAATCCTCTCATCTTAGGCCTGCAAGGAGACAAATTGTGATGGGCAATCTTGAATTCTTCACAAAGTTCTGTCATCATCTTATTGTTCAAATTTTAGCTGTTATCAAAGATAATCCTACTTGGCACACCATAATGATATATAGGATTGTTCTTGATAAAACATACTACCACCTGCTTGGTGACACTAGCATAAGAAGTTGCTTCCACCCACTTGGAGAAATAGTCAGTTGCCGCTAAGATGAAATGATGTACATTCGACGCCTTAGGTTCAATCATTCCAATCATATCAATACCCCACATAGAAAAAGGCCATGGGGGAAGAAATAACATTGAGAAGCATTGGAGGCACATGAATCTTGTCAGCATAAATCTGACACTTACGACACTTCTTTGCAAATTTGTAACATTCAGACTCCATTGTCAACCAATAGTGACTTGCCCTAAGCATCTTCTTTGCCATCGAATATCCATTTGCATGGGTACCAAAGGAACCTTCATGAATCTCATGCATTAACATGTCCACTTCATTTCTATCTATGCATCTGAGCAAGACCGTGTTGTAGCGGTAGAAATGTTGAGACAAAGCCATTGGATTGACTTGACTCACACAGATCAAATAAAAATCGCCACCACGCTTTATTGTTTCTAGAGGAATGAGAAAAGAACGAATAACCCAAAAAAGAGGGGGAGAGAATCTAGGTACAGGGTTGGTTATGCAAAGGGAAGGTATTAGCACCCTAAACATCTACAGTACTCCATAGGAAGACCTCTTTGAAAATTTGTGTATTTTGTCTATAAGTGTTGTATAAAAAATAGATGGTGAAGATGAGAAAAGAAATATTTTTTACAATTTTTGCACCCGCCGCGGTTGCGAACCTTTAGTGCCTACGTACCACCTTTCATGCAATAGAGGATCGAAGTGCTCATAGTTCACCTTTAAAAATTTTAAACACACAAGTGTGTTGGTTAATTTTAAGAGACGAGACATCCTCGTCGTATCCGAGTGGAAACATACTTACTACCCATGATTATGAGAAAGGAGAATTTGCATCATCTCAAAGTAGAGGATATAGCTTGGATTTTAAAAAATCAACAAAGCCTCGCTCAATACCCAAGTGGAAAATATCTCACTTCACTACATATCGTAGAAGTATAGTAGCTCGCATCACTACAAGGATTGAAAAGAGTATAATCTTTTGAGAAAATTTTAAAGTAAAAAGCAAAAATTGCAAAAATAGTTTGAATGAGATTGATTGACTTTTAGTCTTCTCACAAAAATGTCAAAGTATGATTAAGAAAAATGTTTTTAAAAATGCATGGACCTGAGTCAAAGTTTATTGTGTAAGCGGTTTGAGTTTAGAAAACAAGAATAGTTTTGAAAAGGAGGGAGACGATTTTTGAAATTAAAGAAGATGGGAGGAGATGAAGGGACTATCCTAAGAAATAAGGTAAAAGCTCGAAAAAAGAACCGTCTAACCAACAAGAAGCCAACACTTGACATAAAGAATCAATGTAGAACTCCCATCATTTGGATTGAAACCAAGCAAGCAAAGATACAAAACCTCTTAAGAATAACAAGCTTCAGATACATTAAGTCTTTACAAAAATTGGGCAGAGTAACAGCTGTATATAGATGAATTCCCAATCACAGACAAAGCACATAATCAGAATAACTTGCACACAAAGAAAGAAACAACCCAATGTCTCAGGTTAAACCCCCAAAACTCCAGACAAAATAAAAACATAAGTCACAAGGTCCCAAGGATAACCAAAGCTTCTAATCTTAAATCTAAGAGATCCATAACTCCATCATGCCAAGGATAGTAACCAAATAGTTGAAGTAACCTTAAAGTTTTTATTGTTCAAGTTGGTTATTAAGTATCTTCAAAAAGAAAATGAAAAGCTCAAGTGAGAAAAACAAAATGACATAAAGATAAATTCCCAAATGAGCAAAGATTAAAATAGTAGGAAACAAAAATGCTAAGATAAATGGTGCGTAAAAGTAAAGGCATAAAGTAAAAGCATAAAATAAAAGTTAATTGTTAATTAGTTAGAATTTAGAGGTTAGTTGAATGACCATCTTAAAACTTGCATTTGAAAACTCATTAGAAGATTGATAAAATCAAAGCCTTTCAACAACAAGTTTCATTTGCTTTTTGTAAAGTATATCATTCATTTCAAATTCTCGAGGCAACAACAGATGATCAACGATGTTTAAATGATTCACTTAGACCAAAATTCATGATGTTTCATTAGAGGATTAAAAAGACCAAAGCCTCCTAACAGTGAACCTCAAGGTTATTGGATCAATGGTTTCAAGTTAAACATACTTAGGCTTGCAAACATAGGTTTGGGCCACGAATGATCATTTCTCGAATCGGGATAAAATTTAGCGTTATGTTAAGTAATCGTAAGTGGACTTATATAGAAGTCGCGCCTATTTTGAGGCCGGTCAGTAGCAATCTATGTACCATATGTTTGGAGAAATGATGTGTTGGTCATCCTCTAACAACATGTAGCATAAATGAGAATGAGATAAGATGAAGATGGGGGAAAATATTTGAACCAGAGATTTTAATCAAACTATCATTAAAATCATTCATCCATTTTGGTGGAGTTAAACTCAACACCCAAGATCCAATGATGTTAATGAAGTTCATGATCAAAAATCACATAGCCAGAATACATTCAAAAATAAATTGCATTTAATAAACAAAATAAAAAAGGAAAATGATTTTTAAATTATTTTTTTAAATGAAAATAAAATGCAAAATAGCAAACTATATTCAGAGTATCCAAGAAAAAATAAAAGGGACCATAAAAAAGTCAGAAGTGATCTCAAATTTTTTTATAAATTTTTTGGTAATTTTTTAAAATAGAAAAGTATTTTTAAACTAATTAAAATCACTCAAATAAGTGAAACAAAAAAGATCAAAAATAGTAAAAGTCAAAATAAAATTCTAGAAAAATTTCAGAAAGTTAGAAATAAAGAAAATAATTTTTTTGAATTTTTTCATAATTTTTGGATGAAAATTGAATTTAAACTCAAAATTTGAATTTAAATGGAATTAAGATAAAAGAAAGTAATGCACAAAATTTGTGTACCATCAGATCTAGTCAACTGGTCAAAATAGACAAATCTAGTGGTTCAGAATGTAGGTACAAATTATCAGCAGAAAGTGTATGCGCAGGGAATTATTATTTTACTTCATCTTCTCAGATGTGGACAAGTGGTGGAGGGGCCACTTGTCCTCCATGCATTCCGACGCGCATCTCAAAGAAGGGAAAATAAGAGATAAAAATTTGTTGTAAACTTAAAATTGACGTTGAAAACAAAACCACATTAAAACAACTTTTTTGCTTTGTCTTTCAAAACTCCCTATCTATTCATTATCAACTACAATGCCTTAAAAATATTATATTTCCTATCAAATCATACTTATTTTAAATAAGAATAAAAAATGAGGAAAATAAAAGAAATGAGAGAGAAGGAAAAGGGGACGGTAGACAAACGTACTCATGGTGGTTGCGATTTCTGGCGTGGTGGTGCCGTCGCGATGAAACTTTGATTTCAAATTTTTTTATAGTTCTGAAATTGTTTTCCTTCTCTTCCTTCAAATATCAAGTTTGTTCGTCAAAAAGAGTTACCAAAAAGAGTAGATCTAACTGAGAAGTTTCGGAAATCTTTGCTCAAAAACAACAAGAACAGTCGCAGAAATGTAAAAGGAAGGATGGATTAGTGCAAGATAGAGGGATTCTCAACCTTTAGAAAAAGAATGAAGAAAAACGGTGGTGGTTGCGTTCCGACGCGGTGGTTGCGATTTCAATTGAGAGAAAGCGGCGGCTCCGGCGATAGCTCTGGTAAGTTTACCTTGCTCTATGATATTTTTTCTGTGATTTCAAGTTATGAGTCTCTGAGTGTGTCTCTCTATCCTTTTTATGTACAACTCAATGCTTATATAGTGAGATTCAATTGGGGTTTTACTTGACTGCCTTCTAGTTTCTGACTTACATGCCTTGAATTTGTTTCTTTGTCTTGGGCCCTGTGATACGGTGGGAGAACTGGCTTGAAGATTTTGCGTTTTATCATAAATGTTGCGGTTAGCAAGAGTCGCCACCGACTTTTCTTTTATCCAAAAAGGAAAGGTGAAAAAGCACAGGAAAGACCTTTGAGATTATTTCTTGAGTTCGGGGGGTAGATCATGAAAAGGGAAGGTATTAGCACCCTTTTCATCCATGATTTTCCATGGGCTCTTAGTTACCTTCTAGATCACTTGCTTTTGTTTGAAATTATGCTTTGTGTGGTTTTTTAAAGTATTTTGTAAAGAGGCCATTGTTTAGGCAATCTTTGTAATGATTCTTGTTCGTAAGAATGTATACAAAGATGTTTGATCTTTTGAAAATGTTTTCAAGTTTTGTAAGATATTTTAAAAGAGTAAGTGTTCGTTTTTGAAAATATCAAGGATGTTTTATTTGAAATAGAGCAATTAATTAGGAGTAATCTACCTACTCAAATGTCTTTCTTGTTCATTTTATTTTCCTTTGACATTGTTGTCTTACCATTGATTTGGCAAGCAAACCTATCTTTGGATGTTAACGGGACGGGCGTGGGTCATCGTATAACCATGATTAACAATGTTGCAAGGTATCTTAGCATTCTTTTTGAGGGACTAAGATCATTTGTAAGGAAACTTAGATAGCGTCATCGAGGGACTATGATCTTGTGTTCGTTTATTTTTGCTAAGATACCTCACATGCGTAATATGGCTATTTTTGTAAGGCAACCAAGTGGATTTTACCCTAGGGGTGCTTGTGTGCAAGTGTATTGTTTTCATGCTTGTTTTTGTCTTGAATTAGGGTTTGCTATTTGGTTGGTTTATTTCTTTCCATACAAACCCTAATTACTAGCTTGTTATGTAAAAGCGATAAATTGCGAAATTTAAAGTTACTACACTATTACAACATTTGTGGGAGGGTATACAATTTATGAATGGGGATTACAATAATATAAACCTAATTAATCTATTACAACCAAATTGAATATGTACAAATAATTGAAGAAATATATAAAGTATAAATGCAAATGGAAAGAAATGATTTTTTTGTTTGGATTTTTAAATGAAAGGGTTTTAACCTAAACCTAATTAGAGAAAAATAATTAAATCAAAATTAAATTAACTTAAATTAATTAAGAAAAGAAATTAATTAAGAAAATATTTTTGAATAAAACCCTAATTCTATTTAGTTGATTAAAAGAAAATAAGTTTAAAGAAAAAGTATTTTTTTGTATTTTTTGTCTTGAAAATAATATATGGTGTTGTAAAATATTATTGGTCTTTTTTATATTAAAATAAATATATTTAAATAAGTATAAAATAAAATAAATAATACCATAGTTTTAATTTAATTTACAAGGTAATTAGTAAAGATAAATAAAGTATAATGAATAAAAATAATTTTTTGTGTAAGAAAAATATTTAAATTATGTCAAAACATAAATCTACTATTTATATTTTTTATGGTTTTTTTTAGTATTTAGAAAATATATTTAAAAAGAAAAAAAATGAAATAAATAAATAAATAAAAATAAATGGGCCAGGGGGTGTCACAAGTAGGCAGGGAGTTAGTCAGCAAAAACAAAAAAAAGAAAGCCATGCCCAAAGGGCCCAGTGCCTGCAAAAAAGTCACAAAATGTCAAAAAATGAAGAAAAAAAAAGTAAAAATGGTCACGCTGGGGCTTAAACCCAGGACCATGGGGTGAACAGGTGCGCGCTTTACCACTGGGTACACATCCGTTTATATAAACAAAACCATAAATATGTAAGGCAAATCAAGTTCTGATGACTTCATCTTCAACCTCCAGCCGGTGTACCTGTAACTTCTTCATTTCTCAACAAAAATGGAAAGTGACAAAATGAAAGTTGTTGCATTCTTCCTAACGAGTCTAACCATGTAAATAACTAAGGCTAAAAGTCAAAGATAAATGAGAATTTCTCTGGCATAATTTGAACCCTAAAAATTTCAGAAACTTCAACTCTAAAATTCTCTAAGCTTAGGCCATATAAATGCAAACTATGGATATGTACAACTTCGTGGCAATGAGTTCTACATTTTATCTTCATAAATCAGAAACAAATGATGCCTGTATGAAGAGATGGAAGTTTGAAAACATACCTCTTGCATCTGGAGTCGTGAATGGAGTTTGAGCAACTTTTGAGATGGTCTGAGGATCTGTTTAGCTTGCCTGGACTTCCTTGAGTGTATTCCAACTCCTACTTTGCCTTGAAAGTCCCTGAATCTCTCTACTCAAGTCAACTTGCAAGCTTGATTTTTGAAAATAGTGGATAGTGATGGAGGAGTTACAGTCTTGAAACAGGGGTCTGGATTCCTTTGGTGTGATGTATAGAAGGTGTTTGAATGATTGGTTTTCAAAACGCACGAGTGGAAATGAAGATGATGAGTTTTGGCTCAAAACTGTTAAGTTGGGCAGTTTTTGTGCAGCAATGGTGTTTTGGAGAGTTTCAGGATCTTCAAGCTTGTGTGTTAGCTTGCAAATAGTGTATGTACTTATAGGCAAGAGGTTTTCAGGCTTGAAACAACTCAGAAATTGAAATCACATGTTATGGCGTGGTTACTTGAGTTTGAAGCAAAGTTGACAAACATGGTTTCAATGTGAAGTACAAGGATTTGTAGGGTGGTTAGCAGGCTGTAGATATGCTTCTTCTTGCTTTTAAATGTTTTGGAGTTAGAAACAACAATGTATGGGCTCAAGAAGAGTTGACATTATGATTAAAGTCACTTTTCCAAAATGGAAGTGGTGACTTTCTTCCCAAAAGGGAAATGCAACTTGGATAATGGCTCAAATGTTTGGACAATGGCTCTATCCGTTGTGTAAACATTAAATTATTTAGTGATTAGAAAGTTTGGAGCCTGAAAAGCAAGATTTGTACAACATGCTTGAAGATTGGATCAAGTGTTCTTCACAAAATGGCTTGTAATTCAAGTTTGAAAACCCTAACTTCTTACCTTCGATTATCCTTGATCAAGAATGATCTCAAGGATTTATTGGACATTTTGGAAAGCTTGAAATGTGCTTTACAACCCATATTTGAATTTATTTTGAAGATTCCCCTTGGAACTAGGTGAAAAATTGTCATGAAGTTAGGTAAAAGATCTGCCTAACTAGGGCAAAATTTCACTAAGTCTTTTTTAGTTCATGAGAATGTATTCACAAAATTATAACTTGATATCCAAGCACTTTTGGAAGAAGTTGTGTGAAGCAGAGTTGTATATTTCATGGAGATCTACAACTTTCATGTTGGAAGTTTCCTTTGAATCATCTTGTATCATAATGAAAAAATTTCTCAAAGTTATGAAAAAATATGAAAATTTCAACACTTAGAAAAATTTCTAAGTTTAGAAATTTTGACTTTTCAAAATGAAATCTTGCTTTCTTGATTTATTAATGAATAATTTTCATGTTTTTACATGTTATAATGAATTATGATCTTTGGCACTTGAATTTGACCAAAAAGTCAAAGTTTGAGTTTTCAGTATATAGTTGACTTTTGATCAGTTGACTGCAAAATTCATCTGTCAATCCAATGGATTTGCAATGCTTTGAATCATGTAATTAGGTCAAAATGATGCAATTGGACTCTTTAGATCATGCCTTGAACCAATTGACCATTTTCTAGGTCAAAACTCAGAAATTTCCCTTTCCCAGTCAAAACCCTAATTTTGACCATTTTGCCCTTTTGATGATTTGATCAAATTTCTTGAGGAATTATGGTCCAAACTTGATAAAATGATACATATGAGTATAAGATGTTTATGTGGATAAAAAATTATGAAGTTTGACTGTAAATTGGCCATGGTTGACTTTTTCCCCAATACAACTGATTTTTAGGTCAACTTTTCAATTGACTAATCAAAAGTGTGATCCAAGGCTTGAAACTTGGCATGAGTAACCTTGGGGGTCCATAATGATCCATGAAAGTCATATGAAGCATTGGTAGTTCAAAAATCCTTATGCAAACTCAAACCCTAATTTTGGTCATCAGTGCCTAAGGAGGTGTCTTGAGCTGATCAAACCCTAGTGCAGTCTTGAGCCCAAGGAGATCCTGTGAGAAAATTCTTGATAAGTGAGAGGGAAAATTTTGGGGTACAACAACTGCCCCTGTTCAATCTTCTTAAGCCTGAAGAGTTATATTGACAAGCTTTGTCGTTCGTGACTCGAAGGTGGAAGATGATTGGACACTAGAGTGCTCAGAAATTTGCACTCGACGATGTGAAGGTTGAGGGAATGGGATTAAGGATGCCATTTGGAGAGGTGATAGAAAGTTGTAGGAGATGGGATTAAAGATGCCATCCAAAAGTGATTGTTGGTATTGTAATTTGTAAGCTGAAAAAATGAGTATCATAATAGCGTCTGTGTTTGGAGCGTATCTGAACTGTATCTGGGAGCTGATTTTGAATCATCATCAGAATGGTATCTGTGTCTGGAGCATATCTGAATTGTATCTGGAAGAGGCTCTGAATGAGTATCAGAATGGCATCCGTATCTGGAGCGTATCTGAACTGTATCTGAGAGTTGAATCTGAATGAGTATCAGAATGGCGTCCATGTTTAGAGCGTATCTGAACTGTATCTGAAAGCTGAATCGAAATGAGTACCGGGATGGCATCCGTATCTGGAGCGTATATGAACTGTATCTGAGAGTTGAATCTGAATGAGTATCAAAATGGCATCCGTGTTTGGAGCGTATTTGAACTGTATCTGAAAACTCTGAACATTGTTAATGGTAGCTGTTAATCTTATCCTAAAAAGGGTAAAATGTTAGCTAAAATGCAAAGTCATGTTGTATGAAATGTATGATATAATGCATTCATTTTATCAATTTTTATGATATATGGATGCAATATATTCGTATGTGAGCTAATTTGCTGCACTGCTGTGGGATTGGGGAAAATAAATCCCTGAATGTTACTGAGGATATGCAAGTCTTCATGTCTTGAAGTCGAAGTGTTGATGAATTTCTGTTCAGAGAAATCAACTTTTTTGTGAGGGAAATGCCATGTATTGCTTTAAAAAAATCTGTTTGGAGAAATTGGATGATTTCTACAGGGGATTGATAATTGGAAGCTTTGTTCCATTGGGGATTAAACGACATACTGCAGGGGATTTCTTATGGAGTAGCCTAGAGGTATTTCCCTATCCCTTCAACATATCAGTAATTGCCTTTTTTCATTTTGTTTATTTGTAAACAACGATTATGTTCAAATGCATATGTTCAACAATGAATCATTGGACGTTTTTTATAAACAAAACACAAGAGTAAAGAAAAACAAATAGTTTTGCACTGTCAAAGGAATATCTTTGTATTGATTTTGAGCAAGTATTTTTGTACAGTGAGACAAACATTCTAGTAGGAGAACACCGTCATAAAAAATGAACATTTAAATACAAAGAAAAGATATTTATGTGTGTTCATCCCATGGGGTTCCCATTCTGCTATAGCCTTTATATCTCTGAGCATTTTGTCTATTTGTTGCCTTGTCAGAAGATGATTGAATTGATCAGAACCTCTGAGTTTGCAGGTTGTCTGTAAGGTGATATAACAGGACATAGTCATACGCCTTAATTCCCTAACTTTTGCATGGACCGCCATTTCGGGTTTTCAGTCCACTGGGAAACCCTTTTTTTCCGAAGTCGCCCTTTCAGGTTTTCAACTTGCCGGGTGTACAGATTTTTTGTTTTATCCCTAATTTTTTCCCGAACCTTTTTGGTTCACCGGGATGCCCTTGTTTTTCCTAGGTATGTCAACCTAGCGGGTCTCCTATGCGTATTATCTTTTAACTATGTCCGCGTTTGCAGGATGCGACAGATCGTCACCATCCATGGTGGTTAAGATCATTGCCCCACCATAGAAAATGTTTTTGATTACAAATGGTCCTTCATAGGTAGGAGTCCATTTGCCCCTGGGATCACATTATGGCAATATGATGCGTTTGATCACTAGATCCCCAACTTGATACACTTGGCTTCTGACTTTCTTGTTGAAAGCTTTGATCATTCGTTTTGGATACATTTGACCATGGCAAATAACAGTAAGTCTCTTTTCATTAATCAAGTTCATTTGACCAAGTCGAGTCTGGACCCAATCGTCTTCGTTCAACCCTGCATCCTTCATAATCCTTAGAGAGGGAATCTGGACCTCGATAGGTAAGACAACCTTCATGCCGTAAACCAGAGAAAAGGGTGTTGCCCCGGTTGATGTGCGAGTTGTGGTACGATACCCGTGGAGAGCGAATGGTAGCATATCATGTCAGTCTTTGTATGTGACTGTCATTTTCTGTATGATCTTTTTAATGTTTTTATTTTCAGCTTCGACAACACCATTCTTCTTCGGCCGGTAAGGAGAAGAATTATGATGCTGAATCTTGAATTTCTTGCACAAGGCGGTGATCATAGTGTTGTTGAGATTTGTGCCATTGTCAATGATGATCCTTTCCGGGATGCCATACCGGCAAATGAGATTTTGCTTGATGAAACGGGCAACAACATTCTTGGTCACGGAAGCGAAGGAGGCTGCCTCAACCAACTTTGTAAAATAGTCAATGGCCACTAGGGTGAAGCGGTGTCCATTGGAGGCTGTTGGCTTGATTTCCCCAATCATATCAATCCCCCATATAGCAAAGGGCCAAGGAGCTATCAAGACATTCAGAGGAACTGGAGGTACGTGCACCTTGTCAGCATAAATCTAACACTTATGGCAGGTTTGAGAGTGTTGATAACAATCTACTTCCATGGTAGACCAGTAGTAGCCTTCCCGTAGGATTTTATTTTCCATCATATGCCCACTGGAATGGGTGCCAAAAATGCCTTCACGCAATTCAGCCATGATCCTTTCAACTTCAATCTTATCTACACACCGAAGTAACACAGATTCATGATTGCGTTTGTACAGGACACTGTTACTAAGGAAGAACTTAGCAGAAAATCTTCTTAAGAACTTCTTATCATTGACTGGAGATCCTTTTGGATATTCTCGAGCCTCGAGATACCTCTTGACTTCGTGAAACCAAGGCTGGTCTACTACTTCTTCAGTATTAATCTTGTGACAGCGTGCTGGTTCACCCATTCGTTTGATGGTGATTTGGGGAGCCTCGTTATACCATTTAAGTTTAAACATAGATGACATTGTGGCTAGTGCGTCTGCTAGCTGATTTTCTTCTCGCCGGAAATGCTCGAAGGTAATCTTCTCAAAATGTGGTAGCAATGTCAAAACATGTTCTTTGTAAGGGATCAGGTTAGGGTGTTTGGTGTCCCATTCCCCTTTTATCTGACTGATGACCAAAGCTCAATCTATGAACACACTTAAAGATTTGATCCCTAGGTCTATGGCAGCTCTGAGGCCAAAGATGCATGCTTCGTATTCCGCCATGTTGTTTGTACAATTGAAGTAGAGTCTTGCGGTGAAGGGAGTATGACACCCTTTGGGAGATATGAGCACAACACTGATACCATTTCCAAGTGCGTTGGATGCCCCATCAAAGAACAGGGTCCATCGGGATCCTTGTTCAGGTCTGTCATATGGCCTGTATTCTTCACAGTTGTCTAATGTCATGATGTCTTCATCCGGAAACTCGAATTTCATGGACTGGTAGTCTTCTACAGCTTGGTGAGCAAGGTGAACAGATAATACACTGCTCTTTATTGCTTTCTGGGTAGTATACTGTATGTCGTATTCCGTCAGGATCATCTTCCATCTCGCTATTCTCCCAGAAAGAGCATGCTTCTCGAAGATGTATTTTATCGGATCCATTTTAGATATCAACAAAGTAGTATGTGTCAGCATATACTGTCTTAGCCGGCGAGCAGCCCATGCCAGAGTGTAGCAAGTTTTCTCGAGCAGTGAATATCTTGTTTCACAGTCGGTAAACTTTTTGCTCAGGTAATAAATAGCGTGCTCTTTTCGACCAGACTCGTCATGCTGCCCCAATACACACCCCATTGAATTTTCTAAAACAGTTAGATACATGATCAATGGTCTTCCATCGACTGGTGGAATCAACACAGGAGGCTCTTGTAAGTATTCTTTGATTTTGTCAAAAGCAACTTGGCATTCATCATTCCATTTGACTACTTAATCTTCCTTCAATAGTTTGAAGATTGGTTCACAAGTAGCTATTAGGTGAGAAATGAATCTGGCAATGTAGTTTAAACGTCCCAAGAATCCTCTGACTTCATTCTCAGTACGAGGAGCAGGCATCTCTTGTATTTCTTTAACTTTGGCAGGATCAACCTCGATACCTTTGTTACTGACGACAAAGCCTAGGAGTTTACCAGACCGTACCCCAAATATGCATTTGTTTGGATTCAACCTTAGCTTGTACTTCTTCAGTCTCTCAAATAGTTTTTGTAAATGATCAAGATGTTTTTCTTCTGTTTGAGATCTGGCTATCATATCATCCACATAGACCTCTATTTCGTGATGTATCATGTCATGAAATAAAGCTACCATGGCACCCTGATAGGTTGCCCCAATGTTCTTTAGTCCGAATGGCATCACCTGGTAGCAGAATGTGCCCCATTGCGTGACAAACGTTGTTTTCTCCATGTCTTCAGGCGCCATTTTGATTTGGTTGTAGCTTGAGAAACCGTCCATGAAGGAAAACACTTTGTGTTGTGCCGTATTGTCAACTAGAATATCAATATGGGGGAGTGGAAAATCATACTTAGGGCTTTCCCTATTCAAATCTCTGTAGTCCATACACATTCGCACTTTTCCGTCTTTTTTGGGCACGGGAACAATATTGGCAACCCATTGGGGATAAGAGGTGACAACCAAGAATCCAGCATTGAATTGCTTCATGACTTCTGCTTTAATCTTTTCAGACATTTCAGACCTCATGAGGCGAACCTTTTGCTTTACTGGCAAACAATCTTCTCTTATAGGCAGACGATGTACCGCAATGTCTGCATCAAGTCCCAACATGTCTTCATACAACCAGGAAAAGACTTCAACATAATCATGTAACAACTGAATCAGACACTCCTTGACACTGGGTTCCAGATTAACACCCACCTTGACCTCTTTTTTGTCTTCTTCGGTACCTAGGTTGATTGTATCCACGGGTTCCTCGTGAGGCTGAATGGTTCTCTCTTCTTGTTGTAGTAGTCTGGCAAGTTCCCCTGGTACTTCACAATCTTCCTCACCTTCGTCTTCGGCTTGGTAGATTAGATTCTCAGAGTCACAAAAGTCCATAGAAGTATCATTACCCATGGGATCCCGAATGGATGTATACCTGCATTGTGAGTGTGGGTGTGTGTAAGGGTATAGCTATCTTTGAAAGAAATAAAAATGTAAAAGAAAAACAATGAGCACAAAAGTTTGTATGCGAAAACGTCCATGATTCATTGATGTCATATGAAAATGAGATAATAACCCTTACAAATGGACCATTGTGCCTCGGGTAAGACACAAGGTTTTAAGAGTGCGAATTGTTTTGATATTACAGATCCAACAAAATGTAAAGACAAATTACTATGGGATAAAAGTGATCGGAATGAAATCTCTAGCCTCCCAATTGCTGAGCCCTCCATTGACAGTCGGGAAGATCCAATCCTCCAGGTTGCAGCTATCTTCACCATCTTCTACCGTGTTGACTTCACGGTTGCTGATCTTCAGGGGTGGTCCTCCAGCACGAGCGTGACGTACAACCTTCTGAGCACTTAAAGTGAAACCCATGCCAAACTTGTCAGACTTATATGGGATATCTGGGAGTTGTCCCCAGATAGTGCACCCACCTTCTTCTATCACTGCCTTTGCATGCTTCACAGATGACATCCGGAGTGGAGGCCTTGTAATCTTGGGAACCTGAGACACAACCTTGGTCACTGCCACATCTTGGGGGACTTCTTCAAAGTGTTGAAATGGAGTTTCAATAAATTCACCATCTAATTCCACATATCTGAAGGAATTGAGATGGCTAATCATGTACTCTTCCTCTCCATGAACGGTGATAATTTTTCCTTGAATTGGATACTTCAGCATTTGATGCAGCATAGAAGTAACAACGCCAACATTGTGGATCCATGGTCGGCCTAGCAAGCAGGATTATGAAGGGTGGATGTCCATTACATAAAAAGTTGAATTGAAAGTTTGGCTTCCACCCTTTATGGTAATGTCTACCTCCCCATGTACCATCCTTTTCGAGCCGTCAAAAGCCCTTACTTCTATGTTGCTTGGCTTCCATGTCAATCCCTCACAGTCAAGCCTATCAAGAGCTTTTTTAGGCAATACATTCAGAGATGAGCCAATGTCCACCAAAACATGGGCCAAGGTTGTGCCCCTACATTCAACTGAGACATGCAATGCCTCATTATGCTTCCTTCCTCTTGGTGTTAAATCAGCATTTGAAAAACCTAGACCATTATCTGCAGTCAAGCTGGCTATGCAGTCTTGGAACTGATCGGCAGATGTTTCTTGAGGTACATGGGCCATTTTTAAGAATTTTACCAAAGCCTTTGCATGCGCCTCAGAACATAACAATAAACCAGCATGGAGATTTTAGATGGAGTTTGCCCCAATTGTTCAACTACATCGTATTCGCTTCTTTTTATGATTTTCAGAATTTCCTCCATCTCTTTCTGGCAGGTCTCAGGGATAGCCAATGACTGAGCCTTCGTCCAGACAGGCTCAATCAGAATATTTTTACTTCGAGTCTCGATTAACTTGGCAGCAGGAGTGTCAGTAGGAATGATAACTGGGATTGTAACGACTTTGTCAATTGGAGTATTGTTGGAGATAATTGTAGGACTAGGAATGGCCTTTGGAGGAGAAGCAACAACAGGAACGATTACGGGTCCAGAAACAACCTTTGGGGGAGCAATTTTTGGAGAGAAGATCCTACTGCTTCGGGTAATCTTACTAGTCCCTGCAATATTACTGACGTCGGAATCCACTTTCTCAGAATTTGAATCTTCGGCAGCTGGCCAGTCCTGCTTGATACCATGGTAGTAGGCATCCCCTCCATAATTCCATGGTACGGTCTTGTCTGACAAATATGGGACTGGTCCACACATTGTAATTATTAAAGGAGTTGCTTTTGGAACTGATGTAATTCTAACGGGTCTTTTGGTGGAAACCCTGGAAGAATTGGCGGAAATGGTAATGATAGAAACATCTTCAAAAGGAATAGGTGGAACAGAAGTCTTTTCAAACAAAATTTCTTTGTTATCTATTAGGCACTGAATGTCTGCTTTCAACAAAGGACAACTGGTTGGTGAGGACAAACATAAATGACAGCCTTCATCACAGCCCGGGAACACACAGGAATTCAATAAATTCACTTTTATAGTCAAAAGTGGGGTCATAAGTTCATCAACTGAAGTAACCAATATTTCTTCCTCAATGGCATTGGTATTATGGCCATGTCTGGGCATAGGGGCAGAAATGCCATTTGGCTTTTCAGGCGCATCGAACTTAATTTCTTTTTCTTCAATGAGGTATTGTATTTTGTTCTTTAGAACCCAACATTTATTAGTGTCGTGACCAGGACTTTCAGAGTGATATGCGCAACGGGCATTGGGATGATAGTGCGAAGATGTCGTGTTGGGGTTTTTCGGAGCTTCTTTCAAGGTCACCAAATTGGATCTTAGTAGATGCGGTAATACCTGAGACGGGGTCATGTTAATTCTGGTGAACTGCCTGACCAGTCTTTCCATCCTCGGTTGATTATTTCTTTGCTGATCAGACGCAAGCTTAGGAATCATAATAACCCCCACCATTGGTCGACGTTCACCCCTATCTTGGTTTCTTTGCGGATATACAACAACCACCTATTTCTTTCCGATGAAAGGCTGCCTTACAACTGCAGGAGAAGATGTATCTTTCTGAATCTTTCCACTCTTTATACCGGCTTCTACCCTTTCTCCGGTCAATATTAGTTCAGTAAAGCCTGCAGATGAACTTCCAATTAAATGATTGAAGAAGGGACCAGACAAGGTGCCCAAGAACATGTCTACCAATTCTCTCTCAGATAGAGGGGGTTAAACTCTTCCAGCCAAGTCTCTCCATTTTTTTGCATAGTCTTTGAAACCATGGCCATACTCTGGAGTTGAGTACGGGTAGGCGCAATATCAACATTGTATTGGTATTGTTTGTAGAAGGTTGCAGCAAGATCTTCCCAGTTGTGAATGTTGGCTCTTTCTAGTTGGTAAAACCAGTCAAGTTGAGTTCCAGACAGACTGTCTTGGAAGAAGTGTACCCATAAGTCTTTATCAGCGGTATGGGGTTGGATTTTCCTCACATATGACCGGAGATGCATTTTAGGGCATGAAACTCCGTCATATTTGGCAAACACAGGTGCTTTGAATTTTGGAGGAATAACAATCCCCGACACTAAACCCAATTCCTCAAAGTCCAAGCCACGCACTTTTTGGATTTCCATCACACTCAACCGCTCTTCGAGATGTTTATACTTGTCATCAGCTAGAGGGTATTGTTCTTCAGAATAGTCTTCTTCTTCCTCTTCCTCTTTTGATTCTGACGGGACAACTGTTTCCTTGCCTTTCCCATCTTAATTGTCTCCTTCACCTGATGTTGTTGCAAATTTTAAGGTCCTTCTTGTCTACTCATGAAATCTTCTTCCCATGTTTAGGAATCCAGTTACCTTCTTTGTCTTCTTTTTCCTCTCTTCAGCCAGCAAAGTCTTCAATTCTTCTTGTCCCTTGGCTAGGGTCAAGAGGAACTGTTGAAACTGTGTATTCTCAGCTTGGAGGTCCTTCACTGTTTGCTCGAGATCCATCTTAAGGAAATAAACAGTAGAGAGATGAGGAGACTTGTTACAAGAAACTTGCTTATATTATGATGAATGGTAAATACATATGCAATGTTTTCAAGGGTTTTAAGATTAAAATTTGTTTTAGACAAAAAGGAAACACATGTTATATTAATAAGTTAAAGCTTGAGTACATCAATGCCTCTTGGGCTTAATAATACACAAACTCTAAGATAAAAAGTAGTACGCATCCTCTTTGGTGCAATGTAGGCATTGAGAGTCTGCTCCTCATGAAGTAGCCTAGTGAGTTCCAAAATCTTCTTCTCGCTTGCGTAGAATTGGGCTTCGAAAGTATCTCGCTCCCCCTTGAGTTGTATCTAATCTCTTTGTAAGTCTTCAAGAGATGTGGGCATGTCAAGATGTAGGATAGTGTATGGAACATCTCCTTCCTTAACAGGCTCAATAATTACCAGGAGAATAGAGGGATAAGGCATCATAAGACTCTGAGCGCGAGTTCGTACTCGTTGGAGGTAAGGCTCAAGAGGGATGGAATTGTTGTGGCCCAAAGTCTTACTATCCACCTTGTTTGACATCCTCCAAGCTCGGATAAATCTCTGGCGAAGACCTTGATCGTTGTTGTCATAGTTAAATACCAAACCTTGAATCAGCATCTCACGCGGGCCATCCCTTCGGGAATAACCAAACTGTCTTAAGGCTAAACAGGGGTTGTAGGTGATTCCTCCCCTAATTCCAAGTAAAGGGACATTAGGGAATTCTCCATAACGGTCGATAATGATAACATTCTTTTTGGATCGGGAGCACTAATGAATGTCTGAATGTTTGATCGTCATCAACCTTTGTGACCACCATGAACCTTGCTCATTTTTTAATACAGACCGGGGAAGATGCGAAATAAACCATCTTGCCAAGAGAGGAGTGCAACATATAAGGACACCTCTTTTCCTCATTGTGCGAGTGTGAAAAGAGTGTAGGATATCTCCTAGCAATGTAGGCACCGGGTTGCGGGATATGAAGATTTTGACGGTGTTGACATCTATGAGTTGGTCAGGGTTTGGAAACAAAACGATCCCATAGATGAGGTGAGCCACAATTTCCTCAAAGGCTTGCAAGTCCGAGGAATTCCAACAGCTTTGGGCTTTCTCAAACAGGAACTTTGCTAGGAAACCTTTGACACCACTCCTTGTTTCCCAATGAGTTGTGATATTAGATGAGTGCAAGTGTAGAACTTGAGCAATATCTTCTGGCTTTGGGTCTCTTTCCATACGATTGAAAGGTGGTTGATTGAGAATGAGAATCCGCAAGAGTTGGAGAATTCTTCCAAAGTAGGCACAAGTTGATAGTCGGGAAATGTGAAGCAATGGTTTAAAGGATCAAAGAACTGAAAAAGCACCTTCATCATATCCTCATATGTGTTGGAGGTGACCAAGTTGAGTAGGCGACCATGTCTCTCGGTGAATGGAGAGTTTTTAGGAATCCTTGAAGCTAGCTCCTTAAGTTGTGGAGGGATCCTTACAAGATTGACTTGAATAGTTTTCCTGCGAAGTGAATCCATATCCTACAAAACAAGAACAAAGATGAATCCAAAAAATCCTTGAAATGGTTAGTGGATGTATATGATGTTTATGATGTTCATGATGTTATGTACAAGTATGTATATACAAACAAAACAAACAAATCCTTAGGTTTAGGCTTGCATGGGGTTTTATAGGTAAGTGCCCTCTTGAAGTTTAGTTGGCTTAAACCTGTCCTAGTAATAGTAACCGGGTTCTAAGGAGCTCAATATCACTGGATTGTTTCCTTGGTCATTGTTTCAGCTCAAGCCTCTTTAATGGCGACCGAAATATCCCAAGAAACTAAACCTCAATGAGTGTAGTATCGATTATTTACCAACTTCGGACTGCACCAAAGCCGGTCATCTCACTACATCCTAAAGGCCAAGTTGGTCAAGTAAAGGTTCTAAGAGTTCATTAGTGTTTCATGACATCACTCAGTGGCCCCGTATTATCTTTGATTAACTCAAAGGCTACCGATACCCACAAATATGTTACACTAACATAGCTATTTCTTAGACCATGTCGGTATACCCTGCACAGTTTCTACAATGTATTGCTACTTACCTATAATGTATCCCAAATACGGGTAGAGGATTCACACCCAAACAAAGAATCATAATGTAAAGCATACAAGTCAAATAATGTAAGCAAATAAATATGATCTAAACCCTAAGGTAACCCTACTTTTTTTTTAAAACTTTCCCCAGTAGAGTCGCCAGTTCTGTGATACGGTGGGAGAACTGACTTGAAGGTTTTGCGTTTGATCGCAAATGTTGCCGTTAGCAAGAGTCGCCACTGACTTTTCTTTTATCCAAAAAGGAAAGGTGAAAAAGCACAGGAAAGACCTTTGAGATTATTTCTTGAGTTCGAGGGGGGGGGGGGGGGGTAGATTATGAAAAGGGAAGGTATTAGCACCCTTTTTATCCATGGTTTTCCATGGGCTTTTAGTTACTTGCTAGGTCACTTTCATTTGTTTGAAATTGTGCTTTGTGTGGTTTTTGAAAGTATTTTGTGAAGAGGCCATTGTTTAGGCAATCTTTGTAATGATTCTTGTTCGTAAGAATGTATACAAAGATGTTTGATCTTTTGAAAATGTTTTCAAGTTTTGTAAGATGTTTTGAAAGTGTAAGTGTTTGTTTTTGAAAATAACAAGTATGTTTTGTTTGAAATGGAGCAAGTAATTAGGAGAAATCTACCTACTCAAATGTCTTTCTTGTTCATTTTATTTTCCTTTGACATTGTTGTCTTACCATTGATTTGGTAAGCAACCCTATCTTTGGATGTTAACGGGACGCGCGTGGGTCATCGTATAACCATAATTAGCAATGTTTCAAGTTATCTTAACATTCTTTTTTAGGGACTAAGATCATTTGTAAGGCAACTTAGATAGCGTCATCGAGAGACTATGATCTTGTGTTCGTTTGTTTTTGCTAAGATACCTCACATGCGTAATAAGGCCATTTTTGTAAGGCAACCAAGTGGATTTTACCCTATGGGTGCTTGTGTGCAAGTGTATAGTTTTCATGCTTGTTTTTATCTTGAATTAGGGTTTGCTATTTGGTTGGTTTATTTCTTTCCATACAAACCCTAATTACTAGCATGTTATGTAAAAGCGATAAATTGCGAAATTTAAAATTACTACGCTATTACAATATTTGTGGGAGGCGGTATACAATTTATGAATGGGGATTACAATAATATAAACTTAATTAATCTATTACAACTAAATTGAATATGTACAAATAATTGAAGAAATATATAAAGTATAAATGCAAATGGAAAGAAATGATTTTTTTGTTTGGATTTTTATATGAAAGGGGTTTTAACCTAAACCTAATTAGAGAAAAATAATTAAATCAAAATTAAATTAACTTAAATTAATTAAGAAAATAAATTAATTAAGAAAATATTTTTGAATAAAACCCTAATTCTATTTAGTTGATTAAAAAAAATAAGTTTAAAGAAAAAGTATTTTTTTTTGTATTTTTGTCTTGAAAATAATATATGGTGTTGTAAAATATTTTTGGGCTTTTTTATATTAAAATAAATATATTAAAATAAGTATAAAAGAAATTAATAATAACCTAGTTTTAATTTAATTTACAAGGTAATTAGTAAAGATAAATAAAGTATAATGAATAAAAATAATTTTTTGTGAGAAAAATATTTAAATTATGTCAAAACAAGTCACAAAATGTCAAAAAATGCAAAACAAAAAGTAAAAATGGTCACGCTGGGGCTTGAACCCAGGACCATGGGGTGAACAGGAGCACGCTTTACCACTGGGGTGGCTATACATCCGTTTATATAAACAAAACCATAAATATGTAAGGCAAATCAAGTCCTGATGACTTCATCTTCAACCTCCAGCCGATGTACCTGTAACTTCTTCATTTCTCAACAAAAATGGAAAGTGAAAAATGAAAGTTGTTGCATTCTTCCTAACGAATCTAACCATGTAAATAACTAAGGCTAAAATTCAAAGATAAATGAGAATTTCTCTGGCCCTAATTTGAACCCTAAAAATTTCAGAAACTTCAACTCCAAAATTCTCTAAGCTTAGGCCATGTAAATGGAAACTATGGATATGTACAGCTTCGTGGCAATGCATTCTACATTTTATCTTCATAAATCAGAAACAAATGATGCCTGTATAAAGAGATGGAAGTTTGAAAACTTACCTCTTGCAGCTGGAGTCATGAATGGAGTTTGAGCAACTTTTGAGATGGCCTAAAGATCTGTTTAGCTTGCCTGAACTTCCTTGAGTATATTCCAACTCCTACTTTGCCGTGAAAGTCCCTGAATCTCTCTACTCTTGTCAACCTGCAAGCTTGTTTTTTGAAAATGGTGGATAGTGATGGAGGAGTTACAGTCTTGAAACAGGGGTCTGGATTACTTTGGTGTGATGTATAGAAGGTGTTTGAATGATTGGTTTTCAAAACGCACGAGTGGAAATGAAGATGATGAGTTTTGGCTCAAAACTGTTAAGTTGGGCAGTTTTTGTGCAGCAATGGTGTTTTGGAGAGTTTCAGGATCTTCAAGCTTGTGTGTTAGCTTGCAAATAGTGTATGTACTTATAGGCAAGAGGTTTTCAGGCTTGAAACAACTCAGAAATTGAAATCACATGTTATGGCGTGGTTACTTGAGTTTGAAGCAAAGTTGACAAACATGGTTTCAATGTGAAGTACAAGGATTTGTAGGGTGGTTAGCAGGATGTAGATATGTTGCTTCTTGCTTTTAAATGTTTTGGAGTCTTAAACAACAATGTATGGGCTCAAGAAGAGTTGACATTATGATTAAAGTCACTTTTCCAAAATGGAAGTGGTGACTTTCTTCCCAAAAGGGAAATGCAACTTGGATAATGGCTCAAATTTTTGAACAATGGCTCTATAAGTTATGTAAACATTAAATTATTTAGTGATTAGAAAGTTTGGGGCCTGAAAAGCAAGATTTGTACAACATGCTTGAAGATTGGATCAAGTGTTCTTCACAAAATGGCTTGTAATTCAAGTTTGAAAACCCTAACTTCTTGCCTTCGATTCTCCTTGCTCAAGAATGATCTCAAGGAGTTCTTGGACATTTTGGAAAGCTTGCAATGTGCTATAAAACCCATATTTGAATTTCATTTGAAGATTCCCCTTGGAACTATGTTAAAATTTGTCATGAAGTTAGGTCAAAAATCTGCCTAACTAGGGAAAAATTTCACTATGTCTTTTTTAGTTCATGAGCATGTATTCACAAAATTATAACTTGAAATCCAAGAAGTTTCCTTTGAATCATCTTGTATCATAATGAAAAAATTTCTCAAAGTTATGAAAAAATAAGAAATTTTCAACAGAAAAATTTCTAAGTTTAGAAATTTTGACTTTTCAAAATAAAATCTTGATTTCTTGATTTCTTGATGAATAAGTTTCATATTTTGACATGTTTTGATGAATTATGATCTTTGGCACTTGAATTTGACAAAAAAAGTCAAAGTTTGACTTTTTAGTATACAGTTGACTTTTGATCAGTTGACTGCAAAATTCATATGTCAATCCAATGGATTTGTAACGCTTTGAATCATGTCATTAGGTAAAAATTGTGCAATTCGACTCTTGAGATCATGCCTTAAACCAATTGACCATTTGCTAGGTCAAAAATTAGAAATTGCCCTTTCCCAGTCAAAACCCTAATTTTGACCATTTTGCCCTTTTGATGATTTGATCAAATTTCTTGAGGAATTATGGTCCAAACTTGATAAAATGATACATATGAGTCTAAGATGTTTTCGTGGATAAAAAATTATGAAGTTTGACTGTAAATTGGACATGGTTGACTTTTTCCCCAAAACAATTGATTTATAGGTTAACTGTTCAATTGACTGATCAAAAGTGTGATCCAAGGCTTGAAACTTGGCATGAGTAATCTTGGGGGTCTGTAATGATCCATGAAAGTCATATGAAGCATTGATAGTTCAAAAATCCTTATGAAAACTCAAACTCTAATTTTGGTCATCAGTGCCTAAGGAGGTGTCTTTAGCTGATCAAACCCTAGTGCAGTCTTGAGCCCAAGGAGATCTTGTGAGAAAATTCTTGATAAGTGAGAGGTAAAATTTTGGGGTACAACAGGATTTGACTTGTGATTCTATAATGCTTTAATTTTATTGAGACGTTAACCTTGTGGGATTGACAATGCGATTTCCGACCTTGCTTTTTTTGTGAAAAATTTGCTAACTATGATGAAATTCTGAGTGAGTGAACTGTTCTTTCTGTACCTCCTTTGTGAACCAAAATTAGCTTTTGCGATTTGCAATAAATGTCATGGGCTTATGGTTAAACTTGAATCAAAATTTTGTTATGAAACAAATGAGGCCTTTGCTTGTTAGGCTAGAAAATCTGTGATTCTGTTCTTTTGTTATTTTTTGATATGTGACAACAGGCTTTGTTGAATTTTGTTTGGCTATTGGGATGGAATTGCGCTTCTGACTTGCTTAAACTATGATGAAAATATGAGTTTTTTTACTGAGTTTGTTATGCTGTGAATGTCCCTTTCACCTTTACTGTGAACCAAAATTTTAGCCCTTTTTGTGATTTGTAGTAGAGGTTTCTTTGCCCAACGATTAAACAATTTTTTTGATTTATGCAACCAATGAGGCCTTATACATGTGATTCAATCCTTTCCAACTTGTGTGACTTTATTCTGTGCAAAAATCTCCTCCTTTTTCATTTGTTTTCAATTTGTAATGTTAATGAGCGCTTGGTTCTGATTTATAGTTATGATAGGAACGGGTTGCCAACTCTTGTGAATTAATAACCTTTCCCTTTGTATTTATTTCTTGTTGTTTTCACGTGCAATGATGATTACTATTAAAACTGCTATGAGTAAACAAGAATGAGTCTTGAAGAGGAGTTTAAACCAAATTCAATTGGGAGGATGAAGTCATGGGAAGAAAGGCAACATAATGGACTCGATATTGGAGCTTTGGAGAATTTTCGAAGGATTTGCAAAGATGTAGGCTCAAGATGCCAAGGAGTTATTCTGAAGTTAATGAAAACTTGAAATTTAGGCATTGAATATATACTTATATCTTGAAAAACTTGTAACATGAAGAGGTTGTAATATTGCTTAGAAATCGAAGACTTGAAATTTCTTGTGTATTGATGAAGTTTATTTTTGTCAAGTATATCATTCATTTCAAATTCTTGAGGCAAAAACAAATGATCAATGATGTTTAAATGATTCACTTAGATTAAAATTTATGATGGTTCATTATTGGATTGATAAGACCAAAGCCTCCTAACAATGAACCTCAAGGTTATTGGATCAATGGTTTCAAGTTAAACATGTTTGGGCTTGAAAGCATAGGTTTGGACCATGAATGATCATTTCTTGAATCGAGACAATGTTTTGCGCTATTTTAAGCAATCGTAAGTGGGCTTATATAGAAGTTGCACATATTTTATGGCTTGTCAATAGCAATCTATGTCCCATATGTTTGGAGAAATGATATGTAAATCATCCTCTAACAACATCTAGCACAAATGAGAAAGGGATAAGATGAAGAGGGAGGGTAAATATTTGAGTCAAAGATTTTAATCAAACTATCATTAAAAGCATTCATCCATTTTGGTGGAGTTAAGCTCAACACCCAAGATCCAATGATGTTAATGAAGTTCATGATCAAAAATCACATAGCCAAAATATATTCAAAAATAAATTGCATTAAATAAACAAAATAAAAAAGGAAAATGATTTTTAAATTTTTTTTAATGAAAATAAAAGGCAAAATAGTAAACTATATTTAAAGTATCAAAGAAAAATTAAAAGAGACCACATAAAAGACAGAAGTGATCTCAAATATTTTTATAAATTTTTTGATAATTTTTTAAAATAGAAAAGTATTTTTAAAATAATGAAAATCACTCAAATAAGTGAAATAAAAAATATCAAAAATAGTAAAACTCAAATAAAAATTCTAGAAATATTTTAGAAAATAAAAAATAAAGAAAATGATTTTTGTGAATTTTTTCATAATTTTTGGATGAAAATTGAATTAAAACTGAAAATTTGAATTTAAATGGAATTAAGATAAAAGAAAGTAATACAGAAAAATTGTGTACCATTAGATCTGGTCAACCGGTTGAAATAGACAAATAGTGGCTTATAATATAGGTACAGATTAGTAGCGGAAAGTGTACGCGCAGGGAATTATTATTTGACTTCATCTTCTCAGATAAGGACAACTGGTGGAGGGGCCACTTGTCCTCCATGCAGTCCGACGTGCATCTCAAGGAAGGGAATATAAGAGATAAAACTTTGTTGTAAACTTAAAATTGACGTTGAATACAAAACCACATTAAAACAACTCTTCTGCTTTGTCTTTCAAAACTCCATATCTATTCATTATCAACTACAATGCCTTAAAAATATTATATTTCCGATCAAATCATACTTCTTTTAAATAAGAAAAAAAATGAGGAAAATAAAAGAAATGACAGAGAAGGAAAGGGGGGCGGTATATGAACGTACTCGTGGTGGTTGAGATTTCTGGCACGACGACACTGTCACGAGGAAACTCTGATTTCAAGTTTTTTTATAGTTTTGAATTTTTTTCCTCTTCTTCCTTCAAATATCAAGTATGTTTTTCAAAAAGAGTTACCAAAAGGAATAGATCTAACAGCGAATTTCACAAATCCTTGCTCAAAAACAACAAGAACAATCGCGGAAATGTAAAATGAAGGATGGATTTGTGCAAGATAGAGGGATTCTCAACCTTTAGAAAAAGAATGAAGAAGAACGACGATGGTTGCATATTTCGACACGGTGGTTGTGATTTCCGGTGAGAGAAAGTTGCAGCTATGGTGATAGCTCGGGTAAGTTTACCTTGTTCTCTGATATTTGTTATGTGATTTCGAGTTGTGAGTCTCTAAGTCGTCTCTCTATCCTCTTTTTGTGCATATCAATGCTTATATAGTGAGATTCAATTGGGGTTTTACTTGAGTGCCTTCTAGTTTCTGACTTACAGGCCTTGAATTAGTTTCTTTGTCTTGGGCTCTGACTTGTGATTTTGTACAACTTTATTTTTGCTGAGATGTGAACCTTGTGGGCTTGACAATGCGATTTCTGACATTGCTTTTTTTGTGGAAAATTTTCTAACTATGATGAAATTCTGAGTGGGTGAATTGTTCTTTTTGTACCTCCTTTGTGAACCAAAATTAGCTTTTGCGATTTGCAATAAAGGTCACGAGCTTATGGTTAAACTTGAATCAAATTTTTGTTATGAAACAAATGAGGCCTTTGCTTGTTGGGCTAGAAAATCTATGATTTTGTTCTTTTGTTATCTTTTGATATGTGACAACAGGCTTGTTGAATTCTGTTTCGCTATTGGGTTGGAATTGTGCTTCTGACTTGCTTAAACCTGTGATGAAAATTTGAGTTTTTTTACTGAGTTTGTTATGCTAGGAATGTCCATTTCAATTCTACTGTGAGGTTTCTTTGCCCAACGATTAAACAAAAATGTTAAATTATGCAACCAATGAGGCCTTATACATGTAATTCAATCCTTGCCAACTTATGTGACTTTAGTCTGTGCAAAAATCTCCTCCTTTTTTATTTGTTTTCAATTTGTAATGTTAATGAACGCTTGGTTCTTAATTGAAGTTATGATAGGAACGAGTTGCCAACTCTTGTGAATTACTAACCTTTCCCTTTGTATTTATTTATTGTTTTTTTCATGTGCAATGATGATTACAATTAAAACTGCTATGAGTAAACAAGAATGAGTCTTGGAGATGAGTTTAAACCAAAGTCAATTGGAAGGTTGAAGTCATGGCAAGAATGGCAACATAATGGACTCGGTTTTGGAGCTTTGGAGAATTATCGAAGAATTTGCAAAGATGTAGACTCAAGAGGCCATGGAACTATTATGAAGTTTATGCAACCTTGAAATTTAGGCATTGAACATATACTTGTATCTTGAAAAACATGTAACATGAAGAAACTGTAATATTGCTTTGAAATTGAAGACTTGAAATTTCTTGTGTATTGGTGAAGTATCTTTTTGTCAAGTATATCATTCATTTCAAATTCTCGAGGCAACAACAAATGATCAACGATGTTTAAATGATTCACTTAGATCAAAATTTATGATGGTTCATTAGAGGATTGATAAGACCAAAGCCTCCTAACAATGAACCTCAAGGTTATCGGATCAATGGTTTCAAGTTAAACATACATGGGCCTGCAAACATAGGTTTGGGCCACAAATGATCATTTATCGAATCCGGACAAAATTTAGCGCTATGTTAAGCAATCGTAAGTGGACTTATATAGAAGTCACGCCAATTTTGAGGTCAGTCAATAACAATCTATGTACCATATGTTTGGAGAAATGATATGTAGACCATCCTCTAATAACATATAGCACAAATGAGAAAGGGATAATATAAATAGGGAGGGAACATATTTGAATCAAAGATTTTAATCAAACTATCATTAAAATTATTCATCAATTTTGGTGGAGTTAAACTCAACACCTAAGATCCATTGATGTTAATGAAGTTCATGATCAAAAATCACATAGCCAGAATATTTTCAAAAATAAATTGCATTTAATAAACAAAATAAAAAAGAAAAATTATTTTTAAATTATTTTTTAAATGAAAACAAAAGGCAAAATAGAAAACTATATTCAAAGCATCAAAGAAAAATTAAAAGAGACAATAAAAAAGTCAGAAGTGATCTCAAGTATTTTTATAAATTTTTTGGTAATTTTTTAAAACAGAAAACTATTTCTTAACTAATTAAAATCACTCAAATAAGTGAAATAAAAAAGATCAAAAATAGTAAAAGTCAAATAAATATTCTAGAAAATTTTTAGAAAGTCAGAAATAAAGAAAATAATTTTTGTGAATTTTTTCATAATTTTTTTAATGAAAATTGAATTTAAATTGAAATTTTGAATTAAGTGGAATTAAGATTAAAGAAAGTAATGCAGAAAAATTGTGTACCATCAGATCTGGTCAACTGGTTAAAATAGACAAATCTAGTGGTTCAGAATGTAGGTACATATTTGCAGCAGAAAGTGTACGCGCAGGGAATTATTATTTGACTTCATCTTCTCATATGAGGACAAGTAGTGGAGGGGTCACTTGTCCTCCATGCAGTACGACGTACATCTCAAGGAAGGGAGTAGAAGAGATAAAAGCTTGTTGTAAACTTAAAATTGACGTTGAATAAAAAACCACATTAAAACAACTCTTCTACTTTGTCTTTCAAAACTTCATATTTATTCATTATCAACCACAATGCCTTAAAAATATTATATTTCCTATCAAATCATACTTCTTTTAAATCAGAAAAAAATGAGGAAAATAAAATAAATGAGAGAGAAGGAAAAAGGGGCGGTAGACGAACATACCCGTGGTGGTTTTGATTTCCGGCACGGCGGCGCCGTCGTGAGGAAACTCTGATTTCATGTTTTTTTTATAGTTCTGAAATCGTTTTCCTCTTCTTCCTTCAAATATCAAGTATGTTTTTCAAAAAGAGTTACCAAAAGGAGTAGATCTAACAGAGAAGTTTCAGAAATATTTGCTAAAAAACAACAAGAACAGTCGCAGAAATGTAAAAGGAAGGATGGATTTGTGCAAGATAAAGAGATTCTCAACCTTTAGAAAAAGAATGAAGAAGAACAGCGTTGGTTGCAATTTCCGGCGCGGTGGTTGTGATTTCCGGTGAAAGAAAGCGGCGACTCTGTTGATAGCTCGGGTAAGTTTACCTTGCTCTCTGATATTTGTTATGTGATTTCGAGTTGTGAGTCTCTGAGTCATCTCTCTATCCTCTTTCTGTGCAAATAAATGCTTATATAGTGATATTCAATTGGGGTTTTACTTGACTGCCTTCTAGTTTCTGACTTACAGGCATTGAATTAGTTTCTTTGTCTTGGGCTCTGACTTGTGATTTTGTACTGCTTTATTTTTGCTGAGACGTGAACCTTGTGGGCTTGACAATGCAATTTCCAACCTTGCTTTTTTTGTGAAAAATTTTCTAACTGTGATGAAATTCTGAGTGAGAGAATTGTTCTTTTTGTACCTCCTCTTGTAAACTAAGATTAGCTTTTGCAATTTTCAATAAAGGTCACGAGCTTATGGTTAAACTTGAATCAAATTTTTGTTATGAAACAAATGAGGCCTTTTCTTGTTGGGTTGGAAAATCGGTGATTTTGTTCTTTTGTTATCTTTTGATATATGACAATAGGCTTGTTGAATTCTGTTTCGCTATTGGGTTAAAATTGCACTTCTGACTTGCTTAAACTATGATGAAAATCTGTGTTTTTTTTTACTGAGTTTGTTATGATGTGAATGTCCCTTTCACCTCTACTATGAAAGAAAATTTTATCCCTTTTGTGATTTGCAGTAGAGGTTTCTTTGGCCAACGATTAAACAAAAATGCTGATTTATGCAACCAATGAGGCCTTATACATGTGATTCAATCCTTGCCAACTTGTGTGACTTTAGTCTGTGCAAAAATCTCCTCCTTTTTTATTTGTTTTCAAGTTATAATGTTAATGAACGCTTGGTTCTGACTTAAAGTTATGATAGGAACGAGTTGCCAACTCTTGTGAATTACTAACCTCTCCCTTTGTATTTCTTTCTTGTTTTTTTCATGTGCAATTATGATTACAATTAAAACTGCTATGAGTAAATAAGAACAAGTCTTGAAGAGGAGTTTAGACCAAAGTCAATTGGGAGGTTGAAGTCATGGGAAGAAAGGCAACATAATGGACTCAGTTTTGGAGCTTTGAAGAATTACCGAAGGATTTGCAAAGATGTAGACTCAAGAGGCCAAGGAACTATTGTGAAGTTAATGCAACCTTGAAATTTGAGCATTGAACATATACTTTTATCTTGAAAAATTGTAACATGAAGAAATTGTACTATTGCTTAGAAATTGAAGACTTGAAATTTCTCGTGTATTGATGAAGTTTCTTTTTGTCAAGTATATAATTCATTTTAAATTCTTAAGGCAAGAACAAATGATCAATGATGTTTAAATGATTCACTTAGACCAAAATTTATGATTGTTCATTAGAGGATTGATAAGACCAAAGTCTCCTAACAATGAAACTTAAGGTTATCGGATCAATGGTTTCAAGTTAAACATACTTGGGCTTGAAAACATAAGTTTGGGTCACGAATGATCATTTCTCAAATTGGGATAAAATTTAGCGCTATGTTAAGCAATCGTAAGTGGACTTATATAGAAGCATCACCTATTTTGAAGTCGGTCAATAACAATATATGTACCATATGTTTGGAGAAATGATATGTAGATTATTCTCTAACAACATGTAGCAAAAATGAGAAAGGGATAAGATAAAGAGGAGGGGAAAAATATTTGAATCAAATATTTTAATCAAACTATCATTAAAATCATTCATCCATTTTGGTGGAGTTAAACTCAACACTTAAGATCCAATGATGTTAATGAAGTTCATGATAAAAAATCACATAGCCAGAATATTTTCAAAAATAAATTGCATTTAATAAACAAAATAAAAAAGGAAAATGATTTTTAAATTGTTTTTTTAAAATGAAAACAAAAGGAAAAATAAAAAACTATATTCAAAGTATCAAAGAAAAATTAAAAGAGACCATAGAAAAGTCAGAAGTGATCTCAAGTACTTTTATAAAATTTTTGGTAATTTTTTAAAACAGAAAAGCATTTCTAAACTAATTAAAATCACTCAAATAAGTGAAATAAAAAAGATCAAAAATAGTAAAAGTAAAATAAAAATTCTAGAAAAATTTTAGAAATTCAGAAATAAAGAAAATGATTTTTGTGAATTTTTTCATAATTTTTTGACGAAAATTGTATTTAAATGGAATTAAGATAAAAGAAAGTAATACAGAAAAATTGTGTACCATCAGATCTGGTCAACTAGTTAAAATAGATAAATCTAGTGGTTCAGAATGTAGGTACATATTAGAAGCATAAAGTGTACACGCATGGAATTATTATTTGACTTTATCTTCTCAGATGAGGACAAGTGGTGGAGGGGTCACTTGTCCTCTATGCAGTCCGACGTGCATCTCAAGGAAGGGAGTAGAAGTGATAAAATTCTGTTGTAGACTTAAAATTGACATTGAATACAAAACCACATTAAAACAACTCTTGTGATTTGTCTTTCAAAACTCCATATCTATTCATTATCAACTACAATGCCTTAAAAATATTATATTTCCTATCAAATCATACTTCTTTTAAATCATAAAAAAATGAGGAAAATGAAAGAAACGAGAGAGAACGAAAAGGGGGCGGTAGACGAACATACTCGTGGTGGTTGTGATTTCTGGCACGGAGGCGCCGTTGCGAGGAAACTCTGATTTCAAGTTTTTTTATAGTTCTGAAATCGTTTTCCTCTTCTTCTTAAAATATCAAGTATGTTTTTCAAAAAGAGTTACCAAAAGGAGTAGATCTAACAGAGAAGTGTTAGAAATCTTTGCTCAAAAACAACAAGAGCAGTCGCGGAAATGTAAAAGGAAGGATGAATTTGTGCAAGATTGAAGGATTCTCAACCTTTAGAAAAAGAATGAAGAAGAACGACGATGGTTGCAATGTCCGATGCGGTGGTTTTGATTTCCGGTGAGAGAAAACAGCGTCTCTGGTGATAGCTCGGGTAAGTTTACCTTGATCTCTGATATTTATTATGTGATATCGAGTTGTGAGTCTCTGAGTCGTCTCTCTATCCTATTTATGTGCAAATCAATGCTTATATAGTGAGATTCAATTGGGGTTTTACTTGACTGCCTTCTAGTTTCTGACTTACAGGCCTTGAATTAGTTTCTTTGTCTTGGGCTCTGACTTGTGATTTTGTACTGCTTTATTTTTGCTGAGACGTGAACCTTGTGGGATTGAAAATGCGATTTACGACCTTTCTTTTTTTGTGAAAAACTTTCTAACTATGATGAAATTCTGAGCGAGTGAATTGTTCATTTTGTACCTCCTTTGTGAACCAAAATTAGCTTTTGCGATTTTCAATAAAGTTCATGAGCTTATGGTTAAACTTGAATCAAATTTTTGCTATGAAACAAACGAGGCCTTTGCTTGTTGGGCTGGAAAATCTATGATTATGTTCTTTTGTTATCTTTTTTATGTGTGACAACAAGCTTGTTGAATTCTATTTCGCTATTGGGTTGGAATTGCGCTTCTGACTTGCTTAAACTGTGATGAAAATCAGAGTTTTTTTATTGAGTTTGTTATGCTGTGAATGTCCCCTTCACCTCTACTGTGAACCAAAATTTCATCCCTTTTTGTGATTTGCAGTAGAGGTTTCTTTGGCCAACGATTAAATAAAAATGTTGATTTATGCAACCAATGAGGCCTTATACATGTGATTTAACCCTTGACAACTTGTGTGACTTTAGTATGTGCAAAAATCTCCTCCTTTTTTATTTGTTTTCAATTTGTAATGTTAATGAACACTTGGTCCTGACTTGAAGTTATGGTAGGAATGGGTTGCCAACTCTTGTGAATTACAAACCTCTCCCTTTGTATTTCTTTCTTGTTTTTTTCATGTGCAATGATGATTACAATTAAAACTGCTATGAGTAAACAAGAATGAGTCTTGAAGAGGAGTTTAAACCAAAGTCAATTGGGAGGTTGAAGTCATGGGAAGAAAGGCAACATAATGGACTCGGTTTTGGAACTTTGGAGAATTGTCAAAGGATTTTCAAAGATGTAGACTCAAGAGGCCATGGAACTATTGTGAAGTTGGTGCAACCTTGAAATTTAGGCATTGGACATATAATTGTATCTTGAAAAACTTGTAACATGAAGAAATAGTATATTGCTTAGAAATTGAAGACTTGAAATTTCTCGTGTATTGATGAAGTTTCTTTTTGTCAAGTATATCATTCATTTCAAATTCTCGAGGAAACAACAATTGATCAACAATGTTTAAATGATTCACTTAGACCAAAATTTATGATGGTTCATTAGAGGATTGATAAGACCAAAGCCTCCTAACAATGAACCTCAAGGTTATCGGATCAATGGTTTCAAGTTAAACATACTTGGGCTTGCAAACATAGGTTTGGGTCACAAATGATCATTTCTCGAATCGGGACAAAATTTAGCGCTATGTTAAGCAATCGTAAGTGGACTTATATAGAAGTCACACATATGTTGAGGTCAGTCAATAACAATCTACGTACCATATGTTTGGAGAAATGAGATGTAGATCATCCTCTAACAACATGTGGCACAAATGAGAAAGGGATAAGATAAAGAGGGAGGGAAAATATTTGAATCAAAGATTTTAATAAAACTTTCATTAAAATCATTCATCCATTTTGGTGGAGTTAAACTCAACACCTAAGAACCAATGATGTTAATGAAGTTCATGATCAAAAATTACATTGCCAGAATATTTTCAAAAATAAAATGCATTTAATAAACAAAATAAATAAGGAAAATGATTTTTAAATTGTTTTTTTTAAATGAAAACAAAAGGCGGAATAGAAAATTATATTCAAAGTATCAAAGAAAAATTAAAAGAGACCATAGAAAAGTCAGAAGTGATCTCAAGTACTTTTATAAATTTTTTGGTAATTTTTTAAAATAGAAAAGTATTTCTAAACTAATCAAAATAACTTAAATAAGAAATAAAAAAGATCAAAAATAGTAAAATTCAAATGAAAATTCTAGAAAAATTTTAGAAAGTCAGAAATAAAGAAAATAATTTTTGTGAATTTATTCATAATTTTTTGACGAAAATTGAATGTAAATTGAAATTTTGAATTTAAATGGAATTAAGATAAAAGAAAGTAATGCTGGAAAATTGTGTACCATCAGATCTAATGAACTGGTTAAAATAGACAAATCTAGTGGTTCAGAATGTAGGTACATATTAGTAGCAGAAGATGTACGCGCGGGGAATTATTATTTGACTTAATCTTCTCAGATGAGGACAAGTGGTGGAGGGGACACTTGTCCTCCATGCAGTCCAACGTGCATCTCAAGGAAGGGAGTAGAAGAGATAAAAGTTTGTTGTAAACTTAAAATTGGTGTTGAATACAAAACCATATTAAAACAACTCTTCTACTTTGTCTTTCAAAACTCCATATCTATTCATTATAAACTACAATTCCTTAAAAATATTATATTTCCTATCAAATCATACTTCTTTTAAATAAAAAAAAGAGGAAAATAAAAGAAACGAGAGAGAACGAAAAGGGGGCGGTAGACGAACGTACTCGTGGTGGTTGTGATTTCTGGCACAGAGGCTCCGTCACGAGGAAACTCTGATTTCATGTTTTTTTATAGTTCCGAAATTTTTTTCCTCTTCTTCTTTCAAATATCAAGTATGTTTTTCAAAAAGAGTTACCAAAAGGAATAGATCTAACAAAGAAGTGTCAGAAATCTTTGCTAAAAAACAACAAGAACAGTCACGGAAATGTAAAAGGAAGGATGGATTTGTGCAAGATTGAGGGATTCTCAACCTTTAGAAAAAGAATAAATAAGAACGGTGATGGTTGCAATTTCTGGTGCGGTGGGTGTGATTTCCGGTGAGAGAAAGCAGCGTCTCCGGTGATAGCTCGGGTAAGTTTACCTTGATCTCTGATATTTGTTCTGTGATTTCGAGTTGTGAGTCTCTGAGTCATCTCTCTATCCTCTTTCTATGAAAATCAATTCTGATATAGTGAGATTTAATTGGGGTTTTACTTGACTACCTTCTAGTTTCTGACTTACAGGCCTTGAATTTGTTTCTTTGTCTTGGATTCTGACTTGTGATTCTGTCTTGCTTTATTTTTGCTGAGACGTGAACCTTGTGGGCATGACAATGTGATTTCTGACCTTGCTTTTTTTGTGAAAAATTTGCTAACTATGATGAAATTCTGAGTGAGTTAATTGTTCTTTTTGTACCTCCTTTGTGAACCAAAATTAGCTTTTGCGATTTGCAATAAAGGTCACGAGCATATGGTTAAACTTGAATCAAATTTTTGTAATGAAACAAATGAGGCCCTTTCTTGTTGGGCTGGAAAATCTATGATTCTGTTCTTTTATTTTCATTTGATATGTGGAAACAGGCTTGTTGAATTCTGTTTCGCTATTGGGTTGGAATTGCACTTCTGACTTGCTTAAACTGTGATGAAAATATGAGTTTTTATACTGAGTTTGTTATGCTGTGAATGTCCCTTTCACCTCTATTGTGAACCAAAATTTCATCCCTTTTTGTGATTTGCAGTAGAGGTTTCTTTGGCCAACGATTAAACAAAATTGCTGATTTATGCAACCAATGAGGCCTTATACATGTGATTCAATCCTTGCCAACTTGTGTGACTTTAGTCTGTGCAAAAATCTCCTCCTTTTTTTATTTGTTTTCAATTTGTAATGTTAATTAATGCTTGGTTATGACTTGAAGTTATGATAGGAATGGGTTGCCAACTCTTATGAATTACTAACCTCTCCCTTTGTATTTCTTTCTTGTTTTTTTCATGTGCAATGATGATTACAATTAACACTGCTATGAGTAAACAAGAATGAGTCTTGAAGAGGAGTTTAAACCAAAGTCAATTGGGAGGTTGAAGTCATGGGAAGAAAGGCAACATAATGGACTCGGTTTTGGAGCTTTGGAGAATTGTCAAAGGATTTGCAAAGATGTAGACTCAAGAGGCCATGGAACTATTGAGAAGTTCATGCAACCTTGAAATTTAGGCATTGAACATATACTTGTATCTTGAAAAACTTGTAACATGAAGAAATTGTAATATTGCTTAGAAATTGAGGACTTGAAATTCCTTGTGTATTGATGAAGTTTCTTTTTGCCAAGTATATCATTCATTTCAAATTCTCGAGGCAACAACAAATGATCAACAATGTTTAAATGATTCACTTAGACAAAAATTTATGATGGTTCATTAGAGGATTGATAAGACCAAAGCCTCATAACAATGAACATATAGGTTATCGGATCAATGGTTTCAAGTTAAACACACTTAGGCTTGCAAACATAGGTTTGGGCCACGAATGATCATTTCTCAAATTCGGGCAAAATTTAGCGCTATGTTGAGCAATCGTAATTGGACTTATATAGAAGTCGCGCCTATTTTGAGGTCGGTCAATAACAACCTATGTACCATATGTTTGGAGAAAGGATATGTAGATCATCCTCTAACAACACGTAGCACAAATGATAAAGGGATAAGATAAATAGGGAGGGAAAATATTTGAATCAAAGATTCTAATCAAACTATCATTAAAATCATTCATCCATTTTGGTGGAGTTAAATTCAACACCTAAGATCCAATGATGTTAATTAAGTTCATGAACAAAAATCACATAGCCAGAATATTTTCAAAAATAAATTGCATTTAATAAACAAAATAAAAAAGGAAAATGATTTTTAAATTGTTTTTTTTAAATGAAAACAAAAGGCAAAATAGCAAACTTTATTCAAAGTATCAAAGAAAATTAAAAGAGACCATAGAAAAGTCAGAAGTAATCACAAATATTTTTATAATTTTTTTGGTAATTTTTTAAAACAGAAAAGTATTTCTAAACTAATTAAAATCACTCAAATAAGTGAAATAAAAAATATAAAAAATAGTAAAATTCAAATAAAAGTTCTAGAAAAATTTTAGAAAGTCAAATAAAGAAAATGATTTTTGTGAATTTTTTCATTATTTTTTGACGAAAATTGAATTTAAATTCAAAATTTTGAATTTAAATGAAATTAAGATAAAAGAAAGTAATGTAGAAAAATTGTGTACCATCAGATCTGGTCAACTGGTTAAAATAGACAAATCTAGTGGTTCAGAATTTAGGTACATATTAGCAACAGAAAGTGTACACACAGGGAATTGTTATTTGACTTCATCTTCTCAGATAAGGACAAGTGGTGGAGAGGTCACTTTTCCTCCATGTAGCCCGACGTGCATCTCAAGGAAGAGTGTAGAAGAAATAAAAATTTGTTGTAAACTTAAAATTGACGTTGAATACAAAACCACATTAAAACAACACTTCTGCTTTGTCTTTCAAAACTCCATATCTAGTAATTATCAACTTAAATGCCTTAAAAAATTTATATTTCCTATCAAATCATACTTCTTTTAAATCAGAAAAAAAATGTGGAAAATAAAAGAAATGAGAGAGAAGGAAAAGGGGGCGGTAGACGAACGTACTCGTGGTGATTGCGATTCTAGGCGCGGCAGCACCGCCGTGAGGAAACTCTGATTTCAAGTTTTTTTTATAGTTCTGAAATCGTTTTCATCTTCTTCCTTCAAATATCAAGTATTTTTATCAAAGAGTTACCAAAAAGAGTAGATCTAACAGAGAAGTTTCGGAAATCTTTCTCAAAAATAAAAAGAACAGTCGTGGAAATGTAAAAGGAATAATGGATTTGTGCAAGATAGAGCGATTCTCAACCTTTAGAAAAAGAATGAAGAAGATCGGCGATGGTTGCGATTTCTGACTCGGTGGTTGCGTTTTCTGGTGAGAAAAAGCGGCGCCTCCAGTGATAGCTCGGGTAAGTTTACCTTGCTCTCTGATATTTTCTCTATGATTTCGAGTTGTGAGTCTCTGAGTCGTCTCTCTATCCTCTTTCTGTGAAAATCAATGCTTATATAGTGAGATTCAGTTGGGGTTTTACTTGACTGTCTTCTAGTTTCTGACTTACATGCCTTGAATTTGTTTCTTTGTCTTGGGCTCTGACTTATGATTCTATACTGCTTTATTTTTTATGAGACGTGAACCTTGTGGGCTTGACAATGCGATTTCCGACCTTGCTTTTTTTGTGAAAAAATTGCTAACTATGATTAAATTCTGAGTGAGTGAATTATTCTCTTTGTACCTCCTTTGTGAACCAAAATTAGCTTTTGCGATTTGCAATAAAGGTCACGAGCTTATGGTTAAACTGGAATAAAATTTTTGTTATGAAACAAATGAGGCCTTTGCTTGTTGGGTTGGAAAATCTGTGATTTTGTTCTTTTGTTATCTTTTGATATGTGACAATAGGCTTGTTGAATTCTTCTCCGCTATTGGGTTGGAATTATGCTTCTTACTTGCTTAAACTGTGATGAAAATCTGGTTTTTTTACAGAGTTTGTTATGCTGTGAATGTCCCTTTCACCTCTATTGTGAACCAAAATTTCACCACTCTTTGTGATTTGCAGTAAAGGTTTCTTTGGCCAATGATTAAACAAAAATGCTTATTTATGCAACCAATGAGGCCTTATACATGTGATCCAATCCTTTCCAACTTGTGTGACTTTAGTCTGTGCAAAAATCTCCTCCTTTTTTATTTGTTTTCAATTTGTAATGTTAATAAACGTTTGGTTCTGACTTGAAGTTATGATAGGAACGGGTTGCCAACTCTTGTGAATTACTAACCTCTCCCTTTGTATTTCTTTCTTGTTTTTTCATGTGCAATGACGATTACAATTAAAACTGCTATGAGTAAACAATAATGAGTATTGAAGAGGAGTTTAAACCAACGTTAATTGGGAGGTTGAAGTCATGGGAAGAAAGACAAGGACTCGGTTTTAGAGCTTTGGAGAATTGTCGAAGGATTTGCAAAGATGCAGACTCAAGAGGCCATGGAACTATTGTGAAGTTGATGCAACCTTGAAATTTAGGCATTGAACATATACTTGTATCTTGAAAAACTTGTAACATGAAGAAATTGTAATATTGCTTAGAAATTGAGGACTTGAAATATCTTGTGTATTGATGAAGTTTCTTTTTGTCAAGTATATCATTCATTTCAAATTCTCGAGGAAACGACAAATGATCAACGATGTTTAAATAATTCACTTAGACCAAAATTTATGATGGTTCATTAGAGGATTAATAAGACCAAAGCCTCATAACAATAAACCTCGAGGTTATCGGATCAATGGTTTCAAGTTAAATATACTTGGGCTTTCAAACATAGGTTTGGGCCACGGATGATGATTTCTCGAATCGTGACAAAATTTAGCACTATGTTAAGCAATCGTAAGTGGACTTATAGAGAAGTCACACCTATTTTGGGGTTGGTCAATAATAATCTATGTACCATATGTTTGGAGAAATGATATGTAGATCATCCTCTAACAACATGTAGCACAAATGATAAAGGGATAAGATAAAGAGGGAGGGCAAATATTTAAATAAATGATTTTAATCAAACTATCATTAAAATCATTCATCCATTTTGGTGGAGTTAAACTCAACATCTAAGATCCAATGATGTTAATGAAGTTCATGATCAAAAATCACATAGCCAGAATATTTTCAAAATTAAATTGCATTTAATAAACAAAATAAAAAAGGAAAATGATTTTTAAATTGTTTTTTTTAATAAAAAAAAAGGAAAAATAGCAAACTATATTCAAAGTATCAAAGAAAAATTAAAAGAGACCATCGAAAAGTCAGAAGTGGTCTCAAGTATTTTTATAAATTTTTTGGTAATTTTTTAAAACAGAAAAGTATTTCTAAACTAATTAAAATCACTCGAATAAGTGAAATAAAAAAGATCAAAAATAGTAAAAGTCAAATAAAAATTCTAGAAAATTTTCAAAAAGTCAGAAGTAAAGAAAATGATTTTGTGAATTTTTTTATAGTTTTTTGAAGAAAATTGAATTTCAATTGAAATTTTTAATTTAAATGGAATTAAGATAAAAGAAAGTAATGCATAAAAATTGTGTACCATCAGATCTGGTCAACTGGTTAAAATAGACAAATCTAGTGGTTTAGAATGTAGGTACAGATTAGCAGCAGAAAGTGTACGCACAGAGAATTGTTATTTGACTTCATGTTCTCAGATGAGGACAAGTGGTGGAGGGGCCACTTGTCCTCCATGCAGCCCGACGTGCATCTCAAGTAAGGGAGTAGAAGAAATAAAAATTTGTTGTAAAATTAGAATTGGTGTTGAATACAAAACCACATTAAAACAAATCTTCTACTTTGTCTTACAAAACTCCATATCTATTCATTATCAACTACAATGCCTTAAAAATATTATATTTCCTATTAAATCTTACTTCTTTTAAATCAGAAAGAAATGAGGAAAATAAAAGAAATGAGAGATAAGGAAAAGGGGGCGGTAGACGAACGTACTTGGGGTGGTTGCAATTTCCGGCTCGGCGGCGCCTTTGCGAGGAAACTCTGATTTCAATTTTTTTATAGTTCTGAAATTGTTTTCCTCTTCTTCCTTCAAATATCAAGTTTGTTTTTCAAAAAGAGTTACCAAAAGGAGTAGATCTAACATAGAAGTTTCAGAAATATTTACTCAAAAACAAACAGAACAGACATTGAAATCTAAAAGGAAATATGTGTAAGATAGATGGATTCTAGACCGTTAGAAAAAGAATGAAGAAACACGACGGTGGTTGCGATTTTTGGTGCGGTGGTTGCGATTTCCAGTGAGAGAAAACGGCGACTCCGACGATAGCTCGGTTAAGTTTACCTTGCTCTCTGATATTTGTTCTGTGATTTCGAGTTGTAAGTCTCTGAGTCTGTCTCTTTATCCTCTTTTTGTGTAAATCAATGCTTATATAGTGAGATTCAATTGAGGTTTTACTTGACTGCCTTCTAGTTTTTGACTTACGGGCCTTGAATTTGTTTCTTTGTCTTGGGATCTGATTTGTGACTCTGTACTGCTTTATTTTTACATAGACGTGAACCTTGTTGGCTTGACAATATGGTTTCCAACCATGCTTTATTTTGTTAAAAATTTGCTAACTATGATGAAATGCTGAGTGAGTGAATTGTTCTTTTTGTACCTCCTTTGTGAACCAAAATTAGCTTTTGGAATTTGCAATAAAGGTCACAGGCTTATGGTTAAACTTGAATCAAATTTTTGTTATGAAACAAATGAGGCCTTTGCTTGTTAGGCTGGAAAATTTGTGATTCTGTTCTTTTGTTATTTTTTTATATGTGACAACAGGCTTGGTGAATTCTGTTTCGTTATTGGGCTGGAATTGCGCTTCTGACTTGCTTAAACTGTGATGAAAATCTACGTTTTTTTTACTAAGTTTCTTATGTTGTGAATGTCCCTTTCACCTCTACTATGAACCAAAATTTCAGCCCTTTTTGTGATTTGCAGTAGAGGTTTTTTTGGCTAATGATTAAACAAAAATGTTAATTTATGCAACCAATGAGGCCTTATACATGTGATTCAATCCTTGCCAACTTGTGTGACTTTAGTCTGTGCGAAAATCTCCTCATTTTTTATTTGTTTTCAATATGTAATGTTAAAAAACGCTTGGTTCTGACTTGAAGTTATGATTGGAACGGGTTGCCAACTCTTGTGAATTACTAACCTCTCCCTTTGTATTTCTTTCTTGTTTTTTTCATGTGCAATGATGATTACAATTAAAACTGCTAGGAGTAAACAAGAATGAGTCTTGAAGAGAAGTTTAAACCAAAGTCAATTGGGAGGTTGAAGTCATGGGAAGAAAGGATACATAATGGACTCGGTTTTTGAGCTTTGGAGAATTGTCGAAGGATTTGAAAAGATGTAGACTCAAGAGGCCATGGAACTATTGTGAAGTTGACGCAACCGAGAAATTTAGGAATTGCACATATACTTGTATCTTGAAAAACTTATAACATGAAGAAATTGTAATATTGCTTATAAATTAAAGACTTGAAATTTCTTGTGTATTGATGAAGTTTCTTTATAACATGATGCCATGAGACTTTGAAAAAAACAAATTTAGACACTAGGAAATTTGAACTCTCATGTAAGTAATTTGAACTCTCATGTATGCTTGACAAACTTGAACAATTTCTCTTGGTGAACTCATGATATTAGGATCTTGAATGGAGAAGTGAGGAATTTGAATGAAATTGATTTTGAATTAGGCTTAAGAATGCTTAGAAACTTGAATTTAAAAATGAACCTTTCCTTGTAATTTCTTGAATGATTATTAAACTTTGAACTTTGCTTTGAAAGTTGAATGAGGTGGAAATTTGAAAGTTTAGGCCAAAAGAAGTATAGAATCATGAAGTATACTTACGAATTTCCACGATATTGAGCCTTTTGCCAACTTTGAATGAGATTTGAAAGTTGGACTTGAATGTCATTAAATATTCTTGAAAACTAAAATAAGGAATTGAAATGAATGGATTTTAATCTCGTAAATTCCAAGCTCATGAAAACAAAAATTTCCCTCCATTTGAATTTGATTTCTTTCTTGAAATCTCTGAATAAATTTGCATTCATGAATTTTTGAATCGTCAAGCTTTGACATAATAGCCAATGACCCTTCAAACTCAACAATTTTGTGGCATGACTCTTGTTTTGATAATGGATAATCTCAAGACACCAATAAGGCTTCGTGACAAAAATTATGGCATTAGAAAAATGGTAACATGAATTTGAATTTAGAATTTAAGAACATTATAGGTCAAACAATTGACCTAAACATTTCAATAAATTTCATGACTTTAAAATCACCATTTGCTCTCGCTCCTTAAAGAAATCTTGTAACTAATTCCATTTGGGATATATTGCAAAAAGAATCAACCCAAAATGATGAAAATCGAAAGAATTATGATCCTTGCAAGTTGGACAATAGTCACTTGAAATTAAGTCAAAGTCAAAAACGACCTCTAATATACTCAAACTTTTGATGGTCCTCTTCACATGATTAACCCTCGACTTGTAAAGAGAAAATGGTGATGATGTCAGGAGATTCATACGCTCGAAGAATCACTCAAAAATACTGAACAATGAAGAAGTTATGATCTTTTGAACTCAAACTTGCAAATGTTGACTTTTGGTCCGTCAACTTTGAATTAACTGCAAACTTTGTCTTTCTTCGTAACCCTAAGCAATTTTAATCACACATGGACTTGAAATAAAGAAGTCTTGATTAAATGATGCCCACTCCTGTCTGGACTTGAGATTATTCGTCAAAGAAGGCATGGAAATAAACACATGACCTATCTCGAAGAATTTCGAGAATTAAGCAACCAAACTCGCCTTAATCATGTTGACTAAAGCTTGAGGATAGCGTGACTTAAGATTATAGATCACCACTCTGAAAAATAGGCCTTTGAGAACTAGCTATTGGCCTGAACGAACCATAACCCTAATCGGGGAACCATCACCTGAACTTCTTGATTGCAAACCCTATCTTACAAGAAACAAAATAAACAAAACATATTTTTGGATTTTGGTTAGAGGTCAGTAAAATATAAAATACATATATACAAGATACACGATTCAAGGTGTTTGGTTACCTCTCAAGGGAAACCTTAAAGATAGGATGACATATGAGAAATACCCAAACCCTAATGCGTGATCTTGATGTATTGATGATATGAGTTGATGAGAAATCTTAGGGGCAAAAATTGGGGTATAACAGATGCCCTTATTTAAGTGTCTTCTATCCGGAGATATGAAGGTTAAAATCTTCGTGTCGACGCGATTGAAGATACTTAAATATAAAACAAGCCCAATATTTGGCCCTAAGATGCCATACAATGCTTATGATTATGCATGCAAACAAATACAAAGGTGACACAGGACACCACTGGGGAAGCAAAAAGTAAAAATAAAGGATCAAAAGAAAGCTCGACCAGGGAAATAAATCACTGGTGAATAGAAGACTCAACTGTACTGGGGTAAAGTCGAAGGAGGAGATAAAGCATTATCAATTCAAATATTGAGGAAAAAGTAATAGATGACAAAGATTGACAGATAAATGAGAACTACCCAATCACAGAGAAGATAGCAAAAAGTAATGTTGACTCTCAGGGAATAGAAATGGTAAGATAATACCGATAAATACCGATATTAGAGTAGGAAACAAGTGATTGGAATCAGTACTTATAACTGGAAACAAATGAACTTCTTTAGAGCAAGGTGAATCTCAACGAAGAACTATCTCCCATAATAACGAGACTACCATTCATCGGAGTAACAGATATAAAAAACGAACTATCTCCCATAATGATGAGACTACCATTCATCGGAGTAACAAATATGAACAATGAACTATCTCCCATAATGATGAGACTACCATTCATCGGAGTAACAAATCTCAACAACAAACTATCTCCTATAATAACGAGACTACCATTCATCGGAGTAACAAGTCTCAATAACGAACTATCTCCCATAATGACGAGACTACCATTCATCGGAGTAACAAATCTCAACAACAAACTATCTCCCATAATAACGAGACTACCATTCATCGGAGTAACAAATCTCAACAACGAACTATCTCCCATAATGATGAGACTACCATTCATCGGAGTAATAGATCTCAATAATGAACTATCTCCCATAATGATGAGACTACCATTCATCATAATAACAAATCTCAAAAACAAATTATCTCCCATAATCATGAGACTACCATTCATCGGAGTAACAAATCTCAACAACGAACTATCTCCCATAATGACGAGACTACCATTCATCGGAGTAACAAATCTCAACAATGAATTATCTCCCATAATGAGGAGACTATCATTCATCGGAGTACAAATCTTAACAACAAAATATCTCCCATAATGACGAGACTACCATTCATCGGAGTACAGATCTTAACAACGAACTATATCCTATAATGATGAGACTACCATTCATCGGAGTATAAATCTCAACAACAAACTATCTCCCATAATGACGATACTACCATTCATCAGAGTACAAATCTCAACAACGAATTATCTCCCATAATGACGAGACTACCATTCATTGGATTACAAACCTCAACAATGAACTATCTCCCATAATGATGAGACTACCATTCATCGGAGTAACAAATCTCAACAACAAACTATCTCCCATAATGACAAGACTACTATTCATCGGAGTAACAAATCTCAACAATGAACTATCTCCCATAATGACGAGACTACCATTGATCGGAATAAAAAATCTCAACAACAAACTATCTCCCATAATAACGAGACTACCATTCATCGGAGTACAAATCTCAACAACGAACTATCTCCCATAATGATGAGACTACCATTAATCGGAGTAACAAATCTCAACAACGAACTATCTCCCATAATGACGAGAATACCATTCATCAGAGTACAAATCAATCTTCTCTGGGAATTAACAGGCTTAATTGGAAAGTACGGGTTGCTCAAATAAAGAGACCTGCAATTTGCTGTTATAAGAAGCATGTTGGGGAAAGAAATGTGACTTCTCTGGGGAAGTGACAATACAGTTATGCTAAGGAGATAAAGTCTTCTCGTGCCAAAATAAATTCACATTCTCAAACTTGGGTGTAAAGCATGCAAAAATAATAATAATAATATTGTCGGGGACTACGGATCCAAACCAGAAATAAACCGGAGTGAAACAGTCCACCAAGATAGCACCTGATGAGAAACAAACTCAAAAAGGGATCGCGGATTTAATTAGATAATAAGCTTAATAGGAAGGATGAAAAAAAATTATTCCACAAGGGATAACTCAGTGGGGAAATTGAAAGAATATACACTTTCTGCTTAAGGTTGACACTCTATTGGAGAGAGGGTAACATAATTCTGCAAAATAGGGTAATATGCCAACAAAAACAGCAATAAATTCAAATGGGAAATGAATTTTAAATTTAGCTATGCATGGGGTATATATAAATGTATGAATCTTATCATGTATATGCTGACAAAACAAATATATAGTACTGGGAATAACCAAACAAAACCAACTTGGGTAAAGTCAACACTCGGCTAAATCAGATCTAGGATAAAGATTTCAAAAGAGAGTAAGCACCAATTGGGGAAATAAATTCCTACTTCACGGCTTAAATCCACTGGGAAGAAAGCATGGCTTGAAACTAATTACAGCATAATCTGATAGCAATACCAATACAAATGCAGGGATATAACATCCTCCTTCATACTTCACCGAGGAATATCATACAGGCTTCACTAGGGAAGACAATGCCTCATCGTCTAGACTTCTATCGAAGATTATAATACTGACTTCCCTAGAGAAGCCAAAAACCATATCGTCGAGACTTCAACTGGGGATATTGTGCCGACTTCAATGGGAGTACAACACCACATCATCTAGTGGAGCCCAAAATATGTTCTTCAATTCCAAGAGTGATGATTATAGAAACTTCTCTAGGGAGAAATTATGAAACTTCATGGGGATAACGACTTTCAGAGAGAAGCATCATCTCGGCTTCACTTGGGGGTCTAAAAGGTTAAACAATACAACAAGAAGTCAAAATTACGGGGATTTTAAATCAAACTCAACACTTTGCGAGAGAAAACCCAAGAAGTTGACAGATGTTCCAACGCTTCTTAGAAAAGATAATGCCCTTGCCTAGTTGCTCAACAAGAAAAAATCCGCATCAAATCCTGACTAGAGATACTGGGATAGAGGCACCAAATCGTGTAAACCCATAACCAAAATAATCCACCTGGAGAAAAATATGACCCAGACTTAACTGGGAAAATGGGATTCTCATGCCCAACATCGCGCCATATAATAATTAATATAAACTCCAACTATCTGAGAAACACAAGAAGATCATGCGCATATCAGCAAGAGTGACTTGGGAGAAATTTCTTGGGGAATATTTTTTTCAAAACTTCGGAGTTCTTCCATCCTTATAATAACTACTTTAGTTCTACTTGAATCATAAAATTTGAAGTAAAAAGTAATTTGTAAATTCTTTTTCAAAACATTTTTATTACTAAATATTTTTGTTTTGAAAATTACTATCAATAATAAATGAAATATTTGCAAACAGAATAAAATAAGAACGGCAAGGAATTGGATAAATGATCAAAATTTATTAATAGAATGGTAGTCTGCGAATGGCGAGACTCCATTGATGATTACAAAGTTTGGAAAATGGTAATATATGGAAAAGATACATTTAAGTAAAATGACCACTATTCTCCCTAACAACTTTGAACTCCTGAGCAGCGGCTTCTGTTGAAGTGTGATGAGGATCTGAGAAGATTGTTGCTTCAATGATCAAGTCTTGTCTGACGTAGTTACTTGCCAAGAAATCCTTAACTTTTTCCTAGGTTTCCGTTGCGGGTTTTCAACCTAGCAGGAAAATTTATTCTGTTTGTGTCTCTTATTTTTGCCTAGACCACCCTTTCGGGTTTTCAGCCTACCGAGACGCTCTTTCTTGCCTAAGTCTCCCTTTTGAGTTTTCGACTTAGCGAGTTGTTCTTTTATTTCTTTAGGCGAAGTATTTCTTGACTGCATCGACATTCATAGGACGTGGGAACTCCTCGCCATCCATAGTTTCAAGAATCAATGCACCACCAGAGAAGGCTTTCTTGAAAACATATGGACCTTCAAAATTGGGAGTCCACTTGCCCCTAGAATCAGTGTTAAAAGACATGATCTTTTTGAGCATGAGGTCACCTTCTCTGAATTCACGAGGCTTAACCTTGTTATCAAAAGATTTCTTTATTCTCTTCTGATAAAACTGACCATGACACAAGGTCGTCATTCTCTTTTCTTCAATCAAATTCAATTGGTCAAATCTCTCATGGACCCATTCTTCCTCTGACAATTTGGTTTCCATTATCACACGCAAAGAGGGAATCTCAACCTATACTGAGAGCACTTCTTCCATACCATACACAAGAGAGAATGGGGTTTCCCTTATTGAAGTGCGTACAAATGTGTGATACCCATGCAAAGTAAAAGGGAGCATCTCATACCAACCTTAATAGGTAAGAACCATCTTTTAGATGATCTTCTTAATGTTTTTGTTAGCAACTTCAACAACCCCATTCATCTTTGTCCTGTAAGGAGATGAATTGTGATGGACAATCTTGAATTCTTCACAAAGTTTTGTCATCATCTTGTTATTCAGATTCAATCCATTGTCAGTGATAATCCTGCTTGGTACACTATATCAACATATAATATTGTTTTTGATAAAGCGTAATACCACATGTTTAGTGACATTAGCATATGAAGCTGCTTCCATCCATTTGGTAAAGTAGTCTATTTCCACCAAGATGAAACGATGTCCATTCGATGCCTTGGGTTCAATCATTCCAATCATGTCAATACCCCACATAGAGAAAGGCCACGGGGAAGAAATAACATTGAGAAGCATTGGAGGCACATGAATTTTGTCAGCACACTTATGGCACTTCTTTGCAAATTTGTAACAGTCAGATTCCATTGTCAGCCAATAGTAACCTGCCCTAAGCATCTTCTTTACCATCGAATGTCCATTAGAATGAGTAGCAAAGGAACCATCATGGATTTCATGCATCAACATGCATGTTTGTGTATATCCACGCATCTGAGAAAGACCATGTCATAATTTCTTTTGTTTAGCACATCTTCATTGAGGAAAAAGTCGTCTGCCAACCTTCTCAATGTCTTTCTATCTTTGTTTGACGCACCAGCTGGGTATTCCTGAGTCTGGAGAAAATGCTTGATATTATGATACCAAGGTTTTTCGTCTGACGTTCCATCTGTTGCAAGCACATGAGTTGGTCTATCCAAACGTCAAACTGTGATACGAGGCACATCGTTCCAATTATTACTTGATACATAGAAGCCAAAGCGGCTAAAGCATTTGCCATCTAATTCTCATCTCTGGGAATGTGATGGAATTCATATTTATTAAAGAAGGGTAATAATCTTCTAGCATAGTCTTTTTAGGGAATCAAGCCAATGTGACGAGTACCCCATTCTCCTTTAATCTGATTTATTACCAAAGTTGAATCACCATATACATCTAGAATTTTGATTCTGAGATCTATAGCCTCTTCGAGACCCATGATACAAGATTCATACTCTGTCATGTTATTGGTACAATCAAATGTCAATCTTGCAGTAAAAGGGATATGCGACCCATGAGGAGTGATAATCACAACACCAATTCCTTTCCCATTAGCATTTACCGCTCCATCAAACACCATACCCCACCGAGATTTAAAATCAGGACCTTCCCCAGGAAAAGGTTCATCACAATCTTATATTTTCAAAAACATTACATCCTCACCAAGAAAATCATATTTAACAGACTGATAATCATCAACTAGTTAGTGAGCAAGATAATCTACCAACACACTGCTTTTTATAGCTTTCTGAGTACAGTATTCAATATCGTATTCACACAAGAGCATCTGCCAATGGGCAATTCTTCCAGTAAGGGCAAGCTTTTCAAAAATATACTTAATCGGATCCATTTTGGAAATCAACCAAATAGTATGATTTAATATATATTGCCGCAACCGCTTTTCCGCCCAAGCCAAAGCACGACATGTTTTTTCCAGCATAGAATACCGTGACTCACAGTCAGTAAACTTCTTGTTGAGATAATAAATGGCGTATTCTTTTCTTCCCGTTTCATCTTTTTGTCCCAAAATACAACCCATAGAATTATCTAACACAGTCAGATATATAATCAATGGTCTTCCTTCAATAGGAGGGAGCAAGATAAGAGGTTCAAGAAGATACTCTTTAATGCTTTCAAATGCCTTTTCTCAATCATCTGTCCACACATAACCTTGATCTTTCTTTAAAAAATTGAAGATCGGCTCACATGTTGCGGTCATATGGGAAATAAATCTAGAAATGTAATTCAAACATCCAAGAAAACCTCTAACTTGATTTTCAGTTCTTGGTGTTGTCATTTCTTGAATCGCCTTAACTTTATCAGGATCAACTTCAATTCCTTTTTGGCTGACAATGAAACCTAACAATTTTCCTGAATGAACACCAAAGGTGCACTTATTTGGATTCAAATGGTGACGATACTTCCTCAAATGCTGAAACAATTTTAACAAATCTTATATATGCCCTTCTTCAGTATGAGATTTAGCGATCATATCATCAACATATACCTCAATTTCCTTGTGCATTAGATCATGGAATAGGGTTGTCATAACCCTCTGGTACATTGCACCAGCGTTCTTCAACCCGGAGGGCATCACTCTATAACAAAATGCTCCCCAGGGTGTGATAAACGTTGTTTTTTCCATGTCCTCGGGAGCCATTCTGATTTGATTGTATCCGGAAAATCCATCCATAAACGAAAATACTTTGAATTTTGTTGTACTGTCAACTAACATATCAATATGTAGCAATGGAAAGTCATCTTTTGGACTAGCTTTGTTTAAATCTCTATAATCAACGCACATGCGAACTTTTCCGTCTTTCTTTGGTACTGGAACAATATTGGCAATCCACTGAGGTTACATTGATGTCACAAGAAAACAGGCATCAATCTGCTTTAAAACTTTTTCTTTAATTTTCATTGCCATATAAGGGTGAGTTCTTCGCAACTTCTGCTTGATTGGTGGACATTCTGGCTTTGGTGGCAAATGATGTTCCACAATATCAGTATCTAAACCAGGCATGTCTTGATAAGGCCAAGCAAAGATTTCCACATACTCTTTCAACAATTCAATCAACCTTCTCTTCACACCATGATGAAGCAATGCTCCAATCATTACTTCTTTTGGATCTTCCTCTGATCCCAAATTGATCATCTCCAATGGCTCTTTATACGGCTGAATGGTACTTTCCTCGCGCTCAAGCAACCGTGAAACCTTTTCTGGGATTTCATCATATTCTTCTTCTTCGGTCACATGCACAGGATATTCAAAGTTGGGAGAGGGTACAGAGTCATTGTACTCAATGTGTTTTTTAATTAATCTGCACATATTATTTATGATTGATTTTAGAAACTGACACATATAGCAAATGATTATGCATATTTATTTACATTTATTATTTATTTAGAAAGGATTTTTCTGATTACCATTTTCCAAGAAAAAGCAGAGAATAAAGACATAATTTGGGAATCAAAAACAACTTTTATTAATGATTTTAAAGATCAAAACAACAGATATGCCCATAAAATATCAATACTTTCACCTTGGGAAGAGTGAAAGATTTTTGAAAAGACTAACAAAAAACAAATTACTTTGAAATGTGAATGCAAGAAGGAATATCAACAGTGATTCAATTTTGGACTCTGACTTCATGCATCATGTAATTCGGCATCTCTTGCTCTGATTCATCTTCCAAAATAGTGTTGGTCCTTAGAGTAGTCGGATGAAGATAACCTCCACTGTGACAGATGTCTTGGTATTTACCAAAGCTGACTTTGGCTTCATAATTTCCTTCTTCATGGAGAAACCCGGGCCAGTTCCATTCATGTTCATAGAAGGATTGATAACCTTCCCTCACACCTTTCTAGGACCTTTCTGCACTACCTGCTGCGCATTGTTAAATGAGGTTCTAGAATTCTCATTCTTCCTTACATTATCAATGGAAAAATCTTGGAACTGAGTTCCAACAACGGCTTCGTCAGCTTCTACAATGATAAAGTAAGACAAATGAGATATCAACGGAGCTTGCTCACCATTCACGATGACCACCTTCCCTTCACGAACAAATTTTAGCTTCTGGTGCAAGGTTGAAGTAACAGCTCCTGCTTCATGGATTCATTGTCGTCCCAATAAACAGTTGTAGGCGGGAACAATGTCCATAACCTGGAAAGTAATCTGAAATAAGTGTAGACCTATGTGAATAGGCAAATCTACTTCTCCGATGACGAACTTCCTTTAACCTTCAAAAGCTTTCACAATTATGTCACTCGGGCGCATGGGAGTTCCCTGGTATTTAAGCTTCATTAGTGTACTCCTTGGTATGACATTCAAAGAAGACCCATTGTCAATCAACACATTGGACAAAGAGTCATTCTTACAATTTATGGAAATATGGAGAGATAGGTTATGGTTCCTTCCTTCATCGGGCAATACGTCATCACAAAAGCCCAGATTATTACAAGATGTAATATTCCCCACAACACTGTTGAACTAATTCAGAGACATGTCACTTTCCACAAAAGCTTGATCCAACACTCTCATCAGAGATTCCTAATGAGCAGAAGCGTTCATTAGCAAGGCTAGAATGGAAATCTTAGATGGAGTTTGAAACAATTGTTCCACGATCTTGTAATCACTCATCTTGATGATTTTTAAAAAGTCGTCCACATCCTTTCCATATAATCTCCACTATATTCTCCCATCCCTTTCTTAGGTTTAATATTTTCAACAACCTGTTTATCAGAATTAACATCCCTTCGAAAGATAGGGGTAAAGACAGACCACTGCGGGTTACCCGACTAGCTTCAGCAATATTCTTGACATCAGAAAAAGGTTAGATATGAATTTCCACACCATCTTCCAGGATAGTCACATTGTATTTATATGGCACAACTTTGTCTGATTCATATGGGACAAGACCAGGCAGACAAATAATCATTGGGGAAACAACTGGCTGGCTATGGTACTCAATCTCTATAGGAGCGGGAACACAAAAGCACGACACAATAAGATTCACCCCTTCTTTAGAATATTTAGGCGTCACAGAATCATTATCGGAGAACATATCTTCATCAGAAGAAAATAACTCATCAGCAGAAACATATTCATCATCAGACATGGCCTCAACCGAGTAATCTTCAATCACATTAACTCCATTGTAATCATCTCTATTTCCTGTGACTTTGATAGTGCCATTATCTAACAACAGTTGAACGCCCCTTCTTACGATAGAACAACCACGAGAATCCCTACAACAGATCTGACAAGACCCATAATGGTGTTCTTCTTGGCCATCCATGTGACAAAATGTAGCGTGCAGCTGTACCAAATCATCATTCATATAATTTACATAAAAAAATATGGAATTTGTCGGGACATCCATAAACCATATTCATGTTTTCTTTGTACTCATCCCTTGGCCTGATTATGTGGATAAGACCTTCATCCATCATCTCTTGAAGATCAACTCTTATTTTATCACATCACTGGAAATCTGTATTGCAAATGCTACAACCAGCGTGGTCGTGCGTATAATAGTTGAATTTACAGAGATCAACATGCATCTTTACTAAATCCCTTCTAACCAGGTTGATATCAAAAATTCAGAAGTCCCCGGGACAACCAACAACCATATTTATAGCATTTGCACCTCCATGTTTGGGTAAAGGATTATCTTTCACATTAGAACCAACGTCTTTAAAGGATAGGAGGCCAGATCTTACCATCTTCTGTACCTCAGATTTAAAGGGATAACAGTTCTCGATTTTGTTCCCTGGGGCTCCTTGATGAAAAGCACAAGTCTGATCTGCCTTATAATACCATGGTAAAGGCGAATGTATAGTAGGGGAAGACCTAGTCTGAACCAATTTCTTCTGAATCAAATCCGGAAATAACTCTGCATATCTCATTAGAATAGAGTCAAAAGCTTATCTCCTCTGACTTTGCCTTTGATTTCCCTGAGGAGGTGGTCTCTGATAGGCAACAACAGTCGGATCTACATTGACGACTGGAGTTACAGAAGCAACCTATTGATGGTACCGGTGATGTCTTCTAGGTGGTCTAACCTTCCTTTCCTCAACTACAACATTTGTTTCACTTTCTTTCTTCCTAGAAAACCCATATGATGATTTCTTTATTCCTTCGTCTTTCGTCAAGCGTCCTTCCCTGACAGCTTCTTCTAAATGAACACCCATGCTTACCATTTCAGTGAAATCACTCGGTGCACTGGCGACCATCCTTTCATAATAAAATGATTCAAGGGTTTTCAGGAAGACCTTGGTAATTTCTTATTCTCCCATCGGGGGTACCACCTGGGCAGCTATCTTGCACCAACGCTGCACATCTTCTTTGAACGACTCCTTGACTTTCTGAGCCATCGCTATCAATTGGTCACGATCAGGCGCCGTGAACATATTATACTTATACTGTTTGATGAAGGCTTCCCCTAGATCATTGAAGGTGCGGATATTGCTACTGTCCAAACTCATATACCACTTCAAAGCGGCACTGGTTAAACTATCCTGGAAGAAATGAATAAGCAAATGTTGATCATCAGTATGGGTGCACACTTTTCTGATATATATCACCAGGTAGTCACGAGGACAAGATTTTTCCTTGTACCTCTCAAATTCCGGAACTTTAAACTTTGCTGGCACTTTTAAGTTATGAACTAAGCAGAGTTCACTGATGTTCAGTTCGAATAATTCTTTTCCTCGAAGAGCTTTCATTTCTTTCTGCATTTCATTGAATTGGTCCTGAAAGTCATCCCATCGGTTATAGAAACCCACACTTTCACTTGGTGGAGGAACAGGACGGTAAACATCATCATTAACAAATGACATAGTAGTCACCGTAGAAGGTGCAGTATAACGAATCTCATTTATAGCAACAAAAGTAACATGCACCACATGAGGTGTAGGAATAGCAGCAGCTTGAGCAAATGGAGAAATTTGAGTATCAAGAATGTAACCTTCTGGCATGAAATTTTCAGCCATTCCCCACGGGTAACCCTGAGGCATACGGTTTTGAGCGGCGGTAACTGGAGTAACAGAAATGGGAACTTATGGAACTTCGGAAGCAGCCATTGTTTGTTGTGGTTGAGCAATATGAGGAGACAGAGGAGCAAGTGGTGGCTGATTCTGAGCAGCCACCAATGATTCCATCAAAGCATTCAGATTAGCCATATCGGCCTTCAAAGCAGTAACCTCTTCACGCAGCTCGCGATTCTCTTGTTCAAGATTCTCCATTTTCTTCCTAGAATTAGCCCGAGTGTTGTATCGGTGAGATAACTTGCTTCTGAATGGAGTAGAGAAACACAGTAAGACACCTGGGTATGAACAGAAATGCAAAAATATGTGCAAAATGATGCATGATATGAAATGCATATGATTTATTTATCGTTATTAATATTTTAAGGAACTCAAAGAATTATGGACATTTTTCCAATATTAAAGTACTAACACATTTTAAAATACTGAAAATTTCATTATAATAATTTCAGAATGGATTACAACTTTTAGTACAACTTTCAATAATCCTAAGTACAAGAGAATAAATATAGAATCTAAAATCCTAAGAAGCCAAAGTTGATGAAGATCTCTCCACACACTAACACTTTCCCATGAGTCTTACAATTTGAGCCTTCAGCTGCTTGTTCTCTTATGCATACATGTCGACGACTTCTTTCCAACCCCCAGAGTCAGGAAGTGAGCAACTAGGTCCTGTATGAGCTCTAGAGGAAAATAAATCCTTTTTCTTCTCCATCATCTCCAGAGCACGACTCTCAAGAATCTCGATCAAGTCATCCTTCTCTTTCAATTCTGTTTGGTAAGACATCTCTAAAGTTTAACACTTGTTCTTCCATGCTTCCTTTTCTTGTTGCATCCTAATCAGGGCAAGCTGAAGTTCTTCCATGTCATCTAAAATGGGAGGAGTAGTCTTCACAATCATATCAGGTATAGGTTCTTCACAAGAATATGGCATCTTCAATTGAATTGCCCTTTCTTGTACCCAACGAAGATGAGGTTCCAAAGAAATAGCTCCTCTTGGTCCCAAATATTTTCTACTCTTCCTATAAATATGACGCTAAGCCTTTGCAATCTCCTTCTTAGCTTCCTTATGATCATCTCCTTCTTTAAGAAAGAAACCACTCAGATGAATATTATTTGGCTTGTCTCTCATCATATATCCAAGTTGACGACACGCAAGAACAAGATTGTAGTTAATTCCTCGCTTTGTACCAAGAAGAAGTACATTAGGGAAACTACCACAACTATCGACATTCTCCACATCATAATAAGCCTGATGATACCAAACAATGTTGGAATGACTGAGAGCCATAATCTTTGGAGCCTAACGAGGTTCCTTCTTGATATCCTAGAAAGCATCAGACCGAGGTAAGTGAGAAATAAACCACTGATATAACAAAGGCGTGCAACAAATGATCACCCCTCCATGATAAAAATCCCGAAGATGAATGAAATAACAAGTATCTCCTAATAATGTAGGGACTGGATTCCCAATCAAAAAGATCCTAAAGGCGTTGACATCCACAAATTTTTCGACATTAGGAAATAAGAACAACCCATAGGCAAGCAAAGCAAAGATAACCTCAAAAGAAACTGTACTCTTCATCCTAGCAAAGTAGCGAGCTTTCTCCAATAAAAACTGAATGGGTAAGCCTCTGATTCCTCCTTTGGTAGTCATGTTAGCCTCAATCTCATACTTCCCCAAATGAATCATGACAGACATCTCATGAGACTTGGACTCTCCCTTTAAACCGGTGAAAGGAACACGATCGGTAACAGGTAAACCCAGTGGGTAAGAATACTCCACCAATGTAGGCATCAGCTGATAATCATGGGAAGTAAAACACTGATACAACAGATCATAGAACTGGACCAAAGTAGAAAGAATACCCTCATTCATCTTGAGCTTCATAAGAGACACGATGGATCCATACTTCTTCCGAAAATCTGTAGAACTCTCAATCTCAGGAATCAAACTCATCAATTCATCTATCTTAGGATCCTTGAAACTGTACTTTCGAGTCTTTCTTTTTCCAGAATCCATGGTCAAAAAGTACTTGAGATATTTCCAAAAAGTCAACTTTAAGTCCCTTGAAACAAATGTTTTAAACGATGCTCATGAGTACATGAATGCATGATGCAACAATCACACACAAGATCATAAACATAGAGGTTCATAGGTTCGTCATCACGAGCATGAAGTCAAAGGTACTACCCACAAGGTATGGACTAATATCTTATCATATTTTGAACAAGATTCTAAAAGGTTCCCAAAGTCTACATCCTTCCTTTAGATATTACCAACGTCCCAATTAACTCGGTAATTAGTAATATTTTCAGGAAAAACTCGTCTGAGTGTAGTATAGTGTGACAACCATTTCCGGATTACTCCGTCATAGTTTCCGCACTACACCTAAAAGGAGGGTCTACAGTCCTCAGCTTCAGCGGGCTCCCAGGTCGAAAGCTGCACGTCTTCCCGATTACTCGGTAAATGATACTACAGTCAAAGGGGCCTCCACTGAGTGGGGGATCTCATGTCTCCTTTTTTTGGATTACTCCCTCAAAGTTAACATGACTATACTGCCCATCCTATCTTAAGTTGCCCAAGTCCGGGTAGAGGAGTTATGAGAAATCACAAAGCACCCTGAAAACTAGGAACATCTAGACAAACATATACAACAAATAGTAACACATACGCAAATAAGCAAAGATAGGCTCAACCCACTTAGAGATGGACCAACATTTGGTCCTTCTGTTCCCCAATGAAGTCGCCATTTTCTGTAGCGGTAAAAATGTTGAGACAAAGCCATTGGATTGACTTGACTCGCACAAATCAAATAAAAATCGCCACCGCAGTTTATTTTTTCCAGAGGAATGGGAAAAGAGAGAATAACCCAAAAAAGAGGGGGAGAGTATGGGGATTGGTTATGCAAATAGAAGGTATTAGCACCCTAAACATCCACAGTACTCCGCATGAACCTCTTTGAAAATTTGTGTATTTTGGCTATAAGTGTTGTATAAAAAAATAGATGGTGGGGATGAGAAAAGAATTAATTTTTAAAATTTTTGCATCCGCCGCGGTTGTGAACCTTTAGTGCCTATGTACCACCTTACGTGCAATAGGGGATAAGGGTACTCGTAGTTCACCTTTAAAAATTTTAAAATACAAGTGTGTTGGTTAATTTTAAGAGACAAGACATCATCGTCGTATCCGAGTGGAAACATAATTACTACCCACGATTATGAGAAAGGAGAATTTGCATTATCTCATAGTGGAGGATATAGCTTGGATATTAAAAAATCAACAAAGCCTCACTCAACACCCAAGTGGAAAATATAACTTCACTACATATTGTAGAATTATAGTAGCTCACATCACTACAAGGATTGACAATAGTCTAATCTTTTGAGAAAATTTTAAAGTAAAAAGCCAAAATGGCAAAAATGGTTTGAATGAGATTGATTTACTTTTAGTCTTCTCACAAAAATGTCAATGTATGATTAGGTTATTTAAAGTTTGATTAAGAAAAATGTTTTTTAAAATGCATGGACCTGAGTCCAAGTTTATTGTGAAAGCGGTTCGAGTTTAGAAAACAAGAATAGTTTTTGAAAAGGAGGGAGAATATTTTTGAAATTAAAGAAGATGGGAGGAGATGAAGGGACTATCCTAAGGCATAAGGTAAAAGCTAGGGAAAAGAAACGTCTAACTAACAAGAAGCCAACACTTGACATAAAGAGTCAATGTAGAATTCCCATCCTTTGGATTGAAACCAAGCAAGAAAAGATATTAAACCTCTTAAGAATACCAAGCTTCAGATGCATTAAGTCTTCACAAAAATTGGGCAGAGTAACAGATGTATACAGATGAATTCCCAATCACAGACAAAGCACATAATCAGAATAACCTGCACCTGAAGAAAGAAATAACCCAATGTCTCGAGGTAAACCCCTATAACTCCAGACAAAACAACAACAGGAGTCACAAGGTCCCAAGTGTAATAAAATCTTCTAATCCTAAGTCCAAGAGGTCCATAACTCCATCATGCCAAGGATAGTAACCAAATAGTCAAAGTAACATTAAAGTTTTTTATTATTCAAGTTGGTTCTTAAGTATCTTCAAAAAGAAAATGAAAAGCTCAAGTGAGCAAAACAAAATGACATAAAGATAAATGCCCAAATGAGCAAAAATGAAAATAGTAGGAAATGAAAATGCTAAGATAAATGGTGCGTAAAAGTAAAGGCGTAAAGTAAAAGCATAAAATAAAATTCAATTGTTAATAAGTTAGAAATTAGAGGCTAGTTGAATGACCATCTTGAAACTTACATTTGAAAACACATTAGAATATTGATAAAATTAAAGCCTCTCAACAACAAGTTTCATTTGCTTTTTGTCAAGTATATCATTCTTTTCAAATTCTCAAGGCAACAACAAATGATCAATGATGTTTAAATGATTCACTTAGACTAAAATTTATGATGGTTCATTAGAGGATTGGTAAGACCAAAGCCTCCTAACAATGAACCTCAAGGTTATTGGATCAATGATTTCAAGTTAAACATACTTGGGCTTACAAACATAGGTTTGGGCCATGAATGATCATTTCTCGAATCGGGACAAAATTTAGCGCTATGTTAAGCAATTGTAAGTGGACTTATATAGAAGTCACACCTATTCTGAGGCCGGTCAATAGCAATCTATGTACCATATGTTTGGAGAAATGATATGTAGATCGTCCTTGTGAAATGGTGGTAGAACCGACTGTTATACCGGTTTGCGTTTTTTGTTCACAAAATGTCGCGGTAAGCAAGATTCACCACCGACTTTAATTTTATCCAATCAGGAAAAGGAAAAAGAACAGAAAAAACCTTTTTCGAGAATGTTTTTGAGTACGGGGGGTGGATTATAGAAAGGGAAGGTGTTAGCACCCTTTCCATCTGTGGTTTTCCACGGGCTCTTAGGTACTTGCTCATTTTGAAATTGCTTGTGTGTGCTTTGTTTTGAAAAATTTTGTATTACTTCATTTTAACCCTTGTTTCTGTCCTCAAGAGTGTTACGATGTTGTTTTTGAAAACTTTGTTTGAAAAGTGTTGGTGTGAAAAAGTTTGTTTGTTTGGGCAAGTAGCTAGGAACTAATCTACTTACTCGAAAAAAGTATGTTCGTTTTCCTATTGGACAACGCTATCCCATTATTAAGGAATAGGTAGCACCGTCGTTGGAGTTTGAGGGACTATCGAAAGGGATGAAATGGTCATTGAAGGCAACATGTAAGGATACCTTAGCATTTTGAAGGGACTATCATCATATATTCGTAGGCAACATCGAGGGACAAGATCATTTCTCGTAGGAAACTCGAGGGACATTAAGGGATTATGATATTTTTGATGACTTTAGAATTGAGGGTCTTTACTAAGATATCCCTACGTTCGAGGGACACGACCATTTTTTTCCGTGGCAACCAAGTGGGGCAAACTCTAGGAGTGAGCATGTGCGAGTGTAATTTTCAGTTAATTTATCTTTGCAAATTTAGGGTTTTCTACCGTATTAATTTTCAATTTGTCTTTCCACACAATCCTATTAACATACATCTAAGCAGTTTATAGTTTGCAAAATTAAAAGCAAGAAAGTTTAAAGTCCTAGCTATTGCAAGGCTTTTGCAGATACATAATTATTTTGGACTGAAAATAAAAATGTGAAATTTAAACCCTAATTACTATTACAACCTCGAAACAGTTACAATAATAATAAAAGGAAATTATAAAATACGCGCGGCGAATTAAATGCGAGAATAATTTAGGAAACCTAAAAAATCTAATTGAAAAAAGATTTAGGTTAGTTTTTTTTTAAGAAAAATTAATTAGGTTATGTACAATTAAAACCCTAATTTCTAATTAATTTAAATTATAAAAAAGGAATTAAATTTTCACTAAATTAAATTAAACTAATTAATTAAGGAAATAAAATATTTTTATGAAAAAAAATGATTTTTATGTTTTTTTGATGATTTTTTGATTAAATAAAAAATAATGATTTTTTGGTGTTATTTTAATAAAGGAAAATAATTAGTAAAACAATTAAAAAAAATTAAAACAGAAAAGAAAAGAATGGGCCTGTGTTGTGCCAGCCTGAGAGTGCACCATAGTCATTCATTGTTTGAGGCGTTGGATCTGAATTATTGATACATCCAATGGCAAGATGGTGGTAGCGCATGGTAGGCGTTTTGGATGATGATGCGTTGAATCTGTAGAAACAAAGTAAGAAAACAAAATTTGCTGGGATGGTTAGTTGTATATATAATAACATAAATAAAATATAAAGGAAATAAAGTGGTCTTTCCCAAACGCGCGCGTGATTCAAATCACCCAATAAGATTATGCCACCTAATTGTCTTCTTCCCCATAACTGTTGTTTTTTGCGACACATTTACCTACAGTCGTTTCCGTCACTAAAGGATATAGTGACGGATTTTGTTCGTAGCCATAAACCTGTAAAATTTAAAAAAAAATGCAGCACAAGCAGAATAAATTCAAACCAAAGACATGGATCAACTGCAAATCATCTCCTGAGCACGATAGTACCCCTAATTTTGTCCAATTTTGCCTTTATATAGAATTCCCAATTTGGGACCTCAAAACCCTAACAATGGCATCGTGCCATTCCTGCACTTAAACTTCAACCAAACCAATAAAAAACATTGCAAATATGATAGCCAGCATGTATATATGATCAAAACATGTTTATGATGGATAAATCATTGAAAACAAATCTTGAAAAAAGATGCAAACTGTGGCACTGTGAGGCGTGATTTCTGAATGTTTAAAGGCTTGAGGATGATTGGAATGGCTTCAGAACACGTCCAGGAACAGATTGTTGGCTTTGGAATTATTTGAAACGACCTATGGAAGAGAATACGGTGTGCACTTTTTCTTCCAAAATTTGCAATTTCTTCCCCTTGTTTTCACGACCCCAAACCCTTTTTTATGCTTTAGAGATGTTAGGTATATATGATAGAATGATTTAGGTCAACAAAAACTGATCATATCTTTGCAAATTATGGAGATTTGATTTCATTTTTTGCCTTGTATGAGTTGTTTCCAAAATAGACCAAATTAAGATCTTTTCCAATCAATTATCTCTTGCACTAATTTTTTGATTTTCTAGCTGTTCATGGACTCATAATATGCTCATAAAATCAAATCTTTGATTTTATTTGATTATTCTACTATTTAAATTGATTTATTTTGATTTAAATGGATAAAAAATCAAAATAAATAATAAAAATAATAAAATAATAGGTGGATAAGCTCAGGGGTCGTGGGCCATCTTAGGAACAAGTTTTAAACAAGAAAACATGGGCCCATTTGGAAAAAAAGTCATTTTGATCAATATTGACTTCATGCACATTTCCAAAAACTGGTCAATTTTGACAATACATATCTCCCTCAATTTTTACCCTAAGAGGATGTTCTTGGACTTTTTAGAAAGCTTAGGGTGTCCCCTAAACAACACTTTTAGTTTAATCTCAATTAGGTCTTCCATGTTCATGTAAGAAGCTTTGACCCAAAAGGTGTTTTTGTTGACTTTTCAAAAGGACCTATTATGTAGAAATTCATATCTTTTGATGAGTGCATATTTTGAACTTGTGGGATGAAGATGATTTGTAGGGAATTGCATCCTCTTAAAAATGAGCCTTGGATGGAAAATTTCTGATAAAGTATGAGGAAGTTTGGCTTGGTCAAAGTTTGGTTGACTTTTCCTCAAAAACCCTAATTTAGCAACTTTTGGGTTTTGATGAATTTGGAGCATTCCTAGGGGAATCATAGTCAACCCTTGATCAAATGATGAAAGTCACTTCAAAATGTTAATTTTGACCAAAAATGTTGAAGTTTGACTATATGTGGTTCACAGTTGACTTTTGACCTAATACAGTCGATTCTCAAACATCTGAGCAGTTGACTGAGCAAACTTCTTGTGCAAGGAATGAAACTTGACATGTAGGGTCTTAAGAACATATTAAGACCATGTAGAGTATATGAGACCTTTGGAGTCCCCCTATCTTGATGAAAATAGAAACCCTAATTTGAGGTATACTGCCTTAGGAGAGGGGTTGTCTGGTCTACTCTTGGGAAACCTTGAGCCAATTGGAGATCTCAATGGGAATGTATTGAGTAAAATGAGAGGGAAAATTTTGGGGTACAACAGCTGCCCCTGTTCAATCTTCTTAAACTTGAGGATGTAGATTGGCCCGTCTGCCTTTCGTGATCTGAAGGTGGAAGATGATTGAACACTAGAGTGCCCAGAAATTTGCACTCGCATGAACTGGCACTTGATTTGTGATATCGGGAATGGGCTTACAGATGCCATTTGGAGGTCAATAATGGAAAATTGTCGGATATGGGCTTAAAGATGCCATCCTAGATGTGACGGAGAATTGTCGGAGATGAGCTTAAAGATGTCGTCTAGAGAGTGTTGATTTCCCGAGACATTCCTTCGATGAGAGTTCCTGTTGTTATTGTTGACGAGGAATCTACTGAGGAACGTTGGTGTCTGTCTCGAGAAATAGAGTTTTAGGAGCTTCAGTTGTCCGTTACTCTACTGGGGAAATGCGAAACCAATCGTGTTTGATTAGGTCCCGGTCTTGTAGTGTTGTGGACTGCTGTCTGGAGAATATGAGAGTAGGAACCTGGATAGTAAGGTTATGAGAAGGAATCTGGATAGTAGGGTTACTTCGATATGAAAGCCTGGATAGTATGATTGTTTCGAAATGAAATCCCTGGATAGTAGGGCTCATGGGAAGGAACCTGGGTAAGGTTGCTTCATGAGGAGTTTGGGTAAAACTGCATCTGAACCGAGAAGGAACATGGGTAAGGTTGCTTTGTGAGGAGTTTGGGTAAAACTGCACCTGAACTAAGAAGGAACCTGGGTAAGGTTGCTTTGTGAGGAGTTTGGGTAAAACTGCTTCTGAACTAAGAAGGAACCTGGGTAAGGTTGCTTTGTGAGGATTTTGGGTAAAACTACATCTGAACTGAGAAGGAACTTGGGTAAGGTTGCTTTGGGATAAGTCTAAGTGAAACTTCAGGAGGAACCTGGGTAAGGTTACTTTGTGATAAGTTCGTGTAAAACTTCAGAAGGAACCTGGGTAAGTTTACTTTGTGATAAGTTCATGTAAAACTTCAGAGGGAACCTGGGTAAGGTTACATTGTGATAAGTTCGTGTAAAACTTCAGGAGGAACCTGGGTAAGGTTACTTTGTGATAAGTTCGTGTAAAACTTCAGGAGGAACCTGGGTAAGGTTACTTTGGGATGAGTTCGTGTAAAACTTTAAGAGGAACCTGGGTAAGGTTTCTTTGTGATAAGTTCGTGTAAAACTTCAGAAGGAACCTAGGTAAGGTTGCTTTGGGATAAGTTCGAGTAAAACTTCAGGAGGAACCTGGGTAAGGTTTCTTTGTGATAAATTCGTGTAAAACTTCAGAAGGAACCTAGGTAAGGTTGCTTTGGTATAAGTTCGTGTAAAACTTCATTCGGAAATGTATGAGAAAGGACCCGTGTAAGATTTTTCAGGCTAAACCCGTGTGAAGCTGCATTTAGGAGAAACCCGTGTAAGATTGCTTCGTGACGAACCCGTGTAAAGTTGCATTTGGTCGCGTAGATAATTACTATGTTTAGTTTCCGGAGGTAATCTTGAACTTGCTGGACATTGTTGATGATAACCATCTTTCCAGAAAACGTACATGATTAATTGTATATGATGTATGAAATGTATTGTATGATGACGTTCTCAAAATAAATGAGACTGTGTTGTATGCAATATGTATGCGCACGTCATGATATATGAACATGAAATACTATTGTGACATATCCGAGTGGGAAAATAAATCCATGACCGTTGCTGGAGAGTAACGGAAATTGAGTTCCTGACCGTCGTGGAAACAGTGGTTCTTTTACTTCCGCTGGAGATGGTGAACCGGAGAATACTATGTTGGGGATTTTCCCCTTGTTTACAGATATTCTGCCGGGGGAGAGACTTTCCTTGAGAATAACTCTGCGGGGGAATAATTTTTTTTGAGAGAGAAGCTTCCTTAGCTGAAGGGATAAACTCTGTCGGGGATTGAGCTTCTGTATTCATATAAATAAACTCTGTTCGGGAGAAAACTTTATGACCCGCTTGCGATTATGAAATTCGGTCCGGGAATATAGACGTCGGCTCTCCCAAAGAGCTTGGCTGGGGAAAGTAGCTCCTGTTTGGGGAAGCCGATGTCAAAGCTTTAGTTGCCTCTACTTTGTGGGGAGTGTAGATGTCACAGGGTCGTATGCTGAGGATACGACAATAACTTTGCATCAAGACTTTTCTGCCCATGTACCTGCTGGAGAAAGTACCCACGGAGGTTTTGTGGATGCTGATCGGGATGATAAGTCTTCTATTGATAAACAAATGATAAGATGACGGGACATAGTCGTACGCTTCAAATCCCTAACTTTTGCCTGGACCGCCCTTTCGGGTTTTCAGTCCACCGGGATACCCTTTTTGCCTAAAGCCGCCTTTTCAAGTTTTCGACTTGCCGGATGTACATATCTTTTTTGTTTTTATCCCTAATTTTTTCCCGAACCCTTTTGGTTCGCCGGGATGCCCTTATTTTTGCCTAGGCCAGTCAACCTAGCGGGTCTTTGTTCATGTGTAGTATTTTCCGACTATGTCCATGTTCACCGGGTATGGAAAATTGTCATTGTCCATAGTAGTAAGTGTTGCCACACTGCCAGAAGATGCTCGTTTGATCGTACACGATTCGTTGCTGGAATTCATGTCCAATGCCCCAAGTGATTCAGATGGAGATTTGTCACTGGCTACTTGGCATCTTTGAGAAATTCCTTGAATCTTGACTTGACTTCCCCAGATGATGGACAATGATCCTGCGGTGCCCCTTGGTTGGAAGTGTTTTTCCACTTGAGGTGATCCTTTTCATTGAGAAGGTTTTTGTTCACTAGATATTCATCATGCAAATTTATCTTCTGTTGAACAAATAGTCATATGCAAACAATGTTATTTTAAGAATGCAAAGCTTATGTCTCTCTTGAGGTTTTGAAAATGTAGTTTTTTTAGTAAACTAGAATTTTGCAAAGATGTGATATCAACTCAGGATTTGTAACGGACCTTCAGGAGTCAGGATACCTTTTGTAACAGTATGCTTTCGAACTAACCCATGCTTCAGCTAGGACTTTTAAGGGTTATAATATGGCCTGGTTCATGGTTCAAGAAACAAAGGATAAAGGCTCAAATTTTATTTTTACCCCACCCGCTCTTCGTGATGTTCTTCAGTCCTAAACTCAGCTCATTGTGCATTTAGATCTCGTTTGAGTTTGTGCTCTGATATTCCAGTGATGGTTCAGATACTGACAGTTTATTTTGAATAGGCAGTCATTTTTTGTTGAGGGTTTGTAGGACCTCTTTCTTTTTTATTTTATTATCCCTGTCTTTTTCCTGAACTGTTTCTTTTTGTAATTACAGTCAGCGAGATGCCCCAGTTTTTTTCTTAAGTCTCCTTCATAGGTTTTGACTTAACGGGCTTTTCTTTTGCAAATTAATGACTGTCTGCTTTGATGTTTATGCGAAACCATCACCATCTTCTGATTCGGAGGGACGTCTTTGAGGACATTCATTGTGTGAGAAGCGGAAGATTGCGACTGAATGCGCCTCTGAATTAACTGAGAAAACTACCCCGCCCTAGTTTATGATTAAGGATTTTAATTTGCGTGAAAAGAAAAACTCCTACTTCTTTGGCTCAAAGGGGTTGATTAGGGATTATCTTCCTTATAACTCCACTGTTTAGGATTTGAAACAACGCCTGTACATCGTCAGCGGGGTATGTTCAAAAGTATATTGTAGAGATTGTGGTATCATTTTCGTCATCCTCCCTCTAAAGGCTTACAGTTTTTTAGTCGAGAGTTGAATATCACGAAAAGGAAGTATAAATCAGTTTAAGCATAATGAAAAAAAAATAATTCAAGACAGACATGTGTAATACATTAATGAAATAATAGAGTTTGACATGACAATAATTGTTCGAATAAGCAAAGAAAATACAACTTCAGAATTCAAATGAACAAAAATGTTTTCAATCCTAGCCATGTTTTGGCAAGGGAGCAGTGATCGTGTTGGGAGTCTCAGGAGGGTCGAATTCGATCTCCTTGGCGTCAATCATATTCTGAATCTTATATTTCAGCGTCCAACAATCGTTAGTATCGTGCCCCGGGCTACCATAATGATAAGCACACCTTACATCCGGGTTGTAGTTAGGAGAAGAAGTCTTAGGGTTCGGATGAGGGTTTATCACCGTAATCAGATTCATCTTCAACATGTGTTGCAATTCTTGTGACAATGGCATGTTGATTTGGGTGAACTGCCTTGGAGGTCTTTCCACCCTTGGCTGATTGTTTCGTTGTTGTGGTTGTTGTGCGCGTGCGGAATTAGAGATCAGCACTGCCCCCACAAATTGGTGGTAGTCTGCCTTGCTACGCCCCTTTTGGTCATGCACATCATTGGCTTCCCTCTTGCCACCAAATGACTTCTTCTCTGTACTCGAAGAGGTATTTTTATGGATCTTACCACTCTGGATCCCAGCTTCTACTCTTTCTCTAGTCAATACCAGCTTGATGAAACCATATGAGGAGCTATCAATCAAGTGATTGAAGAATGGACCAGACAGCGTCCCGAGAAACATGTCAACCAACTCCCTATCAGACAAAGGGGGTTGGACTCTCCCTGCCAAATCTCTCCACTTCTATGCATAGTCCTTAAAGCCTTCACTTGCACCCATGGACATACTCTAGAGTTGAGTATGAGTAGGAGCAAGGTCGGCGTTGTATTGATATTGCTTATAGAAAGCAGCAGCCAGATCTACCCAATTTCGGATGTTGGCTCTCTCCAGTTGGTAGAACCATTCAAGCTGAGTCCCTGACAGACTATCTTGAAATAAATGAACCCACAATTTTCTATCAGCGGTGTTAGGCTGGATCTTTCTGACATAAGAATGGAGATGGAGTTTTGGGCAGGACACCCCCATCATACTTTGCAAAAATTGGAGCTTTGAACTTTTGCGGGATGACCACTCCCGACACTAATCCCAATTCTTCGAAATCCAACCCAGTTATCCTCTGGACCTCCATAGCACTCAAGAGATCTTCCAACTGCTTGTATCTATCCTCAGTGGGAGGATAGTGCTCATCATTGTAGTCGGTATCATTGTCAGAAACTTCAGGACTGGGATATTTCTCCCTTGTCTCTTCTTCTTGATTCTCCCCTTCCTTGGATGAAGAGGTCAGATCAACTTGTTGCTTCAAAGGCTTTCTAAACCTTCTGTCTATATTCAGAATACCGGAAGCCTTCTTCTTTTTCTTTTTCTCTTTCAGGATGAGGGCTTTCAGATCCCCCTGCCTTTTTTCCAGATTTATAAACATTTGCTGGAACTGGGCGTGTTGTGCCTGAAGGTCCTTGATGCTTTGTTCGGAAGACATTTTTGCTAAAATAAACAACAAAGAAGATGAGAAACTTGTAATGGTACCTGTAATGATGTGTATGATATGCATGCAATGTTTTCAAGGATCTCGCAGGGTAAACAAGAAACTGTTAGAATTTGATTGCAGCTTGATTGAAGAAACTTCATGTCGTTGAGAGTCCTTCTTCAAGAGTCACGCTCACCATATCGAGTGGGTCATAGCCCCTGACTCAAGATCCTTTGACAACATTGGCTAGAGGAAAATAAATCCCCTTTCCCCTTGCTAGACGTCCGGTCCTCCATGACCTACATCACAGACCCTTGATATCCTTGAAATGGTTAGTATGATATGCCATATTTATGATGTCATGATGTCATGATTATGTTGGGAAATCACAGGTATAACAAGCACAAACAAATCACACCAAGTCCTTAGGTTTAAGGCCTGCTTGATTTTAAAGGTCATACCCTCTTGAAGTTTAGTTGGCTTCAAACCTGTCTTAAAAAGTAACCGGGTTCTAAGGGAGCTCAATATCACTGATCATCCTTTATTGGGCATTGTTTCAGCTCAAGCAATCTTTTCTTGCGGCCGAAATATCCCAAAAGTCGGATCTCAATGAGTGTAGCATCGAGTATCAACCAATCCTCAGCTTTATACCGAGGTCGGCTATCTCACTACTTTCTAATGGCCAAGTTTGTTCAACTAAGGTTTTAAGGTGCGCTAGTGCTTCATGACACCACGCGGCGGCCCCGTATTCTCCTCGTTTCCCCACGAAGGATATCGGTACCAACCAAAGTGTCACACCAATACAACCATCGCTTAAACCATATCGGGATACGCCGTACAGTCTCCATGATCTATTGTTATTTACCTAAAAAGTGTCCCCATATCCGGGTGTAGGATCTTTAATAATACCCAAACAAAACCCTTAAATTTAAAGCAGGCAAAACAAACAAGAAAGCAATTTTAAAAATGACCTAGATCTTAAGGTAAACCCCACTTTATTTTATTTCCCCAGCAGAGTCGCCAGTTCTGTGATACGGTGGCAGAACCGACTGTTATACTGGTTTGCGTTTTTTGTTCGCAAAATATCGCGGTAAGCAAGAGTCACCATCGACTTTTATTTTATCCAATCAGGAAAAGGAAAAAGAACAGAAAAAACCTTTTTCGAGAATGTTTCTGAGTACGGGGGGTAGATTATAGAAAGGGAAGGTGTTAGCACCCTTTCCATTTGTGGTTTTCCACGAGCTCTTAGGTACTTGCTCATTTTGAAATTGCTTGTGTGTGCTTTGTTTTGAAAAGTTTTGTATTACTTCATGTTAACCCTTGTTTCTGTCCTCAAGAGTATTACGAAGTTGTTTTTGAAAACTTTGTTTGAAAAGTGTTGGTGTGAAACTGTTTATTTGTTTGAACAAGTACCTAGGAACTAATCTACCTACTCGAAAAAAGTCTGTTCTTTTTCCTATTGGACAGCACTATCCCATTATTAAGGAATAGGTAGCACCGTCGTTGGAGTTTGAGGGACTATCGAAAGGGACGAAATGGTCATTGAAGGAAACATGTAAGGATACCTTAGCATTTCATAGGGACTATCATCATATATTCATAGGCAACATCGAGGGAAAAGATCATTTCTCGTAGGAAACTCGAGGGACATTAAGGGACTATGATATTTTTGATGACTTTAGAATTGAGGGTCTTTACTAAGATATCCCTACGTTCGAGGGACACGACCATTTTTTTCCGTGGCAACCAAGTGGGGCAAACCCTAGGAGTGAGCATGTGCGAGTGTAATTTTTAGTTAATTTATCTTTGCAAATTTAGGGTTTTCTACCGTATTAATTTTCAATTTGTCTTTCCACACAATCCTATTAACATACATCTAAGCAGTTTATAGTTTGCAAAATTAAAAGCAAGAAAGTTTAAAGTCCTAGCTATTGCAAGGCTTTTGCAGATACATAATTATTTTGGACTGAAAATAAAAATGTGAAATTTAAACCCTAATTACTATTACAACCTCGAAACAGTTATAATAATAATAAAAGGAAATTAGAAAATAGGCGTGGCGAATTAAATGCGAGAATAATTTAGGAAACCTAAAAAATCTAATTGAAAAAAGATTTAGGTTAGTTTTTTTTTTATAAAAATTAATTAGGTTATGTACAATTAAAACCCTAATTTCTAATTAATTTAAATTATAAAAAAGGAATTAAATTTTCCCTAAATTAAATTAAACTAATTAATTAAGGAAATAAAATATTTTTATGAAAAAAAAAATGATTTTTATGTTTTTTTGATGATTTTTTGATTAAATAAAAAATAATGATTTTTTGGTGTTATTTTAATAAAGGAAAATAATTAGTAAAACAATTTAAAAAAATTAAAATAGAAAACAAAAGAATGGGCATGTGTTGTGCCAGCCTGAGAGTGCACCATAGTCATTCATTGTTTGAGGCGTTGGATCTGAATTATTGATACATCCAATGACAAGATGGTGGTAGCACATGGTAGGCGTTTTGGATGATGATGCGTTGAATCTGTAGAAACAAAGTAAGAAAACAAAATTTGCTGGGATGGCTAGTTGTATATATAATAACATAAATAAAATATAAAGGAAATAAAGTGGTCTTTCCCAAACGCGCGCGTGATTCAGATCACCCAATAAGATTATGCCACCTAATTGTCTTATTCCCCATAACTGTTGTTTTTTGCGACACATTTACCTACAGTCGTTTCCGTCACTAAAGGCTATAGTGACGGATTTTGTTCGTAGCCATAAACCTGTAAAAGTTAAAAAAATGCAGCACAAGCAGAATAAATTCAAACCAAAGACATGGATCAACTGCAAATCATCTCCTGAGCACGATAGTACCCGTAATTTTGTCCAATTTTGCCTTTATATAGAATTCCCATTTTGGGACCTCAAAACCCTAACAATGGCATCGTGCGATTCCTGCACTTAAACTTCAATCAAACCAATAAAAACATTGCAAATATGATAGCCAGCATGTATATATGATTAAAACATGTTTATGATGGATAAATCATTGAAAACGAATCTTGAAAAAAGATGCAAACTGTGGCACTGTGAGGCGTGATTTCTGAATGTTTAAAGGCTTGAGGATGATTGGAATGGCTTTAGAACACGTCCAGGAACAAATTGTTGGCTTTGGAATTATTTGAAACGACCTATGGAAGAGAATACGGTGTGCACTTTTTCTTCCAAAATTTTCAATTTCTTCCCCTTGTTTTCACGACCCCAAACCCTTTTTTATGCTTTAGAGATGTTAGGTATATATGATAGAATGATTTAGGTCAACAAAAACTGATCAGATCTTTGCAAATTATGGAGATTTGATTTCATTATTTTCCTTGTATGAGTTGTTTCCAAAATAGACCAAATTAAGATCTTTTCCAATCAATTAGCTCTTGCACGAATTTTTTGATTTGCTAGCTGTTCACAGACTCATAATATGCTCATAAAATCAAATCTTTGATTTTATTTGATTATTCTACTATTTAAATTGATTTATTTTGATTTAATTGGATAAAAAATCAAAATAAATAATAAAAATAATAAAATAATAGGTGGATAAGCTCAGGGGTCGTGGGCCATCTTAGGAACAAGTTTCAAACAAGAAAACATGGGCCCATTTGGAAAAAAAGTCATTTTGATCAACATTGACTTCATGCACATTTCCAAAAATTGGTCAATTTTGACAATACATATCTCCCTCAATTTTAACCCTAAGAGGATGTTCTTTGACTTTTTATAACGCTTAGGGAGTCCCCTAAACAACCCTTTTGGTTTCATCTCAATTGGATCTTCCATGTTCATGTAAGAAGCTTTGACCCAAAAGGTGTTTTGTTGACTTTTCAAAAGGACCTATAATGTAGAAATTCATATCTTTTGATGAGTGCATATTTTGAACTTGTGGGATGCAAATGAGTTGTAGGGAATTGCATCCTCTTCAAAATGAGCCTTGGATGGAAAATTTCTGATAAAGTATGAGGAAGTTATGCTTGGTCAAAGTTTGGTTGACTTTTCCTAAGAAACCCTAATTTAGCAACTTTGGGTTTTGACGAATTTAGAGCATTCCTTGGGGAATCATAGTCAACGCTTGATCAAATGATGAAAGTCACTTCAAAATGTTAATGTTGACCAAAAATCTTGAAGTTTGACTGTATGTGGGTCACAGTTGACTTTTGACCTAATACAGTCGATTCTCAAGCATCTGAGCAGTTGACTGAGCAAACTTCTTGTGCAAGGCATGAAACTTGACATGTAAGGTCTTGAGAACATATTAAGACCATGGAGAGCATATGAGACCTTTTGAGTCCACCTATCTTGATGAAAATAGAAACCCTAATTTGAGGTATACTGTCTTAAGAGAGAGGTTGTCTGGTCTACTCTTGGGTAACCTTGAGCCAATTGGAGATCTCAATGGGCATGTATTGAGTAAAATGAGAGGGCAAATTTTGGGGTACAACAATCCTCTAACAACATGTATCACAAATGAGAAAGGGATAAGATGAAGAGGGAGGGCAAATATTTGAATCAAAGATTTTAATCAAACTATCATTAAAATCATTCATCCATTTTTGTGGAGTTAAGCTCAACACCCAAGATCCAATGATGTTAATGAAGTTCATGATCAAAAATCACGTAGCCATAATATATTCAAAAATAAATTGCATTTAATAAAAAACATAAAAAAGGAAAATGATTTTTAAATTGTTTTTTAAATGAAAATAAAAGGCAAAATAGAAAACTATATTCAAAGTATCAAAGGAAAATTAAAAGAGACCAAAGAAAAGTCAGAAGTGATCTCAAATATTTTTATAAATTTTCTTGTAATTTCTTAAAACAAAAAAGTATTTTTAAAATAATTAAAATCACTCAAATAAGTGAAACAAAAAAGACCAAAAATAGTAAAAGTCAAAATAAAATTCTAGAAAATTTCATAAAGTAAGAAATAAAGAAAATGATTTTTGTAAGTTTTTTCATGATTTTTGGACAAAAATTGAATTTAAAAACAGAAAAATTGTTTACCATCAGATTTGATCAACTGGTCAAAATAGACAAATCTAGTGGTTTAGAATGTAGGTACAGATTAGCAGCGGAAATTGTACGCGCAGAGAATTATTATTTGACTTCATCTTCTTAGATGAGGACAAATGGTGGAGGGGCCACTTGTCGTCCATGCAGTCTAACGCGCATCTCAAGGAAGGGAGAAGAAGAGATAAAAATTTGTTGTAAACTTAAAATTGACATTGAAAACAAAACCACATTAAAACAACTCTTCTATTTTGTCTTTCAAAACTCCCTAGCTATTCATTATCAACTACAACGCCTTAAAAATATTATATTTCCTATTAAATCATACTTCTTTTAAATCAGAAAAAAAAAGACGAAAATAAAATAAATGAGAGAGAAGGAAAAGGGGGCGGTAGACGAACGTACTCGCGGTGGTTGCGATTTCCGATGCGGCAGCACTGTCGCGAGGAAACTCAGATTTCAATTTTTTTATAGTTCTGAAATCATTTTCCTCTTCTTCATTCAAATATCAAGTTTGTTTTTAAAAAAGAGTTACCAAAAGGAGTAGATCTAATAGAGAAGTTTCAGAAATCTTTGATCAAAAACAACAAGAACAGACACGGAAATGTAAAAGGAAGGATGGATTTATGCAAGATAGAGGGATTCTCAACCTTTAGAAAAAGAATGAAGAAAAACAACAGCGGTTGCGATTTTCGTTGAGAGAAAGCGGCAGCTCCGGTGATAGCTCGGGTAAGTTTACCTTATTCTCTGATATTTTTTCTGTGATTTCGAGTTGTGATTTTCTGAGTCTGTCTCTCTATCCTCTTTCTATGAAAATCAATGCTTATATAGTGAGATTCAATTGGGGTTTTACTTGACTGCCTTCTAGTTTCTGACTTACAGGCCTTGAACTCATTTCTTTGTCTTGGGCTCTGACTTGTAATTTTGTAATGCTTTATTTTTGTTGAGACATCAACCTTGTGGGCTTGACAATGCGATTTCCGACCTTTCTTTTTTTGTGAAAAACTTGCTAACTATGATGAAATTCTGAGTGAGTGAATTGTTCTTTTTGTACCTCCTTTGTGAACCAAAATTAGCTTTTGCGATTTGAAATAAAGGTCACGGGCTTATGGTTAAACTTGAATCAAATTTTTGTTATGAAACAAATGAGGCTTTTGCTTGTTGGGCTGGAAAATTTGTGATTCTATTCTTTTGTTATTTTTTTATATGTGACAACAGGCTTGGTGAATTCTGTTTCGCTATTGGGCTGGAATTGCGCTTCTGACTTGCTTAAACTGTAATGAAAGTCTGAGTTTTTTTACTGAGTTTGTTATGCTGTGAATGTCCCTTTAACCTCTACTGTTTACCAAATCTTCAGCCCTTTTTGTGATTTACAGTAGAGGTTTCTTTGGCCAATGATTAAACAAAAATGATGATTTATGCAACCAATGAGGCCTTATACATGTAATTCAATCCTTGCCAACTTGTGTGACTTTAGTCTGTGCAAAAATCTCCTCCTTTTTTATTTGTTTTCAATTTGTAATGTTAATGAACGCTTGGTTCTGACTTGAAGTTATGATAGGAACGGGTTTCCAACTCTTGTGAATTACTAACCTCTCCCTTTATATTTATTTCTTGTTTTTTTCATGTACAGTGATGATTACAATTAAAACTACTATGATTAAACAAGAATGAGTCTTGAAGGGGAGTTTAAACCAAAGTCAATTGGGAGGTTGAAGTCATGGGAAGAAAGGCAACATAATGGACTCGATTTTGGAGCTTTGGAGAATTGTCAAAGGATTTTCAAAGATGTAGACTCAAGAGGCCGTGGAACTATTGTGAAGTTGACGCAACCTTGAAATTTAGGCATTGAACATATACTTGTATCTTGAAAAACTTATAATATGAAGAAATCGTAATATTGCTTAGAAATTTAAGACTTGAAGTTTCTTGTGTATTGATGAAGTTTCTTTGTAACATGATGCCATGGGACTCTTAAAAAAACAAATTTAGACATTAGGAAATTTGAACTCTTTTGTATGCTTGACAAACTTGAGCCATTTCTCTTGTTGAACTCATGATATTAGGATCTTGAATGGATAAGTGAGGAATTTGAATGAAATTGATTTTTAATTAGGCTTGAGAATGCTTAGAAACTTGAATTTAAGAATGAACCTTTCCTTGTAATTTCTTGAATGATTATTAAACTTTGAACTTTGATTTTAAAGTTGAATGAGGTGGAAATTTGAAAGTTTATGCTAAAAGAAGTATAAAATCATGAAGTATACGTTAGAATTTCCATGATATTGAGCCTTTTGCCAACTTTGAATGATATTTTCAAGTTGGACTTTGTGATACGGTGGGAGAACTGACTTGAAGGTTTTACGTTTGATCATAAATGTTGCGGTTAGCAAGAGTCGCCACCGACTTTTCTTTATCCAAAAAGGAAAGGTGAAAAAGCACATGAAAGACCTTTGAGATTGTTTCTTGAGTTCGGGGGGTAGATTATGAAAAGGGGAGGTATTAGCACCCTTTTCATCCATGGTTTTCCATGGGCTCTTAGTTACTTGCTAGATCACTTGCTTTTGTTTGAAATTGTGCTTTGTGTGGTTTTTTAAAGTATTTTGTAAAGAGGCCATTGTTTAGGCAATCATTGTAATGATTCTCGTTCGTAAGGATGTATACAAAGATGTTGATATTTTGAAAATGTTTCAATTTTGTAAGATGTTTGAAAGTGTATGTGATTGTTTTGAAAATAGCAAGGACGTTTGTTTTGAAATGGAGCAAGTAATTAGGAGCAATCTACCTACTCAAACGTCCTTCTTGTTCATTTTCTTTTCCTTTGACATTGTTGTCTTACCATTGATTTGGTAAACAACCCTATCTTTGGATGTAAACAGGACGGGCGTGGGTCATCGTATAACCATGATTAGCAATGTTGCAAGGTATCTTAGCATTCTTTTTGAGGGACTAAGATCATTTGTAAGGTAACTTAGATAGCGTCATCGAGGGACTATGATCTTGTATTTGCTTGTTTTTGCTAAGATACCTTACATGCGTAATATGGCCATTTTGTATAAGGCAACCAAATGGGATAACCCTAGGGGTGCTTGTGTGCAAATGTTATATAAAGCGATAAATTGCGGGAGTTAAAATTAATACGCTATTACATCATTTAGGGGAGGGGGTATACAAATTACAAATGGGGATTTGCAAGAAAGTAAATCTATTTATCTATTACAACCATATTAAATTGCATAAATATACAAGGAATGAAATGAATATAATATACAAGTATAAAAATGAATAAATATACAAGGACGCAAAATGTAAAGAAAATGAATTTTGTTTGTTCTCTTTTATAAAAAAGATTTTTGTATTAACCTAATTTAAATAAAGATAGTTAATTAAATTTGAATTTATTAAGAAAAAGATTTTAAAAGAAAACCCTAATTCTATTAATCAATCAAAAGAAAATAATTTAAGGAAAGTATTTTTTTGGCATTTTTTATCTTGAAAATATCTATAGCATTAAAAATATTTTTAGTCTTTTTTGGTATTTAAATAATATATTTTTAAATGGTATGAAGAAAAATAAATAGTATAATATTAATTAAGTCTATAAGATTTAGTTAATAAAAATAAATAAAGTATAGTAAATAAAGTATTTTTTGTTTATGGAAAAATAATATAAAATAAGTCAAAATATAAAATATATCATTTTTTTTTGTATTTTTATGATTTTTTAGTATTTTAGAAAATATATTTAAAAAGAAAAATGCAATAAATAAATACAAATGGGCCAGGGGGTGCATGAAGTAGGCAGGGAGTTAATCAGCAAAAACAAAAAAAGAGCCAGGCCCAAAGGGCCAAGCGCCTACAAATAAAATAAATCAGAAATGTCAAAACATATGAAAAAATGAAAAAAGGGTACCACTGGGGCTCGAACCCAGGTCCCATAGGTTAACAGGCGCGCGCTTTACCACTGGGGTGGCTATACATTCGTTTATATAAACAAAACAATAAATATGTAAGGCAAATCAAGTCCTGATGACTTCATCTTCAACCTCCAGTCGGTGTACCTGTAACTTCTTCATTTCTCAACAAAAATGGAAAATGACAAAATGAAAGTTGTTGCATTCTTCCTCACGAATCTAACCATGTAAATAACTAAAGCTAAAAGTCAAAGATAAATGAGAATTTCTCTGGCCCTAATTTGAATCCTAAAAATTTCAGAAACTTCAACTCTAAAATTCTCTAAGCTTAGGCCATGTAAATGCAAACTATGGATATGTACAGCTTCGTGGCAATGAGGTCTATATTTTATCTTCACAAATGTAAGCCTAACAATGCCTAAGTAATGAGATAGAAGTTCAAGAAAAATACCTCAAAACTGGAAATCATGAAATGCAAATGAGCTTGATTCAAAGTGCTGCAAGGATCAGGTTAGCTTCCTTGAGGTCCCAGGAAGCTAATGCAATGATTTACTTGAGCTGAATGTGGCTGAGGAGCTCTAGAGAAGTCAAATTGCAGACCCCTGTTTTTAAAAATGGAACTTGATGATGGAGGTGTTACAGTTAAGCAAATGGACTTTGGATGGTTTGTATTTGATGTTTAGAAGCTTTTGGAAGTGAAAGGCCAAAGAACGCACGAGGGGATTTGGAGTTTGGTATGTAAAGTCAGAACTTTCACAACAATGGTGTTTTGACACAATTTCTGGCTAGAGGGAATTTGAGTGAGTTTAAGGGTCTTCCAGTTCGTGTCCTAAATCACAAATAGTGCTTCTATTTATAAGCAACAAGTTTGGAGACTTGTTGTTGATCAAAATTTGAAATTACATATTTATGCATAACATGTGATTTTTGAGAAAATAAGTTTCAATGTCTTGTGTACTTGCTAAGATAGAGTGGTTAAGCTTTAAATATACTTTCTTCTGACTTTGTAGATGAAGTGTGATCATAGGGAACAAGTTAGAGGCTAAAGAGTGGACTTTATGCATAAAGCTTGCTTTTCAAGAATGGTATTGTTAACTTTCTTCCCAAAATGGCAATGTGAATTGGATAAAGATTAAATCACTTGGATTATAGCTCAAACGTTTGTGTAATCCATTAATTATGGAGTGACAAATAAGTTTGAGGCCTGTAAAGCAAATATTATGCAGCCTAACATTGATTTGCATTTGTGTTCATCATGAAAATGACCTATAATTCAAGTGACAAAACACCAACTTCATCTCTTCGATTCTCCCTACTCAAGAATGATCTCAAGAAGTTCTTGGAAATTTTGGAAAGCTTGCAATTTGCTCTTCAACTCATCTTTGAATTTCTTTTGAAGATTCCCCTTGGAACTATGTGAAAAATTTCCATGAAGTTAGGTCAAAAATCTGCCTAACTAGGGCAAAATTTCACTAAGTCTTTTTTAGTTCATGAGCATGTATTCATAAAATTATAACTTGAGATCCAATCACTTTTAGGAGAAGTTGTGTGAATCAAAGTTGTAGATTTCATGGATGCCTACAACTTTCATGTTTGAAGTTTCCTTTGAATCATCTTGCATCATAATGAAAAAATTGCTCAAAGTTATGAAAAAATATGAAATTTTTGACACTTAGAAAAATTTCTAAGTTTAGAAATTTTGTCTTTTCAAAATGAAATCTTGATTTCTTGATTTCTTGGTGAATAAGTTTCCTATTTTGACATGTTTTGATGAATTGTGATCTTTGGTACTTGAATTTGACCAAAAAGTCAAAGTTTGACTTTTCAGTATACAGTTGACTTTTGATCAGTTGATTGTAAAATCCATCTGTTCATCTAATGGATTTGAAATGTTTTGAACCATGTCATTAGGTCAAAATGATGAAATTGGACTCTTTAGATCATGCCTTAAACCAATTGACCATTTGCTAGGTCAAAAATCAGAAATTGCCCTTTCCCAGTCAAAACCCTAATTTTGACTATTTTACCCTTTTGGAGATTTGATCAAATTTCTTGAAGAGTTGTGGCCTAAAATTGATCAAATGATACATATGAGTTTAAAATGTTGATTTGGATAAAAAATTATGAAGTTTGACTGTAAATTGGCCATAGTTGACTTTTCCCCCAATACAACTGATTTTTAGGTCAATTGCTCAATTAACTGATCAAAAGTGTGATCCAAAGCTTGAAACTTGACATGAGTTATATTGGGGGTTCATAATGGTCCATGAAAGTCATATGAAGCATTGATAGTTCAAAAATCCTTGTGCAAACCCAAACCCTAATTTTTGTCATCAGTGCCTAAGGAGGTGTCTTGAGCTGATCAAACCCTAGTGCGGTCTTGAGCCCAAGGAGATCTTGTGAGAAAATTCTTGATAAGTGAGAGGGAAAATTTTGGGGTACAATAGCTGCCTCTGTTCAATCTTCTTAAGCTTGAAGAGTTAGATTGGCAAGCTTTGTCATTCGTGACTCGAAGGTGGAAGATGATTAGACACTAGAGTGCCCAGAAATTTGCATTCGACGGTGTGAAGGTTGACGAAATGGGCTTAAAGATGCCATTTGGAGAGGTGATAGAAAGTTGTTGGGGATAGGCTTGTAGATTCCATCCAAAGTGATTGCTGAATTGTAATTTGTAAGCTGAAAGAATGAGTATTAGAATGGCATCTGCGTCTGGAGCGTTTCTGAATTGTATCTGGAAGAGGCTTTGAATGAGTATCAGAATGGCATCCACGTCTAGAGTGTATCTGTACTGTATCTAAAAGTTGAATCTGAATGAGTATCTGAATGGAATCCGTGTCTGGAGCGCATCTGAACTGTATCTGAAAGTTGAATCTGAATGAGTATCAGAATGGAATCCGTGTTTGGAGCGTATTTGAACTGTATCTGAAAGTTGAATCTGAAAGAGTATCAGAATGGCATCTGTGTCTAGAGCGTATCTGAAATGTATCTGAAAGTTGAATCTGAATGAGTATCAGAATGTCATCCATGTCTGGAGCGTATCTGAACTATATCTGAAAGTTGAATCTGAATGAGTATCAGAATGGCATCCGTGTCTGGAGCGTATCTGAACTGTATCTGAAAGTTGAATCTGGATGAGTATCAGAATGGCATCCATGTCTGGAGCGTATCTCAGATGTATCTGAAAACTCTGAACATTGTTAATGGTAGTTGTTAATCTTATCCTGAAAAGGGTAAAATGTTATCTAAAATGCAAAGTCATGTTGCATGGAATGTATGATATAATGCATTCGTTTTATCAATGTTTATGATATATGGATGCAATGTATGCGTATGTGAGCAATTTGCTGCACTGCTGTCGGATTGGGGAAAATAAATCCCTGACTGTTGCTGAGGATATGCAAGTCTTCATGTCTTGAAGTCAAAGTGTTGATGAATTCCCGTTCAGAGAAATAAACTCTGTTGTGGGGGAAATGCCATGTACTGCTTGTAAATTCCTGTTGGGAAATCTTGAGAATTTGAACGACTTCTACTAGGGATTGATAACTGGAAGCCTTGTTCCGCTGGGGATTAAACTGCACACTGCAGGGAAAAAAATTTATTGGAAAATAACTTGGAGAGATTTCCCTATCCCTTAAAGCCATCATTAATTGTCTTTTATTTTGTTTATTTGTAAACAATGATTATGTTCAAATACATATGTTCAACAATGAATCATTGGACGTTTTTATAAACAAAACATAAGAGTAAAGAAAAACAGATAGTTTTGCACTGTCCAAGGAATATCTTTGTATTGACTTTGAGAAAGTATTTTTGTACAGTGGGACAAACATTCTAGTAGGAGAACGACGTCGTAAAAAATGAAAATTTTAATACAAAGCAAAGATAGCTGCTATGTGTAATCATCCCATGGGGTTCCTATTCTGCTATAGCCTTCGTATCTCTGAGTATCTTATCTATTTGTTGCCTTGTCCGAAGATGATTGAATTGGTCAGGAATTTCGAGTTTGCAAGTTGTCCGTAAGGTGATCCAACAAGACATAGTCATACGCTTTAATTCCCTAACTTTTGCCTGGACCGCCCTTTCGGGTTTTCAGTCCACCGGGAAACCCTTTTTTGCCCAAGTTTCCCTTTCGGGTTTTCAACTTGCCGGGTGTACAGATTTTTTTTTGTTTTATCCCTAATTTTTGCCCAAACATTTTTGGTTCTCCAGGATGCCCTTGTTTTGCCTAGGTATGTCAATCTAACGGGTCTTTTATGCATAGTATCTTTTGACTATGTCCGCGTTCGCAGGGTGCGGCAGGTCGTCGCCATCCATAGTGGTCAAGGTTATTACCCCATCAGAGAATATGTTTTTTATTACAAATGTTCCTTCATAGGTAGGAGTCCATTTTCCCCTGGGATCACCTTGTGGCAATATGATGCGTTTGATCACTAGGTCCCCAACTTGATACACTTGGCGTATGACTTTCTTGTTGAAAGTCTTGATCATCCGTTTTTGACACATTTGACCATGGAAAATAGCAGTAAGTCTCTTCTCATCAATCAAGTTCAGTTGATCAAGTCGAGTCTGGATCCAATCGTCTTCGTTCAACCCTGCATTCTTCATAATCCTCAGAGAGGGGATCTGGACCTCGATAGGCAGGACAGCCTCCATGCCGTAAACCATGGAATAGGGTGTTTCCCCGGTTGATGTGCAAGTTGTGGTACGATACCCGTGGAGAGCGAATGGTAGCATCTCATGCCAGTCTTTGTATGTGACTTCCATTTTCTATATGATCTTTTTAATGTTCTTATTTGCAGCTTCGACAACACCATTCATCTTCGGCCGGTAAGGAGAAGAATTGTGATGTTGAATCTTGAATTGCTCGCACAAGGCGGTGATCATAGTGTTGTTAATATTTGTACTATTGTCAGTGATGATCCTTTCCGAGATACCACACCGGAAAATGATATTTTTCTTGATGAAATGGGCAACAACATTCTTGGTAACGGAGGCGAAGGAGGCTGCTTCAACCCACTTTGTAAAATAGTCAATGGCCACTAGGATGAAGCGATGTCCATTGGAGGTTGTTGGCTTGATTTCCCCAATCATATCAATCCCCCACATAGCAAAGGGCCAAGGATCCATCAAGACATTCAGAGGAACCGGAGGTACGTGCACCTTGTCAGCATAAATCTGACATTTATGGCAAGTTCGAGAGTGTTGATAACAATCTGCTTCCATGGTAGACCAGTAGTAGCCTGCCCGTAGGATTTTCTTTGCCATCGTATGCCCACTGGAATGGGTGCCAAAAGTACCTTCATGCAATTCAGCCATGATCCTTTCAGCTTCAACCTTATCTACGCACCGAAGTAACACAGAGTCATGATTGTGTTTGTACAGGATGTCGTTACCAAGGAAGAACTTAGCAGAGAATCTTCTTAAGAACTTCTTATCATTGACTGAAGCTCCTTCTGGATATTCTTGAGCCTCGAGATACCTCTTGACTTCGTGAAACCAAGGCTGGTCCACTACTTCTTCAGTATTAATCTCGTGGCAGTGTGTTGGTTCATCCATTATTTCAATGGTGATCTAGGGAGCCTCGTTATCCCAATTAAGTTTAAACATAGATGACATTGTGGCTAGTGTGTTTGCTAGCTGATTTTCTTCTCGCGGGAAATGCTCGAAGGTAATCTTTTCAAAATATGGTGGCAATGTCAAAACATGTTCTTTATAAGGGATAAGGTTAGGGTGTTTGGTGTCCCATTCCCCTTTGATCTGACTGATGACCAAAGCTGAATCTTCAAATACATTCAAGGATTTGAACCCTAAGTCTATGGCAACACTGAGATCAAAGATGTGTGCTTCGTATTCCGCCATGTTGTTTGTACAATTGAAGCAGAGTCTTGCTGTAAAGGGAGTATGACACCCTTCAGGAGATATGAGTACAACACCGATACCATTGCCAAGTGCATCGGATTCCCCATCAAAGAACAGGGTCCATCGGGATCCTTGTTCAGGTCTGTCATATGGCCTGAATTCTTTATAGTTGTCTAACATCATGATGTCTTCATCCGGAAATTAGAATTTCATGGACTGGTAGTCTTCTACAGCTTGGTGAGCAAGGTGATCGGCTAATACACTATCCTTTATTGCTTTCTGGGTAGTATATTGTATGTCATATTTTGTCAGGATCATCTTCCATCTCGCTATTCTCCCAGAGAGAGCAGGCTTCTCGAAGATGTATTTTATCAGATCCATTTTAGATATCAATAGGGTAGTATGAGTCATCATATACTGTCTTAGCCGGTGAGAAGCCCATGCCAGAGCATAGCAAGTTTTCTCGAGCAGTGAATATCTTATTTCATAGTCGGTAAACTTTTTGCTCAGGCAATAAATAGCATGCTCTTTTCGGCCAAACTAGTCATGTTTCCCCAATACACATCCCATTGAGTTTTCTAAAACAGTCAGATACATGATCAATGGACTTCCCTCGACTGGTGGCATCAACACAGGAGGCTCTTGCAGGTATTCTTTGATTTTCAACTTGGCATTCATCATTCCATTTGACTACTTGATCTTTCTTCAATAGTTTGAAGATTGGCTCACAAGTAGCTGTCAAGTGAGAAATGAATCTGGAAATGTAGTTTAAACGTCCCAAGAATCCTCTGACTTCCTTCTCAGTACGAGGAGCAGGCATCTCTTGTATCGCTTTTACCTTGGCAGGATCTACTTCAATACCCTTGTTGTTGACGATAAATCCTAGGAGTTTACCGGACCTTACTCCAAACGTGCATTTATTTGGGTTCAACCTTAGCTTGTACTTCTTTAGCCTCTCAAACAGTTTTTGTAAATGATCAAGATGCTCATCTTCTGTTTGAGATCTAGCTATCATGTCATCCATATAGACCTCTATTTCGTGATGTATCATGTCGTGAAATAGAGATACCATGGCATGTTGATAGGTTGCCCCAGCATTCTTCAAATGTTGTTTTCTCCATGTCCTCGGGTGCCATTTTGATTGGGTTGTAGCCTGAGAAACTATCCATGAAGGAAAACACTTTGTGTTGTGCCGTACTGTCAACTAGAATATAAATGTGGGAGAGTGGAAAACCATCCTTAGGGCTTGCCTTATTCAAATCTCTATAGTCCACACACATTCGCACTTTTCCGTCTTTTTTGGGTATGGGAAAAATATTGGCAACCCATTGGGGATAAGAGGTGACAGCCAGGAATCCAGCGTTGAATTGCTTCATGACTTCTGCTTTAATATTTTCTGACATATCAGGCTTCATGCGGCGAACCTTTTGCTTTACTGGCGGACAATCCTCTCTTGTAGGCAGACGATGTACCACAATGTCTGCATCAATTCTCGGCATGTATTCATACGACCAGGAAAAGACTTCAACATAATCATGTAATAACTGAATCAGACGCTCCTTGACACTAGGTTCCAGATTGGCACCCACCTTGACCTCTTTTTTGTCTTCTTCGGTACCTAGGTTGATTGTATCCACGGGTTCCTCGTGAGGTTGAATGGTTCTCCCTTCTTGTTGTAGTAGTCTGGCATGTTCCCCTGGTACTTCACAATCTTCCTCACCTTTGTTTTCGGCTTGGTAGATTAGATTCTCAGAGTCACAAAAGGCCATAGCAGTATCGTTATCCATGGGATCCCGAATGGATGTATACCTGCATTGTGAATGTGAGTGTGTGTAAGGGTATAGCTATCCTTGAAAGAAATGAAAATGTAAAAAGAAAAACAATGAGCATAAAAGTTTGTATGCGAAAACGTCCATGATTCGTTTATGTCATATGAAAATGAGATAATAATCCTTACAAATGGACCATTGTGCCTCGGGTAAGACACAAGGTTTTAACAGTGCAAATTGTTCTAATATTACTGATCCAACAAAATGTAAAGACAGATTACCGTGGGATAAAAGTGATCGGGACAAAATCTCTAGCCTCCCAATTGTTGAGCCCTTCATTGACAATCGGGAAGATCCAATCCTCCAGGTTGTAGCCATCTTCACCATCTCCTACCGCGTTGACTTCACGGTTGTTGATCTTCAGGTGTGGTCCTCCGGCACGAGCGTGGTGCACAGCCTTTTGGGCACCTGAAGTGAAACCCAGGCTTAACTTGTCAGACTTATATGGGATATCTGGGAGTTGTCCCCAGATAGTGCATCCACCTTCTTCTACCACTACTTTGGCATCCTTCAGAGATGACATCCGGAGTAGAGGCCTTGTAATCTTGAGAACCTAAGACACAACCTTGGTCACTGCCACACTTGGGGGACTTCTTCAAAGTGTTGAAATGGAATTTCAATAAATTCACCATCTAATTCCATATATCTGAAGGAATTGAGATGGCTAATCATGTACTCTTCCTCTCCATGAATGGTGATAATCTTCCCTTGAATTGGATACTTCAGCATTTGGTGCAACATGGAAGTAACAGTGCCAGCGTTGTGGATCCATGGTTGGCCTAGCAAGCAGGAGTATGAAGCGCGGATGTCCATTACATAAAAAGTTGAATTGAAAGTTTGGGTTCCAACCTTTATGGGGATATCCACTTCCCTATGCACCATCCTTTTTGAGCCGTCAAAAGCCCTTACTACTATGTTGCTTGGCTTTAATGTCAATCCCTCACAGTCAAGTCTATCAAGAGCTTTTTTAGGCAATACATTCAGGGATGAACCGGTGTCAACTAACACATGAGCCAACGTTGTGCCCCTACATTCAACTGAGACATGCAATGCCTCATTATGCTTCCTTCCCCTAGGCGTTAGATCAGCATCTGAAAAACCTAAGCCATTATCTGCAGTCAATCTGGCTACACAGTCTTGGAACTGATCGGAAGATGTTTCTTGAGGTACATGGGCGGTTTTTAAGAACTTTACCAAGGCCTTTGCATGCGCCTCAGAACACAACAATAAATCCAGCATGGAGATTTTAGATGGAGTTTGCCCCAGTTGTTCAACTACATCATAGTCGCTTCTTTTTATGATTTTTAGAATCTCCTCCATCTCTTTCCTGGAGGTCTCATGGATAGTCAATGATTGTGCCTTCGTCCGGACAGGCTCAATCAGAACACTTTTTCCTCGAGTCTTGGTTAACTCGGCAGCCGGAGTATCAGTAGGGGTGATAACAGGGATTGTAACAGCTTCGTCAATAGGAGTACTTGCAGATATGATTATGGGATTGGGAGTAACCTTTGGAGGGGCAACATGAATGATTACGGGTCCAGAAACAGCTTTTGGGGGAGAAATTTCTAGAGAGAAGATCCTACCGCTTCGAGTAATCTTACTAGTCCCTACAATATTAGTGACGTCAAAATCCACTTTCTCAGAACTTGAATCTTCGGCATCTGGCCAATCTTGCTTAATACCGTGGTAGTAGACATCCCCTCCATAATTCCATGGTACGGTTTTGTCTGACGTACACGGGACTGGTCCAGGCATTATAATTATCAAAGGAGTTGCTTTCGGAACTGATGTAATTCTAACGGTCTTTTGATGAAGACCCTGGAAGAATTGGCGGAAATGGTGATGATAGAAACATCTTTAAAAGAAACAGGTGGAACTGAAGTCTTTTCAAACAAAATTTCTTTGTTATCTATTAGGCACTGAACGCCTATTTTCAACAAAGGACAGTTGGTTGTTGAGGAGAAACAGAAATGACAACCTTCATCACAGCCTGGGAACACACCGACATTCAACAAGTTTACTTTAACAGTCAGGAGTGGGGTCATAAGTTCATCAACTGAAGTGACAAACATTTATTCTTCAATGGCATTGGTATTATGGCCATGTTTGGGCATAGGGGAAGAAATGGCATTTGGTTTTTCGGGCGCATCGAATTCAATCTCTTTTGCTTCAATGAGGTCTTGTATTTTGTTCTTTAGAGCCCAACAATTATTAGTATCGTGACCAGGACTTTCAGAGTGATATGCGCAACGGGCATTGGGATGATAGTGAGTGTGATACGGTGGCAAAACCGACTGGTTTGACTTTGGTTTGCATTTTGCGTTCGCAAAATGTCGCGGTAAGTAAGAGTCGCCACTGACTTTTATTTCATCCAACCGGAAAGGAAAAAAGTACAGAAAAAAAATCCTTTTTCGAGATATTCTGAGTACGGGGGGTAGATTATAGAAAGGGAAGGTGTTAGCACCCTTTCTATCCATGGTTTTTCATGGGCTCTTAGGTACTTGCTCATCTTTTAAAATTTCTTGTATATGTGCTTTGTTTTGAAAAAAAGTTTGACTTCGTGATAACCCTTGTATCAGTCCTCAAAGGTGTGACGAAGTTGTTTTGAAAATTGTTTTGAAATGTGTAAGTGTGAAAAAGATTTGATTTGAGCAAGTATCTACTAGCATCTACCTACTCAAAAAGAGATCATTTCTATTCTTGATTCCTTTAGACAATGCTATCCTACTATTGAGAAATAGGTAGCACCGTCGTTGGAGTTGTAAGGGTCAATTCGAAAGGGACGTACGATCACTAAAGTAATGGTAGGACACCTTAGTAATAACCCTAGAGTCTTAAGATCATATTCGAGGCAACATTTCTGAGGCAATACATCCGAGGAAACATTTGATCCTTTTAGACAGGAGGGCAACCACTAAGACACCCTATACTTAATGACCGTTTACCGAAGGCAACTGATAACGAGAAATCGTATCAAATAATTACTACACTTTTTACCGATTTTATAATACATTAAGTCGTCTAACTCCCGATTATTCCGAGTTTATTTGTCTTTTCACAGGTATAACATTTGTCAACTCAAACCAATGAAAAAGGACTACAAGAAGGAGGCTAGACAATAAACAAAGAGAAAAGAACTAAATCTGCAAAGTTTGGAGATTTTGGAGCAGTGACGACCGTCACACCCCGTGACGACCGTAACGACCCCCAACTTGAAACAACACTCGTCACACATCACTTACGAGCGTAATGCGCTATTTAAGCGCATTACGACCGTCACCCACCTGTGACGACCATCACGCGTGTAAAGATGAACGTTGTGAATTGGTGGAGACGTGGGCAACGTGAGGGCAGAAGTGTTCTCCTATTTACCCTCCACTCAGTAACCATGCACCCTATATTTCCTCCACTCAAGCCTTTTCTCAAGATTCTTTCAACTGCTATATTCTCTCCTATATATATGTGTGGTAGTGCAAAGGGAATCGGGTCGAAGGAATTCTCCCAAAACAAAATTACTACTTTTGCAATTATTTTTATTTCCTTGTTTTTGAGCATTTTCTACGTATTGTACTTTCTACTTCCAGCATTATTTTAAGCATTAGTTTTAGGGTGTTAATTCTTCATTCAATAATTAACACAATTTATTTACTTCAATCAAGCTGCAAGGAATATTGTAACATTTCAAGATTACCATAGCAACGTTATTTCCAGGTTTTTATTGCAATTAATATTTATTCATTCTTGTATTATGCCAATTATTTTTATGGATTATATTTTGAATTGCATTGTTGTTAAATCTGTTATGTCCGGCTAAATTATTCGTACCGGTATGTGACTCTTAAGAACCGAAAGAATTCAGTGATACCTTGGCCAAAAATATTTATAAAACAATTTCTGGTTTCCAATTTCCATACTTAATTTAACTACCCTTGTCACGAGAGTGAGAGGTTAATTAACACGATTTTGCCACGAAAGTGGGAAATTAATTAAGGCAAGAACCTGCATGCGAGAGCTGGGGTTCGACCCATATAGTGGTAACGAAACATTAATTTTTAAATACACGAGAGTGTTTTAATAAATTAATTAAACTCAAATTGTTTTCAAAAAGTGTTATTAAATTTACAGTGCATCCACTAGGTTTAGTAGCATAACTTATTTCATGAACACGAGAGTGTATGTCTCAGGTTTTTAAACAATTAGTTTTTACCGAAATACTTTATAGGCCAAGAGATTCACCGAATTCCTGAAGTCTGACTATCACATACCGGTATAACTATTACTATTATTTTTAATTAAACTGTTTCCCCCCTAAAATCAAATATTCATCGCTTAGTTAAACAAACTGTAGCATTAGATCGTATGCGATTGATCCTCAGTCTTTGTGGGTTCGATAATCATTTAAAACTAGAACGACTAAACTGTATACTTGCAGTTAGTATCCCGATAGACTTATAAAGTCCTGATCAAGTTTTTGGCACCGTTGCCAGGGACTGATTAGTCAATTAATTATGATTCTTCTGTTGCGCGTTTAGACTAGGCAACAGAAAACCCTTTTTCGATTTGTATGCCAAGGACTCGCTCACAAGGCGAACCACTTGACAAATCGACGGACGAACCTGAACGCATCCTTTCCGTAAGACGCGCAGTAAGGGATTACTGTTTAAATCACGCTATTTCTTTACCCAAACCCGAAATCAAGATTGATTCTGAAACAGATTCTAATTCTTCCTCCGAGACCGAAACTAATCCAGAATTAGACATGGCCGAAGAACAAAGGACCCGTCCACTGAAGGAGTACGCAGCTCCATCACAACAAGAACCCCACAACAGCATTGCTGCTCTAACAATAAACCGAAATGATTTTGAGTTGAAACCGTCATTGATATCAGCTATCCAACAACGCCAATTCTCTGGAGATCCTTCAAAGGATCCAAATGAACATCTTACAAAATTCGTTCAATTTGCCGACACAGTTATAGCAAATGGTGTTAGTAAAGATGCAATAAGATTACGTCTTTTCCCTTTCTCGCTAAGAGATAGAGCTTGGGCTTGGTTGCAATCCTTGCCATCAAATTCCGTCACTACGTGGGAAGGACTTAAGATTGTATTTTTAGCATGATACTTTCCCCCAAGCAAGACTGCTGCACTAAGATCCCAAATCAACGGATTTAGGCAGAAGGATACTGAATCGCTATTCGATGCATGGGAACACTACAAAGATATGATGTGAATGTGCCAACATCACGGATTAGAAAAATGGCTGATCATCCACACGTTTTATAATGGACTCTTGTACAACACAAGACTCTCTATAGATGCCGCCGCAGGTGGTACACTGATGGACAAGCCTTATGACGAAGCTAACCAACTCATTGAAAATATGGCTCAAAACCACTATCAGTGGGGAGGAGAAAGAACATATGTGGAGAAAACTCAAACCAAAGGTGGGGTGTACGAGATTAGTAGCCTAGATAAAGTTAATGCTAAGGTAGATGCTCTTACCCAAAAGATAGAAAGCTTGACCTTACCTCCTGCAGCCACCATGGTTGCACTTACCCCAAACTGCAAAGTTTATGGAGTTCCTGGTCATGTTGGAACCGAATGTCAAATCTTAGCAGGAATATCAGTCGATCAGGTAAATTACGCTGAAGGTAATCCTTATACTAATACCTATAATCTTGGTTGGAAGAACCATCCTAACTTCTCGTACAAGAGCAATAACGCTTTATATGCACCTGGCCAAGCACCTGTTGTACCTCCAGGTTATCAAAAACCCGTTGTTAATGTTCCTAACATTCCTAAGAAATCTAACCTTGAAATCCTAATGGAAAATTTTATCGCTAATCAAGCCCAACAAAACAAAGAATTCCTCAATCAAAACGTTCACACCGGTGAACAGTTGAAGCTATTAGCAAATAACGTAGATGCCCTAGCAACTCACAATAAAATGTTAGAAACCCAAATCTCCCAAGTAGCACAACACCAAGCTAGTTCTGCCGCACCTGCTGGTACATTTTCGGGACAGCCACAACCCAATCCTAAAGGACATGCAAATGCTATCACATTACGAAGTGGGACAGCCCTTGATGGACCGATAGATCCTAGACTCCAAAACCCGACCATGTATCAGAAACCGGAAAAAGAAGTAGAGAAGTCGAAAGATCAATCTGAGAATGTAGAGGAAGACGCAAATGAGAACAGAGAGGCTTCAGAAAAACCTTACGTGCCTCCACCACCATATAAACCACCAAGTCCATACCCCCAAAGACTTGCAAAATTCAAGAACGAGGGACAATTCAAGAAATTTGTAGAACTTCTGAAACAATTAAACGTTACTATTCCGTTTACAGAAGCTATAACTCAAATGTCGTCATATGCTAAATTCCTAAAAGAAATATTGTCTAATAAGAAAAAAATCGTTGTAAACTAAACCGTTATGCTAACTGCCGAATGTAGCGCCATAATTCAAAATAACATGCCTCCAAAGCTAAAAGATCCTGGTAGTTTCTCTATACCATGTGTAATTGGAAAATCTGTCATAGACAAAGCCCTATGCGATTTAGGAGCCAGTGTTAGTCTAATGCCCTTATCTATTTGCGAGAAGCTCAAACTAGGTGACATGAGACCTACCAAGATGTACCTACAACTAGCTGACAGATCAGTCAAATTCCTTGTTGGTATGCTAGAAAACATTCCTGTCCGAATAGGACAATTTTACATATCGACTGACTTTATAATAATGGACATCAAGGAAGATTCAAACATTCCCATCATACTAGGAAGACCATTTTTAGCTACTGCAGGAGCCATCATTGACGTTAAGAAAGGAAAGCTTACCTTCGAGGTAGGAGAAGAAAAAGTAGAATTCATTGTTTCCCAATTCTTTAAAGCCCCTACTATAGATGACTCATGATGTCTCCTAGATATTATTGATGAATGTGTCAAAGAACTTGAAAGCCAAGAAGACACCTATTCTGGGATGCTAAAAATTCAGACACCAACTATCCTCAAGGACGATGACTGGAAACAAGAACATTTAGATGCCGACCTAAGCGAATGTTTCGCCTTAACACCCGATCCTGCCCCAACTGATAAGAAAACTGGTATAGAACTTAAAACATTACCTGAAGATCTTAGGTGTGAATTTTTAGATAAAGAACTCGAACGTCCAGTTATAGTCAATGCCAATTTAGGGAAGACCGAAACAGAAAAACTTCTTAGTGTGTTAAGGAAGTATCCAACCGCGTTAGGCTATAATATATCAGATCTAAAAGGAATAAGTCCTTCTCTCTATATGCACCACATTATGCTGGAAGAGGACTGCAAGACTTCTAGAGAACATCAAATACGAATAAATCATATCCTAAGTGAAGTTGTTAAGAAAGAAGTGCAGAAACTACTAGAGGCAGGCATCATATACCCAATATCGGATAGTAACTGGGTCAGCCCAGTTCACGTGGTGCCTAAGAAAGGAGGTGTTACGGTTATAACAAACAAAAAAGGCGAATCGGTAGCACAACGTACCCAAACAGGATAGAGAATGTGTATCGATTATAGAAAACTAAACAAAGCTACACGTAAGGACCATTTCCCATTACCATTCATTGATCAAATGCTCGAGCGCTTAGCCAAACATTCCCATTTCTGCTATCTTGACGAATACTCAGGATTCTTCCAAATTCCCATTCATCTTGGTGATCAAGAGAAAACCACGTTCACATGTCCCTATGGTGCCTTTGCATACCGAAGAATTCCATTTGGACTATGTAACGCACCTGCAACTTTCCAACGATGCATGATGGCGATTTTTGTAGACTTTTTAGACGGAATTATGGAAGTATTCATGGACGATTTCTCTGTCTGTGGAGAAAGTTTTGACGGATGTTTATCAAATCTTGAATTAGTACTGAAACGATGTGTCAATGTCAACCTAGTGCTAAATTGGGAAAACTGTCACTTCATGGTAAGACAAGGAATTGTGTTGGGTCACATTGTATCAAACAGAGGGATTGAAGTCGACAAAGCAAAAATCGAAATTATCAAAAACCTTCAACCACCCAAAACAGTTAGAGAAATATAAAGCTTTCTAGGATACGCTGGTTTTTACCGACGTTTTATAAGAGATTTCTCTAAAATCACCAAGCCACTAACTGAATTATTAATGAAAGAAGCTGAGTTTATTTTCGACGATAAATGCTTAAACGCATTTGAGACGCTTAAGGAAGCCTTAATTTCAACACCCATTATGCAACCTCCTGATTGGAACCTACCATTTGAAATAATGTGCGACGCGAGCGATTATGTTGTAGGCGCAGTCCTAGGACAACGCAAAGATAAAAAGCTTCACGTTATCTACTACGCAAGCAGAACACTCGATCCTGCACAAATGAATTACGCCACTACGGAGAAGGAACTCTTAGTTGTGGTATTCGCATTGGATAAATTTCGTTCCTACTTAGTGGGCGCCAAAATCATTATTTACACAGATCATGCCGCGATCTGATACTTAGTAAGTAAGAAAGACGCCAAACTGTGACTACTCATATGGATCTTACTCCTACAAGAGTTTGACTTGGAAATAAAAGACAAAAGAGGAACTGAAAACGTGGTAGTTGACCATTTATCAAGATTAGATGGAATCCAAACCGAGAGTGTTCCCATAAACGAAGATTTCCCTTATGAACGCCTTATTGCTAAGCTAGAGATAGATCCTACTGACAGTTTAGATCAACACAATGAACCTTTAACAACTGCGGTAGTAAAAGCCATTTGTACCGACACCACATTACCATGGTACGCTAATTTCGTCAACTATTTAGTTGCCGGTGTTTTACCACTTGATTTAACGTACCAACAGCGGAAGAAATTCTTCCATGATCTTAAACACTACTTTTGGGATGAACCATTACTCTTTAAAAGAGGTGCCGATGGTATCTACCTTCGCTGCGTTCCTAACGATGAAATAGACTACGTCATTTCCCATTACCATTCCGCCCCTTATGGCGGACACGCTAGTACATCGAAAACTTGTGCAAAAATACTTCAAGCTGGCTTCTTTTGGCCTACCTTATAAAAAGACGTCCACGTAGCAATTATGAACTGCGATAGATGTCAACGCACAGGAAATATATCTAGACGTGACGAAATGCCGCAAAAAGGAATCCTCCAAGTAGAAATTTTCGATGTATGGGGAATTGATTTCATGGGACCACTCCCCGCATCTTTTGGAAATAAGTATATTTTGGTAGCCTTTGACTACGTATCAAAATGGATTGAAGCCATCGCCGCACCCACAAACGATACACGAGTGGTACTTAAACTATTCAAGCATGTTATCTTCCCACGATTCGGTGTACCAAGACTAGTAATCAGTTATGGTGGTTCCCATTTTATCTCTAGAATTTTCGAAAAATTACTTTCAAAATATGGCGTTAAACATCGCATAGCCACACCATACCATCCTCAAACGAGTGGACAAGTGGAAGTGTCAAATAGGGAGATAAAACAAATCCTTGAGAAAACCGTAGCCACATCCAGGAAATATTGGTCCTCCAAGCTAAATGATGCTCTTTGGGTATATCGGACAGCTTTTAAAACCCCTATCGGAACAACGCTGTTTAAATTAGTTTATGGAAAATCTTGTCATTTGCCAGTAGAATTAGAACATAAATCTTATTGGGCCATTAAAACCCTTAACTTAAATTACAAGATTGTTGGCGAAAAATGAGTATTAGATATCCATGAATTAGAAGAATTGCGTTTAGACGCTTATGAAAATGCTAGAATCTATAAGGAAAGAACAAAAAATGGCACGATAAGCGTATCTCGCGGAAAGAATTTAAGGAAGGAGACATCGTACTCCTATTCAACTCTAGACTGAAACGTTTCCCGGGAAAATTACGTTCCAGATGGTCAGGACCATTCGAAATTAACAAAGTTTTCCCAAGTGGTGCGATAGAAATTAAATAAAATTCTATCGAACCATTCATAGTCAATGGCCAGCGCCTAAAGCACTACTTTAACGTCGGAAATATCAACTATTCGGCTTATCTTCAGTTAAGTGAGCCACCTACCCTGATGCCTAACTGAATAGGTATTATCTGTCGAGCCGTCGACATAAAACAAAGGCGCTTCGTGGGAGGCAACCCATGTTTTATTTTAATTATTTCTATTGTTTTAACATGTTTTTATTTTTCTTTTCTTTTTCTTAATCTTTAAAATTTTCATGATTGCATCTCTTACTCCTTTTTGTTTTCTTCTATTTTTATTTTCCCTTTAAACTTTCTTTTTCTTTTTGATTTAACTTCGGAAAATTTTTTACCTGAAAATACTAACTTAGTTTTTCAAACATTTATTAAATATTTGCAGGGGGTAATTCTTTTGCTTTCGTATTTAGCTCCATGGCATGTGTAAACTTCATGAATATCACTTTGAGAAGCAGACACCAAAGAAGACACTTTGAGGATCTGGCTGAGCTGGAAATGTGCCCTACAATCTACGCTGATGACCATGTTATGACCGCTCTTGGCATTCGTGAGAGTGTCATGTATTTGCTACATCAGATTGGCTGGGACACTGCTCCTATCCGAAGACGGTACTGTACTTACAAGAAGCTGACCCTTGAGTTCCTGAGCACCCTGAGCTGCATTCCAAATCACGGGTTAGGATTCAATAGTGGGTTAATCACTTTCAGGTTGTTTGACATGGACTACAGCTATAACCTTAGGGAGTTTTCCCACCTGCTAGGATTCCATTTTGGACCTGATGTTATCACTATGACCCAGGAGGACCTCTTGCTTGATTCTGATCTTGATTTTTTCTGGGGAAGCATTACTGGCAATAACCATCCAGAGCCGTCTGACCTTTATTCTGAGTGCATCCACAACCCGACTATCAGGTACTTTCACAAGATCATCGCCCATACCCTTTTTGGTAAACAGCAGAATGTTACATCCATGTCCTGCGATGAGCTCTTCATTATGTATTGTGCCTCCCAGAGTCGTCCGGTAAACGGTGCCTCCTATATGCTAGCTAACATGGAGCGTATTATCCAGACTCCGAATGCACCAATCATGTTGGGTGGTTTAGTCACTATGATATCAAATGCAATTGGACTCCGCAGGCCTATGCTAGGATCAACCCCACATTATGGAATAAAGCAGATGAACATTGAATTCTGCTTCAACACTAGCTTTATCGGGAACCTTGGGCCAGATCTATTTGAGTTATTAATTAATCATGAGACTGTCCACCAGTTTACGCTCCCGAACCCTATCACTAGTGTGCATAATAGAGCTAACTAGCTTTTTGACCTCCACCATCCTACTACACCGCCTTCGTCTCCTTCTACTGTTGATATTTACGAAGTACCCAACACCTCTCATGATACTGAAGACCCCGCCACACCACCAGGATACCATCAATTCCCCGATCCATGGGAACAGCAGAAAGCTTCTACTGAGACCGCCACCCAGGCTCCTGAGATCCCACCACCGCCTCCACCTACTGTTACTCTGCACTCTTTGCATGAAGAAATTACTGAAATGCAGGGCGAGCTTACATCTCTCCGAGTGGACTTCATCGCTTTCATGGATTTGGTTACCGACCAGCTGGATTTCATGCACCAGCATATGTTTCCGACTCCCCGTGGCTAGAGTTGTCGTTGTTATCTTGATTTATTCTCTCGCATTTATACATACAGTGGGGACACTGTTTAGTTTTAGTGTGGGAGGGATTCTAGTTATTTTAGCATTTTATCATTTTTATTTTTAGTTATTCCGAAACAATTTTTATGGATTAATTCAATTATTTATCAAGTACCAAGTTTATTTTATTTTTCATTCATTTTCATTTTTCATTCATTTTCATTTTCAGTATATTTTATTTTTTAATTTACTGTTTATATTTCCCGCAAATATTATTTCATTATGTGTTAGTAAAAAAATATTTCAAAACTTGAATTAATTAGAATATTTCAAACTTAGAATATTAAGAAAATAATAAAAAAAGTATTATATAATCATCTCCAACGGTCTTGTAACGGTCTTCTCATTAATGACATTGAACGTGTTACGACCGTCACACCCTCGTGACGAGCGTAACACACATTTTTGCCGTGTTACGACCATCACACCCTCGTGACGACCCTCACGTGCACAATATATCAGAACGACTATTACAGAACCGTTCCAACCATTGCATTCTTAACCTCACTTCCTCCATTGTTACAGAACCACACGAAAACTACCCACTCCACTCAATTTTTTTTCAAACTTCCAAATTTCCAACACTAAAATACTATTCACCCACCACCCCAATTTCATATTCCAAACCTTTTGCAATCAAATTCTACGAACACCATGGCCAACAACCAACAAGCTCCCGCTCTCACTTTCAGATCCGGCGAACAAGGAGAAAACCAACGGGTCAAATTTCAGAAGTTTCAACGCCGAGGTCTCCAACCTACACGGTACGTTGATATTGACTATTTGAGGAGTTTGGGACTACTTGACAGTGTCCGCCAATTATTGCAGAGTGTGGATTTATGGAACTTGTGTCGCGAACCAAGACCGATTTATGAAACTCTTACTCTTGAGTTTTTGAGTTCCTTTGTTTACATCACTCTGCCAGGTGCCACGAACCAACTGTCAGGCCTGGCCAAATTTCGCATGTTTGGCATTGAGCACGAGTTACCTCAATCCGACATCGCGCGACTTCTAGGCTTCTGTTCGGACGAAGGTGTCCATCTCCGGGTGCCGGATAATTTTGGTGAGGAAGCCTTCAACTTATGTTTGACGAATATCCGTGTCGGATCCTACGACCACCTAAATGCCACCCACATTCATAATCTGGCCATCCGCTATTCCCACCGCATCCTCAGCAACACAATCTTCGCCCGTGACAGCAATCACAAGCTCAACTCCAAGGAGCTCTTCTTTATGTATTGCACGTTCACAGGGTAAAAGATCAACACCGCCCCGTTCCTACTCGCTCACATCCACTCTATTTGTGCTAGAGGCGGAAAACCCTTTTTTCTGAGGGATGTTCACTTCACTTGCCATAGGTCTGAACTAAGGTGCTGCTCTCGCGACTATGCCTTCTATGGCACCGGCTTTGCTAACTTTGGATCACTGCAAAGCCGCACATCTCATTTATGAGCGGGAAGATGGCAGATTCCACCCTGTGATCAGGAACACTTTTTATCAGAACATCATTTTGCCTTGCAGGGACCGAATCGATCCACGAAACCGAGCAAACTGGTTGTTCGATCCTGCAACTCCCGCAGAGCGTGCACCTACTCATGAAGACCAACCTGCAGCCCCCGTAGAAGAAATGCAAGAAGAGATGGATAGTGCTTCTCCCGTCCACGACATTCCAGGATCCTCATCTGCACCTCCTCCTATTACTCTTGAAGAGATCCTCCGCGCCATTCATATGCAAAACCAAATGAGCGCAGCGCTTGAAAGAAGGCAACATGAGCAATTTGAGTCTCTGTGCGCTCAAAACGCTCAGATCTTGACTGGGCAGCGCAACTTGAATGAGAGGTTAGATGAGGCCCTATCAGAGCTTAACGCCTTAAGGCTGGACGTCAGCACCCTTGGTTTCCAAGATACTGACACAGAAGCCACTCCTATCAGACGCTCTCGCACTAGGAGAAGAGGACGTGGTCACCAGTAATTTTTCTTTATTTTTTATGTAGTTTATTATTTTTTCTGTTTCATTTCCTTTCCGTTTGTTTTTGTAATTGTACTTCCCCACCTATATACCGCAACATTGAGGACAATGTCGGATTTAGTGTGGGAGAGGTACCTTTCCTTCCTTTATAAACTAGTAATTTTTATGATATATCTCGATTTAAATTCTTCACTTTATTCAGCCATACCAAAAAAAAAATTATCTTCGCATTAGCCCGTCATACCTATTTTAACGAAATCCCCAGTCAAGGAAGCCGAAAACGACATAACAAGATCGATACGGTTATGACACCGTAGACTTCCTACTTACGTGATCCGTTTTAATAACCATTATACCGACATCTAGAGTTTTTAGTTCTACAGTAACCCCTAGTAGTTTATACTAGCAGTCAGCACCGTCTTGACACAAACCACGTGGAGAATCGATGAATATAAGTGTTTGATGCCTGATCATTAAAATATCCTTCCTATCTCGCTGCTAAAAGAAAAGAAATTTTGTGCACCAAAATATACGGTCACATACAAGAGTTGAGAAAATAACGAAGGAATCCAGTGTAGGTTGGTTCAGAGGTATCTGGTTCTGAACTCGGTAGGGCGCGCTATGGATCGATCCCCCATAACCTCCAACTTGGATAACATATATAGGGTTTCCACATTCGTGTACCAGACCCCGTGCTAAAAGGATCAAAGTCACTAACCGGTTACTCCACTACGTGCGTGCTAAGACAAAGGGCTTAATGTGATTGTGCCAGAACAAAACTGGGTGAAATAGATACGAGGAACTCTGGGCAGAATTATAACGGAACTGTTGGATAGCTCGTTTGAAATGGAAGCCTACGACTAAGCTTATTGCTTCTGTCATTAGCGTATCTTTAGTGTTTCACTCACGTATTGGCCGAACCGACGAGGATTTCCCAAAATTACTTTAAAAATCCAAGGTATGTCATGCGTATGCGCTTGACAAAACTTGTCTGACCTTTCGAATGACTATTTGCTTGAGGACAAGCAAAGGTTTAAGTATGGGGGAATTTGATAACGAGAAATTGTATCATATAATTACTACGCTTTTACCGATTTTATAATACATTAAGTCGTCTAACTCCCGATTATTCCGAGTTTATTTGTCTTTTCACAGGTATAACATTTGTCAACTCAAACCAATGAAAAAGGACTACAAGAAGGAGGCTAGATAATAAACAAAGAGAAAAGAACTAAATCTGCAAAGTTTGGAGATTTTGGAGCACTGATGACCGTCACACCCCGTGACGACCGTAACGACCCCCAACATGAAACAACGCTCTTCACACATCACTGACGAGCGTAATGCACTATTTAAGCGCATTACAACCGTCACCCACCTGTGACGACCGTCACGCGCGTAAAGATGAACGTTGTGAATTGGTGGAGACATGGGCAACATGAGGGCAGAAGTGTTCTCCTATTTTCCCTCCACTCAGTAACCATGCACCCTATATTTCCTCCACTCAAGCCTTTTCTCAAGATTCTTTCAACTGCTATATTCTCTCCTATATATATGTGTTGTAGTGCTAAGGGAACCGGGTCGAAGGAATTCTCCCAGAACAAAATTACTACTTTTGCAATTATTTTTATTTCCTTGTTTTTGAGCATTTTCTACGTACTGTACTTTCTACTTCCAGCATTATTTCAAGCATTAGTTTTAGGGTGTTAATTCTTCATTCAAGAATTAACACAATTTATTTACTTCAATCAAGCTGCAAGGAATATTGTAACATTTCAAGATTACCATAGCAACGTTATTTCCAGGTTTTTATTGCAATTAATATTTATTCATTCTTGTATTATGCCAATTATTTTTATGGATTATATTTTGAATTGCATTGTTGTTAAATCTATTATGTCCGGCTAAAGTATTCGTACCGGTATGTGACTCTTAAGAACCGAAAGAATTCAGTGATACCTTGGCCAAAAATATTTATAAAACAATTTCTGGTTTCCAATTTCCATGCTTAATTTAACTACCCTTGTCACGAGAGAGAGAGAGAGAGAGAGAGAGAGAGAGAGGTTAATTAACACGATTTTGCCACGAAAGTGGGAAATTAATTAAGGCAAGAACCTGCATGCGAGAGCTGGGGTTCGACCCAGATAGTGGTAACGAAACATTAATTTTTAAATACACGAGAGTGTTTTAATAAATTAATTAAACTCAAATTGTTTTCAAAAAGTGTTATTAAATTTAAAGTGCATCCACTAGGTTTAATAGCATAACTTATTTCATGAACACGAGAGTGTATGTCTCCAGTTTTAAACAATTAGTTTTTACCGAAATACTTTATAGGCCAAGCGATTCACCGAATTCCCGAAGTCTGACTATCACATACCAGTATAACTATTACTATTATTTTTAATTAAACTGTTTCCCCCCTAAAATCAAATATTCATCGCTTAGTTAAACAAACTGTAGCATTAGATCGTATGCGATTGATCCTCAGTCTCTGTGGGTTTGATAATCATTTAAAACTAGAACGACTAAACTGTATACTTGCAGTTAGTATCCCGATAGACTCATAAAGTCCCGATCAGCAACCGAAGTGTGAGTATACCCTAAGAGTGATATGTGCGAGTGATTTGTTTTCAATTATTTAGTCTTTGCACATTAGGGTTTTCTAACTGTATTAATTTGTCATGCATTCTTGTCATATAATCCTATTAGCATACATCTAAACAGTCAAATATTTACGGGAATAAAAATGCGAGAAAGTAAATCTACGCTATTACAAGGCTTCGGGGAGGGGGATTAATTACATAGCCAAAAACCCGGGTAAAAGCGATAAATAAAAAAACTAGATTAAAATATTACAAACCATGAGCAATTACAGAAATATGGGTAAAAATAATAATATGCGCGTGATGAATCGAATGCGGAGCAACTAGGGTTTTGACTCTTGCCTAAACCTAATTGCGATTAAAAAAAGATTTTGTTTTGTTATTTTAAGAAAATAAAGAAATTGTTAAATTAAAAGAAAGAAAAGCCCAATTCTAATTAATTTTAATTTTAAGAAAGAAATGAATTAATTTAATCTACAACCCATTTTTGTATTTTTATTTATTTGAGAAAAAGAGCAAAATAAAATTAAATCAAAAGTCTAACCTAATTTCTATTTTGATTTTATTTATGAAAAAAACAAGTTACAATTTCCCTAAATTAAACTAAGTTAAATTAATTTTGATAATAATAAAACAAAAAAACTAATCCTAATTTTTTGGTGAATTATTGATTTCATGTTTTTTGTGAAAAAATAAACTAATTTGTGAATTAAAGAATATAAAATAAATATTGAAAGACTTAAAAAAAACGAAAAGAAAAAGAAAGAAATATGGGTCTGTATTAGCAATTAAGAGGGGTGTTGTTTGAGATTCTGAGCCCAAAAGATCCATGCCCGTTTGAGTTTGTCTGATCCAATGTGGCTGTTGATTGGAGGCGTATGGTGGCCCTCCAAGAGTGGCACGTTGATCTGGGTCAGAGATGCATTTTATGGCCAGATGTTGAGGGTACATGGTGGACCCTGGAGGCTGTAGTGCACTTGAATTCCTAAAACAAAATAACATGAACAAAGTTTGGGACCTGGGGATCGAACCCAGGTCCTTATGCATACTTCCACCCCCACGCTACCATATGTGCTACGCGTTTCTGTTGTACATATAATAACAATAATATACAATATATCAAACACGATGGTTAAATAAGAAAAACGCGTAGAATTTCAAACTGCCCAACCAGGGGGTGCCACGCAGCCATCTTCTTCCTCCCATTCGTCGTTTTAGGTAACAACATCTTTACCTACGGACATGGCGGTGTAGCTATAACCCTATGTATTTCAAAAATTGCATCCAAGCAATATAAATAAGATTCAAGACCATGGATCAATTGGGTTTGACCCTCTGATCACAATGGTATCCTTCATTAGGGCCAATTGTTCCTGCATTTGAAAGCCCTAAAATAACAAGGCAAACCCTAGCTATGGCAGATGTTAATATAATTGTTAAAACTTCAATTAAATGGTCCAGACATGATGCAAACATGACAACAAACACAAATATACCATTGAAACATGTTCATGATGTAAGAATCATAGCAATGAAATCTAAAAAAGAATGCAAACCGCGTGACGTCTAGAGGACGATTCTGGGCGTGTGGAGGCGTGCAACCGGTTGTTCTAGCTTCAGAGAGATTCCAGGAAACGATTGGTGGCTTTGAAAGTCTATGAATCGGCCTCTAAACTGGAAATCAGTCTATCACTTTTTTTGACAATTTTCAATTCTTGCTTGCAGCTTTTTCGACCTCTAATCACCTCTCTTGTTCATTGGATCTCTTTTTTATATGTAGTGGAATGCATTAGGTCAATAAAAATGCCTTGTATCTTTATCAATTATGGAGATTTGATTTGGTCTTTCATGGTGTGTGATTCCTTTCCAATTTTGCTCAAATCCAATCTTTTCCAACCAAATTGACCTTGCACGATTTTATCTTCACTTGACAGCATATAATATCTTCTTCCAATGCAAAAGATCATCCCTAAAATGCAATATATGATTTATTAGGATTTATTTGATTTTACTTGAATTTTAAATGAATAAAAATCAAAATAAATTAAATAAATGAGTAAACAAAGCATGGAGGGTCCCATAGGTCGTGGACTAAGTTAGGAATGAGATGCAAGCATAAAATGTTGGGCCCATTTAGCGAAAGATGCAAATTTGAGCACATTTGACTTTTGGCAATTTTGCAAAAAAGGTCAACTTGGCCAATGCATAACTCTCTCAATTTTAACCCTAAAGAGGTGTTCTTAGACTTTTTAGAAAGCTTAGTATGTCCTATAAGCAGCCCTTTTGGTCTCATCTCAATTGAGTCTTCCATGTTCATGTATGAAGCTTTGACCCAAAAGGTGTTTTTGTTGACTTTTCAAAATGACCTATAATGTCAAAATTCATATCTTTTTGTGAGTGCATATTTTGAACTTGGGAGCTGAAGATGAATTGTAGGTAATTGCATCCTCTTCAAAATTAGCTTTGGATGGGTCATTTCTGATAAAGTATGAGAAAGTTATGCTTGGTCAAAGTTGAGTTGACTTTTCCTACAAAACCCTAATTTAGCAACTTTTGGGTTTTGAGGAATTATGAGCAATCCTTGATGAATCATGATCAACCCTTGATAAAATGATGAATGATACTTCAAAATGAGGATGTTGACCAAAAGTCTTGAGGTTTGACTGTATGTGAGCCACAATTGACTTTTGACCTAGCACAGTCGATTTTCAGGCTTTTGAGCAATTGACTGAGCAAACTTCCTCTGCAAGGCTTGAAACTTGACATGGATGATCTTGAGAACATTATAGGACAATGGTGAGAATTTGGGATCCTTTGGACTCAAGCATCTTGATGAAAAATGAAACCCTAATTTGAGGTAAACTGCCTTAGGAGAGAGTTTGTTTGGTCAACTCTTGGACTTCCTTGAGCACTTTGAGGACCTCACTTGACATGTATTGAGAAATATGAGAGGGAAAATTTTGGGGTACAACAGCTGCCATTGTTCAATCTTCTTAAACCTGAGGATGTAGATTGGCTTGTCTGCCTTTCGTGATCTGAAGGTGGAAGATGATTGAACACTAGAGTGCCCAGAAATTTGCACTCGCATGAAGTGATACTTGATTTGTGATATCGGGAATGGGCTTGTAGATTCCATTTGGTAGTTTCTAGAGAATTTTCGGAGATGGGCTTAGAGATGCCATCCAAAGAGATGTTGATTTCTCAAGAGATTCCTTTGTGAGAACCGTATACCTGCTGTTGAGGAGGACTTCGCTGGGGAATGCTGGTCTCTGTCTTGAGAGAAATAGAATTTCAGAAGCTTCAGTTTCCCATTAATCTACTGAGGATAACTCCGGTTTGATTATCGGAAGTGAACTGCGTATTTGGTCGGGGTATAAGTTGCACTGCGACATACTGGGGAGATGCGAAACCAATCGTGTTTGATCGGGTCCCGATCTTACAGTGTTGTGAACTGTTGTCTGGGGGTAAGAGAGGAAGAACCCGGATAGTAAGTGTGATCGGTGGAAATAGAACTGACTATTTTTAGCTGGTTTCGTGAAATGTCGCGGTAAGCAAGAGTCGCCACCGTCTTTTATGTTCTCCAACATGGAAAGGACAAAAGCACAGCAAAATTCCTTTTCGAGATGTTTCTCGGGTTTGGGAGGTAGATTTATAGAAAGGGAAGGTGTTAGCACCCTTTCTATCCGTGGTTATCCACGGGCTCTTAGGTACTTGCTCTTATGTTTTCAAAATTTGTTTGCTTTTCAAATGTGTGTGGGTTTTGAAAAAGTTTCGTTTGAAAAATTTCTAAGTAACTCTTGTATCTGTCCTCAAGAGTGTATGAAAAATTTGTTTGAAATCTTTTTGAAAGTGTCAGTGTGAAAATATATTTTTGTTTGTTTTTGAAAAGAGAAAGTACCCATGAGATCTACCTACCCTAAGGAATTAGGCTGTGTAAGAGTCCTTTAGATAGTGCCATCCCACCATTGAGAGGTAGGTAGCCCCATCGTTGGAGTTATTCGGGTCAATTCGATTATAGGGACAGTGTGGTCACCGAAGCAATAGTAGGACACCTTAGAAGTAACCCTAATGTCCTAGATCCTTTTTTTATCCGAGGCAACCGTTTCAAGGCAACAGGATGTTTAGACAAGAGGGCGACCTCTAAAACACCCTATACTTGACGACCACGTTCAAGGAAACCAGTGAGGCGTACCCTAGGAGTGGCATGTGCATGTGTGTTGTTTTTCAGTTAAATTGTCTTTGAACATGCATTTGTGAGCTACGAGTTGTTTTTAATTTTCGTACAAATATTTCATGCATTTTTTAATAGTTAAGAGTGCGGAAAATAAATTGCGGAAATATGAATCTACGCTATTACAAGGCGCGGGTCTATACATCGCCAAAGACAAAAACCCGTTTGGAAATAAAATGCGGAAAATTAAATAAAGCGGTAAAACCTAATTAACTATTACATCCTTTGAGCAGATACATAAATAATCAAAATAAGAATAATGTGCGAAAAGAAATAGAATCAGGACGTCCTTAGGGTTTTTGACCCTTTTTTTTGAGAAATAAAGAAAGTAGTTTGTCCTTTTTTGCAATTAATCAAATATTAAACCTAAACCTAATTAATTAATTAATTATTTACAAGAAAAATGTTTTTTTGTGTTTTTTATGTTTTATGAAAATAAAAAGAAAATAAAAGGAAATTAAAAGTCAAGAAAACCCTAATTCTAGATTGTTTTTATTTATTGTAAAAAGGATCAAAATTAACTAATTAAACTAATTAATTTGTTAGTATTTTATTTACAAAATAATGAATTAAAGTGAAATTAATAATTAATAAAAATAAATAATATTTTAAGTTCCTGATTTTATCATGAAAATTAATTAATTTGTTAGTTAAATAAATAATAACAATAATTAGTAATGAAATAATTAAAAGAAAACAAAAAAAAAAATAAGAAGAAAAGAAGTAATTAACCAGGGGGTATTCTGGGCCCATGGGAGGTTAGTGAAGCAATTTGGCCCATTAAGCTTAAGCCTGTGTTGACTTTGGAATCGTCCAGAGGTGCGTTGACTCATGAGCACCATGGTCCTTCCATCTGAACCAGTAGATTGATGATATGGCCACTTGGCGCTTGAACCACTGGAGGTTTATGGTGGAGTGCATTGAATAGCCTGCATAGGAACACATTAGAAAAAATATGAACAATTATATGGGGGACCTGGGAATCGAACCCAGGTCCCAATGGTTATTGGACACATCCCTTTCCACTGAGCCAAGCGCTGATCTTTGTTAATATAATGGGTAAGGAAAATAATATATAAAGAAATCAATTATGCTGGGAATTAAAAAAAGCGCGCATTTGTTTGAATGCTCCAACCATATGCGTCCACGTATTATCTTCTTCGCTTGGCCTGTAACAAAAACAATCAAATAGCGGGGGGTTTTAACCCCCACAAAATGCAACCACAGAAAATAGCGATTAGGCGTACAGTACATATAAATAGGGCGCGATGGTTTCAATGTCTTCGTCTCATTCAGACGGTTTCAACCATGTGCGTCTTGAGGTCTAATTTTGCTTATGCTGTAAAGCCCTAATTTTGAAGCTCTGAAACCCTAGATTTCATTAATGGTGTTTTGCAATTCTGGGCATTATAACGCAATTATTTTGTACCAAAATCTTCGTCCGATCCCTATGAATACAAAACAATCAACAAAACACGTTAATGACGCATGAATCAGGATATGCGATTATGAAAAAATTTCCAAACCGTGAGACTGTTATCTTTGGATTCTTTGAGTGTTAGCGCTTGATGTTGATTGCAACGTGTTCCTGGGGACTTATGCAAGATATTAGAATCTTTAAATTGGTTTGAAAGGGCCTAGAATATGGAAAACTGTTTTCAAATTTTCTTGAGTTTTTTTTGGAATTGGCTATGGCTTCTGCAGCAGCTTTTTCACGTCCAAGGCTTTAGGGTTTGGTTATGCTCTTATAGTAGAATGGATTTAGGGTTCAATCTTTGTCCAAGAATCCATGAAATTATGTTTTGCATCTTTGATTTCAATCAAATCTTTTTGCACATTTTTTCTTGACAAAACATGCTAAAATTGGATATTTTGGTCCCCTTGATTGGCAAACGAAATCTCCAGCATGTGTTGAGTTTATTTGCTCCACAAAGGATTTGAAAAACATATCTTTTGAATTTTCCTACAATTAAATGAATCAAATGAATTAATATTAATAAAAATTCAATTAATTAATTAAAAATAAGAAAATAAATCAATTTAAGCTCAATGGGTCGTGCATAGGCCTTGGACAAAGTTTCAAGAAAGAATTTGAGGCCCATTAGCAAAAACAAGGTGTTTTAGGCAAAGTTGACTTTTGCAAATTCCCAAAAATTTCCCAACTTCTCCAATGCATATCTTGCTCAATTTTGATCCTATGAACAAGTTCTTGGACATTTTGGAAAGGTCTTGAAGTCCTCTAACCAATGCCTTTGGTCCCATGTCATTTGGATTTACCAATCTCAAGTTATGGTCTTCTACTTAAAGTGCCTTTTTGTTGACTTTTGAAAATGACCTATAATGTAGAAATTGATAACTTTTTGTGAGAGCATTTCTTGGACTTGGAATGTGAAGATGAATTGTAGGAAATGTCATCCCCTTCAAAATGAGCATTGGATGGGATTTTTCTGATGAACCATGAAAAAGTTATGCCTTGGTCAAGTTACAGTTGACTTTTCAGCTGTCCAAAAATAGAAACTTTTGCATCCTTGATGATTTTTGAGCCATTCTTGGGGAATCATGATCAAGAATTGATCAAATGATGATTGTGGCTTCAAAGTAAGATGTTGACCAAAATTTCTGACTTTTGACTGCCAAATGACCATTTTGTCCCTACAGTTGATTGTGAACCAAATAGGACTTTTGACTGTGCAATTTGATGTTATGAGCCTTGAGACTTGGCATGTAGATTCTTGGCAATGTATATGGGCACATGGGACTTGATTGGACCATTGAAAACCTCCAATTTCTTGAGAGAACCAAAACCCTAGTTTTTGACGGGCTTAGGAGGATGTTTGACTGTGCAATCCTTGATCCATTTTGTTGTACCCCAAAATTTGCCCTCCCATATTCTCCAAAATTTGCCAAGTCAAAGCTTCAAAATCTCCCCAAGGGTTGCACAGTTCAAGGGCCTCCTAACAGTCAAAAACTAGGGTTTTGGTTCTGGCAAAGAAAATGAAGTTTCCAAGGGTCCAATCAAGTCCCACATGTCTACAAACATGGTCAAGCATCCTCATGCCAAGTTTCAGGACTTACAGCACAAAATTGCACAGTCAAAAACCCTAATTGCACTACAGTCAACTGTAGGGGCAAAATGGTCATTTGACAGTCAAAAGTTCAAATTTTTGGTCAACATCTCATTTTGAAGCCACAAACATCATTTGATCAATTCTTGATCATGATTCTCAAAGTTTGGCTCAAAAAGTCTCAAGATGCAAAAGTTTCCATATTTGGATAGTTGAAAAAGTCAACTGTAACTTGACCAAGGCATAACTTCCACATGGATTATCAGAAAAATTCCATCCAAAGCTCATTTTGAAGATAAAGACATTTCCTACAACTCCTCTTGACACTTCAAGTCCAAGAAATGCTCTCAGAAAAAGTTATCAATTTCAACATTATAGGTCATTTTCAAAAGTCAACAAAAAGAGACTTTAAGTCAAAGGCCATAACTTGAGATTGGTAAATCAAAATGACATGGGACCAAAGGCATTGGTTAGAGGACTTCAAGACCTTTCCAAAATGTCCAAGAACATGATCAAAGCTTAAAAATTGAGCAAGATATGCCTTGTGGAAGTTGGGAAATTTTTGGGTATTTTGAAAAGTCAACTTTGCTTCAAATGCCTTAAAATTGCTAATGGGCCACATTTTCTTCTAAGATTCATCATCCAAAGCATGTGCACGACCATTTGGCCCAAAGGGAAGTTATTCATCATTTTTATTTATTTATTTGAATTTTTAATTGCTAATAATTCATTTAATTAATTAAAATATGGAAAAAATACCAAAGCAAACTTTTTAGATCTTTTTATACATGAAATATCTCCAAGATTTCGTGCAAATCAGATAGGGAAAGAATCAATGTGATTTGAACATGATTGGTATCAAATATGCATGAAAAAGATTTGAAAGAATATGCATAAAAATCAAATATCTTGGACATCAATGCAAAGGGTTTTGGATCCAATTTTCTACCCTAATCATTCCATACATAAGCCTAATGCAAACCCTAGTGCTAAAAACCTAAAAGCTGCGCCCAAAAGCCATAACCAAGTTTGCATTTTTTCAAAAAAATTCAAAAACTGAAATCGTGATTCCAAGGCTTTTCAAGATCAAATAACCATTCCATTGCCTCCCTGAGACATCAAGGAAGATTCCTGGATCAAAACCATCCATTCTAACGCAAAGAAACGGCTGAACGATCGTGTCCTGTACAGGATTTTTTCCATGTTCTTGCATCATGATTCACGCATTGTTGTTAATTTTTAATATTTGATTTATGTTCATTGGACCATTCTAAAGCTAACTGTGTGTTTTAATTGAGTTTTCACGCATCGTATGAAGAATCACCATTAAAGCACGCTAGGGTTCTTCAAGCTTCAAATTGGGCATTTTTGAATACTGTAAAATTAAAACATCCTAATACCATGGCTAAACTCAGGAAGCTTGGACGAATCTAACCATCCTATCGCGCCCAATTTCTGATCCAAGACGAGCTATTCGCTATTTTTGAAAAGGGTGTATTTTGGGGGGGTTTAAAACCCCCGCTAATTCTTTTTATGTTTCAGGAAAAATGCAAACAAGGAAGAGGAAGACTAGGTGGCAAGCGATGGTTGGATGATTTGAATCCAACGCGCATTTTTTTATTTTTCTATGTCACTGACCACTTTTCCCTTATATTGTTTATTTGCTATTTTACATACAAAGCGCGTTAATAGCTCCAGTGGCAAGGCGTGGGATTGGTAATCTCTGGGACCTGGGTTCGAATCCCAGGTCCCCCTCCTCTCTCCATATTATTTTTCTAACCTTACTTGCGTGCAGCTTCAATCCAAGCGTTCACCATACGTCCATCATCCAGGCTTGCCACGCGCTTATCAAGATCAATCAAAGGGCTATGATTTGGAGACCATCGTGGGCATGAGTCAACAAAGCTACACGCCAGCATAAAAGTCAACCAGGCCAGAAATCAATTGGGCCAGAATTATTGATTATGCCTCCAATTTGGGGACAGAACCCCCATGGTTTGCTTTTTTATTCTTTTTTCATATTTTTCTACTTTTATTTGTTTTAATTAATTTCCCTTTAATTCTTTTAATTAATTTATTTTCATAAAAATATAAAAATAATATAAAAACCAGAAAAGACAAAAACAAAAATATATTTTATTTTAAATACCTTTGTAAATAAATCTTATTAATTAATTAGTTTTATTCTAGGATTAATTTCAAGATTTTTCTTAATAAATTTAAAATTTGTAGAATTAGGGTTTTAATCAATTTTTATCTTTTTCTTTTCCTTCACCATTAATTATTAATCATTATATTTTTGTAAATAAAATTGTATTAATTAATTAGGTCTAATTTTAGGTTCAATTTCAATACTTTTCTTAATAAATTAAAAATAACTAGAATTAGGGTTAATTAAATATTTTAATTTCATTTAATTCTCATAAAAATCCATAAATACAAAAAAAACTAAAAAAATCTTTTTCTTTTCATTTTAATTTAATTAATTTCATAATTACAATTTAATTTCATTAAAAAGGGTCCAACGCCCTCGCTTTCGATTTTAATTCCAATTCGCGCATTTATTTCCTTTCTTATGATTTTTATGTAATTCTCCCAAAGCCGTGTAAATCAGACATTTATATTTCTCGCATCTTTATTTTATGTCAAATCGGGTCCTGGATTTAATTTTGGCGATGTGGACCCGCGCCTTTGTAATAGTTTAGGAACTTTATATTTCTCGCAACTTTTTAACTGCTAATAAATTGCATGCAAGAATGAATGTCTAAATAAAAACAAACGCGTAGATCACCCATGACATGAACAAGACAAAATATCTGAAAACGACACACAAATCACACACCACCCCTAGGGTACGCCTCACTGTTGCCTTGCCCCTCGAAAGGTGATCGTCGAGTAGAGGATGTCTTAGTAAGTCCTCATGATCCGGGAACCTGGCATGAGGGTAGCTTCTAAGGTATCTTCCTATTGCTCTGGTGATCACCATGTCCCGAACCTTCGAATTGACCCGAACACCTCCAACGGTGGTGCTACCTACCTCTCAATGGTGGGATGGCACTGCTTTAAAGGACATTTACACAGACAAATTCCTTAGGGTAGGTAGACGACTCTAGATACTTGCTCTAATTTCAAAACAAATTCAAAAATACTTTTCACACCAACACCTTTTCAAAAAGATTTCGAAAGCAAATTTTTCAAACACTCTTGAGGACCGATACAAGAGTCGAACTGGAATTTTCAAAGAAACTTTTTTTAAAACCCACATTGAAAAGCAAACAAACCATTTTTGAAAACACAATGAGCAAGTATCTGAGAGCCCATGGATAACCATGGATAGAAAGGGTGCTAACACCTTCCCTTTCTATAACCTACCTCCCAAACCGAGAGCAATCTCTTTAAGGAATTTTTCAGTGCTTTTGTCCTTTCCATTTGGAGAAAATAAAAGACGGTGGCGACTCTTGCTTCCGCGACATTTCGCGAACCAGCATTAAACAGTCTGTTCCAGATCCACCGATCACAGAACTGGCGACTCTGCTGGGGAATGAAACTTAAAGTGAGGTGTACCTTAGGGTTAGTTCATAACTGTGTTTTCAATTGTATTGACTTGTCTGCTTTAAATTTGTGGGTTGCATGGGAGTTACATAGATCCTAACCCGGATCTGGGGATACCCTGTTTAGGTAGCATAAGCTGTGAGGGACCTGTCCGGCATAGACCGACACGGGTGAAACAGTGGCTACGTTGGTGTGGCACCTTGGTCTGTACCGATATCCCTCGTGTCGCAACGAGGAGAATATGGATCTTCTGAGGAGTCATTAAGCACCAACAACCTTAGAACCTTAAATGACACAACTTGGCCATTAGAACAGTAGCAGTATGCTACGCCCATTGAGGCTAAACTCTCGTGATGGTTCTGGCCGCAAGAAAAGATTGCGATGCTGGAGTTATGACCGATTGAGGGTAGTCAATGATATTGGGATCCTCTAAGAACCCGGTTACTTTGATAGGACAGGTATGAACCAACAAACTGAAAGAGGGTAATACCTAGACCTCATGCTGGCCTAAACTCTAAGGGCTTCTCTTGTGTGACTTGTGTGCCTTCGTACTTGACTACTTGCATGCTTGTTATCTGACACAGGAACTACTTGCAGGTTTTGTTTATAGTCCTTAATTGGGACTCATAACAGGGTTACTAAGTTCTTGCAGGTTTTGTTTGTAGCCCTTAATTAGGACTCATAACAGAGTTTACTGAGTTTCTTGCAGGTTTTACCTTTAGTCCTTAATGAGGACTCATAACAGGGCTACTCACATTACCCCATGCATACCATAACATCATACCATTGCATACATCCTAACCCATTTCAAGGATCTCAAGGGCTTGTGATGCAGGTCATGGTGAATCAACTATCCCAGCAAGGGGCAAAGAGGATTTATTTTCCACTAGACAAAGTTGTCAGGGGCTATGACCCACTCGATATGGTGAGCTTTGACTCTTGAAGAAGGACTCTCAACAACAGGAAGTTCCTTCAATCAAGCCACCGAATTCAAATTCTAACGGTTTTCTTGTTTACCCTGCGAGATCCTTGAAAACATTGCATGCATATCATACATATCATTGCATTGTAGGTACCCTTTTGACAGGTTGCTTACCTTCTTCGCTGTTTATTTCAGCCGATCGTCATGAATCCTGAATCGTCTACTGAGCAATCCATCAAGGCTCTCCAGGCCCAGAATGCCCAGTTCCAGGAGTTGATTGCGAGCCTAGCTCAGGGTCAAAAGGAATTGAAGACTCTGATTCAGAAGAAGAAGAAGAGGACTGTTTTGTTCAGCCCTAGACGCAGATCTGGGAACACACTGCAGGATGAAGCTGAGAGGACAACTCGATCTGTGGGGAAAGGCAGTCCCCATGAGAGAGAGGTGCCTAGTCCAGTGGTCTCCGACAACGAGACGGAGTTCAATGATGAGCAGTACCCTCCAGCTGAGGACCGGTACAAACAACTAGAGGATCGTCTGAATGCCATGGAAATTCAACAAGTGTCGGGGTTGGATTTCAGAGACCTGGGTCTATCTTCTGGTGTGGTGATCCCACACAAATTCAAGGTTCCTTCTTTTGCTAAGTATGATGGGGCATCCTGTCCCAAGCTGCATCTCAGATCTTACGTGCGGAAGATTCAACCATACACTGTGGACAAGAACTTGTGGATCCACTTCTTCCAGGAGAGTCTTTCAGGAACTCACCTCGAATGGTTCTATCAGCTGGATGGGACCAAAGTTCGTAACTGGGAGGAGTTGGCTACTGCTTTTTACAAGCAGTATCAATATAATGCCGACCTTGCTCCTACATGTACCCAACTCCAGGGTATGTCGCTAGGGTCAAGTGAAGGTTTTAAAAAGTATGCACAGAAGTGGAGGGACCTGGCTGGCAGGGTGCAGCCTCCATTAACTGACCGGGAACTCGTTGATATGTTCTTGGGGACCCTGTCCGGGCCGTTCTTCAATCATCTCATTGGTAATTCATCTGCAGGATTTACCGATCTCATTCTGACTGGGGAAAGAATTGAAGCTGGTATCAAGAGCGGGAAGATTCAAGAGGCCACACCTTCTGATACTCACAAAAAGCCTTACACAGGCAGGAAAGAGTCTAATGCTGCATACGGTCAAAAGAGTCGTCGTGACCAACAAGCAGGGGCAGTCATGATCTCTGGTGCTGCACCACGCCGACAACCACAAAAGGGAAATCAACGAAGGCCGGACGAGCCTAAAAGACAATTCACCAACATCAACATGTCATGGTCACAAGCATTGCAGCACATGTTGAAAATGAACCTGATTGCGGTGATCAACCCTCCTGTAAATCCCAAGACCTCCTCTCCAAACTACAATCCAGAGGCGAGGTGTGCTTATCATTCTGATAGCCCGGGGCACGATACTGAGGACTGTTGGGCGCTGAAGTATAAGATCCAGAATATGATCGACGCTAAAGAGATCGAGTTCGAGCCTGCTGAGACTCCGAATGTGACCACTGCCCCTTTGCCAAAACATGGCTAGGATTGAGAGATTTTTGTTCATTTGAATTCAAGTTGTATTTTTCTTTTCTTGTTCAAATAAATAATCGTCATGATAAACTTTTTTATTTCATGAATGCATTACACATGTCTGTCTTGAATTAATTATGTTTACTATACTTAAAACTGTTTTCATATTTTTGTGATGATCAACTCTTGGTTAATAATGCTAAGCCTCTTGAGGGAGGATGACGAAAATGATACCGCAATCTACCGTATGCTTTTGAACAGACCTCGCTTATGAGGTACATGCATTGTTTCAATCCCTAAACACTGGAGTTATAAGGATGATAATCCCTCGTCAACCCATCTGAGCCAAAGAAGTAGGAGTTTTTCTTTTCAAAATTTAAAACCCTTAATCATAACCTGGGGCAGGGTAGTTCTCTCAGTCGATCCATATCGTGCATAACAAACGGCACCAAAAAGGTCCTCACAAAACAAAGAAAGACAGTGGTGGTTCCGAATAATTAATAAGGACAGGCAGTCATTATATCTCTCAAAATAAAAAAAAGCCCAATAAGTCAAAAAACCTATGAAGGAGACTTACGAAGCTGGGGCATTCTGCTGACTGTAATTCCAAAAAAGGAAACAGTTCAGGCAAAAATAGGGATAACAAAATCAAAAAGAAAGAGGTCACACAAACCCTCAACAAAAGCATGACTGCCTATTCAGAATAAATCATCAATATCTGAACCATCATTGGAACGTCAGGGCAAAGACTCAAACAAGGTCTAACGTATGATCAACTGAGTTTAGGTTTGGAGAACATCACGAAGAGCGGGTGGGTACAAATAAAATTTGAGCATTTATCCTTTGTTTCTTAAACCGTGAACCCGGCCACGCTATAACCCTTAAAAAGTCCTAGCTGAAGCATGGGTTAGTTCAAAAGCATACTGTTACGAAAGGTATCCTGACTCCTTAAGGCCTACGGTAAAAACGGAGTTGACATCACGTTTTACAAACATTCACTTGTTTTATGAAAAAGAATGCATTTTCAAAATCTTCAAGACAGATATAAGCTTTGCATTTTTGATATAACATTGTTTGCATATGACTTTTTGTTTGAACAGCATAGAAATTCGCACGACGAATGCCCAATGAACAAAAGCACCTCCAATCAAGGGGCATGGCCTGATCATTGTCCATCATCTGGGGCAGTCCAGTCAAGATTCAAGGAATCTCTCAAGATGCCAAACAGCCAGGGGAAAACCTCCTCCTGAGCCACTTGGGGCATTGGACATGAATTCCCAGCAACAAATCTTGCATGACCAAACATCTTCTGGTAGCATGACAAAACACTTCTAACAGGGGCAACTCCCTACATTCTGAGAACATGGACATAGTCGGAAAAAATACTACACACAATCAAAGACCCGCTAGGTTGACACACCTAGGCAAAAATAAGGGCTTCCCGGCGAACCAAAAAGGTTCGGGCAAAAATAAGGGATGAAATGGAAAAAATCTGTACACCCGACAAGTCGAAAACCTGAAAAGGCGGCTTGGGCAAAAATGGGTATCCCGGTGGACTGAAAACCCGAAAGGGCGGTCCAGGCAAAAGTTAGGGATCAAAGCGTACGACTATGCCCTGTCATCTTGTCACCTGCCTACCAGAAGAAGGCTGGTCCATCAACAACTATCAGCACCTTACAGGTTCCCTATCCCACATCAGAAACAGGGGCAATAATGAATCGTCTAGACGATGCAGTTGCTTTGTCAACCGAAGTACCAAGGAAGGTTAATGCAAAGATGATTATCATCTACCTTTTACAAATTCCAGATCGTGGGTTAACATCCGAAACCAAACAGGACAATCATCCACTCAATCATCAGGCAACCCTACACCGATTCCTTCTCAACTTTCAGACAAAGTCTTACACGGACTCATCCACAGACAACCCTACACCGGTTCCTTTTCTTTCAGAAAAAGTCTCACACGGACTTATCATCAAGGTAACCCTACACCGGTTCCTCCTCAATTTTCAGACGAAGTCTTACACAGACTCACCCTATCCAAGTAACCTTACCCCGGTTCCTCCAGAAGTCTCACACGGACTTATCTCAAAGTAACCTTACCCCGGTTCCTCCAGAAGTCTCACACGGACTTATCTCAAGGTAACCTTACCCCGGTTCCTCCAGAAGTCTCACACGGACTTATCTCAAGATAACCTTACCCCGGTTCATCCAGAAGTTTTACACGAACTTATCCAAGTAATCTTACCCCGGTTCATCCAGAAGTTTTACACGAACTTATCTCAAGGTAACCCTACACCGGTTCCTCCAGAAGTTTTACACGAACTGATCCCGAAGTAACCCTACACAGGTTATCTCTTTCCAGACGTAGTTTTACACGGACTCGTCATCAGTAAACCCTACACAGGTTTCCTTCTTAAAACTCCAAGATGCAGTTTTACACGGACTCGTCACCCAGAAACCCTACACAGGTTCTCTCTTTCCAAAGATGAAGTTTTACACGAACTCGTCATCAGTAAACCCTACACAGGTTTCCTTCTCAAAACTCCAAGATGCAGTTTTACACGGACTCGTCACCCAGAAACCCTACACAGGTTCTCTCTTTCCAAAGATGAAGTTTTATGTGAACTCGTCATCAGTAACCCTACACAGGTTCTCTCTTTCCAAAGATGAAGTTTTACGTGAACTCGTCATCAGTAACCCTACACAGGTTCTCTCTTTCCAAAGATGCAGTTTTACACGGACTCGTCATCAGAAACCCTACCCAGGTTTTACTTCTTCCAGGATGCAGCTTTACACGGGCTCATCATCAAAGTAACCCCACACAGGTTCCCTTCTCAAGCTCCAGACGTAGTTTTACACGGACTCGTCATCAGTAAACCCTACACAGGTGTCCTTCTTTCCAAGATGTGGTTTTACACGAGCTCATCATCAGGCAACCCTACATAGGTTCCCTCTTTCAACTTACAAAAATTACAGTTCAAAACTTCCCCAGGAGAGTCCAATCCAGTTTCCCCAAGAAAGTTGGAATTCATTTCCCCAAGTAGTAAGCTTATCCTCGCAGAGCACGAACGCGTCTCCCGGCTTTATTCAAAGAGTTATTTCCCTACCAGGATATAACTGGGTTATCCTCAGCAAAAAGCCACGGAAAGATTGTCCTCGACGAAGTCTTCTTATCCCCAGCGGAGTCTGTTAAAACTTCTGACGCAACAATGGTATCCCCAGCGAAGTTACTATCAACATTTCAACAAAGTATCTCTCTCCCCACAGAGTATTGCTTCCCAGCAAGATCGTTAAAGTACTTTTCTCCCCGCAGAGTAATCCATTCGCCAAGTTCATTCCCCAACGGAGTCATCTTCTCCTACCGGTATTCTTGCAACTATCATCCCCAGCGGAAGCAAGATCTATTCTTCAACATCAGCCCAGGATATGACTTCCCGGCACTCGTCAAGGATTTACTTTCCTAGACGAAAACATACATTCATAAACATCACATACATCATTATAGCACGCATATGCGCATCATACCTTACAAATCTCATTTATGTTGAGAACATCATCGCTTGATTCATATCATGCCTTGCATATGACTGACCTTTACCTTTCAGGAAAGATCCAGTTAAGTTATCAGCTAGATTTCAAGACCTAGACCGGTTCAGTTAAGTCAACCCTAAGATTTTCCTGTTTCTTATCCAGTCAAAGGCCTTCTCTGGTTCAGTCAGATCGACCCTAAGATCTCCCTGTTTCTTATCCAGTTGAAGATTTCAAGACCTAGACCGGTTCAGTTAAATCGACCCTAAGATTTTCCTGTTTCTTATCCAGTCAAAGGCCTTCTCTAGTCCAGTTAAATCGACCCCTAACAGATTTTCCTGATAAAGACTCAGTAGAAGATATCCAAGATTCTCTCAGCGTTACTGTTGAGGTTGAAGTCGCCTATGGTTCTCTCCCCGTTACTGCGGAGGTAGTAATCGTCCCCAAATTCTCTCAGCGTTACTGTTGAGGTTGAAGTCGTCCAAGATTCTCTCAATGATACTGTTGAGGTTGAAGTCGCCTATGGTTCTCTCCCCGTTACTGCGGAGGTAGTAATCGTCCCCAGATTCTCTCAGCGTTACTGTTGAGGTTGAAGTCGCCTATGGTTCTCTCCCCGTTACTGTGGAGGTAGTAATCGTCCCTAGATTCTCTCAGCGTTACTGTTGAGGTTGAAGTCGTCCAAGATTCTCTCAATGATACTGTTGAGGTTGAAGTCGCCTATGGTTCTCTCCCCGTTACTGCGGAGGTAGTAATCGCCCCCATATTCTCTCAGCGTTACTGTTGAGGTAGAAGTCGCCCAAGATTCTCTCAGCGTTACTGTTGAGGTTGAAGTCGCCCAAGGTTCTCTCAGCGTTCCTGTTGAGGTAGTAATTGTCCAGGGTTCTCTCACCGTTCCTGTTGAGGTAGTAACCATCCCTGGTTCATTCATCACCTGTTTGAAGCTCCAGATCCAGCTCCTGTAACCAGTCAGGACACATCTATACAAAGAATCTGAAGACCAGCTCCTGTAACATGCCAGGTACTCATTTTTCTTTTGCAGGTACGCAAGTTCTCGCTAAGGAATCTCTTACGCGATCGACATCCAGATGGCATCTATAAGCCCATCCACCTTCCATCATCTCTTAGCGTGGCATCTATAAGCCCATCATCCTATCCATCAATCTCCAAATGGCATCTGTAAGCCCATTCCTATCATCACACTACTATGTGAGCGCAAATTTCTGGGCACTCTAGTGTTCAATCATCTTCTACCTTCGGATTACGAAAGGCACGTCAGCCAATCTGCATCCTCAGGTCTAAGAAGATTGAATAGGGGCAACTGTTGTACCCCAAAATTTTCCCTCCCATATTCTCCAAAATTTGCCAAGTCAAAGCTTCAAAATCTCCCCAAGGGTTGCACAGTTCAAGGGCCTCCTAACAGTCAAAAACTAGGGTTTTGGTTCTGGCAAAGAAAATGAAGTTTCCAAGGGTCCAATCAAGTCCCACATGCCTACAAACATGGTCAAGCATCCTCATGCCAAGTTTCAGGACTTACAGCACAAAATTGCACAGTCAAAAACCCTAATTGCACTACAGTCAACTGTAGGGGCAAAATGGTCATTTGATAGTCAAAAGTTCAAATTTTTGGTCAACATCTCATTTTGAAGCCACAAACATCATTTGATCAATGCTTGATCATGATTCTCAAAGTTTGGCTCAAAAAGTCTCAAGATGCAAAAGTTTCCATATTTGGACAATTGAAAAAGTCAACTGTAACTTGACCAAGGCATAACTTCCACATGGATTATCAGAAAAATTCCATCCAAAGCTCATTTTGAAGATAAAGACATTTCCTACAACTCCTCTTCACACTTCAAGTCCAAGAAATGCTCTCACAAAAAGTTATCAATTTCAACATTATAGGTCATTTTCAAAAGTCAACAAAAAGAGACTTTAAGTCAAAGGCCATAACTTGAGATTGGTAAATCAAAATGACATGGGACAAAAGGCATTGGTTAGAGGACTTCAAGACCTTTCCAAAATTTCTAAGAACATAATCAAAGCTTAAAAATTGAGCAAGATATGCCTTGTGGAAGTTGGGAAATTTTTGGGTATTTTGAAAAGTCAACTTTACTTCAAATGCCTTAAAATTGCTAATGGGCCACATTTTCTTCTAAGATTCATCATCCAAAGCATGTGCACGACCATTTGGCCCAAAGGGAAGTTATTCATCATTTTTATTTATTTATTTGAATTTTTAATTGCTAATAATTCATTTAATTAATTAAAATATGGAAAAAATACCAAAGCAAACTTTTTAAATCTTTTTATGCATGAAATATCTCCAAGATTTCGTGCAAATCGGATAGGGAAAGAATCAATGTGATTTGAACATGATTGGTATCAAATATGCATGAAAAAGATTTGAAAGAATATGCATAAAAATCAAATATCTTGGACATCAATGCAAAGGGTTTTGGATCCAATTTTCTACCCTAATCATTCCATACATAAGCCTAATGCAAACCCTAGTGCTAAAAACCTAAAAGCTGCACCCAAAAGCCATAACCAAGTTTGCATTTTTTCAAGAAAATTCAAAAACTAAAATCGTGATTCCAAGGCTTTTCAAGATCAAATAACCATTCCATTGCCTCCCTGAGACATCAAGGAAGATTCCTGGATCAAAACCATCCATTCTAACGCAAAGAAACGGTAGAACGATCGTGTCCTGTACATGATTTTTTCCATGTTCTTGCATCATGATTCACACATTGTTGTTAATTTTTAATATTTGATTTATGTTCATTGGACCATTCTAAAGCTAACTGTGTGTTTTAATTGAGTTTTCACGCATCGTATGAAGAATCACCATTAAAGCACGCTAGGGTTCTTCAAGCTTCAAATTGGGCATTTTTGAATACTGTAAAATTAAAACATCCTAATACCATGGCTAAACTCAGGAAGCTTGGACGAATCTAACCATCCTATCGCGCCCAATTTCTGATCCAAGACGAGCTATTCGCTATTTTTGAAAAGGGTGTATTTTGGGGGGGTTTAAAACCCCCGCTAATTCTTTTTATGTTTCAGGAAAAATGCAAACAAGGAAGAAGAAGACTAGGTGGCGAGCGATGATTGGATGATTTGAATCCAACGCGCGTTTTTTTATTTTTCTATGTCACTGACCACTTTTCCCTTATATTGTTTATTTGCTATTTTACATACAAAGCGCGTTAATAGCTCCAGTGGCAAGGCGTGGGATTGGTAATCTCTGGGACCTGGGTTCGAATCCCAGGTCCCCCTCCTCTCTCCATATTATTTTTCTAACCTTACTTGCGTGCAGCTTCAATCCAAGCGTTCACCATACGTCCATCATCCAGGCTTGCCACGCGCTTATCAAGATCAATCAAAGGGCTATGATTTGGAGACCATCGTGGGCATGAGTCAACAAAGCTACACGCCAGCATAAAAGTCAACCAGGCCAGAAATCAATTGGGCCAGAATTATTGATTATGCCTCCAATTTGGGGACAGAACCCCCCATGGTTTGCTTTTTTATTCTTTTTTCATATTTTTCTACTTTTATTTGTTTTAATTAATTTCCCTTTAATTCTTTTAATTAATTTATTTTCATAAAAATATAAAAATAATATAAAAACCAGAAAAGACAAAAACAAAAATATATTTTATTTTAAATACCTTTGTAAATAAATCTTATTAATTAATTAGTTTTATTCTAGGATTAATTTCAAGATTTTTCTTAATAAATTTAAAATTTGTAGAATTAGGGTTTTAATCAATTTTTATCTTTTTCTTTTCCTTCACCATTAATTATTAATCATTATATTTTTGTAAATAAAATTGTATTAATTAATTAGGTCTAATTTTAGGTTCAATTTCAACACTTTTCTTAATAAATTAAAAATAACTAGAATTAGGGTTAATTAAATATTTTAATTTCATTTAATTCTCATAAAAATCCATAAATACAAAAAAAACTAAAAAATCTTTTTCTTTTCATTTTAATTTAATTAATTTCATAATTACAATTTAATTTCATTAAAAAGGGTCCAACGCCCTCGCTTTCGATTTTAATTCCAATTCGCGCATTTATTTCCTTTCTTATGATTTTTATGTAATTCTCCCAAAGTCGTGTAAATCAGACATTTATATTTCTCGCATCTTTATTTTATGTCAAATCGTGTCCTGGATTTAATTTTGGCGATGTGGACCCGCGCCTTTGTAATAGTTTAGGAACTTTATATTTCTCGCAACTTTTTAACTGCTAATAAATTGCATGCAAGAATGAATGTCTAAATAAAAACAAACGCCTAGATCACCCATGACATGAACAAGACAAAATATCTGAAAACGACACACAAATCACACACCACCTCTAGGGTACGCCTCACTGTTGCCTTGCCCCTCGAAAGGTGATCGTCGAGTAGAGGATGTCTTAGTAAGTCCTCATGATCCGGGAACCTGGCATGAGGGTAGCTTCTAAGGTATCTTCCTATTGCTCTGGTGATCACCATGTCCCGAACCTTCGAATTGACCCGAACACCTCCAACGGTGGTGCTACCTACCCCTCAATGGTGGGATGGCACTGCTTTAAAGGACATTTACACAGACGAATTCCTTAGGGTAGGTAGACGACTCTAGATACTTGCTCTAATTTCAAAACAAATTCAAAAATACTTTTCACACCAACACCTTTTCAAAAAGCTTTCGAAAGCAAATTTTTCAAACACTCTTGAGGACCGATACAAGAGTCGAACTGGAATTTTCAAAGAAACTTTTTTTAAAACCCACATTGAAAAGCAAACAAACCATTTTTGAAAACACAATGAGCAAGTATCTGAGAGCCCATGGATAACCATGGATAGAAAGGGTGCTAACACCTTCCCTTTCTATAACCTACCTCCCGAACCGAGAGCAATCTCTTTAAGGAATTTTTTTGTGCTTTTGTCCTTTCCATTTAGAGAAAATAAAAGACGGTGGCGACTCTTTCTTCCGCGACATTTCTCAAACCAGCGTTAAACAGTCAGTTCCAGATCCACCGATCACACATTTGAAGATTGATCTTGACAAATCTTGAAGAATATGGGAGGGCAAATTTTGGGGTACAACAGTTGCCCCTGTTCAATCTTCTTAGACCTGAGGATGTAGATTGGCTTGCGTGCCTTTCGTGATCCGAAGGTGGAAGATGATTGAACACTAGAGTGCCCAGAAATTTGCACTCACATAGTGGAGTATCAGTAATGTGATGTCGGGAATGGGCTTACAGATGCCATTTGGAGATATGATGGATAGGAGGATGGGCTTATAGATGCCATCTGGAGACGTGACATAACCTTGTCGGGAATGGGCTTATAGATGCCATTTGGAAGTGTCGATCGCGTAAGAGATCCCTTAGCGAGAACTTGCGTACCTGAGAAAGAAAGATAATTACCTGGCCTGTTACAGGGGTTGATCTTCAATCTCTTCGTGTAGATATGCCCTGGCTAGATGCAGGTATCTGTAAGTCTCAGAGTGCCTAAGAGGGGGGGGGGGGGGGGGTGAATTAGGTCTTATAAAAATTTATTCGGTTTTATGAGAATGCTTGGTTGTAATTTTTGGTTAAGTGTTTGAAGGTTTTGATTATATCTTTATCTTTTCCTGATTATGGTGATGAAAGCGATAAATGCGGAAAAGTAAAGAACACGGTGATATATCCTGGTTCCCCTCACAATTCGAGAGTACTCCAGTCCCCTTTCCAACACGAAAGAGATTTCACTATAGTTAGAATGATTGTACAACCTATGCTTACTATCTAACCTATAGGGTGATCAAAGGTTCTTAACACCTTTAAGACCAAACAAACACTAATGTGAATGAAGAACAATCCTCTTCAAATCACAACACTTACTTCCAACAATCCTGGATAGTAAGGGAATAATTTCTTTAAGTAATACAATGATTTAGTTTGAAGTATATGGAGAGCTTTATCAATCTTCAATTGATCTTCTTCTTCAAGATAAAAACAATTCTCAACAATGTATATAAATGTTCACAATGTATGTATGAAACTTGTAATGATAACGAAAGTGTATATGCCAAGTTTCACAAAATTATGAACACATGAAAGTTTATGTGCAAATTTGAATGAATGAGAAAATTGTTAATATGAAGAAGGTTTTTTGTTGTTTGAAAATGTTATATGTGTTCTTGTTTAAAAACTGAAAAAATCTGCATTTTATAAAGTCATAAGAACCTCTTCATTCATGCCAATTCATATGAAAGGTTGCAATGCATTCATGAAAAGATACCACTTGAAAAATGTTTAAAAAACAAAATAAAAGCTGCACTGGTTCGCTAGGAACTGGTTCCGACACTGATAGAACCCGGTTCTTAGTGAACGTTATAAGTTGGAATTCAAAAATATCACGCAGGAACCGGTTCCCCTACTGGTACAACCCGGTTCCTGGTACAAAAACCAGGGACATGTTTTTTGAGAAATTCTGGAACCCGGTTCCCTGTTAGGGAGGAACCGGTTCCTAAAGGGTTATTTTAAAAAATACTTTTTGAAAGATATTTCAAACAAAGTTTTCCTTGATGTTAAAGTTATGGAATATGTATATGTTGATGAATGCATATTGTGAACATCTATATTCAAGCTTTTAAGAATTATTTATACCATTTGACATTTGATGATTCTTCAATAATTCTTCAATAATATTCAAGACTTTTATTTGATGTTGATAAGCTTTTTGCACATCCTTTGAATGTTGATGTCCATGTTGTCTTCATCAAAACACATGCTTTAAATATGACTTGAGAAGCTTGCAATTACATTCTCCCCCTTTTTGATGATGACAACCAAGTCTTGAAAACGATTTCTTGAAATGTTTATGTTGTTTTGTATAGCAAACATGTTGAGCAAATGCAAGGCTCCCCCTAAATTGTATGCTCCCCCTAAGTCTATGATTCTTTGAATTTTGGAGTGAGTTTGATATTTATTTGGGCCTGCAATTTCTTTGAAACAAAACAACACATATGCATATTCTTCTCCCCCTTTGTTAACATCAAAAAGGATCGGGAAAAAGAGTGAAATAAATACATATAAAAATTAAGACGTGCATCTTAAGAGAAACATTAGATATCACCTTCATCCAAAATACCAAGTTCTCTTCGGATTTTGAAGAAAGGTTCTCGAGCAAGCGGTTTAGTGAAGATATCTGCGAGTTGGTTATGAGTATCCACAAAAGTGACTTCGACATCTCCTTTAAGTACATGATCACGAAGAAAATGATGTTGAATATCTATATGTTTGGTTCTTGAATGCATGACCGGATTTTTTGTAATACTTAGATTGGTTGATGAAGATTCTATCTTCTAGTTGCTTGATTTGTAGTCCAAGAAAGTAGTTCATCTTTCCCATCATAGACATCTCGAATTCTCCTTGCATCATCAATGAGAATTCCTCACACATTTCTTTGTTAGTCGATCCAAAAATGATATCATCAACATAGACTTGAACCAATAAAGTGTTACTTTGGATTTTCTTAATGAACAAGGTTTTATCAACCTTACCCTTTTCGAAACCTTTTTCACACAAAAAATTGCTAAGTCTATCATACCATGCTCTTGGTGCTTGTTTTAAGCCATAAAGAGCCTTTCTCAACTTAAAGACATGTGAAGGATGTTTGAAGTCTTCAAATCCCGGGGGTTGTTTGACATAGACTTCTTCATTGATGTATCCATTCAAGAATGCGCTTTTGACGTCCATTTGAAAAAGCTGAAAATTTAATGAACAAGCATAAGCAAGTAAAAGACGTATAGCTTCTAACCTTGCAACCGGAGCAAATGTTTCTTCAAAGTCGATTCCTTCCTCTTGATTGTAACCTTGGGCAACCAACCTTGCTTTGTTTTGAACAATTAGACCATTCTCATCAAGTTTAGTCTTAAACACCCATCGGGTACCTATGATGTGTTTACCACTTGGTCTAGGAACAAGTTCCCAAACTTGATTTCTCTCGAATTGATTTAATTCTTCTTGCATAGCAATAATCCATTGATCATCTCCTAAGGCTTCATCAACTTTGGTAGGTTCAATTTGAGAAACAAACGCCATGTTTAAGCAAGCATCTTTTAGATTCAATCTTGTTGATACTCCTTGGCTAATGTCACCAATAATTTTATCAATAGGATGGTCTCTATGAGTTCTCCATTCTTTTGGTAGATCATTGGTGTTTGAATCGTGTTGTACAATGTTTTCTTGATTTTCCGGTGATTTCTTAATTTGATCAATTGAAAGATCTTCCGGGGGTAAATCTATAGGATCATCATCATCACAAACAACTACTTCCTCCTTGGAGGGGTTAGTTTCATCAAAAGATACATGCATAGATTCTTCAATAGTTAAAGTTCTTTTATTATAAATTCTATATGCTTTACTAGAAAGCGAATAACCAAGAAATATACCTTCGTCGGATTTCTCGTCAAACTTACCAAGATTATCTTTGTCATTATTAAGAACAAAGCACTTGCATCCAAAAATGTGAAAGTGAGCAATATTTGGCTTTCTTCCTTTGAAGAGTTCATATGGAGTCTTCTTTATTATAGGTCTAATGATAACTCGATTTCCAACATAACATGCCGTACTAACCGCATCCGCCCAAAAATATTTAGGAAGATTTGCATCACTAAGCATTGTTCTTGCAAATTCCACTAGAAACCTATTCTTTCTTTTAACTACTCCATTTTGTTATGGAGTTCTAGGTGCTGAAAAATTATGAGAGATACCATGTTCTTCACAAAATTCTTCAAATTGAGCATTTTGGAATTCTCCACCATGATCACTTCTTATGGATACAATTTTTAGTGATTTTTCGTTTTGGATTTGCTTAACATACTTCTTAAAGGCTTTAAAAGCATCACTTTTCTGCACAAGAAACAAAGTCCAAGAATATCTAGAAAAATCATCAATAATGACTAAAGCGTATACATTACCTCCGAAGCTTTTTGTTCTTGATGGACCAAAGAGATCCATGTGTAACAATTGTAGTGGCCTTGTAGTAGACACCACATTCTTATATTTGAAAGTTGTTTTGGTCTGTTTGCCCTTTTGGCATGCATTACATAATTTGTCTTTGATGAACTTCATCTTTGGTAGACCAATAACTAAGTCATGCTTAACCAATTTGTTCGAGTGCTCCATGTGAATATGAGTGATCCTCTTGTGCCATAACCAGGCGTCATTGTTGTTTACCATAAGACATTGTACCTTCAGAGACAAATCATCTAAAGTAATCATAAAAATATTGTTAGTTCTTATACCTTTGAGTTTTACCTCATTGGTTGCCTCATCCATAATGAGACATTCATCTTTGTTGAATTTGATCTTGAACCCTCTATCGCAAAGTTGACTTATGCTAAGAAGATTGTGCTTTAATCCTTCAACATAGAGAACATCCTCAATTTGAATGGATGGAGGTGTGCCAACTATTCCAACGCCAAGAATCTTTCCTTTGGTGTTGTCTCCATAGGTGACATACCCTTTGGCTTTATGTACTAGATATGAAAATTGGTGTACATCTCCTGTCATATGCTTTGAACATCCACTATCAAGATACCAAACATTTGATGTGGATTTCAAGCATACCTCTTCTTCATCGTCGGAGTGATGTGAAGCCATTAATGCTAGATTTGCACATTCGTCGCTTTCCGGATCGGATGAAGAACTTATCTCATTATCTTCCCATGCAACATAAGCCTTTTTGTTCTTGAACTCCTTTTTGCCTTTGAATCCATTTTTCTTGGAGAGTTTTGGATAATCCGGCTTTATGTGACCTTGCTTTCCACATTCATAACATGTGACATCTTGTGTTGATGTGGAGGCTTCTTTATCTTTATGATTATAAAATTTCTTCCTCTTGACAAAGTTAGCATTATGAAGATTATTTTTATGACCAAAATATTTTCCTAACCTTTTTACAAGAAGCAAGAAGTTTTCATCTTCCTCTGATGCATCTTTATCTTGACTTTCTTTTGAATCAACTTTCAAAGCAATGCCTTTGGATTTCTTCTCTAAATTTTCATGTTTTTCAAGTCAACCGAGTTCCATTTCGTATTCTTGAAGTTTGCCAAATAATGTAGCGGAAGTCATTGCAGAGAGACTCTTCTTTTTCGAGATTTCCGTTACCTTTGGTTGCCATTCCCTAGTCAATGATCTAAGGATTTTCAAGTTGAGTTCATCATTTGTCAAGGTTTTACCAAGAGCATTTAAGTGATTTGTCAAATGCACAAATCTCTTTTGTAAGTCAAGAATGGATTCTCCGGGCTGCATTCGAAATAGTTCATATTCTTGACTCAAGGTATTTAGCCTTGATCTTTTTACTTCAGCCGTTCCTTCATGAGTTTGAACCAGGGTATCCCATATTTCTTTTGCTGTCTTGCAGTTCGAGACACGGAAAAATTGGTCCATACTGAGTGCACCTTGAAGAAGGTTTATTTCCTTTTTGTCATGGAGAACTTTCTTTTTATCATCGTTGTCCCATGCAGTTTTGGGATTTGCAGAACCAATGCCATTGATTACTGATATCGGGATAAAAGGACCATTTTCAACAGCATCCCATACTTCTTCTCCTTGCGCTTCTAAATGCGCCTTCATGCGTATTTTCCAGAAGTCAAAATATTCACCACAGAATATAGGAGGCTTGTTGTTACTACCACCATCTCTGAAAACTGGTTGATGATTTGCGGAAGCCATTCTGGATCTTTAGGAACAAGTTACCTATAACTTTCTCTGATGCCAATTGTAAGTCTCAGAGTGCCTAAGAGGGGGGGGGTGAATTAGGTCTTATAAAAATTTATTCGGTTTTATGAGAATGCTTGGTAGTAATTTTTGGTTAAGTGTTTGAAGGTTTTGATTATATCTTTATCTTTTCCTGATTATGGTGATGAAAGCGATAAATGCGGAAAAGTAAAGAACACGGTGATATATCCTGGTTCCCCTCACAATCCGAGAGTACTCCAGTCCCCTTTCCAACACGAAAGAGATTTCACTATAGTTAGAATGATTGTACAGCCTATGCTTACTATCTAACCTATAGGGTGATCAAAGGTTCTTAACACCTTTAAGACCAAACAAACACTAATGTGAATGAAGAACAATCCTTTTCAAATCACAACACTTACTTCCAACAATCCTGGATAGTAAGGGAATAATTTCTTTAAGTAATACAATGATTTAGTTTTAAGTATATGGAGAGCTTTATCAATCTTCAATTGATCTTCTTCTTCAAGATAAAAACAATTCTCAACAATGTATATAAATGTTCACAATGTATGTATGAAACTTGTAATGATAATGAAAGTGTATATGCCAAGTTTCACAAAATTATGAACACATGAAAGTTTATGTGCAAATTTGAATGAATGAGAAAATTGTTAATATGAAGAAGGTTTTTTGTTGTTTGAAAATGTTATATGTGTTCTTGTTTAAAAACTGAAAAAATCTGCATTTTATAAAGTCATAAGAACCTCTTCATTCATGCCAATTCATATGAAAGGTTGCAATGCATTCATGAAAAGATACCACTTGAAAAATGTTTAAAAAACAAAATAAAAGCTGCACTGGTTCGCTAAGAACCGGTTCCGACACTGATAGAACCCGGTTCTTAGTGAATGTTATAAGTTGGAATTCAAAAATATCACGCAGGAACCGGTTCCCCTACTGGTACAACCCGGTTCCTGGTACAAAAACCAGGGACATGTTTTTTGAGAAATTCTGGAACCCGGTTCCCTGTTAGGGAGGAACCGGTTCCTAAAGGGTTATTTTCAAAAATACTTTTTGAAAGATATTTCAAACAAAGTTTTCCTTGATGTTAAAGTTATGGAATATGTATATGTTGATGAATGCATATTGTGAACATCTATATTCAAGATTTTAAGAATTATTTATACCATTTGACATTTGATGATTCTTCAATAATTCTTCAATAATCTTCAAGACTTTTATTTGATGTTGATAAGCTTTTTGCACATCCTTTGAATGTTGATGTCCATGTTGTCTTCATCAAAACACATGCTTTAAATATGACTTGAGAAGCTTGCAATTACAGTATCGAATCTACAATCAAACACTCACAGATATGCCCTGGCTAGATACAGGAATCGAATCCGGAACTTCAAAAGGTTGGTGGGTTGTCTCTACTGACAGGTTATCTCAGAAAATCTTCAGGAATCGATTTAACTGAACCGGGGGAGGTGTTGTCTTCTTTGACGAGTTGTTTTCATGGACGGGTGGTCTTTAACGACGAGTGTCTATAACGACGAGTGTTTATAACGACGAGTGTCTATAACGACGAGTGTCTATAACGACTAGTGTCTATAACGAAGAGTGTCTATAACGACGAGTGTCTATAATGATGAGTGTCTATAACGACGAGTGTCTATAACGACGAGTGTCTATAACGACGAGTGTCTATAACGACGAGTGTCTATAACGACGAGTGTCTATAACGACGAGTGTCTATAACAACGAGTGTCTATAACGACGAGTGTCTATAACGACGAGTGTCTATAACGACTGGTGTCTATAACGACGAGTGTCTATGACGACGGGTGTCTATAACGACGGGTGTCTATAACGACGGGTTGTCTTCCTTGACTTTAGGAATTAATTTAAATGTACTTGTCTTCTTTGACTGGATTTGTCTTCTTTGACTGGATTGGTCTCTTTTGACTGTATTTGTCTACTTTGACATAGCTGATCATTTAACTGTATCCTTCCTGAAAGGTAAAGGTCAGTCACATGCAATGCATGATATGGATCAAGCAATGATGTTCTCAACATAAAATGAGATTGTATGATATGATGCGTATACGCATGTATCATGAGGTATGACGATGCGATGTTTATGAATGTATTTTCTTCTGGGAAAATAAATCCTTGACGAATGCCGGGAGCTGAATCCTGGGCTGATGTTGAAGAATAGAGTTCTTCGTTTCCGATGGGGATGATGATTGCAAGAATAAACCGGTAGGAGAAGATGACTCCGTTTGGGGAATAAACTTGTTGGAGAGATTGCTCTGCAGGGAATTACTCTATGGGAAGAGATACTTCGCTGAGATTTTGATGATAACTCCGCTGGGGATAGGAAGAACTTCGCCGAGGACGATCTTTCCGTGGTAATTAGCTGAGGATAACCCAGTTATAAGCTCTGGTGGGGAATAACCTTTAAACATGGTCGGGGAGAGATATTTGTACTCTGTAGGGGACAAGCCTTCAGAATCTACTGGGGAGATGGTTCAACTCTCCTGGGGAAACTTTGGACTACCCTGGGGAATGGCTCCACTGGGGTGTCTGGTATTCCGCCGGGGAACAATCTTATATTAAGACTGCCGGGGATGCTTGCTTAGGAACATTTGTATACTCCGTTGGGGAATGTTGAGATCTTCTGGGTGTACCCAACTTCCTTAAGGCTGACAGTAGACTAACTCTGCTTGGGAAGAGTATTTCTGACTTGCTGGAGATACTGTGCCTTTTCGGGGCTGATTGGAGACCAACTCTGCTAGGGGAGAGCATTGCTGATTCTTATCTTACTCTCGGGGAGTGGAGGTAACTTGGTCATGTTCTTCAGCCGAACCTACTTTGGTACCTTGGTGGACAGAGTAGCTTGTATAGTTCGGACAATTCTTATTGCCCCAGTTTCTGCTGGAGAAGAAGGTACCTGTGGAGGTCTTGATAACTGCCGGTTGACAATTCTTCTTCTGGTAGGCAAGTGACGAGATACCGGGACATAGTCGTACGCTTTGATCCCTAATTTTTGCCTGGACCACCCTTTCGGGTTTTCAGTCCATCGGGATACCCATTTTTGCCCAAGCCTCCTTTTCAGGTTTTTGACTTGCCGGGTGTACAGATTTTTTTCTTTTCATCCCTTATTTTTGCCCGAACCCTTTTGGTTCGCCGGGAAGCCCTTATTTTTGCCTAGGTGTGTCAACCTAGCGGGTCTTTGATTGTGCGTAGTATTTTTTTTTCGACTATGTCTGTGCTCTCAGGATGCAGGGAGTTGTCACCGTCAGTAGTGTTGTGTTGTCATACCACCAGAAGATACAAGATTCTGGGCATTATAACGCAATTATTTTGTACCAAAAGCTTCGTCAAATCCCTATGAATACAAAACAATCAACAAAACACGTTAATGACGCATGAATCAGGATATGCGATTATGAAAAAATTTCCAAACCGTGAGACTGTTATCTTTGGATTCTTTGAGTGTTAGCGCTTGATGTTGATTGCAACGTGTTCCTGGGGACTTATGCAAGGTATTAGAATCTTTAAATTGGTTTGAAACAGCCTAGAATATGGAAAATTGTTTTCAAATTTTCTTGAGTTTTTTTTGGAATTGGCTATGGCTTCTGCAGCAGCTTTTTCACGTCCAAGGCTTTAGGGTTTGGTTATGCTCTTATAGTAGAATGGATTTAGGGTTCAATCTTTGTCCAAGAATCCATGAAATTATGTTTTGCATCTTTGATTTCAATCAAATCTTTTTGCACATTTTTGATTGACAAAACTTGCTAAAATTGGATATTTCGGTCCCCTTGATTGGCAAACGAAATCTCCAGCATGTGTTGAGTTTATTTGCTCCACAAAAGATTTGAAAAACATATCTTTTGAATTTTCCTACAATTAAATGAATCAAATGAATTAATATTAATAAAAATTCAATTAATTAATTAAAAATAAGAAAATAAATCAATTTAAACTCAATGGGTCGTGCATAGGCCTTGGACAAAGTTTCAAGAAAGAATTTGAGGCCCATTAGCAAAAACAAGGTGTTTTAGGCAAAGTTGACTTTTGCAAATTCCCAAAAATTTCCCAACTTCTCCAATGCATATCTTGCTCAATTTTGATCCTATGAACATGTTCTTGGACATTTTGGAAAGGTCTTGAAGTCCTCTAACCAATTCCTTTTGTCCCGTGTCATTTTGATTTACCAATCTCAAGTTATGGTCTTCGACTTAAAGTTCCTTTTTGTTGACTTTTAAAAATGACCTATAATGTAGAAATTAATAACTTTTTGTGAGAGCATTTCTTGGACTTGGAATGTGAAGATGAATTGTAGGAAATGTCATCCCCTTCAAAATGAGAATTGGATGGGATTTTTCTGATGAACCATGAAAAAGTTATGCCTTCGTCAAGTTACAGTTGACTTTTCAGCTGTCCAAAAATAGAAACTTTTGCATCCTTGATGATTTTTGAGCCATTCTTGGGGAATCATGATCAAGAATTGATCAAATGATGATTGTGGCTTCAAAATAAGATGTTGACCAAAATTTCCGACTTTTGACTGCCAAATAACCATTTTGCCCCTACAGTTGATTGTGAACCAAATAGGACTTTTGATTGTGCAATTTGATGCTGTGAGCCATGAGACTTGGCATGTAGATGCTTGGCAATGTATATGGGCACATGGGACTTGATTGGACCATTGAAAACCTCCAATTTCTTGAGAGAACCAAAACCCTAGTTTTTGACTGGCTTAGGAGGATGTTTGACTATGCAATCCTTGATCCATTTGAAGATTGATCTTGACAAATCTTGAAGAATATGGGAGGGCAAATTTTGGGGTACAACAGTAAGGTTATGAGAAGGAACCTGGATAGTAGGGTTACTTCAACATGAAGGCTTGGATAGTAGTCCTATGAGAAGGAACCTGGATAGTAGGGTTACTTCGATATGAGAGCCCGGATAGTAGGGCTGTGAGAAGGAACCTGGATAGTAGGGTTACTTCGACATGAAATCCTGGATAGTAGGGTTGTGAGAAGGAACCTGTATAGTAGGGTTACTTCGATATGAAAGCCTGGATAGTAGGGCTGTGAGAAGGAACCTAGATAGTAGGGTTACTCCGGTATGAAAGCCTGGATAGTAGGGCTATGAGAAGGAACCTGGATGGTAGGGTTACTTTGATCTGAAAGCCTGGATAGTAGGGCTGTGAGAACCTAGATAGTAGGGTTACTTCGATATGAGAGCCTGGATAGTAGGGCTGTGAGAAGGAACCTGGATAGTAGGATTACTTCGGTATGAAAGCCTGGATAGTAGGGATGTGAGAAGGAACCTGGATGGTAAGGTTACTTCGATCTGAAAGCCTGGATAGTAGGGCTATGAGAAGGAACCTGGATGGTAGGGTTACTTCGATCTGAAAGCATGGATAGTAGGGCTGTGAGAAGGAACCTAGATGGTAGGGTTACTTTGATCTGAAAGCCTGGATAGTAGGGCTGTGAGAAGGAACCTGGATGGTAGGGTTACTTCGATCTGAAAGCCTGGATAGTAGAGCTGTAAGAAGGAACCTGGATGGTAGGGTTACTTCGATCTTAAAGCCTGGGTAGTATGGCTACTGAGAAACCTGCAGAAGGTTGCATTTGTCGCATTGATGATTACTCTGTTTAGCTTCGAGTGTTGATCATGTACCTGTTGATAATAATTGTCTTTTCCTGAAATAAATATATGGTTAGTTATATGCGATGCATGAGATGCATTGTATGATGACGTTCTCAAAATAAATGAGACTATGTTATATGTGATGTATGCACACGTCATGATGTATGAACATGAAATGTTGATGTAATAATCTGAATCTGGGAAAATAAACCCCTAATTGTTGTTTGGAGAGTATGAGAAATAGTATTCTTGACTGCTACTTCTGTTAGGGATGGTGAACAACAATGACTAGGCTAGGGATTTACCCCTTGGCTGGTAAATATTCTGCCGGATGAGACTCTTCCTGAGGATAACTCTGCGGGGAATAACTCTGTTGGAGAGGAGATACTTTATTGATAGATCTGCTGACTTGGAGGCATAACCTCAGTTGGGGATGAATTACCATTGTTGGTGATAATGAATTCTGTTGGGGATTAAATTTCTGTTTGCGAGAGAAATAAACTCTGCTTGGGGAAAAGTTTGCTGATTCTCCCGCGATTGTGAACCTCAACGGGGGAGAATCATGTCCTGTTCGAGAAAACTAACATTACCATTCTTGGATACATTTTACTCTGTGGGGAGTGTATGTACCACTATTCATGTTCTCAAGCGGACTCTACCTTGGTACCTGATGGTCAAAGTAACTGTAAGGTTTGGACATTTCTTGTTTTCCCTGCTCCTGGAATTACGATTAATTATCTTTTGTTTCTTATGTAAATATTTATGAGCAACAATTATTTTCAAGTGCATATATCGAAAATGAACCATTGGACGTTTTAGCAAAACAAAACAGGAAAAAGAAAATAAATCAAAGCCTTGTGAAAATGACTTGTATTGATTTTGAAGTTGGCCTGTAATAGGCGTTTTGTACAAAGAGGCTGACGCTCTAGTAAGAGAACGCCGCTGAAAGATAGAAATTACAATTTTTGTTTAAAAAGAAAAACAGCTATGTGAAACACTCCCATTGGGTTCCAGTTCTGCTATTGCCTTTATATCTTCAAGCATCTCATCACTTTGCTGCTTGGTCGAAGGTAGATTAGATTGATTAGCGCCATCCGAGCTTGATAGTTGATACCGAGGTCTGGTTGTAAGATGATCCAATGAGACATAGTGTTACACTTTGGTCCGTAATTTTTTCCTGAACTGCCCTTTTCGGGTTTTCAGTCCACCGAGATACCCTTTTTTGCCCAAGTCGCCTTTTCAAGTTTTCAACTTGTCGGGTGTACAATTTTTTTTTCATCCCTTACTTTTGCCCGAACCCTTTTGGTTTGCCGAGAAGCCCTTATTTTTTCCTAGGCTACTCAACCTAGCGGGTCTTTGATTATGCGTAGTATATTTTCACTATGTCTGTATTGATGGGGTGAGGAAGGTCATCACCATCCATGGTGGTTAGAATCATAGCTCCTCCCGAGAAAATATTCTTAACCACAAATGGCCCTTCGTATGCGGGGGTCCATTTTCCCCTTGGATCACCTTGCGGTAGTATGATGCGCTTGATCACTAGATCCCCAACTTGATATTCCTGACGTCTGACTTTCTTGTTAAAAGCCTTGATCATTCGCTTTTGATATGTCTGACCATGACAGATAGCAGTAAGTCTCTTTTCATAAATTAGATTCAGCTGATCAAGTCGTGTTTGGATCCAGTCATCTTTGTTCAAACCTGCATCCTTCATAATCCTGAGAGAGGGTATATGGACCTCAATGGGTAGGACTTCCTCCATGCCATATACCAGAGAGTAGGGTGTTGCCCTTGTTTACGTCCGCGATGAGGTACGGTACCCATGAAGAGAAAATGGTAACATCTCGTGCCAGTCTTTGTATGTCACCGTCATCTTCTGCATAATCTTCTTGATGTTCTTATTAGCTGCTTCAACAGCCCCATTCATCTTCGGCCGGTAGGGAGAAGAGTTATGATTCTGTATCTTGAACTGTTTACAGAGCTCGTTGATCATTGTGTTATTGAGATTTGTACTGTTGTTAGTAATGATCCTCTCGGGGACACCGTATCGGCAGATCAGATTATGCCGGATGAACCGCGCCACGATGTTCTTGGTTACTGTAGCAAAGGAAGTTGCCTCAACCCACTTCGTAAAGTAATCAATGGCTACCAGAATGAAACGATGTCTGTTAGACGCGGTGGGCCTGATCTCGCCGATCATGTCGATGCCCCACATTGCAAAGGGCCAAGGAGCTGTCAAAACATTCAAGGGAACCGGAGGTACATGCACCTTGTCAGCATAGACTTGCCATTTATGACATGTTCGAGAGTGCTGATAACAATCGGCTTCTATGGTGGACCAATAATATCCTGCCCGTAGGATTTTCTCCGCCATGGTATGTCCACTGGAATGAGTTCCAAAGGTGTCTTCATGTAGGTCTGCCATGATCCTTTCTGCCTCGCTCTTGTCTACGCACCGCAGTAAGGTTGAATCATGGTTACGCTTATAGAGGATACCATTACTGATGAAGAACTTCACAGCGAATCTTCTCATAAACTTCTTATCATTAACAGATGCCCCCTCGGGGTATTCTTTAGCCTCAAGGTACCTCTTTACTTCATGGAACCAGGGTTTATCTGCTACCTCTTCAGTCTCAATACCACAGCAATGTGCGGGTTCATCCAACCTCCCAATGGTAATCTGGGGAGCTTCATTGTCCCACCTGACTTTGAACATAGAAGACATGGTAGCTAGCGCATCCGCTAACTGGTTCTCTTCTCTGGGGAAATGTTCAAAGGTTATCTCCTCAAAGTGCGGGAGAAATATCAGTACACACTATTTGTAAGGAATAAGATTTGGGTGCTTCGTATCCCACTCGCCTTTAATCTGACTTATCACTAGAGAGGAATCTCCGAATACACTTAAGAACTTAATCCTCAGGTCAATAGCAGCTCCAAAACCTAAGATACACGCTTCATACTCCGCCATATTGTTGGTGCAGTTGAAACATAATTGGGCGGTGAACAAAGTATGACAGCCCTCAGGATATATAATTACAGTGCCAATTCCGTTAACCAAAGCGTTCGATGCTCCATCAAAATACATAGACCATCGGGATCCTTCCTCAGGTCCTTCATCTGGTCCAGGTTCTTCGCAGTCGGTCACCAACATGATGTTCTCATCCGGGAACTCGAAATTCATGGACTGGTAGTCATCCACGGCTTGATGCGCCAAATGATCTGCCAATACACTCCCCTTGATTGCTTTTTGGGTTGTGTATTGGATGTCGTACTCGGTTAAGATCATTTGCCATCTTGCTATTCTTCTGGATAAGGCGGGCTTCTCGAAAATATACTTGATTGGATCCATCTTTGATATCAACAAGGTGGTGTGAGCCAGCATATACTGTCCCAGTCGGCGAGCAACCCATGCCAAAGTGCAGCAAGTTTTCTTGAGCAATGAGTATCAGGTCTCACAGTCGGTAAACTTTTTGCTAAGGTAATAAATGGCGTGCTCTTTTCGACCAAACTCGTCATGCTGCCCCAGCACACACCCCATTGAATTGTCCAGCATTGTCAAGTATAATATCAAAGGTCTTCCTTCAACTGGAGGCATCATAATTGGTGGTTCTTGAAGGTATTCCTTGATTCTTTCAAAAGAAGTCTGGAATTCATCATTCCACTTTACCACTTGATCTTTCTTCAGCAGCTTGAAGATGGGCTCATAAGTAGCAGTCAGATGTGAAATGAATCTAGCGATGTAATTCAGACGTCCCAAGAAACCTCTAACTTCCTTTTCTGTGCGGGGAGCCGACAACTCTCGTATGGCCTTTACCTTTGCAGGGTCCACCTGAATACCTTTGTTGCTGAAAATGAAACCCAGAAGCTTACCAGACCTTACCCTGAAGGTACACTTGTTCAGATTCAACCTCAGCTTGTATGTTTTCAACCTGTCAAACAGTTTATGGATATGATCCAGGTGCTCTTCCTCAGTCTGGGACCTGGATATCATGTCATCAACATAAACCTTAATCTCGTGGTGAATCATATCATGGAACAAAGCGTCCATGGCGCGCTGATAAGTTGCCCCAACATTCTTCAACCCAAAAGGCATTACCTTGTAACAGAAGGTACCCCATTGTGTAACGAAGGTTGTCTTCTCCATATCCTCCGGAGCAATCTTGATCTGGTTGTAGCCATAAAAACCATCCATAAAGGAGAAGATCTTGTGTTGCATGGTGTTGTCGACTAGAACATCGATGTGAGGAAGTGGGAAGTCGTCCTTGGGGATTTCCCTATTCAGATCTCGGTAATCCACACACATCCGTACCTTACCATCCTTCTTAGGTACCGGAACGACGTTGGCAACCCACTGCAGATAAGAAGTGACAGCTAAGAATCCAGCGTCAAACTGTTTCATGATCTCTTCCTTAATTTTCTCTGACATTTCGGGGCGCATACGGCGAACTTTTTGCTTTACTGGAGGGCAGTCTTCTTTGGTCAGCAGGCGATGTACCACAATATCAGTGTCCAGACCAGGCATATCTTCATAGGACCAGGCGAAGATATCAACATAATCGTGCAGCATCTGTATCAATCATTGTTTGACACTAGGCTCCAGATTCGCACCTATTTTAACCTCTTTCATGTCTTCCACTGTCCCCAAATTCACTGACTCGACTGGCTCTTCATAAGGCTGTATGGCCCTTTCTTCCTGTTGTAGTAGTCTAGCAAGTTCTCCTGGTACCTCACAATCATCCTCACCTTCGTCCTCGGCTTGGTTGATCGGATTTTCGAAGTCATAACTGGAAGTAGTAGAACTGTTATCAATGGGATCCAGGGTGGATATGGATCTGCAGTGTGATACGTGAGTGTGTGTAAGAGAATAGTTGTTTTGATAAAATGGGAGACAAAAAAGAAAAACAAAGAGCGCAAAATTTGTAATGCAAGAGACGTCCAATGTTTTATTAATGATATATGAAAATGACAAATAATAAGCCCTCACAAGCAAAGCCAAAGTGCCTCAGGCAAGGCACTGGGCCGTAAAGTTTCAAACTGTTTATTACAAATCTTAAAACAAAAGTCAATTACTGCGAAATAAAAGAAACAGGTATGAAGTCCTTCTCCGTCCAGTTATTCAATCCACCATCAGTTGTTGGGTGGATCCAGTTGTCGATGTCTGAATCTTCTTCATTGTCCTCAATTGCATTAATTCCCCTATTGTTGATGTGTAGATGAGGTCTTCCAATCCGTGCACACCTAACAGCCCTTTGAGCCCCTGTAGTAAAGCCCAAACCAAATTTGTCAGTTTTGTGAGTGAAATCAGGGAGCCGACCCCAATTGGTACACCCACCTTCTTCAATAACAGCCCTGGCATCCTTGAGAGAAGCCATCTTCAACGGAGGTTTGTCGGTAGTAACTTCAGTTGACGCCAAAGTCTGAGGGACCTCTTCGAAGTTCTGACAAGGAGTTTCTATGAACTCCCCATCCATCTCCACATAACAGAAAGAATTGAGATGACTCACCATGTACTCTTCTTCACCTCGCACCGTGACAATTTTCCCTTGTACCGGGTACTTCAGCGTCTGATGGAGTGTGGAAGTGACTGCCCCAGCCCTATAGATCCAAGGACGACCCAGCAAGCAAGAATACGATGGTCTGATGTCCATTACATAGAAGGTGGATCCAAAGGTCTGAGAACCCACTTTGACAGGGATGTCCACCTCCCTGTGCACCATCCTTTTTTATCCATCAAAAGCCCTTACCACAATGTTACTCGGCTTCAAAGTTAAACCCTCACAGTCCAAATGGTCCAACGCTTTCTTTGGCAGAACGTTCAGCGAAGACCTGGTGTCAACCAGCACATGAGCCATAGTGGTACCCCTGCATTCAATAGAGACATGCAGAGCATCATTAAGATTCCTCCCCTTAGCGGTTAGATCTGCATCTGAAAATCCTAGCCTATTATCGGTAGTCAGGCTAGCCACACAATCTTTGAATTGATCTGCAGAGGTTTCCTGCGGCACATGCGCAGTTTTGAGAAATTCAATCAGAGCCTTTGCATGGGCTTCAAAACACAATAGCAGAGACAACATGGAGATCTTTGACGGGGTATGCCCCAGCTGTTCGACCACATTGTAGTCTCTTTTCTTGATAATTTTCAATATTTCCTCTATTTTTTGTTTAGAGGCTTCCACCACAATTTTTCTAGGCGCCTCCGTCCGGGCAGGCTCACCTATGATTTCTTTGCCCCGAGTCTTAGATGGCTCAGCGATAGGGGTGATAACTGGAGTAGGAACTGGAACAGTAGTTGATGTACTAGCAGATGGAATAACAACAGGTTTATGGACAGTCAGAGGGGAAATCTCGGGAGAAAAGAGTCTTCCACTTCTGGTGACTTTACTAGCCCCGACAATATTACTGACATCAGTATCAGCCTCTTTATTCTTCCACTCTTGCTTAATACCATGGTAATACACATCAGCACCATAGTTCCATGGGACGGCCTTGTCTGGAGTGTATGGGATGGGACCAGGAACGGTGATTATTAGAGGAGCAATTATTGGAATGGGTGTAATCCTAACAGTTTTCTCGAGGAAACCTTGGAAGGATTGGCGAAAATGGTTATGATGGCAACATCTTCATTGGGAACAACAGGAATCATGGTCTTCTCGAACAGGATCTCTTTATTATCCATCAGGCGCTGAACACCTGACTACAACAAATGACAACCAGTACGTAAAATCGAGCACATGTGGCAACCTTCACCACAACCCAGGAATGCACCGGCCAACAGCAGATTCCTCTTAACAGTCATAAGAGGAGTAGAAATTTCTTCAACAAAGGTCACAAACAAATCATTGTCAACAGCATTAACCCCACGACCATGCTTGGGCATTGGGGCAGTTATTACAATCGGCTTTTCTGGAGCATCAAACTCTATCTCCTTAGATTCCAGCAAATCTTGTACTTTGTTTCTGAAAGCCCAACAATCATTGGTATCATAGCCAGGGCTTTCAGAATGGTAGGCGCACCGCGCGTAGGGATTGTATCTAGGAGAGGTAGTGTTTGGATTTTTGGGAGCCTCCCTTAATGTGGTCAAGTTAGATTTCAGCAGGTGAGGTAACACTTCAGCCAATGTCATACTAATGCGGGTAAACTGCTAATGTGGTGTTTCCACCCTCTGTTGATTGTTGCATTGTGGAGCAACAGCAGGTCTTGGTATCATTATAGCACTTACCATTGGACGGTGTTTAGATCTGTTTTGGCCCCTCGGGATATAAATTGCACTGGCTTCCTTCTTACCAATAAAAGGTTTCTTTACCGAACTCGAAGAGGCATCCTTCTGTATTTTTCCACTTCGAATCCCAGCATCCACTCTTTCTCCAGTTAAGATCAACTCGGTGAAACCATACGATGAGCTGCCAATCAAGTGGTTGAAAAATGGGCAAGACAACGTCCCCAGGAACATATCAACCAACTCCCTATCAGATAAAGGGGGTTGAACTTTGCCAGCCAAATCTCTCCATTTCTGAGTGTAATCTTTGAAACCTTCGCCTGCACCCATGGACATACTCTGGAGTTGAGTACGAGTGGGAGCAAGGTCGGCATTGTATTGGTACTGCTTGTAGAAAGCAACAGCAAGATCTTCCCAGTTTCGGATATTGGCTCCTTCCAACTGGTAGAACCATTCAAGCTGAGTCCCTGACAGACTATCTTGAAAGAAGTGTACCCATAAATTTCTATCAGTAGTGTGGGATTGAATTTTCCTGACATAAGAGCGGAGATGGAGTTTTGGGCAAGACACTCCATCATACTTAGCAAAAACTGGAGCCTTGAACTTCTGAGGGATGTCCACTCCAGATACCAGTCCTAGTTCTCTGAAATCCAAACCAGGTACCTTCTGAACTTCCATAGCACTCAGACGGTCTTCTAGCTACTTGTACCTATCCTCGACAGGAGGATATTGCTCATCATCAAAATCAGTATCATTATCAGAGACCGCAAGACTAGGCTCCTTTTCCTCTTCTTGGTTCTCCCCTTCTTTGGATGAAGAGGTCAGATCAGTTTGATGCTTCAACCTTTCTCCAAACCTTCTGCCCATGTTCAGAAGCCCGACCTTCTTCTTCTTCTTCTTATTTTCTTTCAGAATGAGAGTTTTCAGATCCTCTTGCCCCTTAGCCAGACTTATGAACATCTGTTGGAACTGGGCGTTCTGTGCCTGAAGCTCTTTGATGGCTTGATCGGAAGACATTTCTGCTGAAATAAACAGCAACGAAGATAAGAAACCTGTAGTGGTACCTGTGATGATGTTCATGATAATGGGATACACATGTAATGATTTCAAAGACTTTGGGAAATTTAAATTCACAATCCAAAAACAAGACTTTATTAGCTTAACTTTGAAATGTTCAACAATGCCCTTAAGGCGTTAAAAATAAGTAAATAAAATAAATCTAAGACTAGAAAAGCAAAATCAGATGTCCCATGTGTGATACGGTGGAAAGAACTGACTGCTTTTTGGAATGTTGGTTTGTGTTTTGCGTTTGTTTTTGCAAAATGTCGCGGTAAGCAAGAGTCGCCACCGTCTTTTATTTTATCCAACAAGGAAAGGAAAAAAGCACAGAAAAATTGCTTTTTCGAGTTGTTTCTCGGGTCCGGGGGGTAGATTATAGAAAGGGAAGGTGTTAGCATCCTTTCTATCCGTGGTTATCCATGGGCTCTTAGGTATTTGCTCAAAGTATTTTCAAAAGTTGCTTTTCTTTGTGTTTATGGGTTTGAAAGAAGTTTTTGTTTGAAAGGTGTAAGTGCGAAAAGTTTTGTTTTGTTTTGAGAGAGCAAGTACTTAAGAACCATCTACCTACTCGAAAAAGGAATCAATCTATACTAATGTCCTTTAGACAATTCTATCCTACTATTGATGAATAGGTAGCATCTTCGTTGGAGTTTTAAGGGTCAATTCGATTAAGGGACGTGCGGTCACTAAAGCAATGTTAGGACACCTTAGCGGTAACCCTAATGTCTTAGATCATTTTATCCGAGGCAACTATTTCGAGGCAACTAATGATCTTTGGACAAGAGGGCGACCTCTAAAACTTCCTATACTCGATGACCGCGTACGAAGGCAACCAAGTGGAGTGTACCCTAAGAGTGCACATGTGCGAGTGTGTCGTTTTCAGTTTATTTTTATCTTTGTACATGTTTAAGGTGATCTAACCGTTTTAAGATTTAGGCATTCATTCTTGTCATGCAAACCCTATTACCAAACATCTAACAGCTGTATAATTTGCGGAATTTAAATTGCGGAAATTAAATCTAGCTATTACAAGGCGTCAGGTATTTACATCGCCAAAAACAACCCTTGAAATTAAAATGCGGAAAATAAATAAAGCGATAAAAATATTAAAGGTCCTAATTAAAGCTATTACATTCCGGGAAACAATTACATCAATATGGTAAAATGGATCGCGCGCGAAAAATTAAATCGAATGCGAGTTTTTTAGGGTTTTGACCCTTTTTGAAAGAAAGTGATTTTTTTGGTTTATTTTTGAATTAAATGGAATTAAACTAAGTTAATAAAATAAATTAATTAATTAATTAAAAAAGACATTTTTGGATTTTTTTGGATATTTAAATAAATAAAAATAAATTGGATCAATGTTAATAAAAACCTAATTATCTAAATTAATTTTAATTATTTGCAAAAGATATTAAAATCATACCTAATTAAACTAAATTAATTGAATTAATATTTATTTACAAAAATAAAATGTTGAGTTTAATTTTAATAAATAAAATATATTTTTTTGGTTTTTGATTTTATTAAGAAAAAGATTAATTGGTTAATTAAACAATAAAAATAATTAGTCAAATAAGTAAATAAAATAAAAAGATAGAAATAACCAAAGGGGGGTGTTGGGCCTAATCAGGAGGTGAGACTGGCAATTTGAAGCCCATTTGCACGCAGGCCTAGGTTGACTTCCTGATTCCCTATGCATTGGTTGACTTGAGAACATGAGATATTCATTCTTGACCACCAGATCTGGCCTGGGGCCGTCTGGCAGGCATCTGGGTGATGGTGTATGATGGACCATAATTGCTGAAGCACGCCTGAACACCCGAAGAAAAATAATAATATGTAATATGGTGGACCTGGGATTCGAACCCAGGTCCTGTTGGTATTTGAACGTATGCCTTTGCCACTGTGCTACCATGCTTTAATTGTTAGTATAATAAGAAAAGAATATAATATTGGAAAACACGTAAATGCCAGAATAAAATAAGCGCGAAAGTTTGAATGGTGCAATAGGATGGGGACACGTCTTCGTCCCTGTCCTCAGATTTACACAGAGGTTACCTGCGGATTCGAATCTGCAGCAAAAGGCGTAGGTTGATTCAAAAATCCTTCCCATGCCATATAAATGAAGGGTGATGCCATGGATGAACTCGTCTCTTCATCCCGGTCTCAACCATGTCCATTAATAAGCCTAATTTCCCCTGCATCAAAAACCCCTAAAACAAATCTAGGAAACCCTACAATGGCATTTCTCGATACAAAGCATGAAAACAAAATTGGTTAATGCAGAAAGTTCATAAATGACATGAGGAATCAGAATATGCAATAGTTTTTGAGAATGGATGCAAGAATAGAGATTTGGGGATCCATGAATATGGCGGATCTGAGGGACGCTTACAGTGCTTTTGGAGGCTGGAGAATGCATGATCTTGATTGGTCCTGCTTCAGAGAAGTGCCAGGAAGCGATTGGGATGCTTATTTGGTCCTGAAAGTGCCTCTAAGAACAATTTCGATTCCACACTTTTTTTGCAATTTTTTCAAGTTTTCTTTTGATGTTTATGCAGCCTCCAACCTCTCAAGCTCGTGCCTTTGTGTTGTATATGTAATGAGCATTGGATTAGGTTAACATTTGTGGACTCAATCTTTGTGCATTGATGTTTTAGGATTTGATTTGATCCTCCATGAAAAACCTTCCAAAATTGTCCAAATTCCATCTTTTTGTTCATGATATGGTGAGATACGAGTTTGATCATGTCCATGATGATAACTAATACCTATGACAATCAAAAAGATCCTAAATGATCAATATTTAGATTTTATATGATTTAAATTGATTTAAAATGAATTAATTCAATAAAAAATCAAATAAAATAGAAAAATTAATAAATGGACATGAGGCTGAATCTAGGACACGTGTGTAGTGTGACAAGACCAAATCAAGTGGGGAAAAATGGGCCCATTCGACAAAATTTGAAGTTTTGGGGATAGTTGACTTTTGGCAATTTTGCAAAAATTCCCAACTTCAACAATGCATAACTTCTTCAATTTTGAACTTTTGGAAGTGTTCTTGGACTTTTTAGAAACCTTGAGATGTCCTCTAACCAAAACTTTTGGTTTCATATCATTTTTATGTTCCATGCTCAAGTTATATGCTTTGGAAAAAAAGGTGTTTTTGTTGACTTCCATAAATGACCTATAATGTCCAAATTTGTAACTTTTTGTGAGTGCATTTCTTGATCTTGGGGTGTGAATATGGATTGTAGGAAATTTCATCCTCTTCAAAATGAGATTTGGATGGGTCATTTCTCATAAATTATGAGAAAGTTATGCTTGGTCAAAGTTGAGTTGATGTTTCCTACAAAACCCTAATTTAGCAACTTTTGAGTCTTGATGAATTTTGAGCAATCCTTGATGAATCATGATCAACCCTTGATAAAATGATGAAGTATCCTTCAAAATGATAATGTTGACAAAAATTCTTGAAGTTTGACTATTTGTAGGTCACAGTTGACTTTTGCCCTAGCACAGTCGAGTTTTGGACCTCTTAAGCAATTGACTGACCAAACTTCCTCTGCAAGGCTTGAAATTTGACATGGATGAACTTGAGAACATATTAGGACATTGGGGGGAACTTGAGGTCATTTGGATGCAAGGACCTTGATGCAACACAAAACCCTAATTTGAGGTTGACTGCTTTAGGAGATGATTTGACTGTCCAACTCTTGAGCAATCTTGAGCAACTTGGAGACTATTCTTGCCATGTATTGGGAAATATGAGAGGGAAAATTTTGGGGTACAACACCATGGACGCTTTATCTTTGTGTTGATGTAGTCATTGAGCACTCTTTCCTCCTCGAGCTGTCTGGTGAGCTTCAAAACCTTCCTCTCTTGTGAAGATGTGAAAAACACAAGAAGGGGGGGTTGAATTGAAAAACTTGGATCTAAAACAGCTTAATGACACAGTATTTTTATCCTGGTTTGTTTGATCTCAAACTACTCCAGTCCACCCGTCAAGGTGATTTCGCCTCTCTCCAACGAGGTCTTAATTCACTAATCTCAACAAGATTACAAAGGCTACTTTAACAACTGTTAAAGTCTTCTTGAGTACAACCACAATCCGGTTAATCTCAAGGATCTCTTTTACAATATGATTAAACAAAATGTGTTGTTGTTTTTCTAACAAAAATAGTTTATCACAACTGTGATAAATTACACAGGTTTATAGCTTAGAATAAAGATTGAATTTGCTTGAGCTTGAATATGCGTGGTTGGTGATCTTAGCAAATTTTTGTGTGTACGTATGTGCTTCATTTTACAAGCTGACTTGTTTATGTAGGCAATGTAATGATGTTGTCCATAAAACATGTTTAATGTCATTAACACATTTTCCTTTTTGGAGAAGATCCTGTCTGAAGAAAGCCGTTGGAATTAATTCTGTCTTGAATGTTCAGTAACGCTTCAGAGTCTTTTCTCCTTACTGCTGATAACGCTTCAGAATATTGATGACTTGGTTTGATATGTTCTTGTTCAGAATCAGAGTTTACTTGATTAAATGCAGGTTCTGGTCATCAATCTCCAGTGTATGTTTTGATTGCTTCAGCGTGTAGCACTTATGGCTGATCTTCTGATGTTGATTTGATCAGAACTTATGCATGCATAAAACATATTTTTAAGGTGCATATTTGTTCTTTGTATTTATTTATTATTTGTATTTTTTATCATCAAAACTTTAACTAAGGGTTGTAGAATCAAACTATGTTCTAACAATCTCCCCCTTTTTGATGATGACAAAAACCAGATTTTTCAATTAAAAAATAAAGAATAAAAAGTTTAGAATAGAGAAGAAAAACTCCCCCTGAGTTGATTACTTCCCTTAAGTTCCTTGAGTCTTTGAGCATCAGAGTTTAACTGCGTCTTTCATCAGAGTTTTGTACCTGTTCAAGCTTTTCAGAAGATAGAGGTTAAGTAGTTCAAAATGTTTGAGACTTCTGTCTCAGTTAACTGTTATTGAAAATATCTTACTTTCTCCCCCTTTTTGTCAGTTATCAAAAAAGGCAATATAATCAGAGCTAAAAAGTTGATTTATATTAAAAAACAAGAAGCAATGATAAGTAGTTCAGAACAGAAGTAATGTAAAACAAACGTTACAGATAAATAGATTTTAAAACAGAAAAGAATCTAAGAGGGAGGAGGAAGGCGTGTGAACAAAGCTTCCAACAAGCCTTTGATCTGGGTGTTAGTTTCCTCTTGTTTGCTCAAAATGCTCTTGATTTCTTTGTTCATGTCCTCCTGCTTATCCAACCTTTCCTGGATAACAACATTTGCTCTCTTCAATTCTTCCCGAGTTTGCCTATCATAGGAAGGAGTTGGAGATTCTTCAGTTTCTGGACGCTTCTCAGAGCATTCTACAACTTGATCATTTTGAACTAATTCCTCTGCTGAGGTCATCTCATCTGGAGCAGCAGTCAGGGAGAGACCTTATGATTCTGGTTGAACTTTATCTGAGGGACGACGTTCTGACCAGGGAGCATTATCCAGAGGGAGAATCTCCTCCTTGAGCAGATGGTTCAGAACTTGGTCTTCAAAAACCTTTAGCATATCACTAAAATTTCGTTGAACCTATTCATAGCTCTGTTCTTTTAGCTTTAATGTTTCAGAACTTAGCCAGTTTCTGAAACTTGTCCATAGATAATCTGAAGCAGCAGTATTAGTCATCTCTATACTAGCATGCTTCAGGGAGGTTATCCATTCCTCTATTTCTGTTTCAAACATCAACAAACTAGTACCAACATCTGGTGTGGTTTCAGTTGGTTTTGGTTTGGGAATGGTAGTTTTGGTTTTGTGAGTTATAGCAGCTAAACATTCCAATACAGTTGGATCAATGACAAGTCTTACGTTGTCAGTTGGATTGCTCTTGGGTGAGGGAGTGAGAGAGTCGGGTATGATGATTGGACTGGTTGGGGAATTTGGTGGTGTGGATTCCAGAGAAGAAGGAATTTGTGGAATGTCCATAATGGTGAGAGGCATGTGAATGGCAAGTGGTTCAGTGATTCCTGGGATTGGTATAGAATCCGAATCTGACGTAGGTTCTTAAGATTTGTTGGATAAAACATTGTGAGGTTCTGGTTCATAGGTCTCAGATGGTTGATTCTCAGAAGTTTGAGCTTCTGGTTGTGATTGTTCAGGTTGAGGTGATGGTGGATGAGGAATATCTTGTTGTGCAGAGAGAGGTAGTGGAATATCTGGTTGTGGAACATCTGTTGTAGTTTCGGAGTTTGGATTATCAGGGATTTGAGGATTTGGATTTTATGGTGTGGGAGCTGAAATGTCTTGGTCAAAAGAGTCAATATCAGACAGAACGTTGGCAAGTTCTGGTTGAGTTTGTTCAGAGTTTGGATTGATAGGAAGGGAGTGAGTTTCTCTTAGACTTAGAGTTTCTGATGGATCAGACCCTATGTCAAAGTCATCAAAAGTTGGTGGGGTTGGATGTTCTAATTGGGTAGTTATGGTTTCAGATGTTGATATAGTTATTGATTCTAAAACAGTAACAGAGGAATGATTACCTTTCTTTTTAGCAGCTTTTGGAGTCCTCTAGGATGATCCTTCTGCTGCTGCCTTCCTTTTCTTGGTCTTCTTCAACACAACTTCTGGAGCCGCCTGATGCAAGTTCTGAATAATTATTTCTGGTGCAGTTCCATCTGCCTTACACGCATCCAAATATCTGACAATTATCTCAGGCTTGGAGTAAATCTCAGAGAAAATAGGAAAATCATCCAGAGGAATTCTTCTGGAAGTGATGGTTGCAAAAGAAGTAACATTGGGTTCCTTCTTGATGTTCTCAATGATTTTCATCTTTTTCAGATTCTTTGCGTTCAGAGGCTTCCCAGCAGTTGTTTCTAGTGAGATAATTTCATGTGCTTCAGTCAGATGCTCTATCAGCCTATTCTCTGTCAGAATATCTGATATGAGTCTTCCTAGGGGTATCCAGTCCCTTTTGGTACGCTCATCTTCTCTTGTTTCCTTTACACTGGTCCTCAGATGATTAAATAGCAAGTGAGGGAGATTTACCTTAGTCTTCTTGGAGATAAAGTAGATCAGAAACTGCTGATTAATGTTTATGTAGTCAGGAGAGCTAGTTGGCTTCCTGTGGTTGATGCATGCCAGAATTATCTTAGCCCGAATTTTGTGATGATCCTTCAGATCCCTAATCTTGCTGGAGGGTAGACCCAGAGTAAATATTTCCCTTGCAATTGAAGCAACATTAGAACATCTTTCAGCCATGTCTATACACCTGACACCTCCACCATTGTAACTAATGAGTCTTGAAATTAGGTATTTTGTAATGACAATCTTCTTCCCCATGAGATACGAGGTAACTTGATGGTTTGAGGAGGAAGCATGAATCCAGAATTCTTTGATAAGAATTGGAAACGTTGGCCCTAGAAGACAGTCAAAATATTTGTTCCATCCTTGAGCATTGACAGCTTCAGAGAGATTGAAGCCATTTTCTTGAAGGCTTTCAAAATCAACAATCAGTTCTGAAAGAACTTCTAGGTTGTCAATGGCCGTGAGTAGCGTTATGTATGGTTCTTCGTACTGTTCCATAGAAGCAGTTTCCTGAGTACTGGTGTTTTGGACGCTTGAAGAAGCCATGTTCACACAAGAAATTTGAGAAAGATGAAAGGGTTTTTGAAAGTATGAACAGAAAATAATTAGAAGGTATTGAGAGAGTAAAAGTGAAAGAGTGTAAAGAGTGAAACTTGAGTTTAAATAGATTTTCTTGAAAGCATAAACAGTAAGAGAGAGAAACAATTAGTCATGATTATAAGCATTAATGACAGCTGATTTTAGGGGATTCAGAAAGATATTGGAACGGTTACTCATGACGTGTGTCTCAATGCACCCAATCAGCGCTTTTGACCTTTCAGAAAAGTGAATGCGTGTTCAGCCTCAGAAGGTAGCTGATGAATGGATGACAATTGTTTGCTTACGTGAACAGCATACTTCTATCCTTGAAATGAAACGCTCAGATCTTCATGGATAGATTCTGATACAATCTGTACTTCTAAAATTCTGAAGGCAGGTTGATCAGTAGTTCACATAAAATAACTAAAATTCTGAAGGTTAAGATATGTAAATAAAACAATTTATTTTGGGCAAAGCTTCATGCTGAGATGTTTCAAAATGAAGTTAAACCTATCTTCAGAAAGAGGTTTTGTAAAGACATCAGCCCATTGATGGTCTGTGTCAATGAATTTTAAGTTAAGAATCCATTTCTGAATATAGTCCCTAATAAAATGATGTTTTATTTCTATATTCTTAGCCCTAGAATGCAAAATAGTATTTTTACTGAGACAAATAGCAAAAGTATTGTCACAGAGGATAGGGATGTTACTCTCAAATATGTTGAAGTCTTCAAGTTGACTTTTCATCCAGAGAATTTGCGTACTACATCCAGCAGCTGCTATGTATTCAGCTTCTGCTGTTGATAGTGCTATTGTGGATTGTCTTTTGCTGGACCATGAGATCAGATTTTCTCCCAGAAACTAGCAGCTTCCATAAGTGCTTTTATGTTCTACTCTGTCTCCAGCAAAGTCAGCATCACAGTATCCTACTAAGCTCTAATCACTTAATTTTCTATAAAACAAACCCAGATTAGCAGTACCTTTCAGATACTTGAAAATTCGCTTAACTGCTGTTAAGTGAGATTCTCTAGGATCTGATTGGAATCTAGCACAAATGCAAACACTAAATAGAATGTCAGGCCTTGAAGCCATCAGATAGAGAAGAGAACCAATCATACCTCTGTAGACCTTTTGTTCTACCTTTTTACTTACCTCTTCTTTTCCCATAATGCACGTGGGATGCATTGGAATCCTTGAGGGCTTAAATTCTGAGAGATCAAATTTCTTCAGAAGTTCTCTGACATATTTGCTCTGATGAATGCAAGTTTCTTCTGGAGTTTGATTTATCTGAATTCCTAGAAAGAATTTGAGTTCCCCCATTAGGCTCATCTCAAACTCTGTCTGCATACATTTAGCAAACTCTCTTCCCAGAGAGGGTTTAGTGGATCCAAATATGATGTCATTAACATAAATCTGACATACTAACATGTCATTCTTAATTGTCTTACAGAACAAGGTTGTGTCCACTTTCCCTCTAGTGAATTCCTTTTCTAACAGGAAGTTACTTAGTCTTTCACACCAAGCTCTGGGAGCTTGTTTCAGACCATTGAGTGACTTCTTTAGTTTGAAAACATATTCTGGATTTTTGGAACTTTCAAAACCAGGGGGTTGGTACACATATACCTCTTCATCTATATAGCCATTTAAGAATGCACTTTTGACATCCATCTGATACAGAGTGATGCCTTTACTAACAGCAAATGATATTAAAAGTCTGATAGATTCTAACCTGGCGACTGGAGCAAAGGTTTTTGTATAGTCTATCCCCTCTTGCTGACTATAACCTTGTGCTACCATTCGTGCTTTGTTTCTGATGACTTCACCTTGCTCGTTCAGTTTTTTTCTGAACACCCATTTTGTACCAATGACGTTGAACCCTTTTGGTTTGGGAACCAGATCCCATACGTCATTTCTGGTGAATTGATTTAGTTCCTCTTGCATTTCCAGAATCCAGTCATTGTTCAGAAGTGCTTCATCAATTGTTGTTGGTTCAATCAGAGAAACCAGTCCCATGAGGGATTCTTCAGAGTTTCTGAATGTTGATCTTGTTCTGATTGGATCTTCCTTCTTTCCCAATATTGTATCTTCTGGGTGATCAATGCTGCTTCTGGATAGTCTTTTCTGGAGTTGATCAACAGAAGGTGCTGGATTGCTTGTAGTGACTCTTTCTGCTATTGAGGGAGTGTCTCTGTTGAGAGCCTCTGATGAGTTGTCTTCAGTACTTGTGAGTTCAACTTCCATACCTGCAAGGAATTCATTCTGCTTTGACTTTTGAGAGTCAAGCTTATCATCAAACCTAACACTGATTGACTCTTCAACAATCTGTGTTTCTGTATTGTATACTTTGTACCCTCTCGAGCATTCAGAGTATCCTAACATAATACACTTTTGTGCTTTAGATTCAAACTTGTTCAAATAATTTTTTGTATTTAGAATAAAACATGTGCATCCAAATGGGTGGAAATAAGAAATGTTGGGCTTTATGTTCTTCCACAATTCATATGGAGTCTTTTCCAAAATAGGTCTTATGGAGATTCTATTCTGAATGTAACACGTTGTGTTTATTGCCTCTGCCCAGAAGATCTTAGCAACGTTAGTCTCGTTGATCATGGTTCTGGCCATTTCTTGCAATGTTCTGTTCTTTCGTTCTACAACTCCATTTTGCTGGGGAGTTCTAGGACAAGAGAAATCATGCAGAATTCCTTTTTCATTAAAGAATAATTCAAAATCTTTATTTTCAAATTCTCCACCATGATCACTTCTGACTTTGACAATTCTAAGATCCTTTTCATTCTGAACTTGGTTGCAGAAGGTAACAAACACAGAGTGTGACTCGTCCTTGTGTCTTAAGAACTTTACCCATGTCCATCTGCTATAGTCATCTATGATTACTAACCCATACTTCTTGCCACTGACTGAAGTAGTTTTTACTGGTCCAAATAAGTCAATGTGCAGAAGTTCTAATGGCTTAGAGGTGGAAACAACATTTTTGGATTTGAAAGCAGGTTTTGCAAACTTGCCTTTCTGACATGCTTCACACAGAGCATCTGAATTGAACTTCAAGTTAGGAAGTCCTCTAACCAGATTGAGTTTGTTAATCTGAGATATTCTTCTCATACTAACATGTCCCAATATTTTGTGCCAGATCCATTGCTCGTTGTTAATAGACAGTAGACATTTTACATTCTGACTCTTTAGTTCAGAAAGTTTTATTTTATCAATGTTGTTTTTCCTCTTTCCATTAAATAGGATAGTCCCATCTTTCTGACTAACAGCTTTGCATGAATTTTGATTGAAGATTATATCATAACGATTATCACTTAATTGACTTATGGATAACAGGTTATGCATTAATCCATCAACTAATAAAACATTACTTATAGAGGGAAGATTTCCATTACCTACTGTTCCAGAGCCAATGATCTTTCCTCTCTGATTGCCTCCAAATCCCACGTGGCCTCCAGGCTTTGGAACATATGCCTTCTTCCCGTCATGTGTCGTGAGCAGCCAGAGTCCAGGTACCATGATTGGTGTCTTAGCCTTGCTGCTAAAGATATCTGCCACATGTATGATTTTATCCTTAGGTACCCACATTTTCTTGGGTCCTGATTTGTTAGTTTTACCAAAATTCTGGTTGAATTTTGGTTTGACAAAATAATCACTACTTGTGTATTTTATGTCATGTGTGTGCCCATATATAAAATGTGAATCAAGTGGAGTGCGTTTTATAACTAAGTCCATAGTATTTTTTGGTGTAGGTACCTTACCTTGATATCATATCCCTTTTCTGCCATTTCTGCAAACTCCATAGATCATTGAAGCCATCTTGCTTCTGTCTATGTTTTTAGCTAGAAACTTCTGAAAGCTATGATCATACTCTTTGATGATCTCATCAGCATTGCTGGGAGTTTCAGAGATTGTTTCCTTCTGAGAGTTTTGCAACTGGTTTTCTAATTTTGAAACTTTTTCTCTTAACTCAGAATTCTCCAATCTGAGACTCTCAGTCTTATCAGAGTCAGAAGCGAGATTCCTTTTCAGGTTTCTGAATTTGACTCTAATCTACTGATACCTTTCCAGAATTTCATTTAGGCTTTTAGCAAGTTCAGCCTTAGTAAAGTTTATGTTAAAGTCGGGGAATACCTCTTCAGTGTCTGATTCTGAGTCTGAACCAGAGCCTTCACTGTCTTCTGATACGTTTTCCATGAGAGCTATGTTTGCTCTTTCATCATCTGATCCTGAGTCAGCTTCAGATGTGTCAGAATCATCCCATGTAGCCATGAGGCTTTTCTTCTTTTCCTTGAGAAACTTCTTTTTGGGCTTTTCCTTCTGAAGCTTTGGGAAGTCACTTTTGTAGTGCCCTTGCTCGTTACATTCATAATAGATGATGTCTTTGTTGTTTGGCTTTATGTATCCTGAAGAGCCTTCAAATCTTCTGTGTCCAGAGGAGGATTCTGACCTTCTGTATCTGGAGGAGGATTCATTCTAATTTTCTGATCTTCTGGGATTTCTGAACTTCCTTTGTCTCTGCTTCCACAGTTGGTTCACCCTTCTGGAGAGAAGAGACAGTTCATCTTCTTCTGATGAGGATCCATCAGAGGTTTCTTCCACAGCCTGCAAAACTTTGGAGTCAGATTTTCTGTTTGATTTTAACGCTAATGACTTACTTTGCTTTTGAGGTTCATCTTCTTCTAGCTCTATCTCGTGACTTCTGAGGGAGATAACAAGTTCCTCCAAATAGATTTTGTTGAGATCTTTGGCTAGCTTAAGTGATGTGACCATTGGCCTCCATTGTTTGGGAAAGCTTCTGATGATCTTCTTAACGTGATCAGCAGTAGAATACCCTTTGTCAAGAACTTTTAGTCCAGCAACAAGAATTTGAAATCTTGAAAACATAGTTTCTATAGATTCATTATCTTCCATCTTGAATGCCTCATACTTCTGAATGAGCGCAAGGGCCTTGGTTTCTTTGACTTGAATGTTGCCTTCATGCGTCATTCTCAGAGAGTCAAACATATTCTTGGCAGTTTCTCTGTTTGATATTTTCTCATATTCTGAATATGAGATGGCACTGAGGAGAATTGTTCTGGCCTTGTGGTGGTTTCTAAATTCACACTTTTGTTGATCAGACATCATTTTCCTGTCTATCTTCTGACAACGTCCATCCACAGGATGCATGTATCCATCAGTCACCATGTCCCACAGATCAGCATCATGGGCCAGAAAGAAACTCTCAATTCTGTCTTTCCAATAGTCAAAGTTCTCTCCATCAAAGACTGGAGGTTTACCACTAAATCTATCCCTTTATTATTGTTGTCATTGTTGATGTTTTGGCTTTGTCCCACCATAGTGTTTTTCTGATTCTTGGATCTTGTACTGACACGGTTAAGTGTTTAAGCTCAGAACCAGGCGCTCTGATGCCAATTGAAGATGTGAAAAACACAAGAAGGGGGGGTTGAGTTGAAAAACTTAGATCTAAAACAGCTTAATGACACAGTATTTTTATCCTGGTTCGTTTGATCTCAAACTACTCCAGTCCACCCGTCAATGTGATTTCGCCTCTCTCCAACGAGGTCTTAATTCACTAATCTCAACAAGATTACAAAGGCTACTTTAACAACTGTTAATGTCTTCTTGAGTAACACCATAATCCGGTTAATCTCAAGGATCTCTTTTACAATATGATTAAACAAAATGTGTTGTTGTTTTTCTAACAAAAACAGTTTATCAAAACTGTGATAAATTACACAGGTTTATAGCTTAGAATAAAGATTGAATTTCCTTGAGCTTGAATATGTGTGGTTGGTGATCTTAGCAAATTGTTGTGTGTACGTACGTGCTTCATTTTGCAAGATGAATTGTTTATATAGGCAATGTAATGACGTTATCCATAAAACATGTTTAATGTCATTAACACACTTTCCTTTTTGGAGAAGATCCTGTCTGAAGAAAGCCGTTGGAATTAATTCTGTCTTGAATGTTCAGTAACGCTTCAGAGTCTTTTCTCCTTACTGTTGATAACGCTTCAGAATATTGATGACTTGGTTTGATATGTTCTTGTTCAGAATCAGAGTTTACTTGATTAAGTGCAGGTTCTGGTCATCAATCTTCAGCGTATGTTCTGATTGCTTAAGCCTGTAACACTTATGGCTGATCTTCTGGTGCTGATTTGATCAGAACTTCTGCATACATAAAACATATTTTTAAGGTGTATATTTGTTCTTTGTATTTATTTATTATTTGTATTTGTTATCATCAAAACTTTAACTAAGGGTTGTAGAATCAAACTATGTTCTAACATCTTTCTCATGGAACTGCTCCATGTAAGTATCTCGCTCATTCTTCAGCTGAATCCAAGACTTTGTAGCTCCCCAAGATCAGTAGGCATGTAAGGATAGATAACCGTGTAAGGAATACCGTCTTCAGTAGTGGGTTCCACAATCACTGGTAACACTGCTGCATATGGCATCACAAGCTTCTGTGCACAAGCTCAGACCCATTGGAAGTAAGGTTGCATAGGAAGGGAAGTCTTTGGTCCCAACTCATGGGGGTATGATCTATTTACCATGCCCCAAGCTCGTATGAACCTCCAGCGATGCCCTTTAACATCCTCTTCATAGTCGAATGCAATATCCTCGAGAAGTAACCTATGGGGACCATCTCTCTGAGCACGACCAAATTGTCGTAAAGCTAGACAAGGATTATAAGTTATACCTCCTCTGATACCAAGTAATGGGACATTAGGGTACCCCCCACAGTGGTCAATAATAGCAACGTCTTCCATAGCCCGGGAACACCAAATAATATATGTATGAGCAAGTGACATTATTCTATGCGACCAACCCAAACCTTCTTCATTCTTCAGCACAGACTTAGGGAGGTGTGAAATAAACCACCTCGACAACAATGGCATGCAGCACATAAGAGTTCCTCTTCTCCTTGTGGTACGAGTATAGAGAGTGTGTAAGATATCTCCAAGCAAGGTAGGCACAGGATTGCGAGAAAGGAAAATCTTGATAGCATTCACATCTACAAAGGAATCCGGATTAGGGAAGAGAACCAAACCATAGATAAGAAGAGCCAAGACTTCTTCAAAAGCCTGAAAATCTAGATCATCCCAGAATAGTTGAGCTTGGTCTATCAGAAATTTGGCTAGAAAACCTTCGACTCCGCTTCGAGTTTCCCAATTGGATACCACATCAACCCGTTTCAAATTCAAAGCTGAGGCAATGACTTCTGGCTTAGGAACTTCTTATATACATGTGAAGGGTACCTGTTCAAGAATGGATATGCCCAATAGATGACAGAATTCCTCTAGGGTGGGTACCAACTGATAATCTGGAAAGGTGAAACAGTGATGCTCGGGGTCGAAGAACTGAAAAAGTACACTCATCATTTGTTTATCGGGGTTTGAAGTAACCAAGCTGAGAAGTTGACCATGTCTATTAATGAACATTGAGGTTTCAGAAATCTTTGACACTAGCTCTTTGAGTTGGGATGGTATCTCCATAAAGTTGACTCAGATAGTCTTTCTACGTGCGGAAGCCATGATCTACAAAACATAGCAAAGATAAATTCCCTTGGTCTTTGAAATGGTTAGTGTAATGAAGCATGTATGCTATGTTATGATGCATGATGTCATGATAAAAAACAACAGGTATAGCAGATAACAGGCATGGCAAAGACAAATAAGTCACACAAAGCCCTTAGGTTCAAGGCTTGCATGAGGTCAAAGGTAATACCCTCTTGAAGTTAAGTTGGTTTCAACCTGTCCTAGAAAAAGTAACCGGGTTCTAGGGGATCTCAATATCATTGACCATCCTCCATTGGTCATGGTTTCAGCTCACGCAATCTTTTCTTGCAGCCGGAACTATCTCGAGAGTATGGTCTCAATGAGTGTAGCATTGAGTATCAACCAGTTCTCAGCTTTAGACCGAGGCCAGATATCTCACTACTTTCTAATGGCCAAGTTGGACGATGAAAGGTTCTAAGGTTAGTTGATGCTTAATGACACCATGCAGCGGACCCGTATTCTCCTCGTTTCTCCACAAGGGATACCGGTACCAACCAAAGTGCCACACCAACATAGCCACTGCTTCAACCGTATCGGTCTACGCAAACATTTCCCTCACAGTCTATTTCTACTTACCTAAAAGGTATTCCCCAGATCCGGGTTAGGATCTATAGTAACCCCAAACAAAACCCTTAAAAGTAAAGCAAACAAAACAAACAAGAGAAGCAATTATGATGAACTAGATCCTAAGGTATACCCCATTTATTAGTTCCCTAGCAGAGTCGCCAGTTCTGTGATATGGTGGCAGAACCGACTGGTTTGACGTTGGTTTGCGTTTTGCGTTTTGTGTTCGCAAAATGTCGCAGTAAGTAAGAGTTGCCACCGACTTTTATTTCATCCAACCGGAAAGGAAAAAAGTAAAGAAAAAATCCTTTTTCGAGATATTCTGAGTACAGGGGTAGATTATAGAAAGGGAAGGTGTAAGCACCCTTTCTATCCATGGTTTTCTATGGGCTCTTAGGTACTTGCTCATCTTTTAAAATTTCTTGTGTATGTGCTTTGTTTTGAGAAAAGTTTGACTTCGTGATAACCCTTGTATCAGTCCTCAAAGGTGTGACGAAGTTGTTTTGAAAATTGTTTTGAAATGTGTAAGTGTGAAAAAGCTTTGATTTGAACAAGTATCTACTAGCATCTACCTACTCTAAAAGAGATCGTTTCTATTCTTGATTCCTTTAGACAGCGCTATCCTACTATTAAGAAATAGGTAGCACCGTCGTTGGAGTTGTAAGGGTCAATTCGAAAGGGACGTACGATCACTAAAGCAATGTTAGGACACCTTAGTAATAACCCTAGAGTCTTAAGATCATATTCGAGGCAACATTTCCGAGGCAATACTTCCGAGGCAACGTTTGATCCTTTTAGACAGGAGGGCAACCACTAAGACACCCTATACTTAATGACCGTTTACCGAAAGCAACCGAAGTGTGAGTATACCCTAAGAGTGATATATGCGAGTGATCTGTTTTCAATTATTTAGTCTTTGCACATTAGGGTTTTCTAACTGTATTAATTTGTCATGCATTCTTGTCATACAATCCTATTAGCATACATCTAAACAGTCAAATATTTGCGGGAATTAAAATGCGAGAAAGTAAATCTACGCTATTACAAGGCTTCGGGGAGGGAGATTAATTACATATCCAAAAACCCGGGTAAAAGCGATAAATAAATAAAAACTAGATTAAACTATTACAAACCATGAGCAATTACAGAAATATGGGTAAAAATAATAATACGCGTGCGATGAATCGAATGCGGAGCAACTAGGGTTTTGACCCTTGCCTAAACCTAATTGCGATTAAAAAAAATGCTTTTGTTATGTTATTTTAAGAAAATAAAGAAATTGTTAAATTAAAAGAAAGAAAAGCCCAATTCTAATTAATTTTAATTTTAAGAAAGAAATGAATTAATTTAATCTACAACCTATTTTAGTATTTTTATTTATTTGAGAAAAAGAGCAAAATAAAATTAAATCAAAAGTCTAACCTATTTTCTATTTTGATTTTATTTATGAAAAAAAACAAGTTACAATTTCCCTAAATTAAACTAAGTTAAATTAATTTTGATAATAATAAAACAAAAAAAACTAATCCTAATTTTTTGGTGAATTATTGATTTCATGTTTTTTGTGAAAAAATAAATTAATTTGTGAATTAAAGAAAATAAAATAAATATTGAAAGATTTAAAAAAAAACTAAAAGAAAAAGAAAGAAATATGGGCCTGTATTAGCAATTAAGGGGGGTGTTATTTGAGATATTGAGCCCAAAAGATCCAGACCCATTTGACTTTGCCTGATCCAATGTGGCTGTTGACTGGAGGCGTATGGTGGCCCTCCAAGAGTGGCACGTTAATCTGGGTCAGAGATGCATTTGATGGCCAGATGTTGAGGGTACATGGTGGACGCTGGAGGCTGTAGTTCACTTGAATTCCTGAAACAAAATAACATGAAAAAAGTTTGGGACCTGGGGATCGAACCCAGGTCCTTATGCATACTTCCACCCCCACGCTACCATTTGTGCTACGCGTTTCTGTTGTACATATAATAACAATAATATACAATATATCAAACACGATGGTTAAATAAGAAAAACGCACGGAATTTCAAACTGCACAACCAGGGGGTGCCACGCATCCATCTTCTTCCTCCCATCCGTCGTTTTAGGTAACAACATCTTTACCTATGGACATGTCGTTGTAGCTATAACCCTGTGTATTTCAAAAATTACATCCAAGCAATATAAATAAGATTCAAGACCATGGATCAATTGGGTTTGACCCTCTGATCACAATGGTATCCTTCATTAGGGCCAATTGTTCCTGCATTTGAAAGCCCCAAAACAACAAGGCAAACCCTAGCTATGGCAGATGTTCATACAAGTGTTAAAACTTCAATTAAATGGTCCAGACATGATGCAAACATGACAACAAACACAAATATACCATTGAAACATGTTCATGATACAAGAATCATAGCAATGAAATCTGAAAAAGAATGCAAACCGTGTGACGTCTAGAGGATGATTCTGGGTGTGTGGAGGCGTGCAACCGGTCGTGCTAGCTTCAGAGAGATTCCAGGAAACGATTGGTGGCTTTGAAAGTCTGTGAATCGTCCTCTAAACTGGAAATCAGTCTATCACTTTTTTTGACAATTTTCAATTCTTGCTTGCAGCTTTTTCGACCTCTAATCACCTCTCTTGTGCATTGGATCTCTTTTTTATATGTAGTGGAACACATTAGGTCAATAAAAATGCCTTGTATCTTTATCAATTATGGAGATTTGATTTGGTCTTTCATGTTGTGTGATTCCTTTCCAATTTTGCTCAAATCCAATCTTTTCTAACCAAATTGACCTTGCACGATTTGATCTTCACTTGGCCGCATATAATATCTTCTTTCAATACAAAAGATCATCCCTAAAATGCAATATATGATTTATTAGGATTTATTTGATTTTACTTGAATTTTACTTGAATTTTAAATGAATAAAAATCAAAATAAATTAAATAAATGAGTAAATAAAGCATGGAGGGTCCCATAGGTCGTGAACTATGTTAGGAATTAGATGCAAGCATAAAAAGTTGGGCCCATTTAGCAAAATATGCAAATTTGAGCACATTTGACTTTTGGCAATTTTGCAAAAAAGGTCAACTTGGCCAATGCATAACCCTCTAAATTTTGATCCTAGAGAGTTGTTATTGGAATTTTTAGATATCTTAGGATGTCCTCTAAGCAACCCTTTTGGTATAATCTCAATTGAGTCTTCCATGTTCATGTATGAAGCTTTGACCCAAAAGGTGTTTTTGTTGACTTTTCAAAATGACCTATAATGTCAAAATTCATATCGTTTTGTGAGTGCATATTTTGAACTTGGGAGATGAAGATGAATTGTATGGAATTGCATCCTCTACAAAATGAGCTTTGGATGGGTCATTTCTGATAAATTATGAGAAAGTTATGCTTGGTCAAAGTTGAATTGACTTTTCCTGCAAAACCCTAATTTAGCAACTTTTGGGTTTTGAGGAATTGTGAGCAATCCTTGATGAATCATGATCAACCCTTTATCAAATGATGAATGATACTTCAAAATGAGTATGTTGACCAAAAATATTGAGGTTTAACTGTATGTGAGCCACAATTGACTTTTGACCTAGCACAGTCGATTTTTAGGCTTTTGAGCAATTGACTGAGCAAACTTCCTCTGCAAGGCTTGAAAATTGACATGGATGCTCTTGAGAACTTATTAGGACAATGGTGAGCATTTGGGATCCTTTGGACTCAAGCATCTTGATGAAAAAAGAAACCCTAATTTGAGGTAGACTGCCTTAGGAGAGAGTTTGTCTGGTCAACTCTTGGACTTCCTTGAGCACTTTGAGGACCTCACTTGACATGTATTGAGAAATATGGGAGGGAAAATTTTGGGGTACAACTGTGAGGAGATGTTGTATTGGAGTTTTTCGAAGCTTCTTTCAAGGTCACCAAATTGGATCTTAGTAGATGCGGTAATACCTGAGATAGGGTCATGTTAATTCTGGTGAATTGCCTGACCGGTCTTTCCATCCTTAGTTGGTTGTTTCTTTTCTGATCAGGCGCAGGTTTAGGAATCATAACAACCCCCACCATTGGACGGTGCTCGGTCCTATCTTGATTTCTCTGAGGATAAACGGAAACCACTTCTTTCTTTCCGATAAATGGCTTCCTTATAGCAGCAGAGGATGTATCTTTCTGAACCTTATCACTCTTTATCCCGGCTTCTACCCTTTTTTTGGTCAATATCAGTTTAGTAAAAGTCGCCGATGAACTTCCAATTAGGTGATTGAAGAAGGGACCAGACAAGGTGCCTAAAAACATATCCACTAATTCTCTTTCAGATAGGTGAGGTTGAACTCTTCCATCCAAGTCTCTCCATTTATGCGCATAGGCCTTGAAACCTTCATTGGAAACCATGGCCATACTCTAGAGTTGAGTACGGGTAGGCGCAAGATCAGCATTGTATTGGTATTGTTTGTAGAAGGCTGCAGCAAGATCTTCCTAGTTGTGAACGTTGACTCTTTCTAGTTGGTAAAACCAGTCAAGTTGAGTTCCAGACAGACTGTCTTGGAAGAAGTGTACCCATAAGTCTTTGTCAGCGGTATGGGGTTATATTTTCCTCACATATGACCAGAGATGCATTTTAGGGCATGAAACTCCGTCAAATTTGGCAAACATAGGTGCTTTAAATTTCATAGGAATAACAATCCCCGACATTAAACCTAATTCGTCAAAGTCCAAGCCATGAACTTTTTGGATTTCCATCGCACTCAACCGCTCTTCGAGATGTTTATACTTGTCATCAGTTGGAGGGTATTGTTCTTCATAATAGTCTTCTTCTTCCTCTTCCTCTTCCGATTCTGACGGGACAACTGTTTCCTTGACTTTCCCCTCTTGATTGTCTCTTTCACCAAATGTTGTTGCAAAGTTTAAGGTCCTTCTTGTCTGATCATGAAATCTTCTTCCCATGTTTAGGACTCCGGTTACCTTCTTTGTCTTCTTTTTCTTCTCCTCCGCCAGTAAAGTCTTCAACTCTTCTTGTCCTTTGGCTAGGGTCAAGAGCAATTGTTGAAACTGTGTATTCTGAGCTTGAAGGTCCTTCACTGTTTTCTCGAGATCCATCTCACTGAAATAAACAGTAGAGAGATGAGGAGACTTGTTGCAAGAAACCTGCTTATGTTATGATGAATGGTATATGCATATGTAATGATTTCAAGGATTTCAAAGATTCAAATTTGTTTTAGACAAAAAAGAAACACATGTTATATTAATAAGTTAAAGCTTGAGTACATTAATGCCTCTTGGGTTTATAAGGAAATATCAAATCTCTAAGATAAAAAGTTAGTGTGCATCCTCTTTGGTGCGATGTAGGCATTCAGAGTCTGCTCCTCATGAAGTAGCCTAGTGAGTTCCAAAACCTTCTTCTCGTTTATATAGAATCGGGCTTCGAAAGTATCTCGCTCTCCCTTGAGTTGTATTTAATCCCTTTGTAAGTCTCCAAGAGATGTGGGCATGTCAGGATGTAGGATAGTGTATGGAACATCTCTCTCCTTAACAGGTTCAATAATTACCGGGAGAACAGAGGGATAAGGCATCATAAGACTCTGAGCGCGAGTTTGTACCCATTTGAGATAAGGCTCAAGAGGGATGGAATTATTGTGCCCCAAAGTCTTGATATCCACCTTGTTCAACATCCTCCAAGCTCGGATAAATCTTTGGAGAAGACCTTGATCGTCGTTATCGTAGTCAAATACCAAACCTTAAATTAGTATCTCATGTGGGCCATCCCTTCGGGCATAACCAAACTGTCTTAAGGCTAAGCAGGAGTTGTAGGTGATACCTCCCCTAATTCCAAGTAAGGGGACATTAGGAAATTCTCCATAACGGTCAATAATGATAACATTCTCTTTGGATCGGGAGCACCAATGAATGTCTGAATGTTTGAGCGTCATCAAGCTTTGTGACCACCTTGAACCTTGCTCATTCTTTAATACAGATCGGGGAAGATGAGAAATAAACCATCTTGCCAAGATAGGAGTGCAACACATAAGGACACCTCTTTTCCTCATTGTGCGAGTGTGAAAGGAGTGTAGGATGTCTCCTAGCGAAGTAGGCACCGGATTACGGGATATGAATATTTTGACGGTGTTCACATCTATGAGTTGGTCAGGGTTTGGAAACAAAACCATCCCATAGATGAGGAGAGTCACAATTTCCTCAAAGGCTTGCATGTCTAAAGAATTCCAACAGCTTTGGGCTTTTTCAAACAAGAACTTTGCTAGGAAACCTTTGACACCACTCCTTGTTTCCCAATGAGTTGTGACATCACATGAGTTCAAGTCTAGAGCTTGAGCAATCTCTTCTGGCTTTGGGTCTCTTTCTGTACCATTGAAAGGTAGTTGATTGAGAATGGGAATCCTCAGGATTTGGGAGAATTCTTCCAAAGTAGGCACAAGTTGATAGTCGGGAAAGGTGAAGCAATGGTGTAAAGGATCAAAGAACTGAAAGAGCACCTTCATCATGTCCTCATATGTCTTGGAGGTGACAAAGTTGAGTAGGAGACCATGTCTCTCGGTAAATGGCGAGTTTTCAGGAATCCTTGAAGCTAGCTCCTTAAGTTATGGAGGGATCCTTACAAGATTAACTTGAATAGTTTTCCTACGAAGAGAATCCATATCCTACAAAACAAGAACAAAGATGAATAAAAAAATCCTTGAAATGGTTAGTGAATGAATATGATGTTCATTATGTTCATGATGTTATGTACAAGTATGCATATACAAACAAAACAAACAAATCCTTAGGTTTAGGCTTGCATGGAGTTTTATAGGTAAGTACCCTCTTGAAATTTAGTTGGTTTATACATGTCCTAGTAATAGTAATCGGGTTCTAAGGAGCTCAATATCACTGATTTGTTTCCTTGGTCATTGTTTCAGCACAAGCCTCTTTAATGGCGACCGAAATATCCCAAGAAACCAAACCTCAATGAGTGTAGTATCGAGTATCTACCAACTTCGGACTGCACCAAAGTCGGTCATCTCACTACATCCTAAAGGCCAAGTTGGTCAAGTAAAAGTTCTAAAAGTTCATTAGTGCTTCATGACATCACTCAGCGGCCCCGTATTCACTTTGATTAACTCAAAGGCTACCGGTACCCACAAATATGTCGCACTAACGTAGCTATTGCTTAGACCATGTCGGTATACCTCGCATAGTTTCCACAATGTATTGCTACTTACCTATAATGTATCCCAAATCCGGGTAGAGGATTCAAACCCAAACAAAGAACCATAATGTAAATCATACAAGTCAAACAATGTAAGCAAATAAATGTGATCTAAACCCTAAGGTAACCCCACTTTTAGAAAATTCCCCAGCAGAGTCGCCAGTTCTATAATACGGTGGGAGAACTGACTTGAAGGTTTTATGTTTGATCGCAAATGTTGCGGTTAGCAAGAGTCGCCACCGACTTTTCTTTTATCCAAAAAGGAAAGGTGAAAAAGCACAGGAAAGACATTTGAGATTGTTTCTTGAGTTCGGGGGGTAGATTATGAAAAGGGAAGGTATTAGCACCCTTTTCATCCATGGTTTTCCATGGGCTCTTAGTTACTTGCTAGATCACTTGCTTTTGTTTGAAATTGTACTTTGTGTGGTTTTTGAAAGTATTTTGTAAAGAGGCCATTGTTTAGGTAATCTTTGAAATGATTCTCGTTCGTAAGAATGTATACAAAGATGTTGATCTTTTGAAAATGTTTCAATTTTGTAAGATGTTTGAAAGTGTATGTGATTGTTTTGAAAGCAACAAGGATGTTTGTTTTGAAATGGAGCAAGTAATTAGGAGCAATCTACCTACTCAAATGTCCTTCTTGTTCATTTTCTTTTCCTTTGACATTGTTGTCTTACCATTGATTTGGTAAGCAACCCTATCTTTGGATGTAAACGGGACGGGCGTGGGTCATCGTATAACCATGATTAGCAATTTTGCAAGGTATCTTAGCATTATTTTTTAGGGACTAAGATCATTTGTAAGGTAACTTAGATAGGGTCATCGAGGGACTATGATCTTGTATTTGCTTATTTTTGCTAAGATACCTTACATGCGTAATATGGCCATTTTATATAAGGCAACCAAATGGGATAACCCTGGGGGTGCTTGTGTGCAAATGTATTGTTTTCATGCTTGATTTTGTCTTGAATTAGGGTTCGCTATTTGGTTTGTTTTAATATTTCCATACAAAACCCTAATTACAAGCATTTTTATATAAAGCGATAAATTGAGGGAATTTAAATTACTACGCTATTACATCATTTAGGGGAGGGGGTATACAAATTACAAATGGGGATTTGCAAGAAAATAAATCTATTTATCTATTACAACCATATTGAATTGCATAAATATACAAGGAATGAAATGAATATAATATACAAGTATAAAAAATGAATAAATGTACAAGGACGCAAAATGTAAAGAAAATGAATTTTGTTTGTTCTCTTTTATAAAAAAGATTTTTGTCTTAACCTAATTTAAATTAAGAAGATAGTTAATTAAATTTGAATTTATTAAGAAAAAGATTTTAGAAGAAAACCCTAATTCTATTAATCAATCAAAAGAAAATAATTTAAGGAAAGTATTTTTTTTTGGCATTTTTTATCTTGAAAATATTTATAACATTAAAAATATTTTTAGTCTTTTTTGGTATTTAAATAATATATTTTTAAATGGTATGAAGAAAAATAAATAATATAATATTAATTAAGTCTATAAGATTTAGTTAATAAAAATAAATAAGGTATAGTAAATAAAATATTTTTTGTTTATGGAAAAATAAAATAAAATAAGTCAAAATATAAAATATATCATTTTTTGTATTTTTATGATTTTTTAGTATTTTAGAAAATATATTTAAAAAGAAAAATACAATAAATAAATAAATACAAATGGGCCAGGGGGTGCATGAAGTAGGCAGTGAGTTAATCAGCAAAAACAAAAAAAGAGCCAGGCCCAAAGGGCCCAGCGCCTGCAAACAAAACAAATCAGAAATGTCAAAAAAATATGAAAAAATAAAAAAAGGGTACCACTAGGGCTCGAACCCAGGTCCCATAGGTTAACAGGCGCGCGCTTTACCACTGGGGTGGCTATACATCTGTTTATATAAACAAAATAATAAATATGTAAGGCAAATCAAGTCTTGATGACTTCATCTTCAACCTCCAGCCGGTGTACCTGTAACTTCTTCATTTCTCAACAAAATTGAAAAATGACAAAATGAAAGTTGTTGCATTCTTCCTCACGAATCTAACCATGTAAATAACTAAAGCTAAAAGTCAAATAAATGAGAATTTCTCTGGCCCTAATTTGAACCCTAAAAATTTCAGAAACTTCAACTCTAAAATTCTCTAAGCTCAGGCCATGTAAATACAAACTATGGATATGTACAGCTTCGTGGTAATGAGGTCTACATTTTATCTTCATAAATGCAAGCCTAACAATGCCTAAGTAATGAGATAGAAGTTCAAGAAAAATACCTCAAAATTGGAAATCGTGAAATGCAAATGAGCTTGATTCAAAGTGCTGCAAGGATTAGGTTAGCTTCCTTGAGGTCCCAGGAAGCTAATGAAATGATTAGCTTGAGATGAAAGTGGTTGAGGAGCTCTAGAGAAGTCAAATTGCAGACCCCTGTTTTTGAAAATAGAACTTGATGATGGAGGTGTTACAGTTGAGCAAATGGACTTTGGATGGTTTGTATTTGATGTTTAGAAGCTTTTTGAGAAAACAAGTTTCAATTTCTTTTGTACTTGCTAAGATAGAGTGGTTAAGATTTAAACATACTTGCTTCTGACTTTGTATATGAAGTGCGATCAGAGGGAACAAGTTAGAGGCTCAAGAGTGGACTTTATGCATAAAGCTTTCTTTTCAAGAATGGTATTGTTAACTTTCTTCCCAAAATGGCAATGTGAACTGGATAAAGCTTAAATCACATGGATTATAGCTCAAAAGTTTGTGTAATCCATTAATTATGGAGTGACAAACAAGTTTCAGGCCCGCAAAGAAAAGATTATGCAGCCTAACATTGATTTGCATTTGTGTTCATCATGAAAATGACCTATAATTCAAGTGACAAAACACCAACTTCATCTCTTCGATTCTCCCTACTCAAGAATGATATCAAGGAGTTCTTGGACATTTTGGAAAGCTTGAAATGTGCTCTTCAACTCATATTTGAATTGATTTTGAATATTCCCCTTGTAACTATGTGAAAAATTTCCATGAAGTTAGGTCAAAAATCTGCCTAACTAGGGCAAAATTTCACTAAGTCTTTTTTAGTTCATGAGCATGTATTCATAAAATTATAACTTGAGATCCGAGAACTTTTAGGAGAAGTTGTGTGAAGAAAAGTTTTATATTTCATGGAGATCTACAACTTTCATGTTGGAAGTTTCTTTTTAATCATCTTGCATCATAATGAAAAAATTGCTCAAAGTTATGAAAAAATAAGAAATTTTTGACACTTAGAAAATTTTCTAAGTTTAGAAATTTTGACTTTTCAAAATGAAATCTTGATTTCTTGATTTCTTGATGAATAAGTTTCCTATTTTGACATGTTTTAATGAATTGTGATCTTTGGTACTTGAATTTGACCAAAAAGTCAAAGTTTGACTTTTCAGTATACAGTTGACTTTTGATCAGTTGACTGCAAAAGTCATATGTGCATCTAATGGATTTGCAATGTTTTGAACCATTTCATTAGGTAAAAATGGTTCAATTGGACTCTTGAGATCATTCCTTAAACCAATTTACCATTTTCTAGGTCAAAAATCATAAATTGCCCTTTCCTAGTCAAAACCCTAATTTTGACCATTTTGCCCTTTTGGAGATTTGATCAAATTTCTTGAAGAGTTGTGGTCCAAACTTGATCAAATGATACATATGAGTTTAAAATGTTGATGTGGATAAAAAATTATGAAGTTTGATTGTAAATTGGCCATAGTTGACTTTTTCCCCAATACAACTGATTTTTAGGTCAATTGCTCAATTGACTGATCAAAAGTGTGATCCAAAGCTTGAAACTTGACATGAGTAATCTTGGGGGTTCATAATGGTCCATGAAAGTCATATGAAGCATTGATAGTTCAAAAATACTTGTGCAAACCCAAACCCTAATTTTGGTCATCAGTGCCTAAGGAGGTGTCTTGAGCTGATCAAACCCTAGTGCAGTCTTGAGCCCAAGGAGATCTTGTGAGCAAATTCTTGGTAAGAGAGAGGGAAAATTTTGGGGTCCAACGGACTTGAATTTCGTTAAATATGCTTGAAAAATAGAATAAGGAATTGAAATGAATGGATATTAATCTCGTAAATTCCAAGCTCATGAAAATAAAAATTTCCCTGCATTTGAATTTGAATTCTTTCTTGAAATCTCTGAATAAATTTGCATTCATGAATTTTTGGATCTTCAAGCTTTGACATAATAGCCAATGACCCTTCAAAATCAACAATTTTGTACCATGACTCTTGTTTCGATAATGGATAATATCAACACACCAATAAGACTTCGCGACAAAAATCATGGCATTAGAAAAATGGTAACATGAATTGGAATTTAGAATTTAAGAACATTATAGGTCAAACAATTGACCTAAACATTTCAATAAATTTTATGAATTTAAAATCACCATTTTCTCTCGCTCCTTAAAAAATCTTGTAAATAATGCCATTTGGGACATATTGGAAAAAGAATCAACCAAAAATTATGAAAATCGAAAGAATTATGATCCTTGCAAGTTGGACAAAAGTCACTTGAAATTAAGTCAAAGTCAAAAACGACCTCTAATATACTCAAACTTTTGATGGTCCTCTTCACATAATTAACCCTCGACTTGTAAAGAAAAAATGGAGATGATGTTAAGGATATTCATACGCTCGAAGAATCACTCAAAAATACTGAACAATGAAGAAGTTATGATCTTTTGAACTCAAACTTGCAAATGTTGACTTTTGGTTCGTCAACTTTGAATTAACTACAGACTTTGTCTTTCTTTGTAACCCGAAGCACTCTTAATCACACATGGACTTGAAATAAAGAAGTCTTGATTAAATCATGCCCACACCTATTTGGACTTGAGATTATTCGTCAAAGAAGGCATGGAAATAAACACATGAACCTATCTCAAAGAATTTTGAGAATTAAGCAACCAAACTCGCCTTAATCATGCTGACTAAAGCTTGAAGATAGCGTGACTTAAGATTATAGATCACCACTCTGAAAAATAGGCCTTTGAGAACCAGTTATTGGCCTGAACGAACCACCGACCTAATCGGGGAACCATCACCTGAACTTCTTGATTGCAAACCCTATCTTACAAGAAACAAAACATATTTTTGGATTTTGGTTAGAGGTCAGTAAAATATAAAATACGTGTATACAAGATACATGATTCAAGGTGCTTGGTGATCTCTCAAGGGAAAAATTAAAGATATGATGACATAGGAGAAATACCCAAACCCTAATGCGTGATCTTGATGTATTGATGATATGAGATGATGAGAAATCTTAAGGGGAAAAATTGGGGTATAACACATGTCATAATATCTCTTGTATAACACATCTTCATTAAGGAAAAAAGCTACCTGCCAACAATCTCAAGTCTTCATATCTTTGTTGGATGCACCAAGCGGGTGTTCTTGAGTCTAAAGGAAGTACTTGATATCATAATACGAAGGTTTTTCATCTAACGTCCCCTCTATAGAAAACATGTGAGCTGGTCTATCAAGACTTTGAATTGTAATATGAGGTACATTGTTCTAAGCATTTACATGGTACATGGAAGCCAAAGTGGCTAAAACATCTGCCATCTGATTCTCATCTCTGGGAATACGATGGGATTCAAATTTATTAAAGAAAGGTAATAATATTCTTGCATAATCTTTGTAGGGAATCAAGCCAATGTGACGAGTACCCCATTCTCCTTTAGTATGATTTATTACCAAAGTTGAATCACCATATACATCCAGAATTTTGATTCTGAGATCTATAGCCTCTTTAAGACCTGTGATACAAGCTTCATACTCCGCCATGTTATTATTACAATAAAATGTCAACCTTGCAGTAAAAGGGATATGTGACCCATGGGGAGTGATAATCATGGCACCAATTCATTTTCCATAAGCATTTACAGCTCCATCAAACATCATACCCCACCGAGATTTGGGATCAGAACCTTCCTCAGGCAAAGGCTCATCATAATCTTTAACTTTTAAATACATCACATCCTCATCATGGAAATCATACTTAACAGACTGATAATCGTCAACTGGTTGGTGAGCAAGGTACTCCACCAACACACTGCCTTTAATAGCGTTCTAAGTACGGTATTCAATATCATATTTAGACAACAGCATCTGCCAACGGGCAATTCTTCCAGTAAGAGCAGCCTTTTCAAAAATATAATTAATTGGATCCATTTTGGAAATCAACCAAATAGTGTGATTCAACATATATTTCCACAATCACTTTGCCGCCCAGGCCAAAGCACAACATGTTTTTTCTAGCATAGAATACTTTGACTCACAATCAATGAACTTCTTGCTCAAATAATAAATGGCATATTCTTTTCTTCCTATTTCATCTTGTTGTCCCAAAATACAGCCCAAGAGTTATCTAACACAGTCATATACATAATTAATGGTCTTCCTTCAATGGGAGGGAGCAAGATAGGAGGCTCAAGCAAATACACTTTGATGCTCTCAAATTCCCTTTAGTAATCATCCATCCACACACAACCTTGATCTTTCTTTAACATCTTGAAGATTGGTTCACATGTTGCAGTCATATGGGAAATAAATCTGGAAATGTAATTTAAACGTCCAAGGAAGCCTCTAACTTGCTTTTCAGTTCTTGTTGCAGGCATTTCTTGAATTGCCTTAACTTTATTAGGATCAACTTCAATTCCTCTTTGGTTGATAATGAAACCTAAAAACTTTCCTGAACGAACACCAAAAGTACACTTATTTGGATTCAAGCAGAGACAATACTTCCTCAAACACTGAAACAAATTCAACAAGTCTTCTATATGCCCTTCCTCAGTATGAGATTTGGCAATCATATCATCAACATATACTTCGATTTCTTATGCATCAGATCATGGAATAGGGTTGTCAAATCCCTCTGGTATGTTGCACCAGCGTTCTTCAACTTGAAAGGCATCACTCTGTAACAGCATGTTCCCCAGGGTGTGATAAACATTATTTTTTTCCATGTCCTCAGGAGCCATCCTAATTTGATTGTATCCGAAAAATATGTCCATGAATGAGAACATGTTGAATTTGGTCGTGATATCAACCAACATATCAATATGTGGTAATGGGTGAAATTATGGTATCAGATATGTGATGCCGAAGGAGATGTCACGACACAAATATCTAAGGACAATATAAAATGCAACAATATAAAAGCAGTAAAAACATAAGGGATTGTCAATTTAGTTCGGTGTACAACAACACCTACTCTGGAGGCTACCAAGCCAGGGATAAGTCCACTAAATAGTATCAGTTCATATACCCTCAGTAAACAACTAGTTTATGATCTAATCACTTAATCACTACCCGTGCTATACTTCTACCTAAGACACACATAGGTATGAGGCCCTCCTCAAATCCCTTCAATCACTAACAGTGAAAAACAACAGAATTATTAAGTTTGAAAAACCCCAATCGTTCCATACTTAAAAGCTTATGAATGATCCATAATTTACAACTCAACTGACAAATTACAACTCAAGTATTGAAACAATACTAGAGTGTATTACAATTAAAATATTCAAACTTTTTAAACACAAGGAATATATTTTTCTTCAATTGTTTCCCTTGCAGGATTAAGGATGCAAGTCCTTATAAAGGCGCAGCAGCTTCTTTATGGGCTTGGGCTGAAAACCAAATATTGCAATATATTGAATCCCTTGAATATCTCCATAAAAGAAGGCCAAGATATAAACCATAAAGATAAGACAGATCGGAAAATATTCCTCCATATTTTTTGCAAGTTATAAACCACAAAACCTGATTAAGGCACGCTTAAAAACAGGAAACAGAAAATTTGAAAACACGTTCAGATCAGAAGGCAGATGTCAAGAAATCTGCTTTGCCATCATTCAAAATCAGTTGAGATGATTTACTTCAAATGTCAAGACATTAAGCAAAACATTACCAAAGAAGTGTTTTACCAAAATTGCTACCAACAAACACTTACAAACTCCCCCTTTGGAAAATTTTGGCTAAAACATTATTTGAGAACATTATCAGAGTAGCAACACAAGCAAAAGAACCTCGGTTATCAGTTAGAAGTTGAAGATGTCAGAACATCTTCTGAGACATGAAGCTCCCCCTCAAAATTACCAGTCAGTCAGTTAGTTTCTCTCCCCCTCAAACTTACCAGTTAGTCAGTCAGTTTCTCTTCCCCTTTTTAGACATAATATGCCAAATAAACACACATTCAAGAGAGTAGTAGAAAAGGAAGTACAGACCAGAATATCCAAGTGCCAAGCACATACAAATTCCAAAAAGAACATAGGTATTAAAACACAAAAGAAAAAGAAAAAAAGCACCAGCATAGAGTTTAACTGTCTTTAGGACCAATATACTTGGCAACTTCATAACTTCCTTCATTATCAGAATCTCCTCCTTCAATACCCACAATATCATCAAGATTGTTATCCTTTTGCAGCTCCTTGATCAGATTTTCAAATTTTAGCTTTCTTTCTGAGCTAACTCTGATTACTTCATCAAGTTCTTTGTAGGTTTATGTTAACTCAATAATCATATCATCCTTTCTTGAGGTCTTATTTTCAGAGGATGCAGATGTCAAAATAATGTATGAACATGTTTACCTGAAAATAACTTGAAATGAATGGACAGGGAAAACTCCCTTTTGCAACCTATATCAGTGCCACACAAAATTCCAGGATGTTGATTTAGAATAATTCAACAAATAAGAGATAGAAAGGTAATAGGCATCTTGATAGAACAAGTTCCTGCATGCTTTATAGATTGTTCAAAAATGTAAGCACCATAGTCAAACAATTTGTTATTTCCAACAACATAGATAAATTTTCCTAAACCAACTGTCATGGTTGAGGTATGATTGGTAGGGACCCAGTTAGCAGCTCCAATTCTATGCAAGATAGCATATTTCACACTTAACTTACAAATAGAGAGCTTATTCTTCATGGGCCAATCACTCACTTGGTTTACAGTGATGGCTTTGCACACTTGATTATCAGTCCCTTCCAACTCACAATAATCATCTTCAAACTTATCCAGATATCTATTGATGACAACAGGGGAAAAATCAACACATCTACCTCTAACAAACACCTTCCTATATTCCTTACTTTTGTGATCAGCATAATCTATAGGAATATTAACAATAAATTCCTTAACAAGAGTCTCATAACATTTTGCAAACTTGGTGACAGTCTTCATCAAGTCAGCAAAGGAAATCATCTCCATAATCTCTTTGCACTCTAGTGCACCTGCTCCCAATTCTCTTTCAAGAGCAATCCTTCTTTGGAAAACATATTTCTATTTTTCAGCATTGCCAACAGAATGGAAGGAAATGTTGTCAAGAGGAGCATCAGGCACCCTGACAGAAAGCTTTTGCTTGCAAACTTCTTCACATGAGAGATATCCTGGACGTCATCTTCATCATCTGAGGAGCTATTAGGTCTAACTTTTCTTTTATTGGAGGTAGGAACCACTTTACTCCAGGGCTTTGGGGGACCATACATAATCTTCTTCTTGATACTCTTGGTAGGGGATGTGACATCCACAGCCTTCACTTTTCTATACTTGAGCCTTTTAGAAATTCCATGCACCACATTGGTGATAAGGTCATTGTCAGACAACTCATCAACATTCACCACATTCTCAGAATTTGGATTCTTTGTAGTTTTGGAGCTAGCAACATCTTCCTTAGAAGAAGAGTCATTCTCTAGCAGATAATGTCTCAACATCTTGTTCAACATCAGCTTCCACTACTTCTAGAATATATGTAGCAAACTTGCCAAGTTCACTTTTAGCAACATCTTTCTTTAAGGTAGATGATTCAGCAGCATTTTGAGGATCGGTACCTTTGTCAGCCTGTGCAGGCATTCGGGCAAGAGGAGTAGAAGTCCCAGGAAAAACAAAACCCTCATTTAACACCCTATCTACCAGCCTTCTAATACTCCTATCAACATTAACAATGTCTTCTTATGACCTATCATCAGTAGTATTAGCAGCATTACCTTTAGAAGTGTCAAACTCATCTTTAGATTTCTTTGCGTGGGACAATCTAGGTTTCTTGAACTTCTTCTCAAGAGATGGAATAGTTGTCAGAGGACCGACGACCAAGACTTTATCAAGGGAGAGATCCTCAGGATGGTTGACAAACTTTGACCTAGAAGCCTTGGCTTCATCAGAAGAGCGCTTTGAGAGAGACGAAGCATGATGTTGCGACATCTTTGAATATTTTTGAACAGTGAGATGAAAAATAACAAGGGTTCTTTTTTTGTAAAGGAGAACGAAGAGGTTGGGAAAATAGAAAGAGGTAATGTCATAGCGTGTGGGAGAGTATTTGAGATAATCTTGAAATGATTTCTTAAGATACTTAATTTGTTAGAAACATAATAAATGATATAATATCACTTTAATGATATTCCCACACGCCCTTAATTGCTATAAATCCTCATATATGCAGATCCCTAGTTTTCCTCTTAAGTTCTCAAACTGGTTTGCATCCAAAGACTTAGTGAAGATGTCAGCCAGTTGTAATTCAGTAGCTACAAGTTCTAAGGCAACAATCTTTTCTTCAACAAGCTCTCTTGTGAAGTGATGACGAATATTAATGTGTTTGGTCATGTTGTGTTGAATAGGGTTTTTCGATATATTTATGGCACTTATGTTATTACAAAATAATGTCATGACATCCTATTTGACATTATATTCTATCAATATTTGTTTCATCCAAACCAACTGAGAGCAAATGCTTCCTGCAGTAATATACTCAGCCTCAACAGTGGACAGAGACACACAATTTTGCTTCTTACTGAACCAAGATATGATATTATTTCCTAGAAAGAAACATCCTCCTGATGTACTTTTTCTATCATCAGTACTTCCTTCCCAATTAACATCACAATAACCACTTAAAGCAGAGCCAGATCCATGAGAATATAGCATACCATAGTCACTTGTCCCATTCACATATTTAAGGATTCTTTTCACATGGTTGGCATGGATAACTTTAGGATCAACTCGATATCAAGCATACACCCCTACAGCAAAGGCAATGTCAGGTCTTCTAGTTATGAGATATAGAAGACTGCATATCATACTTTTGTAAGGACTTTGATCCACACTTACTCCTTTTTCATCTTTAGACAACTTCAAATGTGTGGGAGTAGGTGTTCTCTTGAGACTGGAATTTTCCATCCCAAATTTATTTACTATATTCTTCACATATTTACTTTGAGATAAGAATATGGAATCTTCCATTTGTTTAACTTGCAGACCAAGAAAGTAGTTTAACTCTCCAACAAGGCTCATCTCAAATTCTGACTACATTTGTTTGACAAAATGTTGAGCCATCTCATTTGACATCCCACCAAACACAATATCATCAACATAAATTTGTGCAATCATGATCTTCCTTTCTTCTTCCTTGACAAAAAGAGTTTTGTCTATGCCACCTTTCCTATATCCATTTTCACCAAGAAATTCTGTCAATCTCTCATACCAAGCTCTTGGAGCCTGTTTTAATCCATACAGAGCTTTCTTCAGTTTGTACACATGGTTAGGAAAACTTGGATCAACAAATCCCTTAGGTTGTTCCACATAAGCTTCCTCATTCAGATTGCCATTTAAGAAGGCACTCTTTACATCCATTTGAAACAACTTAAATCTCATAATGCAAGCAACTCCTAAGAGTAGTTTGATTGATTCAAGTCTGGCCACAGGGGAAAAGGTTTCATCAAAATCAACTCCTTCAATTTGAGTGTATCCTTGTGCAACTAATCTTGCCTTATTTCTAGTAACCACCCCTTTTTCATCGGATTTATTCTTGTACACCCATTTAGTACCAATCACATTTGTCCCTTCAGGTCTTACCAGATCCCAAACTTCATTTCTTCTAAATTGTTCTAGCTCTTCTTGCATAGTACTAATCCAGAACTCATCAGTTAAGGCTTCTTTGACATTCTTAGGCTCGATTTTTGAAACAAAGCAAGAGTTTGACATCCCTTCTCTTGATCTAGTAGTAACTCCTTTATTTATATCTCCTATAATAAGTTCCTTAGGATAATCTCTATGAGTTCTTATTGAAGTCCCTTTATTGAGTTGTCTGGGCTCAGGATCTTCTTGAGTTAGATTAGGATCAGTACTTCTGTCATTAGATTCTGTTGGAATGTCCGACAAAGATGTTCCAACATCTTCTAAGACATCTTCTTCATCATTTCATCCTCTATGATCAATAATAACATTTATGGATCCCATCATAACCTTAGTTTTAGAGTTAAAGACTCTGTAAGCTCAGCTATTTGTAGAGTAACACAGGAATATTCCCTCATCACTCTTGGGATCCATCTTCCTCCTCTGTTCACGATCAACTAAGATGTAACATTTACTTCCAAAAACATGAAAGTATTTGACAGTAGGTTTTCTTCCCTTCCATATTTCATACAACGTGGTTGAGGTGCCTTTTCTTAGAGTGACTCTGTTATGGATATAACACGCAATATTCATAGCTTCATCCCAAAAGTGGTAGGGTAACTTCTTAGCATGAATCATAGCTCTGGAAGATTCCTAAAGAGTTCTGTTTTTGCGTTCCACAATCCCATTTTTCTAAGGAGTAATGGGAGATGAAAATTCATGACTGATTCCTTCAGAAGAACAAAAATCAGCAAATTTATTGTTCCTAAATTCCTTTCCATGATCACTTCTGATTCTGATGACATGACTATCCTTTTCTCTTTGAAGTTTTTGACAGAGATATTTAAAGACTTCAAAAGTTTCTGATTTTTCTCTGATAAAACTTATCCATGTGTACCTAGAGAAGTCATCTATAACAACATAGGCATACTTCTTTCCACCAAGACTTTTGACCTTCATAGATCCCATCAAGTCTATATGAAGAAGTTCCAAAACTTTTGATGTGTTGAGATATTGGATCTTCTGATGTGACATCTTAGTTTGTTTTCCAATCTGGCATTCACCACATACTCTCCCTTCTTCTATCTTGAGCTTATGAATCCCTCTCACGGCTTCTATAGATATAATTATTTTCATTCCTTTCAGATGCAAGTGTCCCAGTTTTTTATGCCACAATTTAACTTCATTTTCTTTGGCTAAAGCACATGTTGAGGAGAAGTTCAACTCTTGGGGAACCCATAAATAATAGTTGTCTTTAGATCTGATTCCTTTCATAATAACTTCATTCTTTTCATTGCAAATGAGACATTATGTCTTGGTGAAGTTTACTTTGAACCCTTGATAACACAGTTGACTTATACTCATTAGGTTAGTTGTTAACCCTTTAACAAGTAATACATTATTGTGATCCGTGGGAATGAGAACTGACTATTTTGGAATGTTGGTTCGCGTTTGCGTTTATATTCGCAAAATGTCGCGGTAAGCAAGAGTCGCCACCGTCTTTTATTTTATCCAACAAGGAAAGGACAAAAGCACAGAAAAATTCCTTTTCGAGATGTTTCTCGGGTTCGGGAGGTAGATTATAGAAAGGGAAGGTGTTAGCACCCTTTCTATCCGTGGTTATCCACGGGCTCTTAGGTACTTGCTCATTATGTTTTCAAAAAGTTTTGCTTTTCTTGTGTTCGTGGGTTTTGAAAAGAGTTTTGTTTGAAATCTTCGATTTAACTCTTGTTTTTGTCCTCAAGAGTGTATGAAGTGTTGTTTGAAAACTTTGTTCGAAAAGTGCAAGTGTGAAAAATTGGTTTTGTTTTGAAAGAGCAAGTACCTAAGAACCTCTACCTACTCAAAAGGAATTAAGCTATGTAAATGTCCTTTAGACAGTGCTATCCCACTATTGAGGAGTAGGTAGCACCGTCGTTGGAGTTTTCGGATCAATTCGATTTTAGGGACATGTGGTCACTAAAGCAATGGTAGGATGCCTTAGCGGTAACCCTAATGTCTTAGATCATTTTTTATCGAGGCAACCGTTTCGAGGCAACTTTGATCTTTAGACAGGAGGGCGACCTCTAAAACTTCCTATACTCAATGACCACGTCGAGGCAACCAAGTGAGGCGTACCCTAAGAGTGACATGTGCGAGTGTGTCAATTTTCAGTTATGTTATCTTTGTACATGTTATGGTGAGCTACGGTTGATTTTAAGTTAAGAGAGATCTTGTCATGCATAGCCTAGTTAGCATACATCTAGCAGTTAATGGTGGCGGAAAATAAAACTAAGCTATTACAAGGCGTCGGGTATTTACATCGCCAAAAACAAACCCTTGAAAAGTAAATTGCGGAAAATAAGTAAAAGCAGTAAAAAGTCCTAAGTTAAAGCCATTACATCCTCGGAGCAATTACAATTATATGGATAAAAAATAATATGCGCGAGAAAAATTGAATCGGAGAGTTTTTTAGGGTTTTGACCCTTTTTAGGAAAGAAAAAGATTTGTTATCTTGCATTTAATTAAATTAAACCTAAACTAATTAATTAATTAAATAAAAAGGATATTTTTTTGGTTTTTTAGAATATTTAAGGAAATAAAAATAAAGATGATTAAATATATTAATTAACCTAATTCTACACCCATTTTAATTTATTGCAAAAATATTAAAATTAACCTAATTAAAACTAAATTAATTAATTATTTATTTACAAAAATAATAAAAGTGATGAATTTAATAAAAATGATGTTTTTGTATTTTCTGATTTTTATGAGGAAAAATAAATTATTAGGTTATTTTTAAAATAATTAAATAATTAAATAAAGGGAAATAAAAAAAGAAAGAAATTAACCCATTGGGGGGTTTAAGCCCAAATCAGGAGGTGAATCTGGAAATTTGTGGCCCAAAAACGCTCAAGCCTGCTTTGACTGTGGCCATCCCATGCGTGTGCGTTGACTGGAGACTATGGTGAGGATCCCATTCTGGCCATTGGATTTGGGTTTGGAGACATCTGGTGCACTGAGATTTGAGGTGTATGGTGGACCTCTCTTTGCAAACTGCACAAGAATACCTGAAGAATAAAAATAACAAGGTTTTTGGGGGGACCTGGGATTCGAACCCAGGTCCCAATACTCATTGGCCAGCGTCCCAACCACTCAACCACCTGCATCTTTTTGTTATTGGAATAACCACTAAACATAATATATTCAAACCATTTAATATGCTGAAATTATAAAAAAACGCACTAAGATTCAAACACGCTAATCAGATGACAACACGTCATCATCTTCAACCTTGGTTCTGCATCAAAGAGAATCAGATAGCGGGGGTTTTTAACCTCCACTACCTCCCTGCACGAAAAATAGCGAATAGAACCACAGCAAAAAGAAATACTTCGCGAGGTATGGGTTTCAATCGTCTGGACCTCACGAATTCAACCATGTATCCCATTGGTCCTAATTTTTCTTGGATTGAAAAGCCCTATTTGAAAGCTTGAAAACCCTAGAAATTCAATCATGGCATCTCTCGATTCAGGGCATTATGGTTCAATTCAATCATTCCATTAGCTTTGTATGATCTCTAGCAATGCAAATCAATCACAAAAACATGTCAAATGCATATGAATTAAGAGATACAATCGTGGATCAGAAGTGCAAACCGTGGGACTGTATGTCATGATTCCTTGAGCTTTGGTGCCTGAATTTGATTGCAAATCACTCCTGGAACTTCCTGCAATGTGTTTGGATGGACAAGGCACCTTGAATTGGCCTAAATTGCAAGAACAAGTTTTGACTTTTCTTGAAAATTCTTGAATTTGATATGGCCGTTTCTGCAGCTTTTTCTCGTCCCCTAGGTTATGGTTGGCTTGCTTGCATATAAGGGAAACAAATTAGGTCAAAATTTGGACCCATGCCCATGTGCATTGAAGATTAAATCCTTGATTGATAAATCAAATATTCTTGATTTTCATGATTGAACAAGTTGCCAAAATTGGATATTTTTGTATCTTTTAGCTTGTGCACGAATTGGTCAGCATATTTGGATCATATTTGGTTCACAAATAGATTTAAAAATCAAATCTTGTATTTTCTTATAATTTAAATTAATTAAATGAATTAATATGTATTAAAAATCCATTTAATCAATAAATTTAAGAAAATAAATCCCATTTAACTTGGTGGGTCGTGCATAGGTCATGGGTGAAGTTTCAAAAAGAGATTTGAGGACCATTAGCAAAAAGAAGGTGTTTTGAGCAAAGTTGACTTTTGCAAATTCTTGAAAATTTCCCAACTTCTCCAATGCATAACTTGCTCAATTTTGATCATATGACCATGTTCTTGGACATTTTGGAAATCCCTTGAAGTCCTCTAACCAATGCTTTTGGTCCCATGTCATTTGGATTTACCAATCTCAAGTTATGGCCTTTGACTCAAAGTGTACTTTTGTTGACTTTTAAAATTAACCTATAATGTAAAAATTTGCAACTTTTTGTGAGAGCATTTCTTGATCTTGGAGTGTGAAGATGGATTGTAGGAGATTGCATCCTCTTCAAAATTAGCTTTGGATGGAATTTTTTTGACAAACCATGAAAGAGTTATGCCCTTGTCAAAGTACAGTTGACTTTTCTACTGTCCAAAAATAGTAACTTTTTGCATCTTGATGATTTTTGAGCTATTCTTGTGGGATCATGATCAAGACTTGATCAAATGATGATTGTGAACTCAAAATAAGATGTTGACCAAGAATTCTGACTTTTGACTGCAAAATGACCATTTTGCCCTTGCAGTTGACTGTAGATCAAATGGAGCTTTTGACTGTGCAAACTGGCACTGTGAGTCTTGAAATTTGGCATGTAGGTGCTAGAGAATGTATATAGACCTATGAGACTTGGATGAACCATTGAAAACCCCAAATTCCTTGAAAGAACCAAAACCCTAATTTTGAATTGACTGCCTTAGGAGGTGATTTGACTGTACAACCCTCGAGCAATCTTGAGCAATTTGAAGATCAATCTTGACAAATCTTGAGGAATATGTGAGGGCAAATTTTAGGGTACAACAGTTGCCCCTGTTCAATCTTCTTAGACCTAAGGATGTAGATTGGCTTGCGTGCCTTTCGTGATCCGAAGGTGGAAGATGATTGAACACTAAAGTGCCCTGAAATTTGCACTCGCATGGTTTAGTATCAGCAATGTGATGTCGGGAATCGGCTTACAGATGCCATTTGGGAGATTTTCGGTAGAAGGATGGGCTTATAGATGCCATATGGAGATTGTTTGTAGAATTGTAACTTTGTAAGTTGAAAGAAGGAACCTGTGTAGGGTTGCCTGATGATGAGTCCGTGTGAAACTGCATCTGAAAGAGAGAAGGAACCGATGTAGGGTTGCTTCATGATGGTCAAGTAGATAATTGTCCTGTCTGGTTTCAGGTATTAACCTATGATCAGTCGTCCATAGAATTTTCCTGGCTTATTACAGGTATTAATCTGGAACTTGAAAAGATTGGCCGATGAGATAGTTGTCCTGGCTGGCTACAGGTATTGATCTCTGACCTGAGAAAGAAAAATAGTTTTCCTGGCTTGTTACAGGTATTAATCTTCAATCTTTTCGTGTAGATAGTTTTCCTGGCTGGTTTCAGGTATTAATCTACAATCAGTCGTCCACAGATAGTTTTCCTGGCTTGTTACAGGTATTAATCTGGAACTTGAAAAAGGTTGGTCGAGGAGATAGTTGTCCTGGCTGGTTACAGGTATTAATCTCTGACCTGAGAAAGAAAGATGGTTTTCCTGGCTGGTTACAGGTGTTAATCTTCAATCTCTTCATGTAGATAACTTTCCTGGCTTGTTACAGGTATTGATCTACAATCAGTCGTCCACAGAATTTTCTTGGCTTGTTACAGGTATTCATCTGGAACTTAAGAAAGGTTGATGGTAGCCATCTTTGGATTGACCTTTTCCTGAAAAGGGAAAAACGTTAGTTGTATGCAATGTCATGATGTATGAAATTCATGATGTCATGATGTTCTCAAAATAAATGAGATTTGTGTTGTTTGATGCGTATGCATACCATAATATATGAAGATGTGATGTTTTTAGTTGGGGAAAATAATCCCGGAGCTGCTGGAGAATAGTGTTGAGTTCTTCATTTCCGCTGGGGATGATGAACGAAGATGATCGTGAGAATAAACCTGCAGGAGAAAAGAACTCTGTTGGGGAATAAACTGGTGAAGATATTACTTTGCGGGGAATTACTATGTGGGAGGAGATGCTTTGCTGAGATTTTAACGATAACTCCGCTGGGGATTCCGTTGATAAGCTCTGTTGGGGATTTTGATGATGAACTCCGCTAGGGATAGAAAGAACTTCGCTGGGGATGATCTTTCAGTTGCAACTTGCTGAGGATAACCCAGTTAGACTCTTGTGGGGATAACCTCTGAATTTGGCTGAGGAGATGCATTTGTACTCTGCAGGGGACAACCTTCCAGAATCTACTGGGGAAGATGATTCAACTCTGGCGAGGAAGCTTTTTTAGACTGCGCTGGGAAATGGCTCCACTGGGGGTATCTTGTATTCCGCCGGGGAACATTCTTATACTCTGTCGAGGAATATTAAGACTGCCAGGGATGCTTTTTATGATTGCTGGGGAATATCTGTATACTCCGCTGGGGAATATTAAGACCTTCTGGGGATACCCGACCTTTTGAGGGCTGATGGTAGACTAACTCTGCTTGGGGAAGAGTATTGCTGATTCGTCCATGATTGCAATTCTTAGTGGGGAGAGCTACCATTATTGTCTTACTCTGCGGGTAGTGAAGGTATCTTGGTCATATTCTTCAGCTGAACCTACCTTGGTACCTTGGTGGACAAAGCAACTAGACTGCTTAGACAATTCTTATTGCCCCTACTTCCGATGTCACCCGTAATTAGTCCTTTGTTTCGCATGCAAATATTTATGAGCAACAATTAATGTCAAATGCATATATCAAAAAAGAACATTGGACGTTCTTCGCAAAACAAAACAGATAAAGGAAATAACAATTTGCAATTTGTCTGAAAAATGAACTTGTATTGATTTTGAAGTTTTCCTGTAAATAGGCGTTTTTGTACAAGAGGTTGACGTCCTAGTAAGAGAACGCCGCCGAGCAAATAGAATTGATACAATTTGTGAAAAGAAAACAAAACAGCTATGTGAATAATCCCACTGGGTTCCAACTCTGCTATCGCATTTATATCTTCAAGCATCTCATCACTTTGCTGCTTAGTTGGAGATGAATCTGATTGATTGGTGTCGTCCGAGCCTGATGGTCGATACCGAAGTCCGGATGCGAGGTGATCCAATGAGACATAGTGTTACGCTTATCCCTAATTTTTTGCCTGGACCGCCCTTTCGGGTTTTCAGTCCACCGGGATACCCATTTTTGCCCAAGCCGCCTTTTCAGGTTTTCGACTTGCCGGGTGTACAGATTTTTTTTATTTTCATCCCTTATTTTTGCCCGAACCTTTTTGGTTCGCCGGGAAGCCCTTAATTTTGCCTAGGCCAGTCGACCTAGCGGGTCTTTAATTATGCGTAGTATCTTTTTACTATGTCTGCATTGATGGGGTGAGGAAGGTCGTCACCATCCATGGTGGTTAGAATCATCGCTCCTCCTGAGAAGATGTTCTTAACCACAAATGGCCCTTCGTACGTGGGGGTCCATTTGCCCCTGGGATCACCTTGAGGTAGAATGATGCGCTTGATTACCAGGTCCCCGACTTGATACTCTTGTCGTCTGACTTTCTTGTTAAATGCCTTGATCATCCGTTTTTGGTACGTCTGACCATGACAAATAGCAGTGAGTCTCTTTTCGTCGATTAGGTTTAGTTGATCAAGCCGGGTCTGGATCCAGTCGTCTTCGCTTAAACCCGCATCCTTCATGATCCGGAGAGAGGGTATTTGAACTTCAATGGGCAGGACTGCCTCCATGCCGTATACCAAGGAGTAGGGTGTTGCCCCTGTTGACATCCGTGCTGAGGTACGGTACCCATGAAGAGCAAATGGTAACATCTCGTGCCAATCTTTGTAGGTCACTGTCATCTTCTGCACAATCTTCTTAATGTTCTTATTAGCTGCTTCTACAGCCCCATTCATCTTCGGCCGGTAGGGAGAAGAATTATGATGTTGTATCTTGAATTGCTCACAGAGCTCAGTGATCATCTTGTTGTTAAGATTGGTACCATTATCCGTAATGATCCTCTCTGGTACACCGTATCGACATATCAGGTTGTGCCGAATGAATCGTGCCACGACGTTCTTGGTTATGGTGGCAAAGGAAGCTGCTTCAACCCACTTTGTAAAGTAATCAATCGCTACCAGGATGAAGCGATGCCTGTTGGATGCCGTAGGTCTGATCTCTCCGATCATATCAATGCCCCACATTGCAAAAGGCCAAGGTGCTGTCAAGACGTTCAAAGGAACTGGAGGAATGTGCACCTTATCAGCATAGATCTGGCACTTGTGACATGTCCGAGAATGCTGATAACAGTCGGCTTCCATTGTTGACCAGTAATATCCTGCCCGGAGGATTTTCTTTGCCATGGTATGTCCACTGGAATGCGTTCCGAAGGTACCTTCATGCAGCTCTGCCATGATCCTTTCTGCTTCAACCTTATCCATACAACGCAGTAAGGTTGAATCATGGTTTCATTTGTAAAGAATGCCATTGCTGATGAAGAACTTTGTCGCGAACCTTCTTAGAAACTTCTTGTCATTAACAGATGCGCCCTCGGGGTATTCTTGAGCTTCAAGGTACCTCTTTACTTCATGATACCAAGGTTTTTCTGTTACCTCTTCGGTCTCAAGGTCACAACAATGTGCAAGTTCATCCAATTTCCAAATAATGATCCGGGGAGCCTCATTGTCCCATTTGACTTTGAACATAGAAGACATCGTAGCTAGCGCGTCCGCCAACTGATTCTCCTCTCTTGGGAAGTGTTCAAAGGTTATCTCCTCGAAATGGTGAAGCAACGTCAATACATACTCCTTGTAAGGAATAATATTTGGGTGTTTCATATCCCACTCGCCTTTGATCTGACTGATCACGAGAGCGGAATCTCCGAAGACACTCAGAAACTTAATCCTTAGGTCAATTGCAGCTCGAAGACCCATAATGCATGCTTCATACTCCGCCATATTGTTGGTGCAATTGAAACATAGTCGGGCGGTAAGCGGAGTATGAGAGCCCTTAGGAGATATGATCACAGCGCCAATGCCGTTACCCAAAGCGTTTGAAGCTCCATCAAAGTGCATAGACCATCGGGATCCTTCCTCAGGTCCTTCATCCGGTCCAGGTATTTCACAATCAGTCACTACCATGATATTCTCGTCTAGGAATTCAAAGTTCATAGACTGGTAATCATCCACTGCCTGATGTGCCAAATGGTCTGCCCATACACTTCCCTTGATTGCTTTTTGAGTTGTGTACTAGATGTCATACTCAGTCAAGATCATCTACTATCTTGCTATTCTTCCGGACAAGGCGGGCTTTTCGAAGATATACTTGATTGGATCCATTTTTGAAATCAATAGAGTAGTGTGAGTCAGCATATATTGTCTTAGCCGGCGAGCAGCCCATACCAAAGCGCAGCAAGTTTTCTCGAGCAGTGAGTATCGAGTCTCACAGTCGGTAAACTTTTTGTTAAGGTAATAAATAGCATGCTCTTTTCGGCCAGACTCGTCATGCTGACCCAGCACACACCCCATTGAATTTTCAAGTACTGTCAAGTATAAGATTAGAGGTCTCCCTTCAACTGGTGGCATAAGAATAGGTGGCTCCTGGAGATACTCTTTGATTCTTTCGAAAGCGTCCTGGCATTCATCGTTCCAACATACTACTTGATCTTTCTTCAGTAGCTTGAAGATTGGTTCACAAGTAGTAGTTAGGTGCAAGATGAATCGGGAAATGTAGTTCAACCGTCCTAGAAAGCCTCTGACCTCTTTTTCTGTCTTGGGAGCTGGCATCTCTTGTATGGCTTTCACCTTGGCAGGGTCCACTTGAATACCTTTGTCGCTTACGACGAAACCTAGTAGTTTTCCAGATCTCACCTCGAAGGTGCACTTGTTCCGATTTAATCTCAGCTTGTACAACTTCAACCGGTCAAACAGCTTCTGTAGATGGTCAAGGTGTTCCTCCTCAGTTTGGGACCTCGCAATTATATCGTCGACGTATACTTCAATCTCATGATGGATCATATCATGAAACAGAGCAACCATGGCATGCTGATACATTGCCCCAGCATTTTTCAACCCAAAAGGCATGACCTTGTAGCTAAAGGTACCCCACTGAGTAACAAAAGTGGTCTTCTCCATGTCTTCAGGAGCCATCTTTATCTGATTATAACCGGAGAAACTGTCCATGAAGGAGAATACCTTATGCTGAGCAGTGTTATCAACCAGAACGTCAATGTGAGGCAGAGGGAAGTCATCCTTAGGGCTCGCCCTGTTCAAATCCCTGTAGTCAACACACATTCGGACCTTACCATCTTTCTTCGGCACTGGAACCACATTGGCGACCCACTGAGGGTAAGAAGTTACTGCTAGAAAACCGGCGTCAAATTGTTTCATAACCTCAGCTTTGATTTTCTCAGACATCTCTGGACGCATACGTCGGACCTTCTGTTTTACCGGAGGGCAGTCTTCCTTGGTAGGCAGGTGATGAACCACGATGTCAGTATCCAACCCAGGCATATCTTTGCAGGACCAGGAAAAGATCTCGACATAGTCATGCAGCATCTGAATCAACCGTTGTTTCACACTAAGCTCCAGATTTGCACCGATCTTGACTTCCTTTTTGTCTGTCTCAATACCCAGGTTCACTGTTTCCACTAGCTCTTCATGTGGCTGAATGGCCCTCTCTTCCTGAAGTAGCAGTCTTGCAAGCTCACCAGGCACTTCGCAATCATCTTCACCTTCGTCTTCGGCTAAGTTGATCGGATTTTCGAAGTCATAACTGGCAGTAGCAGAGTCGTTACCAGTGAGATCCAGAGTGGATTGAGACCTGTATATGTGAGTGTGTGTAAATAGCTGTTTTGCAATATATAATAAAGAAAGACAAGGAGCGCAAAATTTGAAATGCAAGAAACGTCCAATGCTTTTATTAATGATATATGAAAATGGCACACAAAAGCCCTCACAAATGAAGCCACGGTGCCCCGGGTAAGACACCGGGCCATAAAGTTTCACAATATTGTCTGTTACAAATTCAAAACAAAAGAGTTCATTACTGAGTAACAAAAGTAATAGGGACGAAGTCCTTTTCCGTCCAGTTGTTTGGTTCACCGTTGGTCGTAGAGTAGATCCAGCTGTCGAATTCAGATTCCTCTACGTCATCTTCGATGGCATTTACTCCCGAGTTGTTGATGAACACAGGAGGTCTTCCAATCCTTGCACTACGAACAGCCCTTTAAGCTTCTGCAGTGAAACCCAAACCAAACTTGTTAGTCTTCTGAGTGAAATCAGGAAGTCGGCCCCAGTTTGCATACTCACCCTTCTCAATAACAGCCCGGGCATCCTTTAAGGAAGCCATCTTCAAAGGAGAATCTTCAACCACAGTCTCAGCTGATGCCAGTGTATGAGGAACCTCTTCAAAGTGTTGGAATGGGGTCTCAATGAACTCCCCATCCATCTCTATGTACCGGAACGAGTTGAGATGGCTGACCATGTACTCTTCTTCCCCCTGTACAGTCACAATCTTCCCTCTGACCGGGTACTTCAGCTTTTGATGGAGTGTTGAGGTCACAGCTCCAGCCTTATGGATCCATGGACGACCCAGCAAACAAGAATAGGACGGTCGAATGTCCATCACGTAGAATGTAGAATAGAAGACCTGAGAACCAACTCTAATTGGAATATCGACTTCACCATGCACCATCCTTTTAGACCCATCAAAGGCCCGGACAACAATGTTACTTGGCTTTAACTCCAACCCTTCGCAATCCAACCTGTCTAGAGCTTTCTTGGGCAAGACGTTCAATGAGGAACCAGTGTCAACCAACACATGTGCAAGAGTAGTGCCCCTGCATTCAATGGAGACATGCAGGGCATCGTTATGGTTCTTCCCTTTAGCAGTCAGATCAGCGTCGGAGAAACCCGAACCATTATTAGCAGTTAAGTTGGCCACACAATCGGTAAACTGATCGACTGATGTCTCTTGTGGCCCGTGGGCCGTCTTCAGGAAGGTAATCAGAGCCTTGGCATGGGCCTCTGAACACAACAACAGTGATAACATAGAAATCTTGGATGGGGTTTGCCCCAGTTGCTCAACTACATTATAATCACTCTTCTTAATAATCTTCAGAATCTCTTCCATCTCCTGTTTGGAAGCTTCAACATTGATTGTCTTTGGCGCCTCCGTCCGGGCAGGCATATCAGTGGCGATCCCTTTGCCCCGAGCGTCAGATGACTCGGCGACAGGGGTAGAACTAAGAACTTGATCAGGAATGGCATTAGGCACACTTGCAGGTGTGATGACAATAGGTCTTCGGACAGTTGGTGGCGCAATATCAGGTGAGAAAAGTCTACCACTGCGGGTGACTTTAGTAGGTCCGATAATGTTGTTGACGCCGGTATTAGTATCAAACTCTTGCTTAACTCCAATTACATAAACATTTGCCCCATAGTGCCAAGGGACAACTTTGTCAGAAGTGTAGGGAATAGGCCCCGGAACAGTGATGATTATAGGTGCAGTCTTCTGAACAGGTGTAATTTCGACAGGCTTCCTCGAGGGAGCCTTGGGAGAATTGTTGAAAATGGTGATAATGGAAACTTCTTCAGTAGGGGTGACAGGAGCAGCAATCTTCTCAAACAAGATCTATTTGTTATCCATCAAGTTTTGGATACCGGACTTCAAAGATGGGCAACCAGTAGGTGAAACAGAACACGGATGGCAACCTTCACTACATCCCAGAAATAAACCGGCTAGCAATAGGTTCCTCTTGACGGTCATCATCGGGGTGACAATATCATCCACAGAGGCTACAAACAAGTCTTCCTCTACAACATTTACTCCATGTTTGGGCATGGGAGCAGTCACAACATTAGGCCTCTTGGGCGCCTCAAACTCAATCTCCTTTGCATCGATTAGGTCCTGAACCTTATTCTTCAAAGCCCAACAATCATCCGCATTATGCCCCAGGCTGTCAGAGTGATAAGCGCAGTGGGCGTTAGGATTGTACTTTGGGGATGTTGTGTTTGAAATCTTCGGAGCTTCTTTTAGAGTCACCAGATTGGTTGTCAGTAACTGCGGCAATATCTGGGACAAGGTCATGCTGAGACGAGTGAACTGCCTTCGAGGTCTCTCGCCCCTTTGTTGGTTGTGATGCTGAGGAGCACCAGCAAGTTTTGAAATAACCACCGCGTTGACAGCTTGGCGGTGTTCCGGTCTATTCTGTCTCCTTGAACCATAGACAGCACTGGATTCTTTCTTGAACGGCTTCCTCTCAGTGCTCGATGAGGTACCCTTCTGTATCTTCCCGGCCTTGATACCAGCTTCAATTCTCTCACCAGTCAAGATAAGGTCTGTAAACCCGGCTGAAGAGTTTCCAATCAAATGGTTAAAGAATGGACCAGACAGGGTCCCCAGAAACTTATCAACAAGTTCACGATCAGTTAAAGGTGGCTGCACCCTTCCGGCAAGGTCTCTCCATTTTTGAGCATACTCTTTAAATCCTTCACCCGTCCCTATTGACATACCCTGGAGTTAGGTACGCGTAGGAGTGAGGTCGGAATTATAATGATACTGCTTATAGAACGCAGTAGCCAAATCTTCCCAGTTACGGATACTGGCTCCATCCAGCTGATAGAACCACTCAAGTTGAGTCCCTGAAAGACTGTCCTGAAAGAAATGGATCCACAAATTCTTATCAGTTGTGTAAGGCTGGATCTTCCTTACATATGACCGGAGGTGCCGCTTTGGGCAGGAAGATCTGTCATACTTGGCAAAGGCAGGTGCCTTAAACTTATGGGGAATCACCACCCCAGAGGATAAACCTAGGTCTCCAAAGTCCAGCCCGGGCACGTTCTGTATCTCCATAGCGCTCAAGCGGTCCTCCAACTGTTTATACCTATCCTCAGCAGGAGGATACTGTTCTTCATCATAATTCGTCTTGTTGTTAGAGACTACGGGGCTAGGAACCCTTATCTCTTGTGGGTTGTCTTTCCCTACAGAGGAGGTTGTCAGATCAACCTCATTCTGCAATCCATTTCCAAACCTGCATCCAGTGTTGAACAGGACGGTCCTCTTCTTCTTCTTCTTCCTCTCTTTCAGAATCAGAGTCTTCAAATCCTGTTGACCCTGGGCTAGGCTCATAACCAACTCTTGGAACTGGGCCTGGAGGGCCTTGATGGCTTGCTCAGTGGAAGGTTCAGTAGACATGATGATTGCTGAAATAAACAGCGAAGAAGATAAGCGACCTGTAAAAAAAGGTACCCATTTATGCAGTGCATGCGATGAAATGCGTATGATTTATGTTTTCAAAGACAATCGGGATTCAAATTTGTAGACAAAAAGGAAACACATTTTATTAGATTTAACTTCAGAATTTAAATTGTTCAACAAATTTCCCTTAGGCGTTACAAGAATGGAAATACGGAAAAGTAAATAAAACCATAAAAGAAATCCTCAAAGGTCCATCAATGCTCCCATGGCCTCTTCTTCTCAGTGCGGTTATAATCATTCAGGATCCGCTCGTTCTCCAGTTGCTTAGTCAGTTTCTGGATCTTCTGTTCTTGTTCATTGAACCTTTCCCGATAATAATCCCGTTCTTCCTGTAGTTGCGCCCAAGACCTCTTCAGTGTGCCAACATTGGTGGGCGTATGAGGATGGAGAATAGTTGGAGGAACCCCGTCTTTATCAGCAGCTTCAAGAGTAATAGGCCTGACAGCTTCGTATGGCATACCTAACTTCTGGGCACGGATGCGGACCCATCTGAAGTATGACTCCATTGGCAGAGAAGTTTTTGGTCCTAACTCATGTGGGTCAGATTTGTGAACTCTATCACAAGCCCTGATGAATCTACGATGCAGCTCGTCGCTATCTACCTAAAAATCAAAGACGATATGAGGTATCAACATCTCATGAGGCCCATTCTCTTCTGGCTCTTCCAAACTGACGGACAGCTAAACATGGGTTATAAGAGATACCTCCACGGGTTCCGATCAATGGAACATTAAGATACTCTCCACAACAATCAATGACGGCCACCTCATCTAAGCCTCTGAGAGTCCAAATAATGTCATTATCAGTAAGAGACATTATCCTATGAGCCCAGCCCCTTCCTTCTTTGTTCTTTAGTACGGACTTAGGGAGGTGCGAAATAAACCACCTCGCTAATAAAGGAGCACAGCACATCAAAGTTCCCCGCTTTCGGGCGGTACGAGTATAGAGCTGATGAAGGATATCACCCAAGAGAGTGGGTACAGGGTTCCGAGAGATGAAGATCCTTATGGAATTAACATCAACAAAGGTGTCAGGATTTGGAAACAATACCAGACCATAGATTAAGAGAGCCAAAATTTCCTCGTACGCTTTGAAGTCTAAGTCATTCCAGAAACAATTAGCTTTGCCAACCAGAAACTTAGCCAAAAAGCCCTTAACTCCACTTCTAGTCTCCCAATTAGCCATTACTTCTTCTTTGGTCAGGTGAAGGGCTGCAGCAATCTCTTCAGGCGTAAGAGTCTTTTCCCAACCAGTGAACGGAGTCTGTTCCAAAACAGGGATACCAAGCAACTCAGAGAATTCTTCCAGGGTAGGGACCAGCTGGAAGTCTTGAAAGGTGAAGCAATGGTATAGCGGATCATAAAACTGCACCAAGACACTCATCATTTGTTGGTCCCACTTTGAGGTGACTAAACCGAGAAGAGAACCATGCCTCCTAATGAAGGAAGTAGTGTCTGGAATCCTGTCAATCAACTCTTTAAGCAAAGCAGGTGGTTGAACAAAGTTGAGCCGGATAGTATTCCTACGCATGGGCATCATGATGTCCTACAAAACAGAGCAAAGATGAAACCTTCTTGTCTTTGAAATGGGTTAGTCCTTATGCAGGATGTATGCAATGGTATGATGTTATAATGTCATGGTAAAGGCACACCACAAGTATTCACAAAAGGCAAACATGGTAAAGGCACACAAGTCACACAAAAGAGCCCTTAGATTTCAGGCTGGCATGAAGTTTAGGTACTACCCTTTTTCAGTTTTAGTTGGTTAAGACTTGTCCTAAAAATAGTAACCGGGTTCTAGAGGGTCTCAATATCACTGACTACCCTCAATCGGTCATAATTCCAGTTTGGCAACCTTTTCTTGCGGCCGGAACCATTGCGAGAGTTTAGTCTCAATGAGTGTATCATACTGCTATTGTTCTATGGCCAAGTTGGTCAATTTAAGGTTCTAAGGTCAGCTGGTGCTTAATGACTCCTCAGAAGACCCATATTCTCCTCGTTCCAACACAAGAGATATCGGTACAGACCAAGGTGTCACACCAATGTAGCTACTGCTTCATCCGTGTCGGTCTACGCCGGACAGATCCCTCACAGTTTGTTGCTACTTACCTAAAAAGGGTACCCCCCAGATCCGGGTTAGGATCTATGAAACTCCGATACAAGCCCACAAAATTTAAAGCATACAAAGCATACAATTTAAAACACAAGTGATCTAATCCTAAGGTACACCTCACTTATAATTCTCCCCAGCAGAGTCGCCAGTTTTGTGATCGGTGGAAATAGAACTGATTGTTTTTTAATGTTGGTTCGCGTTTGCGTTTCGCAAAATGTCGCGGTAAGCAAGAGTCGTCACCGTCTTTTATTTTCTCCAACAAGGAAAGGACAAAAGCACAGCAAAAATCCTTTTCGAGATGTTTCTCGGGTTCGGGAGGTAGATTATAGAAAGGGAAGGTGTTAGCACCCTTTCTATCCGTGGTTATCCACGGGCTCTTAGGTACTTGCTCATTATGTTTTCAAAAAGTTTTGCTTTTCTTGTGTTCGTGGGTTTTGAAAAGAGTTTTGTTTGAAAACTTCGATTTAACTCTTGTTTTTGTCCTCAAGAGTGTATGAAGTGTTGTTTGAAAACTTTGTTCGAAAAGTACAAGTGTGAAAAATTAGTTTTGTTTTGAAAGAGCAAGTACCTAAGAACCTCTACCTACTCAAAAGGAATTAAGCTATATAAATGTCCTTTAGACAGTGCTATCCCACTATTGAGGAGTAGGTAGCACCGTCGTTGGAGTTTTCGGATCAATTCGATTTTAGGGACATGTGGTCACTAAAGCAATGGTAGGATGCCTTAGCGGTAACCCTAATGTCTTAGATCATTTTTTTTCGAGGCAACTTTGATCTTTAGACAGGAGGGAGACCTCTAAAACTTCCTATACTCAATGACCACGTCGAGGCAACCAAGTGAGGCGTACCCTAAGAGTGACATGTGCGAGTGTGTCAATTTTCAATTATGTTATCTTTGTACATGTTATGGTGAGCTACGGTTGATTTTAAGTTAAGAGAGATCTTGTCATGCATAGCCTAGTTAGCATACATCTAGCAGTTAATGGTGGCGGAAAATAAAACTAAGCTATTACAAGGCATCGGGTATTTACATCGCCAAAAACAAACCCTTGAAAAGTAAATTGCGGAAAATAAGTAAAAGCAGTAAAAAGTCCTAAGTTAAAGCCATTACATCCTCTGAGCAATTACAATTATATGGATAAAAAATAATATGCGCGAGAAAAATTGAATCGGAGAGTTTTTTAGGGTTTTGACCCTTTTTAGGAAAGAAAAAGATTTGTTATCTTGCATTTAATTAAATTAAACCTAAACTAATTAATTAATTAAATAAAAAGGATATTTTTTTGGTTTTTTAGAATATTTAAGGAAATAAAAATAAAGATGATTAAATATATTAATTAACCTAATTCTACACTCATTTTAATTTATTGCAAAAATATTAAAATTAACCTAATTAAAACTAAATTAATTAATTATTTATTTACAAAAATAATAAAAGTGATGAATTTAATAAAAATGATGTTTTTGTATTTTTCTGATTTTTATGAGGAAAAATAAATTATTAGGTTATTTTTAAAATATTAAAATAATTAAATAAAGGGAAATAAAAAAAGAAATAAATTAACCCATTGGGGGGTTTAAGCCCAAATCAGGAGGTGAATCTGGAAATTTGTGGCCCAAAAATGCTCAAGCCTGCTTTGACTGTGGCCATCCCATGCGTGTGCATTGACTGGAGACTATGGTGAGGATCCCATTCTGGCCATTGGATTTGGGTTTGCAGACATCTGGCGCACTGAGATTTGAGGTGTATGGTGGACCTCTCTTTGCAAACTGCACAAGAATACCTGAAGAATAAAAATAACAAGGTTTTTGGGGGGACCTGGGATTCGAACTCAGGTCCCAATACTCATTGGCCAGCATCCCAACCACTCAACCACCTGCATCTTTTTGTTATTGGAATAACCACTAAACATAATATATTCAAACCATTTAATATGCTGAAATTATTAAAAAAACACGCTAAGATTCAAACACGCTAATCAGATGACAACACGTCATCATCTTCAACCTTGGTTCTGCATCAAAGAGAATCAGATAGCGGGGGTTTTTAACCTCCACTACCTCCCTGCACGAAAAATAGCGAATAGAACCACAGCAAAAAGAAATACTTCGCGAGGTATGGGTTCCAATCGTCTGGACCTCACGAATTCAACCATGTATCCCATTGGTCCTAATTTTTCCTGGATTGAAAAGCCCTGTTTGAAAGCTTGAAAACCCTAGAAATTCAATCATGGCATCTCTCGATTCAGAGCATTATGGTTCAATTCAATCATTCCATTAGCTTTGTATGATCTCTAGCAATGCAAATCAATCACAAAAACATGTCAAATGCATATGAATTAAGAGATACAATCGTGGATCAGAAGTGCAAACCGTGGGACTGTATGTCGTGATTCCTTGAGCTTTGGTGCCTGAATTTGATTGCAAATCACTCCTGGAACTTCCTGCAATGTGTTTGGATGGACAAGGCACCTTGAATTGGCCTAAATTGCAAGAACAAGTTTTGACTTTTCTTGAAAATTCTTGAATTTGATATGGCCGTTTCTGCAGCTTTTTCTCGTCCCCTAGGTTATGGTTGGCTTGCTTGCATATAAGGGAAACAAAGTAGGTCAAAATTTGGACCCATGCCCATGTGCATTGAAGATTAAATCCTTGATTGATAAATCAAATATTCTTGATTTTCATGATTGAACAAGTTGCCAAAATTGGATACTTTTGTATCTTTTAGCTTGTGCATGAATTGGTCAGCATATTTGAATCATATTTGGTTCACAAATAGATTTAAAAATCAAATCTTGTATTTTCTTATAATTTAAATTAATTAAATGAATTAATATGTATTAAAAATCCATTTAATCAATAAATTTAAGAAAATAAATCCCATTTAACTTGGTGGGTCGTGCATAGGTCATGGGTGAAGTTTCAAAAAGAGATTTGAGGCCCATTAGCAAAAAGAAGGTGTTTTGAGCAAAGTTGACTTTTGCAAATTCATGAAAATTTCCCAACTTCTCCAATGCATAACTTGCTCAATTTTGATCATATGACCATGTTCTTGGACATTTTGGAAAGCCCTTGAAGTCCTCTAACCAATGATTTTGGTCCCATGTCATTTGGATTTACCAATCTCAAGTTATGGCCTTTGACTCAAAGTGTACTTTTGTTGACTTTTAAAATTGACCTATAATGTAAAAATTTGCAACTTTTTGTGAGAGCATTTCTTGATCTTGGAGTGTGAAGATGGATTGTAGGAGATTGCATCCTCTTCAAAATGAGCTTTGGATGGAATTTTTCTGACAAACCATGAAAGAGTTATGCCCTTGTCAAAGTACAGTTGACTTTTCTACTGTCCAAAAATAGTAACTTTTTGCATCTTGATGATTTTTGAGCTATTCTTGTGGGATCATGATCAAGACTTGATCAAATGATGATTGTGAACTCAAAATAAGATGTTGACCAAGAATTCTGACTTTTGACTGCAAAATGACCATTTTGCCCTTGCAGTTGACTGTAGATCAAATGGAGCTTTTGACTGTGCAAACTGGCACTGTGAGTCTTGAAATTTGGCATGTAGGTGTTAGAGAATGTATATAGACCTATGAGACTTGATTGAACCATTGAAAACCCCAAACTCCTTGAAAGAACCAAAACCCTAATTTTGAATTGACTGCCTTAGGAGGTGATTTGACTGTACAACCCTCGAGCAATCTTGAGCAATTTGAAGATCAATCTTGACAAATCTTGAGGAATATGGGAGGGCAAATTTTGGGGTACAACAATTATCAAGTTTTGAGACTTCTGAACATTCCAGCTTTCCAACTCCTTTGATTTCACCTTTGGCTCCATCACCAAAAGTCACATAACTGGTGGAGTGAGATTTGATATCTACCAACAGATTCTTAACACCCGTCATGTGTCTAGAGAAACCACTGTCAAAGTACCAATCATCTTTGGTTGAGACTCTGCGAGAGGTATGAGCTATGAGACTAGCATCAATAGTCTTGGGAACCCACTATTTCTTCTTTTTGCTATTTTGAGAGATCTGATCAGTCTTGGGAAGAGGAGAAATTTTAGGGTGCCCATACAACTTGAAACAGAAAAGTCTTATGTGACCAAACCTTCCACAGTGGTGATACCTCCAAGGCTGGAATTTCTCTCTGGTGTGATTAAATTTTTTCTTTCCATGATGTTGAGACATTTGATTCGACATATTTGGTTTAGACTTGGCATGAGTGGAATCTAATGAAGGTTCTTCTGAATAAGGTTCCTTTTTCTCATTAAACCCTAGACCACTCTTGTCTCCTGACACTCTTCCTACTTGAAGAATTTCATCTAATATGTCAGACCCATTATTCAGCATCTTGAATGATTTGACCATTCTGTCAAGATTCAAATTCAGAGAAGTCACTTCACTTTCCATAATAGAGATAGTTTTCATATGCTCTTTCCTTTTTTTCCTTTAGCTGAGTTATGAGAGCTTTCTGTTTCTCCCCTTCTTGGTAAACTTTTGCACTTTTGAGACACAGTTTTTGTACGAGGCAGCTAACTCATCAAAGGTTAGTTCACCATCACTAGAATCCTCATCAGAAACATTTTTTCCTGTCAATGCTTTAACATACTTGGAAAATTCCTCTTCAAGATCACTCTCAGATTCCTCTTCAGACCAAGTAATAGATAAATTCTTCTTCTATTTCTTAATATATGTGGGAGATTCAACTCTAATGTGACCAAAAGCTTCACATCCATGACATTGTATCCCCTTCCCTTGAGTGGATTTTTCTTCGGGCCTTTTTCTTCCAAACTCATTTGACTTATGGATGTCAGATGAGATGTTCTTGACATTTGATCTTGGATTCCTATCCATCTTCTGTATCACTTTGTTAAATTGTCTTCCAAGCAGAACTAAAGCATTAGATATTCCTTCATTTGTATCCATATCACAATCCTCCTCTTCATCTTCAGTGTTGGTTACAATAGTTATGCTTTTGTTCTTCTTTTCAGATCTTTCATTGATGCTTAATTCAAGTTTCCGAAGGGATCCAACAAGTTCATCTACTCTCATCTTGTCAATGTTTTATGCATCTTCTATGGCAGTCACTTTCATATCAAATCTCTTGGGGAGAGACCTAAGCATTTTTCTCACCAATTTGTCTTCGGGTATTTTTTTCTCCTAAAGCACTGGATGCATTAGCAATCTCAAGAATGTTCATATGGAAGTCATTAATACTTTCATCATCCTTCATTCTCATATTTTCAAATTTGGTGGTGAGCAGCTGAAGTCTTGACATCTTAACTTTGGATGTGCCTTCATGGGTAGATTGAAGAATCCCCCAGGCATCCTTAGCTACTTCACACGTGTTTACTAATATGAAAATATTCTTGTCAATTCCATTGAATATAGCATTTAAGGATTTAGAATTTCCAAGTGAAATTTCATCCTCTTCTTTAGACCAATCTTCTTCTGGCTTTAACTCAGAAGTAGGTTCTCCATATTCTCCCAATTTGACAGGGTGTTTCCATCCTTTTAAGACGGCTTTCCAAGCCCTGTTGTCTAGAGATTTTAGAAAGGCCACCATATGTGGTTTCCAATAGTCATAATTTCTTCCATCTAGAATGGGTGGTCGGTTCATAAATCCCCCTTCCTTGTCCATAGTACCAGAAATTATATTCCCTAGATCTCACCCAGATACAGAGCAGGATGCCTGCTCTGATACCAATTGAAATTCTGGTATCAGATATGTAATGTCGAAGGAGATGTCACGAAACAAATATCTGAGGACAATATAAAATGCAAAAATATAAAAGTAGTAAAAACACATGTGATTGTTAACCCAGTTCGGTGTACAACAACACATACTCTGGGGGCTACCAAGCCGGGGATAAGTCCACTAAATAGTATCAATTCATAGACCCTTAGTAAAAAACTAGTTTACGATCTAATCACTTAATCATTACTCGTGCTATACTTCTACCTAAGACACACCGAGGTATGAGGCCCTCCTCAAATCCCTTCAATCACTAACAGTGAAAAACAATAGAATTATTAAGTTTGAAAAACCTCAATCATTCAATACTTAAAAGCTTATGAATGATCCACAATCTACAACTTAACTAACAAATTACAACTCAATTATTGAAACAATACTAGAGTGTATTACAATTAAAAGATTCATACTTTTTAAACACAAGGAATATATTTTTCTTCAAGTGTTTCCCTTGCACGAATAAGGATGTGAGTCCTTATAAAGGCGCAGCAGCTTCTTTATGGGCTTGGGCTAAAAACCAAATATTGAAATATATTAAATCCCTTTAATATCTCCATGAAAGAAGGTCAAGATATAAACCATAAATATAAGACAGATCTAAAAATATTCCTCCATATTTTTCGCAAGTTATAAACCACAAAACCTGAATAAGGCGCGCTTAAAAACATGAAATAGAAAATCTGAAAACACGTTCAGATCAGAAGGCAGATGTCAAGACACCTGCTTTGAGATCATTCAAAATCAGTATAGATGATTTACTTCAAATTTCAAGACATTAATCAAAACATTACCAAAGCAGTGTTTTACCAAAATTTCTGCCAACAAACACTTACAATGGGAAATCATCTTTTGGACTTGCTTTATTTAAATATATAATCAACACACATGCGTACTTTTCTGTCTTTATTTGGTGCTGGAACAATATTGGCAATCCACTGAGGGTACACTGATTTCACAAGAAAACCAGCTTTAATCTGCTTCGAAACCTTTTCTTTAATCTTCACTTCCGTGTCAGGATGAGTTCTTCGCGGCTTCTGTTTTATTGGTGAACATTCTGGCTTTAACGACAAATAATGTTCCACAATATCAGTGTCCAAACCAGGAATGTCTTGGTAAGACCAAGCAGAGATATCCACATACTCTTTCAGTAACTTAATCAACCTGCTCTTCACATCAGGGTAACGCAATTCCCCAATCTTGACTTCTTTCGAATCTTCTTCTAAACTGAAGTTAATTATCTCCAACGACTCTTTATACGGCTGAATGGTATTTTCCTCGCACTTATGAAACTGTGAAACCTCTTCTGGGATTTCATCATATTGTTCTTCTTCAGCCACATACACATGATATTCAAATTTGGGAGAGGGTGCAAGGTCATTTCTCTCAACGAGTTTTTTAATTAACCTGCACATATGATTTATGATTGATTTTAGAAACTGACACTTGTAACAAGTGATTATGCAGATTTATTTACAGTTATTATTTATTTTGAAAGGTTTTTTCTGATTACCATTTTCTAAGAAAAAAACATAAAATAAAGACTCAATTTAGAAATCAAAAACAAATTTTATTAATGATCTTAAAATTCAAAAAAAAAAGACACGCCCCTACAACATCACTTTCACCTTGGGCAGAGTGGAAGACTTTTGAAAAGACAAACAAAAAACAAATTACTTTGATATGTGAATGCAAGAAGGAACATCAACATTTATCCAAATATGGACTCTGACTCCATGTGTCATAAAGTTCGACATCTCTTGCTCTGGCCCATCTTCGAGAATAGCATTGATCTTTGGAGTAGTCGGATGAAGATATCCTGCACTGTGAAAGATGTCTTGATATTTACTCAAATCGTACTTTGGCTTCACAACTTCATTCTTCATGGAGAAATCCAAACCAGACCCATTCTTGTTCACAGGTGGATTAATAACCTGTCCCCACACCTTGTTAAGGCCCTTCTGCACTACCTGTTGTCCATCCTTAAATGAGGTGATAGAATCTTCCTTCTTCCTTATATTATCAATAGACAAATCTTGAAACTGAGTTCCAACGGCGGCTTCATCAGCTTTTACAATGCTAAAAGAAGATAAATGAGATATCAACAGAGCTTTCTCACCGTTCACAATAACTACCTTTCCTTTACGGATAAATTTCAGTTTCTAATGCAAGGTTGAAGTAACAACTCCTACTTTATGGATCCAGGGTCGCCCCAATAAACAACTATAGGCTGGGACAATATCCATAACCTGAAAGGTGAATTGGAATAAATGCGAACCTATGTGAATAGGTAAATCCACCTCTCCAATGACAGATTTTCTCGAACCATCAAAAGCTTTTACGATAATGCCACTAGGGCGGATAGGAGTTCCCTGATATTTTAGATTCATGAGAGTGCTTCTTGGTATGATATTCAAAGCAGATCCATTTTCTATCAGCATATTGGACAAAGATTCATTCTTACAATTCATAGATATATGCAGAGCCAAGTTATGGTTTCTCCCTTCATCAGGCAATTCCTCATCACAAAAAATCAGATTGTTACAAGACGTAATATTCCCCACAACATCGTTAAACTGATCCAGAGACACGTCCCTTTCAACAAAAGCCTGATCCAACACCCTCATCAGAGATTCCTGATAGCAGAAGAGTTCATCAACAAGGCTAAAACGGAAATCTTAGATGGAGTTTGCAACAACTGATCCACAATCTTGTAATCACTCATCTAGATGATTTTCAACAGGTCATCAACATCCTTTTCCAAGGCGGCGCCACTAAATTCTCCCACCACTTTCTTAGGTTCAGCATTCTCAATAACCTTCTTTCCAGAATTAACATCTCCTTGAAAGGTATGGGCAAAGACACGTCCACTACAAGTTACCCGACTAGCTTCACCAATATTCTCAACATGGGACAAAGGTTGGATAGGAATTTCCACACCATCTTCCAATATAGTTGCATTGTACTTATAAGGCACAACTTTATCTTATTCATATGGGATAGGACCAGGCAGACAAATAACAACGGGAGCAACAACAGATTTGTTACGATATGTAATCTCTACAGGAGCAGGAACACCAAAATGTGACATAATGACATTCACCCCTGCTTCTTCAAAATACTTAGGAATCACATAATCGTTATCAGAAAACATACCTTTATCATAAGAAACAAACTAATCAGCAGAAACATACTCATCATTAGACATAGTCTAACCAGAGTGGTCTTAAATCATATTAACTCTATTATAATCATCTTTATTTCCTGTGACTCTGGTAGTACCTTTATCTAACAGAAATTGAACACCTCTTCTTACAACAGAATAACTACGGGAGTCCCTACAGCAGATCTGACAGGACCCATAATGATGTTTCTCCTGGCCATCCATGTGACAAAATATGGCATGAAGTTGTACCAGATCATCATTCATATACCATAAACCATATTTACCTTTTCTTCATATTCAGCCCTTGGTCTGATTATATGGATAAGACATTCATCCATCATCTCTTGGAGATCAGATCTCACTTTATCACACCCACGAATATTTGAATTGCAAATACTACAACCTGCATAATCGTGTGTATAGTAGCTGAATTCACAAAGATCAACATGAATTTTCACTAAATCACCTCTAACCAGGTTGATATCAAAAATCCTGAAATCTTCAGGACAACCAGCAACCATATTTATAGCATCTCCACCTCTATGTTTGGGTAGTGGATTATCCTTCACATTAGTACCAATGTCTTTAAAAAACACGAGACCATATATTACCATCTTTTACACTTCACACTTCAACAGATAACAGTTTTCAATGTTGTGCCCAGGGGCTCCTTGATGAAAAGCACAAGACTGATCAGATTTATAATACCATGGCAAAGTTGAAGGTATAACAGGGGGAGGCCTAGTCTTCACTAGGTTCTTATGAATTAAAGCCGAAAAAATTATGCATAACTCATTGGGATAGGATCAAAAGCTTCTCTATTCTTACCTTTCCCTTGATTACTTTGTTGAGGTGCTCTCTGATAGGCAACAGCAGTCGGAGCTACATTGACGACTGGAGTTACTGATGCAACCTGTTGTTGATGCAGATGACATCTTCTTGGGGGTATAACCCTTCTTTCTTCAGCAAAAGCATTCGCTTCACTTTCTTTCTTTTTATAAAATCCATATGATGATTTCTTTATTCCACTAGAAACTTCATCTTTTGATAATCGTCATTCCCTGACAGCTTCCTCTAAATGGACACCCATACTTACCATCTCAATGAAATCACTCGGTGCACTTGCAACCATTCTTTCATAGTAAATTGAACCAAGGGTTTTTAGGAAGACCTTAGTCATTTCTTGCTCTCCCATTAGGGGTACCACTTGGGCAGCAACCTCGTGCCAATGCTGCACATACTCCTTAAATGACTCCTTATCTTTCTGAGCCATCACTCTCAATTGGTCACGGTCAGGTGCCATAAACATGTTGTACTTATATTGTTTCACGAAAGCTTCTCCAAAGTCATTGAATGTACGGATGTTGCTACTGTCCAATCCCATGTACCATTTCAAGGCAGCACCAGTTAAACTATCCTAGAAGAAATGAATAAGCAAGCATTGATCATCAGTATGAGTGGACGTCCTTCTAATATACATCACCAGGTGGTCACGGGGACAAGATTTTCCCTTGTACTTCTCAAATTCTGGCACCTTAAACTTTTTTGTCACTTTCATATTAGTAAGCAAGCAGAGGTCACTGACATTCTGTCTGAATAACTCTTTCCCTCGAAGAGCCTTTACTTCTTTCTGCATTTTATTGAATTGATCCTGAAAGTCGTCCATTTGGTTATAAAAGCTCAAACTTTCACTTGGTGGAGGAGCAGTATGATAAACTTCATCATTAATAACATGCATAGTATTCACTGTAGGAGGTGCAACATGATGAATCTCATTATTAATAACAGGGACAACATGTACCACAGGAGGCGCATAAGCAGCAACAGTTTGAACAAACGGAGCAACTTAAGCAGTAGGATTGTAACATCCTGGCATGAAATTCTTAGGCATTCCCCATGGGTAACCGCGAGGCATACGATATTGAGTAGAAGTAATTGGAGTAACAGAGATGGGAACTAACAGAACCTCTGAAGTAACATTTGTTTGTTGTGGTTGAGTAATATGGGGAGACGGAGGAGGAGGAGGTGGTGGCTGATTCTGAGCAGCCACCAACGACTCTACCAAAGCAGTCAGATTAGCCATACTAGCTCTCAAAGCAGTAACTTCTTCGTGCAGCTCATGATTCTCTTGTTCAAGGTTTTCCATCTTCTTTCTAGAATTAGCCCGAGTATTATAGCAATGAGACAACTTGCCGACTGAACGAAGCATAGGAACAAGTAAGACACCTAGGAAAGATAGAAATGCAAAAATATGTGCCAAATGATGCATGATATGCAATGCATATGATTTATTGTGTTCATTCAAGGAACTCAAAGAATTATAAACACAATTGCAAATATTTAAGTACTAACACATTTGGAAATACTGAAAATTTTCATTTTAATAATAACTTTGGAAGGGATTACAACTTTTAGTACAAGTTTCAATGATCCTAAGTATAAGAGAATAAAGATAGAATTTAAAAATCCTAAGGAGCCAAATCTGATGAAGATCTCTCCACACACTGACGCTTTCCCTTAAGTCTTGCAATCTGAGCCTTAAAATGCTTGTTCTCTTCTACATACTTGTCGGCGACTTCTTTCCATCCACCAGAATCAAAAAATCAGTGACCAAGACCTGGATGAACTCTAGAGGAAAATAAAACATGTTGCTTCTCCATCATCTCCATACCATGACTCTCAAGAATCTCAATTAAGGCATCCCTCTCTTTCAATTCTGTTAAGTAGGACACCTCTGAAGTCTGGTACTTATTCTTCCATGCTTCCTTCTCTTTCCGCATCCTAACTAAGGCAACATGTAGTTCTTCCACATCATCTAAGAGAGGATGAGTAGTCCTCATAAACATGTCAGCTAAAGGTTCTTCACGAGAATAAGGAATCTTCAACTGAATTTCCCTTGCTTATACCCAACAGAGATGAATATGGATCAAACTCATCAATTCCTCTATCTTAGGATACTTGAAACTGTACTTTCGATCTTTCTCCTTCCAAAATCCATGGTCAAAAGAGTACCTGAGATATTTGCAAAAGTCAACCTTAAGTCCTTGAAAATTTGTTTAAAGAATGCTCATGGGTGCATGAATGCATGATAAAGCAACAATCACACACAAGATAACAAACATGAGGGTTCATAGGTTCGACGTTACGTGCATGAAGTCAAAGGTACTACCCACAAGGTAAGGACTAATGGTTTATCACCTTCCAAACAAGGTTATAAGGAAATTCCAGAGTCTACATTCTTCCTTCGGATATTACCAACATCCTGATTAGCTCGATAATTAGCAATATTCTGAGGAAAAACTCGTCTGAGTGTTGCAACGCGTGACAACTACTTCCGGATTTCTCTGTTATAGTCTCCGCACTACACCTAAAAGGCCAAGACGGGTTAAGGGTTTTACGACTTCTCAACTTCTTAGGCTCCCAGGTCGAAATCAGCACGTCTTCCCGATTGCTCGCTAAACAAATACTACAGTCAAAGGGGCCTCCACTGAGTGGGGGGTCTCAGGTCTCCTTTTTCAGAATAACTCCCTCAAAGTTAACATGACTATACCACCCATCCTATCTTAATTTTCCCAAGTCCGGGTATAGGACTTATAAGAGATCACCAAGCACCCTGAAAACCAGAAAAATCTAAATAAACAGGCATATACAACAAATAATAACACATACACAGATAAACAAAGATAGGATCAACCCACTTAGAGATGTCTCCCCAGTGAAGTCTCCAGTTTTATGTAGCGGTAGAAATGTTGAGACTAAACCATTGGATTGACTTAACTCATATAGATCAAATAAAAATCGCCACCTCACTTTATTGTTTATAAAGGAAATGGGAAAAGAGTGAATAAACCTAAGAAAAGAGGGGGAGAATCTAGGTACGGGGATTGGTTATGCAAAGGAAAGGTATTAGCACCCTAAAAATCTATGGTACTCCGCATGAACCTCTTTAAAAATCTGTGTATTTTGGCTATAAAAGGTGTATACAAAATAAGATGGTGGAGATGAGAAAAGAAGTATTTCTTTACAATTTTGCACCCGCCGCGGTTGCGAACCTTTAGTGCCTACGTACCACCTTCCGTGCAATAGGTGATCAGGGTACTCATAGTTCACCTTAAAAGTTTTAAAACATATGTGTGTTGGTTAATTTTAAGAGAAAAGACGTCATCGTCAAATCCGAGTGGAAAACATATTGACTACCCACAATTATGAGAAAGGAGCATTTACATCATCTCAAAGTGGAGGACATAGTCTTGGATTTAAAATCAACAAGACATCGCTCAACACCCAAGTGGAAAATGTATCACTTCACTACATATCTTAGAATTATAGTAGCATGTGTCACTACAAGAATCGACAATAGTCTAATCTTTTGGGAAAAAAGTTTTAAAATAAAAATCCAAAGTGGCAAAATGGTTTGAATGAGGTTAATGTCTTTTAGTCTTGAGAAAGATGTCAAAGTATGATTAAGTTGATTAAAGTTTGATTAAGAAAATATTTTTGAAAATGCATGGACCTAAGTCCAAGTTTATTATGAAAGTGGTTCAAGTTAGAAAATAAGAAGAGTTTTGAAAATGAGGGAGAAGATTTTTGAAATTAATGAAGATAGGAGGAGATGAAGGGACTATCATAAAGCATAAGGTAAAAGCTAAGGAAAAGAATGATCTAACCAATAAGAAGTCAACACTTGACATGAAGAAGTCAATGTATAATTCCCATCCTTTGGATTAAAACCAAGCAAGCAAAAAGATTAAACCTTTGAGGAATACCAAGCTTCGGATGAATTAAGAACCAATCAAAGTCTTCATTGACAAAAAATGGCCAGAGTAACAACTGTATACAGATGAATTATCAATCACAAACAAAGCATGATGTAATACGGTGGGAGAATTGACTTGGTTTTGCATTTTATCGCAAATATTGCGGATAGCAAGAGTCGTCGCCTACTTTTCTTTTATCCAATAAGGAAAGGGTGAAAAGAACAGGAAATACCTTTTTTTGATTTTGAGTTTGGGGGGTAGGTTATGAAAAGGGAAGGTGTTAACATCCTTTTCATCCGTAGTTATCTACGAGATCTTAATCGCTAGCTCATTTTTTGAAAATTTCTTTGTGTTTGTGTGTTTGAAAATATTTTGAAAAGCTTGCCAATGTAAGGTGGACTTTGTAATGACTCTTGTATCGTTAAGAGTGTATACAAAGCGTTTGTTTTGAAAATATTTTGAAGAGTGTAATTGTGTGAAATGTTTATTTTTTGAAGAGCTTTGTGAGCAAGCGATTATGAGTTCTACCCTTACTCACGGTCTTTCTTGTATTTTTTCCCCTCCTTTAGATAGTGTTATCCTACCATTAGTTATTAGAAATCCCTATCATTGGATGTGAAGGGATGGGTGTGGATTATCATACAGACATCAAAGGTAAATGGTAAGGATACTTTAGCAATTATCGTTAAGGTACTAGATCATTTATCGAAAGGCAATGTCGAAAGGTCATCGAGGGACTATGATCTTTGTTTTCGAGGGATTTTGCTAAAGTGTCCCCGCGTTCGAGGGACATGATTGTTTTTCCGAAGGCAACAAGGGAGGTTACTCTAGAGGTGTGAGTGTGCAAGTGATTATTTTCAGTTATATTATCTTTGAGATTAGGGTTAGCTATCGTTCGTTTTTATCTTGCCATACAAGCCTAATTACTAAGAAAAATAATATAGCAATAATGAAAAGCAGTAAAGTGCGGAAAGTAAATGCGGAAAGGTAAACCCTAGACTATTACAATGCTTCGAGAGAGATACATAATAGAAAAATGTGGGAAAGTAAATCCTAATTACTATTATATCCCAGGAAACAGTTACAATAATGATGAAAAAGGAAACGAAAAGTCTAAGCTATCTAATTCACGAAAATAAAAGTAAGAAAAATAAAAAAGGGTAAAAAGGAAAAATGTTTTTTAAGGGTTTTTATGAAAATGTTTTTTTATGGTTAACCCTAAAAACCTAATTAATTTTAATTAAAAAAATCGATTAATTAAATTAATTAAGAAAGTCGAAAACCTAGTTTGATTAAGGTTTGTAAAAAAAGGTTTTGGAAAAAAAATAGGTTTGTTAAAAGGTTTTTTGTGAAATTAGGGTTTGTTTTAAGGGAAATGAGAGAAAAGCGTAAGAAGAATAAAAAATCACAAACTGGCAGAGATGGGTTGAGCGCAAGCCCTTAGCCCTTTCATCCAGTGTGCTCGCCACTAGGCCAGACACGTTCTTGTGTCAAGGAATGGAGCTAACGCGTTTAGTATGTTATACCTGCAAAACATGGAAAAAAAATATGAAAAAATATCAAAATGCCAAAAGAAGGAATCGAACCCGTTCCCTGGGACAATAATGACTTAGCGTGCATTTTAACCACTGGAGTGGTGATACATCTATTGTTATCAGTGAAACAAAACATATATAATATAAAATCACATTGCATGACTGAAGAGGCGTCGGAGCCCTAGCTCCGGTCGTCTTCTCCAGTGGCCTTCTTTTTCGTTCCTACAAAATAAACACATATTAGAGATCCAGAGAGACCCTACCCCATAAATCAAGGCCTGCAAATTCAATGTACCGGTTAGTTTGGGCCGAATCACGCTGGTTTATGAGCTACAACGAAAATTGCATGGATTAGTGTGGTTATGGCAACTCATGATTCTGGTAGCACGAAGGTCATGCGATTGACTTTTCCTGCATATGGAGACCTTATGAACACATTAGCATGGTTAGTTTATCTTAAAACATAAAGAAAGTAAAAAATTAAAATTCATACATGGATTGAAAACCGATGATGCATGTAGTGGTGTTTCAATATTTTTAGATCATCAAGGATGATCCATTCTCAATCTACTATGATCTAGGAAGTGAATGGAAGGGTTAATATGCCTCGAGAATGGCTGCAATAAGGGTTTGCAAGTTGCCCTAATTTGAATAATTTTTGTGATTTTTTGGAAGATGATTTTGCTGCAAGGGTTTCGTCGTTTTTCCATGTCTGAGTTGCTGAGAATATATAAGGGAAATTAGGTCAACCCTACATGGGCTTGGACTTGTATGAAAAAGCTTTGTTCTTATCTTATTTATTTTGACTTTTAAAATAATAAAAATAAAAACTAAATATAATAAACCAAAGGGGGTGTATGAACAAGTCTTGAGGTGCACTATGAAGTGTATAACACGTTTGGACCTTGAAACAATAGCCCATTAGCCCAAAATTCCAAGTTTGAACAATTTGAACTTCATGCATTTGCTCAAAATTTCCAAACTTGCACTAGTCATAACTCTCTTAATTTGAAGGTGATCTTGGACTTTTTGGAAAGCTCAAGATATACTCTGCAATCTCTATTTGGGTAATTTTTGCATTTGAAGAATTTATCTTTATGTAAGTTGCCTTGACAAAAAGTGTCTTTTTGTGGACTTTTGAAATGACATATAATGTATTGGCTCATATCTCTCAAATGAAGCATTTTTTGGACTTGAGCTTAAGATACAAAGTTGTAGAGAATTGAATTTCCTTCAAAATGAGCTTTGGTTGAGAATTTTTTGATGAAGCATGTGAAAGTTATGCTTGGTCAAATTTCAGTTGACTTCTCCTTAAGAAAATCTTAATTTGGCAAGTTTTTACTTTTGATGATTTGAGAGCTTTTCTTGATGAATCATGATCAACCATAGATCAAATGGTGAATATGAATTCAAAAGGTTGATGTTGACCAAAAATCTTGAGATTTGACTGTATGTTGACCACAATTGACTTTTTGTCTAATACAGTTGATTTTTAGTCATTTGAGCAATTGATTGAGCATACTTGTGATGCAAGGCATGAAACTTAGTGTGAGCATTCTTGAAGACATATGAGGAACCATGAAATCCACTTGAGGCTTTATAAACCTAATCTTCCTTGTGAAAAGTGAAACCCTAGTTATGGATCCATTGCTTAGGAGGAGAATTTGTCTGATCAATTCTTGGGCAACCTTGAGCATTTGAGAACCCTAAGAGAATGTCTTAAAGAAATAGGAGGGGAAATTTTGGGTTACAACACATGAAAATCAGAATAACCTGCACACAAAAAATTCAAACCAATGCCTTAGAGTAAATCCCAAGGATTTCAGACAAAATAACAACAAAGCAACAAAGTTCCCAAGTACCAAGGCTTCTAATCCTAAGTCCGAGAGATCCACAACTCCATAATGCCAAGGATAGTGACCAAGTAGTCCATACAAAAATAAGTCTTTTAAGGTTCAAGTTGATTATTAAGTGTCTTTAAAAGAAAAGAAAGCTCAAGTGAGCAAAGAAAAAATGACATAAAAAATAAATGCTCAAGTGAGCAAAAGAAAAAATGGCATGAAATGTAAATGCTAAAAAATAAATGGTACATAAAATTAAAGGCATAAAATAAAGGCATAAAGTAAAGTTAATTGTTAGTGAATTAGAAGTTAGAGGTCAAATATAACAAAAAGTTAGTTGAATGACCATCTTGAAGCTTGCTTTTGAAACTCATTAGAAGTTTGATAAAATCAAAGCCTCTCAACAACAAGTTTCATTTGCTTTTTATCAAGTATATCATTCATTTCAAGTACTCAAGGGAACCACATATGATCGACGATGTTCAAATGATTCACTTAGACCAAAATTCATGAAGTTCATTAGAGGACTGGTAGGATCAAAGCCTCCTAATAATGAACTTCAAAGTTATTGGATCCAAGGTTTCAAATTAAACATACTTGGACTTACAAACATAGGTTTAGACCATGAATGATCATTTTTTTGAATCGGGACAAATTTAGCGCTATGTGAAGCAATCATAAGTGAACTTATTTAGACGCCACACATATTTTGAGTCTGGTCAATAGCAATCTATGTACCAAACATATTAGAGAAATGATATGTAGATTATTCTCCAAAAACATGTAGCACAAGTAAAAACAAGAAAGGGATAAGATGAATAGGGAGGGGAATGATAGTGTAACCAATGTATCAGATGAAATTAGGGTTTCAAATATCATTAACATCATTTATCCATTTTGGTGGATTTAGTTTTTCAACCTATCAACACTCAAGATCCAATGGGGTTGAGGAACTTGTCCCAAAATAACACTCAAGTGTCTCTAAATTAGGACGAATAAAAAAATAAAAAAAATGTACTTAATATAAAAACAAAATTTAAATGATTTATAAAAAAGAAATTATTCGTAAAATACATAACATGTATTAAAACACCAAATAAAAAATCCTTACAAAAATATCAGAGGTCAAACATGAGTCAACAAGTGTTGACAAAAATTTTAGAATTTTTTTTAAAGTCAAAAACTATTTTTTAAAATATAAAGAAATAAGCAAAATAAGTCAAAAATTGTGAAAACTAGTAAAATCAAAAATAAAAATAAAATAAGGTCACAAATATTTGTCAAGAGGTGATTGGGTCCTTCCATAATTATTTTCAGAATTTAAAGTGACCAAAAAATAATTTTGGTGAAATACACAACATGTATTAAAACACTAAATAAAAAATTCTTAGAAAATATCAGAGGTCAAACATGAGTCAACAAGTATTGACAAAACTTTTAGAATTTTTTTTAAAGTCAGAGACTATTTTTAAAATATAAAGAAATAAGCAAAATAAGTCAAAAATTGTGAAAAATAGTAAAATCGAAAATAAAAATAAAATGAGGTCACCAATATTTGTTAAGAGGTGATTGGGTCCTTCAATAATTTTTTTCAGAATTTAAAGTGACCAAAAAGTATTTTTAAACAATTAAAACAAATCAAATAAAGTGAAAAATCATAAAAAATACCAAATCACAAAATAAAATTGTGAAAAAATAAAAATCAGAAATACAAAAATCAAAAGTATTTTTGTTAATTTTTTCACAATTTTAGAAGTTGAAATGATCTTTTATGAATTTTTGATGTTTAAAACAATTAAAACAAAAATGAAAAAATAAAATAATGAACCAAAAAATGTGGACCATCTGATCATTGTCAAGACGCGTTAATAATCAAATCCAAGGGATCTGGTGCATTGTGCATGTTATGATCATTAGTGAATTACACACTGAATCATTTATTTAAAATAGATTTTGAAAAAAAACGTGGTACCATGTCATTGATTGAGAGATGACATGTCATCGTCTTCAACTTCCAGCCACACGTGAGTTGTAGGTTCCACAAACGGTAAAATTAGAAGCTTAGACTGGTGTCATTCGCTCCGTCTGATCAAGACGATTCCAATGGTACCCTCGCGAAAAAATTATACTAACCATAGCTCACTCGATTTGGAAAAAAACAGAAGAAAAAGTGAAAACGAGTTTTGAAATTAAATGATCAATTTGCCATGAAAATGGAAACTAGAAGAAGCATGAGCTTCAGAGAAGAATATACTACATCTTAGAAATTTATTTGAAGTGAAATGCTGAAGAATTCTACCTGAACAAAGTCTGGGAATTTTGCTCTGAAACTTGACTTGGCTAGCAAGATTTAGAGTACTTCAAGGCTTGGTTCTTCTTCTGTTTGCTTCAGTGAAGTTCAAGGATGAATAATCAATCAAGAAATAAGAGCTAGAAGTGAAAGAAATGAGAAATTGAAAACTCAGAAATGTGAGTTATGAAGAGAATTTGGCAGAGCTCTTTTGGATACCCAAGTTTGAGGAAAAGAGTGAGGAATAATCCTCTATTTATAGGGAAATGAATGGTGAAAAGAATTGGAAGAAATAGTGAGGTTTGAAGGGAAATTGAGTGAAGCCCGAAAATAAGAAAAGTGTGACTTGAACTTGCTCAAAACTCAGCTGAATCTTGCATTTCAATGCTCTAATCATGCTTTACAACTTGGTTAAACGAGTTTAAGTTAAAAATGAGCAAAATTTTAATCATTAGAAGCCACATTATGAAAATAAAATTCTAACTTCAAGCAAAAATCCAGTTTCATGGAAGCAACTTCAAGAGCACACAATGTAGGAGGCTTTATGATCTCATTCTTTTTGCAATAGAAAAATCTCACACCAAACTTCACAGTGTGCCAAGAAAGGTAGCATTTGGATTCTTGAGCAAAAAGTTATTCAAGTTTGAAATCAGGAAAAACACACGGGTATTTGACACTTAAAAATTTCAAGTATGGAACCTCAAAATGACCTATAATGTTCTTCAAAGTTACATGCCTTTCTTATCAAAATTTGATCTTGATCCTTGAAGATGAAATGAAGTAGACCCTTTGAATTGAATTTTGGAATTGCGATCATTCAAAAATCATAAAAAATGAAAGAGTTACAGTGTTTGGAAGATGATGAACAAATTTGGGGAAATTCATAAAAGAACTATAATCTTTTCAATTCTTTAACAACTTCCCAAGCATTTTCAAGTTTTTCATATTGAATCAAAGTTATAATAGTCATCCCAAATATTATTGTAGAAAAATAATAAGCTCAAGGAGATAAAAGATGATCAAGTTATGATCCTTTGAAGTCTCTTACAAGAGAATTTGATAGCCTTTTCAAAAGACTTGTAATCTTCTTCAACCATTAATAATCTTCCATTCAAAATTAGCCTTAAACCCTTGAAGATAACTTGTTAAGGACTCTTTAAAGAGAATCATGGTTTTGGAATTAATCAAAAATCTCAACAAATGAGCAAGATATGATCCTTGGAAGTCAACAAACGTAGCTCAGAGAGTGTCAAAATTATTTGGAACCCCTTTCAACTTTTGATGATTTTTCTTACACAATTAGATCTTGTCATTTGAAGAGAATTTGTTGTAGATGATGATAAGAACTCATAACAAAAAGAACCAACTCAAAATATTGAAAATTGAGAGAGTTATGCACTTCTGATCATTGAATCAAACACTTGCCCAATTAGATCAAACTTGTTGAACCAACCTTAAATATTTTGAACTTTCTTTGCAAAATAGAGCATGATGGATCATATTAGACCTTGAAATGATGTTGTCTTGAAGCACACTCAAAGGTGGAGCTTTAGTCTCAATGAAACTTGTTGAAGAAGGCATGGAAATAAACACATGAACCTATGAATCTTCTTGGTGAATACCACCACCGACTTTGAGGAAAACTTGACCTAAATAAGGTGAGAGAGCTCTTTGAACCAAAAAACTTTGATATCATAGGAATAGCCTTGAAGTTTAAGCTCTTGCAATCCATTGAAGAACCATTTGACTAAGGACCATCCCTCAAAACCCTAGGTTAGATGGTGAGATGGATGCAGTGGTGTCATCACCTACAATTTGAACATTCAAAGAAACATATATACATATCTTGATGTTAGTTAAAAGAACACATGTTCAAGATACACAATTCAAGGTGTTTGGTGATCCGTCAAGAGCAAACTTAAAGATATGATGAAGTAGAAAGGGAGAACCAAACCTAATGTGTGATATTGATGTATTGATAATATGAGATGATGAGAGATCTTAGGGGGAAAATTGGGGTATAACAATTTTATTTTCTGGTTTTCATTTTAATTGTTTTAAACTTCAAAAATTCATAAAAATTTCATTTCTGATTCAAAAATTATGAAAAAATTACCAAAAATATTTTTGAATATTCTCTTTCTGATTCTTATTTTTTACAATTTTATTTCATGATTTGATATTTTTTATAACTTTTCTCTTTAATTGATTTGTTTTAATTGTTTAAAAATACTTTTTTAGTCTTTTAAAATTCTGAAAAATATATGGAAGGATCCAATGGCCTTTTGACAAATATTGGTGACCTGATTTATTTTTAGTTCTGATTCTACTATGTTTTTCAAATTTTGTTTAATTTTTTGCTTATTTCTTTATATTTTAAAAATAGTTCCTGACTTTTAAAAATTCTAAAAACCAATTTCAACACTTATTGACTCATGTTTGACCTCTGATATTTTTTTGGGATTTTGATTTGGTATTTTAATACACTGTGTTTTTTACCAATTATTTCCTTTTTATTAATCATTTAAATATTGCTTTTATTAATTATATTTTATTATTTTTATGATTGGTTTTGATTTGGAGACACTTGAGTGCTATTTTGGGACAAGTTCCACAACCTCATTGGATCTTGGGTGTTGATAGGTTGAAAAACCAAATCCACCAAAATGTATGAATGATGTTGATGATATTTGAAACCCTAATTTCATTTGAGGTATTAGTTACATTGTGATTTCCCTTTTTTCCTTTCATTTCATCCCCTTTCTTCCTTCCTATTGATTGGTTCTTAGTGGCCCAAACTTGATGTTTGTAAGCCCAAGTATGGTTGTGTTATGAGATATGGCCAAAAATCTTGAAGGCTCATTGTTAGGAGGCTTTGATTCTATCAATTCTCTAATGAGTCTTCATTAAATTTGACCTATGTTCAAGGATCAAACCATCATGGATCATGTCATTTGGAATCCCCATTTTTTCATCTTTTTTTATTGATTCTTGGTGGTTCAAACCTTGTGTTTGTAAGCCCAAGGATGATTAAATATTGAGCTATGGCCAATAACTTTGAAAGATCATTGTTTGGAGGTTTTAATTCTATCAATACTCTAATAAGTCTCCATCAACTTTGACCTAGGCTCAATATTCAAATCATCATAAATCACTCTTCTAAAGAATCATTTAACCCTCAATTATTAATCAATAACTTCTAACCATTAACTATTAACCATTGACTTTACTTTATGTTTTTACTTTACGCATTTATTTTATGACTTTACTTTATGTCATTTACCTTTAAGCATTTACATCTCATGTTATTTGCCTTTTACTCATTTGAGTATTTACTCTCTGTCTTTTTTATCTTTGCTCACTTAATCTTTACTTTCTTTTGTAAATATACTTAATAATAAACTTGGACATTAAAAAATGTTAAGGTTACTTGGACTATCTCGTTACCATCCCTGGAACTTTGGAGTTGTGGATTCCTGAGATTTAGGATTAGTAGCTCTAAGACCTTGGACTTTGTGATCTTTGGTTAATGTTTTTGTGAATTTGTTCTGAAGTCCTTAGGATTTACTCCAAGGCATTGGCTTGAATTTTTTATGTATGCAGGTTATTCTGATTTCCATGTTTTGTCTGTGGTTGGGAATTCCTCTATGTACAGTTGTTGCTCTGGCCAATTTTTTATCAGTGAAGACTTTGCTTAGTTCCTAATTCATTTGAAGCTTGATATTCATCTGAGACTTAGTATTTTGCTTGCTTAGTTTTAATCTAAAGGATGGGAGTTCTACATTGACTTCTTTATGTCAAGTGTTAGTTTCTTATAGGTTAGACCGTTCTTTCCTTAGCTTTTACTTTCTGTATATAAGATAACCTCTTCATCTCTTCCTATCTTATTCAATTTAAAAAATCTTCTCCCCCATTTTCAAAACTCTTCTTGTTTCAAACTTGAACTGCTTTCATAATAAACTTGGACTTAGGTCGATGCATTTTCAAAAAACTTTTCTTATACAAACCTTTAATTAACTTAATCATACTTTGACATCTTTTTTTAAGACTAAAAGTCATTAACCTCACTCAAACCATTTTTTTGCCACTTTGGATTTTTTTTACTTTAGAACTCTTTCTCAAAAGATTATACTCTTGTTGTTATTATAGTGATGCAAGCTACTATACTTCTACGATATGTAGTGAAGTGAGCCATTTTCCACTTGGGTGTTGAGTGATGTCTTGTTGATTTTAAATCCAAGGTTATGTCCTCCACTTTGAGATGACACAAATGCTCCTTTCTCATAATTTTGGATAGTAAGTAAGTTTTCCACTCGGATACGATGATGATGTCTCTTCTCTTTAAATTAACCAACACACATGTGTTTTAAAATTTTTGAGGTGAACTACGAGTACCCTGATCCCCTATTGCATGGAAGGTGGTACGTAGGCACTAAAGATTCGTAATTGAGGCAGGTGTAATAATTGTAAAATAATACTTCTTTTCTCATCTCCACCATCTTATTTTATATACACCTTTTATAGCCAAAATACACAGATTTTCAAAGAGGTTCCTGCAGAGTACCTTAGATGTTTAAGGTGCTAATACCTTCCCTTTTCATAACCAATCCCCGTACCTAGATTCTCCCCCTTTACTTTTGGGTTTATTCACTTTTTTCTCATTTCCTTTAGAAACAATAAAGTGTGGTGGCAATTTTTATTTGATTTGTACGAGTTAAGTCAATCCAATGGCTTAGTCTCAATATTTCTACCGCTACACATACAAAACCTAAAGAGAGAAAGAAACCCTCACTACCCTCTCATGTTATAATCACCCTTTAGAGAACCCATTCTCCCCCCTTACCTTATTTTGAAGCTTTGATCCTTCAACAATGGTGGAATTCTCTCTTGCCCTAACTGTTCCTTCTCTTCTCTTCTCTGTTTTTACGTGACAGCGGTTTCTTCCAATTACTTCTACCACTCTCCCAAATCATGTTTTAATATTATCTAATAATAACCAATAATAATAATAATGGGAATAGTAATATTGATAATAATAATAATAATTATTATTATTATTATAACTATAATAATAATAATAATAATGATATTAGTGGTAACTATACCATATATCTAACAATAGTATTTTTATTAATAATAATAGTATATTCCATCATTCACCAATATTATTATTATACCATGGGCTAAGCTTTATTCTAATTATCTAATTATAACTAAGTTCTCATATACCCTTAGCCATGCCCGCATACCCTTAGTTATGCCAAAATAATTCAAAATCAACAAGCAATGACTAAATATTTAAATGGGGCATTACATGTGTGATCGGTGGATCTGGAACTGACTGTTTAACGCTGGTTTCGCGAAATGTCGCGGTAAGCAAGAGTCGCCACCGTCTTTTATTTTCTCCAAATGGAAAGGACAAAAGCACAGAAAAATTCCTTTAAAGAGATTGCTTTCGGTTCGGGAGGTAGATTTATAGAAAGGGAAGGTGTTAGCACCCTTTCTATCCATGGTTATCCATGGGCTCTTAGATACTTGCTCATTGTGTTTTCAAAATGTTTGCTTTTCAATTGTGAGTGAGTTTTGAAAAAGTTTCGTTTGAAAAATTTCTAAGTAACTCTTGTATCTGTCCTCAAGAGTGTATGAAAAAGTTGTTTGAAAACTTTTAGAAAGTGTAGGTGTGAAAAGTATTTTGTTTGTTTTGAAAAGAGCAAGTATCCATGAGAATCTACCTACCCTAAGGAATTAAGCTGTGTGTTTGTCCTTTAGGTAGTGCCATCCCACCATTGAGAGATAGGTAGCACCACCGTTGGAGGTATTCGGGTCAATTCGAGGGTTTAGGGACAGTGTGGTCACCGAGCAATAGTAAGATACCTTAGAAGCTACCCTTATGCCATTGATCTTTTTATTCCGAGGCGACCGTTCCGAGGCAACTTATTCGAGGCAACTAGATCAATGGAACATAAGGACTTACCAAGACGTCCTGTACTTAACGACCACGTTTCGAGGGGCAAGGCAACAGGGTGATCACCAGAGCAATGGGAAGACACCTTAGAAGCTACCCTCATGCCAGGTTCCCGGATCATGAGGACTTACTAAGACATCCTCTACTCGACGATCACCTTTCGAGGTAAGGCAACAGTGAGGCGTACCCTAGGGGTGGTGTGTGAATTGTGTGTCATTTTCAGTTTATTATTTGTCTTGTCATGCATTGGTGATCTACGCTTTGATTTTATTTTCGGGCATTCATTCTTTCATGTTATTGTTTAACAGTTAAAGGTGCGGGAATTTAAAGTGCGGAAAAGGTAAAAGTCCTACGCTATTACAAAGGCGCGGGTCTACAACGCCAAATTAATCCAGACCCGATTTAAAAATAAAGTGCAGAAAATAAATGTCTAATTAACCATTACAGGGCTTTGGAGCAAGTACATTATATTTACAACAAAGAAACAAATAAAACGCGCGAAAAATAAAATAATCAAATGCGAGGGCGTTGGACCCTTTAAAGGAATTAAAATAAGATTATTGAAATAATTAAGTTAGATAAAAGAAATGACTTATTTTTTATGTTTTTGTTTTTTATGACATTAAAGAACATTAAATTGGAATTAAAGTTCAAATAATTCTAGTTCTAATTATTTTTTAATTTATTAAAGAAAATGCATTAAAGTTAAAACCTAGAATTAAAACTAAATTGATTATAAAATTTATTTACAAAATTAATGGTTAATGATACTTATAATAAAAATATTTAATTTAAAAAAAAAGATAAAAAAGTGCTAAAGGTCTATTTTTTTATATTTTTTAGTTATTTAAAAAAAAACATTAAAATTAACAACCTAAAATTAAAACTAAATTACTTATTGAATTTATTTACAAAAAAAAAAGGTCATTGATGAATTAAATTAAAATAAAACACATTTTGATTTTTATGATTTTTTTGATTTTTTTGGTTTTTTATATTATGAAAATATTAATTTAAAGAATTAAATTAAAACTAAATTAAACAAATAAAAATAGAAAAATAAAAAAAAGAGTGAAAGAGAGCAAACAAAGGGGGGTGTTGACCAATGCGTATGGTGGAACTCACGTGATAGCCTTTGGATTGACCCTTGGTGACATGTGGCGTGCCAAGGGATGGAGTTGTATGGTGGTCCTTTGATGAAACACTGCACAGAATTATGTTAAAGAGAAAAATATTGAATAAAGTGGGGGGACCTGAGAATACTTACAGTGCTTGATAATGGACCTTAGGATCTCACACTTTTTTTTTTGACAAATTTTGAACTTTTCTCTGGCTGTTTGTGCATTTTTTCTAGGTTGTGAATGAGGCTTGCAAGGCTTGTATATATAGGCTTGGATGAGAATCAGTCACATTAAGGAGCTTTTAAGCCTTGCAATGATGATTTGGATTTTCACATAAACCACCATAACCATCTTTCCATTTTTGATTCAAATTTGAATTCTTGCCTTGTTTAAGCCTTAGCACGAAAAATGGTAGGCACATAATGATGCTTCAAGGTTAATCAAAGCCAAATATTCCCTCTTAAATCAATTTTTGAATTTCTTTTGATTTTAAAAGATTTAAAACTAATTAAATCCAATAAAAATCAATAAAAATGAAAAAATTAATAAAAAAATCTGAAATAAAAGGTGGGACACGTGGGAAGCATGGTCAAGTTAATTCAAGTGGAAAAAGTGGGCCCCTTTTGTCAAAAATGAGATTTCAAGGATAAATGATTTTGGCAATTTCACAAAAATTTCCCAACTTCTCCAATGCATAACTTGCTCAATTTTTAAGCTTTGCTCATGTTCTTGGACATTTTAGAAAGGTCTTAAAGTCCTCTAAACAATGTATTTGGTCCCATGTCATTTTGATTTACCAATCTCAAGTTATGGCCTTTGACTTAAAGTCCCTTTTTGTTGACTTTTGAAAATGACCTATAATGTTGAAATTGATAACTTTTTGTGAGAGCATTTCTTGGACTTGAAGTATGAAGATGAGTTGTAGGAAATGTCTTTCTCTTCAAAATGAGCTTTGGATGGAATTTTTCTGATGAACCATGTGAAAGTTATGCCCTGGTCAATTTCAGTTGACTTTTTCAGCTGTCCAAAAATAGAAACTTTTGCATCTTGATGATTTCTGAGCCAAATTTTGAGAATCATGATCAAGCATTGATCAAATGATGTTTGTGGCTTCAAAATGATATCTTGACCAAAAATTTGAACTTTTGACTGCCAAATGACCATTTTGCCCCTACAGTTGACTGTAGTGCAATTTAGGGTTTTGACTGTGCAATTTTGAGCTGAATGCCTTGAAACTTGATATGAGGATGCTTGACCACATTTGTAGGCATGTGAGACTTGATTGGGCCTTTGAAAACTTCATTTTCTTGATCAGCCTCAAAACCCTAATCTTGACTGTATAGGAGATCTTTGACTGTGCAACCCTTGGGGAATTTTGCAGCTTGGCTTGGCAATTTCTTGAAGAATATGGGAGGGCAAATTTTGGGGTACAACAACATGGTTTCCTTATGACCCAACTTCTCTCTAAACGTGTTGTCATGCCTTAAGTCATTTTCAAAAATTTAGCACTTCAGGCTTTCATCGGAGCCTCTCACCTCTATAACTACTTTTGTAAAGCGGTTGATATATCCCTGCAAATTGTCCTTCTTGTATTGGGTGATTTCGCTGAGTGCGACTATTGTCATAGGGTTCCTTTTTAGGTGGTGAAGCAAGCAGTGGAATTCTCACACAAGTTGGCCCATGAATATATGCTTCCATCAGGAGATATTTGAACCTATTCATAGTCGATCTGATTAGAGTTAATGTAAAGAGCTTGCACTTCACAACATCATCAATGTGATAATAGTTTAGATAGTGGTTTAGATGTTGCATATGCTCATTCATGTGGAACTTTGTTTTGCAGGGAATAGACCTTTAACCAAGACATCTACTTTTGATGATGCCAATTATAAGAATAATAAATGATAAGTCAAACACAATACTTAAATCAGTTAAAGATGCAAACTCAAGTGTTATGGTTTGATGAATTTGACTATCCTAAGAAGGAAAAAAAGTGGAAATAATATAAAGCCTCGAGTAATCTCAAGAAGTGTCAACAGAAAAGATAATGTCTGGAAAAAGGGCATGTAGAAAAGGAGTTAATCTCCTAATTTAGTAAGTAAGTGAACTTATGTGAGCAGAGAGACTTTTCTGTAAAATTATAAGGCTATAAGCACACACACAGTAAAACTTTTTTAAAATGCTTTACCAGAAGAAAACACTTTGAAAACTATATGGAAGTTGTATCAGATGAACCAGGAGCACTCAAAATAGCCATGGATGAAATTTTGACTTTTCTAATTGATTAGAACAAATAGCCAATTGATTAAAAATGCACAAACTTGAGGCCCAAGCTAGTTCGAACGCACCTTAATTCTATACAACGGCTATATATCTTAAACTTCCATTTTGAGAACTTATATTCAGTTGTTTTTAATATCTAATTGATTAACATTTTTCTCTAATCAATTAGCTAACGGCAAAATGCATTAGTTGCAAATTCCTTTTTGGAAAATCTTAAGACAATAAATAGATACTCATTTTCTCATAGATAAATCATTCAGAATTGTGTTTTGACACTTCTATCTCGCACTCTTTATTTTTCTCTAAATTTTTATTTAACTTTCTCTCACTAGATGTTATAACCAAATGCTTTTGTGAGAAAAGTTCATTTGTGAGTGAGGATACTTTTGTAATTCTCGAAAGGGTAGAATTCTAAAATTCACAAGGGAATCTTTTGTATACACCTTGGTTAAATATTGTCCAATTAGAAATTATTTGTGGTTCAAAGCTAAACTCGATAAAAGCCTGGGTTTGTGGATTGTATGATCAGTCCTTGGTTTTGGTTGAAGATTAGTCATTGTTAAAATCTTTATTGGTTCTTAATTAGCCTGGTCAAAACCAGATAGGTTGAATATTATCCTGGTATTAAAATCTTCATAGGTTAGAGATCAGCCCGGTCAACATCTCGTTGGTTTTTTGGTTTGTCTTGGTAAAACCAAAGGTATTGAGCTCATATGTTTTAGAACTTGAAGACTAACCGCTCCAAGGTCATTGTTCGTAGAAAGGAGACTAACTGCTTCAATCTATAATTGGGAAGGAAGATTGATCACTTCACTCTCAATAATATATTGAAGAAAAGGCGCAAATGCCCATATATATCGTCTTGTAATATTTGGTTGAAGGTTAACCATCATTTCCTTGTATAAGGGAGTTCATGAGCCTTTCCTACTAAAAGCTATCAACTATTATTGAAAACTTTCAAGATCAATTCTTGGAGACAGGACTAAGTCGTATTTGAATAAACTTGTATAATTCTTGGTGTTCTTCTTCTTCCCTTAACTATTTAATTTTTGCAATTTAATTTACGCTATTTACTTTCCGTTGATTAGTTTTTGAAAAGGATTTTAAACTCTAATTTGACTTGCCAAAAGTTTTCAAAACCAAGATTTTCTAAACCAGACAATTTACCCTCCTCTTGTGTGTAAAGTCTCAAGCCCAACAGAATATTTTTTTCGTTGTAACTCTAGAGTTTTAGGGGTTTCTCTAGCGATTTTGGTATCCGACTATCCAAAATACGAGCAGAAAAAGGATGCTTCTTCCGCTCCTTGACAGCAAGCCGCTTCTCTGGTTCTTCCTCCTTCTGAGGGAGGAAGACCTTAAAGGGGTAAGAAAACACTTAGAAGGGGGGTTGAATAAGTGACTCTTTCTTTTATTATCAAAACAAAGCTCAACAATAATGGAGGGACAAGGTTATTTTTATCCTGGTTCGTTTGAACTAAAACTACTCCAGTCCACCCGTCAAGGTGATTTCTCTTTTCTCAACAAGGACTTAATCCACTATAATCAATTGATTACAAACACACAACAATTGTTGTGACTAACAATGCACAGGTAATCTTACAAGTGACTAACACTACTAAGACTTAAATCTAGTCCTAGTCTGCTTGAGAAATCTGACCAAACTTGGTCTCTCAAGGATTAATTACAAGAGTTTAATCTTACAGATAGTGAAATAAAATTTGCTTCTAATCAAGCTATATCACAACTGTGATTTTTCACTTAGAATAAGTTGCACAAAGTGTATGAACAAAGAGTTTGTGAGCCCATAATTTTTCACGTAGTTTCTTGCTTCTTTTTGAAATTGATTGGTTGGTTGGCTTGCAATAAATGTCCTTTTATATATAGTAAGAACAAAATGATCGTTGTTGCCTTCAGAAAAAATGGAGAGCATTAAATGCTTGCGTGTTTTCTTGCACTATTCCATTTTCCAAGAAACTAGCATAAACACTTGAGTGCTTGCAGTCGTCTTTGCATTAATAAGTAAACGACAACTTGTAAGAGCATGTTTCCTATGCTTGACAAGACAAGTTGGCTTTATCGTTCTTTTAGAACATGCTTCAACGTCTTGAATTCAGAACATGCTTTACTCATCTTCTAGGCAGTGCTTTGCTTGCTAAGAACTTGATCAACGCTTGCTTTCAAATAACTTTCTGAACAACACTTGCTTTCAAGTAAACTTCTGAACAAGGAATCCTGCTAAATGTTAGAAGATACATTTAAATAAATTGTCTTACCAGAGTCAGCAGTTACGCTTAAAACAAAAAGGTTCTTTCATCAAAGAACATCTTCATAAATTTTAGCTTAGCACTTCAGAATGCTTCTGTCTGAACATTATCTGAAACAGTCAAATACGTTCATCAGAGTATAAATTATCTAAAATATAATTTATTGTTATCATCAAAACTCTGAGATAGATCAGAACTAATCTTGTTCTAACAATAGGAACCAAATGGGTCTTCAGAAACAAACTGAACGAGCAAGGAGAGGTGATCAGAAACAAAGCACGACTGGTTGCATAGGGTTATAGTCAACAAGAAGGAATTAATTATAATGAAACCTTTTCCCCAGTCGCCAGGTTAGAGTCTATAAGATTATTAATTTCTTTTGTTGTACAAAATAACATTTCATTATACCAAATGGATGTTAAAAGTGCCTTTTTAAATGGCTATATTGAAGAATAATTTTATGTCCATCAACCTCCTGGATTTAATGATTCAAAACATCCAGAACATGTTTTTAAATTAAAAAAGTCTTTGTACGGTTTAAAACAAGCTCCCAAAGCTTGGTATGATCGTTTGAGTAATTTTATTTTAGAAAAAGATTTTACCAAAGGGAAAGTGGACACAACTCTTTTCAGAAAGACATTTAAAAATGATATTTTAATTTGTCAAATTTATGTTGATGATATAACTTTTGGAACCTCTAATATCTCCCTTGGAAAAGAATTTGTTGAGACCATGCAGACAGAATTTGAAATGAGCATGATGGGAGAATTGAAGTTCTTTATGGGAATTCAAATCAACCAGACTCCAGAAGGTACTTACATACATCAGACGAAGTATGTTAAAGAACTTCTGAAGAAATTTCAGATGTCAGAAAGCAAATATGCCAAGACACCTATGCATCCAACTTGCATTCTGGGAAAAGATGAGGTAAGTATAAAGGTAGATCAGAAGCTCTATAGAGGTATGATTGGATCCCTTCTCTATCTGACTGCATCTAGACTTGATATACTATTCAGCGTGTGTTTGTGTGCTAGATTCCAATCAGATCCTAGAGAATCTCACTTAACATCTGTTAAGAGAATTCTTAGGTATCTGAAAGGTACTACTAATCTGGGTTTGTGTTACAGAAGATCACAAGATTACAGACTAGTAGGTTATTGTGATGCTGACTTTGCTGGAGATAGAATTGAAAGAAAGAGCACCTCTGGAAGCTGCCAGTTTCTGGGTGACAATCTTATCTCGTGGTACAGCAAGAAGCAAGCAACAATTGCACTTTCAACCGCAGAAGCTGAGTATATATCTGTTGCTGGGTGTAGCTCTCAGATGATTTGGATGAAAAGTCAGCTAAAAGATTTCAATATTTATGAAAGTAAGATTCTTATCTTCTGTGACAATACTTCTGCTATTTGTCTTTCTAAGAATCGAATTTTACATTCTAAAGCCAAACATATTGAAATTAAATATCATTTTATAAGGGACTATATTCAGAAGGGAATTTTAAATTTTATTTTTGTAAAAACATACCATCAATGGGCTGATATTTTTACCAAACCCCTTTCAGAAGATAGATTTAATTTCATTTTGAAAAATATTTGTATGAAATTATATCCTAAATAAAATAATATTTATCTTCTGTGTTTGACTTCAGAATATTCTGAAATGAATGCTCTGATTAACAACTATTCAGAAGTTAGAAGAGAAATTGCATCAGAAGCTATATGAAAAGTCCTGAAATGTTCTAGCGTTTCATTTCTAAGTATAGTTCAGAAATTCATTAGAACAAGCAGTTGTTACATGCATCCTTCAGAAAATGAACACGTGGTGTGTTTCTGAAAGGTCACGCGTGCAAAAGCTACTGATGACGTTCTAGGTAACTATTAATGATTAGCCATAATCTCACGTTTTCCCTAATTTTTAGCAAAATCATTAAATGCACATAATGATGAGATTCGTTTTAAATTCGTTTTAAATTCTTTTTTAATTTTATTCCTAAACCTATTTCTGAAACTTTTGCATATAAATACTTTTTTAAAAACCCTTTTTCATTCTTTACCGTCTCTTTCAAACTCAAATGTTTCTATACTTTTTCTGTAAAACCCTTTTCTTCATCTCTCAACTCTAAGAACTTCAATGGCTTCTTCTTCTACCCCCTCTGAGCAATACATAGTGCCTGAGAGAACAACCCTCATTCTTGTAGACAGTTTGGAAGTTTTAAGTGAGTTAATGGTAGATTTTGAGAATCTAAGAGAAAATGGTTTTAACTTGTTTCCTGTTGTTAAGTTTCAAGGTTGGGAAAACTTTTTTGATCGTCTCATTGGTCCAGTCTTTCCACATCTGGTGAAGGAATTCTGGATACATGCTATTGCAACCCCTAAGGTTATCCTCTCTTTCGTAATGGGAAAGGAAATATCCATTACAAAAAACCTAATCAGAAATTTGCTAGGGTTTAAAGGACTTGGAGTTACAGGTATGCCAAGTGGAAGAATGGAAATGACAAGGGTCTACTCAGAGATTTTCACAAATGGTCAAGGATCTTCAAAAGTCAGGGACTTGAAAGATAAATACAAGATTTGGGCAAGGATTATCCATGGATGTATTCACCATAGGAAAGACACTAGCTCTCCTGATTACATTAACGCTGATCAACAATACTTATTGTTCTTCCTTGGAACAAATGTAAAAATTGATTTGCCTTATTTGCTATTTGAACATCTCTGGAACCATGTAAAAGAGACTAGGGAAGCTGAAAGGATGAAAAACCCAAAATCTAAAAGGAATTGGATTCCTATGGGTAGATTAATATCAGACATTCTGACTGAGAATGGTCTGATTGCTCACCTAGATGAAGCCAATCTTCTAGGGGAGCTAGAACCTACTTGTGGTAAAACTATGACTGGGAAGAATTTACTGAAAAGGAAAATAATTGACAAGCTACTGGTGGAATCAACTCTGTATGTGTCAGCTGTTATGAAGAGAAGAAGGATACCTATTGATGATTTCCTTCTGTTCAACTCAGGTGATCATCCACGTATCATCCTGCACTACATTGAAATCTGCAAAGAGACTGGAACACCTATTGATCCAGCTTGGCTCCAAGGAAGAAATCAAGTTGCTCCAAATGTTGTTCTCCAGAAATCTTTGAAGAGGAAAGCAGTTAAAGGACCTTCTGCCACACCTCAGAAGAAGAAAAAGAAGACAGGTAAATCTGCTGAAACTATCACTGTTTATGATTTTGTCAATGTATCTACATCTGTTGAACCCTCCCAAACCTTAGGAGATATAGATGTTGATATTGACCTGGCCTTACCATCTGACTCTCTTGCTGACAACCCTCAGAGAAATCAAGTTTTATCAGACTTGAGTGACTTTGACTCTGATGAACACTCTGAAACCCAATCAGAACCCTCTCAATCAGAACCCTCACACTCAGAACCCTCTGAACCATCTGTTTCTTAACCCATTCCTGCTAAACACTTTTCAAGACCTCCTCCCAGACCTCTATCACCCAGACCATCTGGATGGTATGATGCTGGTTCTTGGAGAATTCCAGGAATCAACGTTCCTTTGGCAACACAGAAACCACCTTTCACCTTACCATATGAAAACATTTTTTCCATGAATCGACCACAACCTCAAAACCTCATTCCCACTGCTGAAAATACAATAATTATTTCACCTGATATCACTCCACCTACTTCACCACAACATCCAACACCAAACTCATTTATACTCTCACCTCCTCATATTCCAGAACACCAATCTGATGAACCACCTGAAACTTTTGAATCATCTGAACCTCATGAACAATCAACACCACCTAACTTTGTTGACCAACCTGACCATTCAGCCACTCCTGAACCAACCAAAAATCCTGAACCTGCTAGCTTTTTAAGAACTATATTGGATTATGAATCTCTACAATTTTTGAAAAACAAAACTTTCAAGAAGGTTATCCCAAAACTTGTTCAGCCAGATGTGAATACATTATTTTAGAATTTTTTAACAGATGTTCAAGCATGGTTGAATCTGCTGAAAGAAGATTGTACCAGAAGCGTGAACCCAGCTGCAACGGATCTTCTATGGGATACCTTCAGAAGAACTTTTGATGCTGAGTCATTGAAGCTACAGGACTTATGCCACTTTCAGGTGCTGGACAACTTTTCCAAACATCTGCATGCTTTCAAGTCAGAAGCTGCTGACATTTGGAATAAGAAGTCTTCTTTAATGATTGATGATACACCAGTTGATACAATGGACATATCAGAAGATGAATCTGAAGATGCCTCTGATGATTCAAACCCTCTGGCTATTGTTCTATTGAATCAACCTTCTGTTAAGGCAGCTCCTGAACCAGTGCCAACTCTTGTAATGGATTTGGGCACTCTGATTTCAACCTTTGTGCATTCTGACTCAATGGTTGCTGCTCCAAAGCATGTTTCTGCTGAAGCTTCATCATCCTCTGCTCCTACCTCACTTATCATGGACACTCTGAATAAGCTCAAGAGGGAGAATGAATTCATACATGAGCGCTTGGATAAGCAAGACCAAACAAATCAAGAAATCAAGAACTGGATGTTGAAACAAGAAGAATTTGCCTCTGAGATAAAGAATCTTCTGATGGCTCTTGTTACTAAGAAATCCTAGTGTCTTTCTGTTTCTTGTCTTTTGTTTGTTGTTTTGTACTTCTGGATATCTTTTTCTATTTTATGAAAACTTTTAAGCTCTTCAACTATTTTTATTTATACACTTTTTGATTATGCCAAAAAGGGGGGAGAAAATGAGTATTTTGAACTAATCACTGTTAAACAGTTATGGGACTAAGTCTCAGACATTCTAACAAAATACAAGATTTCTTGTTGTGCAAAAGAATTTTTTTTTTGCAGGTAGCTCTTTAACTCTGAAAGAGTATTCCAGCTAAACATTATCTTCATAAAAAAGTTCTGAAGAAATCCAAGAAGATTTTTTTTAATGCTCTGATAAATAATCTCAGGAAGTCTTATATATAGAAATATTTATTTCAGGGGGAGATTCTTATCTCTTATCATATTTTATTTCTATATCTGAATAATTTTTGTCATCATCAAAAAGGGGGAGATTGTTAGAACAAGATTAGTTCTGATCTATCTCAGAGTTTTGATGATAACACTAAATTATATTTTAGATAATTTATACTCTCATGAACGTATTTGACTGTTTTAGATAATGTTCAGACAGAAGCATTCTGAAGTGCTAAGCTAAAAATTATGAAGAAGTTCTTTGATGAAAGAACCTTTTTGTTTTAAGCGTAACTGCTGACTCTGGTAAGACAATTTATTTAAATGTATCTTCTAACATTTAGCAGGATTCCTTGTTCAGAAGTTTACTTGAAAACAAGTGTTGTTCAGAAAGTTATTTGAAAGCAAGCGTTGATCAAGTTCTTAGCAAGCAAAGCACTGCCTAGAAGATGAGTAAAGCATGTTCTGAATTCAAGACGTTGAAGCATGTTCTGAAAGAACGATAAAGCCAACTTGTCTTGTCAAGCGTAGGAAACATGCTCTTACAAGTTGACGTTTGCTCATTAATGCAAAGACGACTGCAAGCACTCAAGTGTCAATGCTAGCTTCTTGGAAAATGGAATAGTGCAAGAAAACACGCAAGAATTTAATGCTCTCCATTTTTTCTGAAGGCAGCAACGATCATTTTGTTCTTACTATATATAGAAGGACATTTATTGCAATCCAACCAACCAATCAATTTCAAAAAGAAGCAAGAAACTACGTGAAAAATTCTGGGCTCACAAACTCTTTGTTCATACACTTTGTGCAACTTATTCTAAGTGAAAAATCACAGTTGTGATATAGCTTGATTAGAAGCAAATTTTATTTCACTATCTGTAAGATTAAACTCTTGTAATTATTCCTTGAGAGATCAAGTTTGGTTAAATTTCTCAAGCTGACTAGGACTAAATTTAAGTCTCAGTGGTGTTAGTCACTTGTAAGATTACTTGTGCATTATTAGTCACAACAGTTGTTGTGTGTTTGTAATCAGTTGATTATAGTGGATTAAGTCCTTGTTGAGAAAGGCGAAATCACCTTGACGGGTGGACTGGAGTAGTTTGAGTTCAAATGAACCAGCATAAAAATAACCTTGTCCCTCCATTATTATTGAGCTCTGTTTTGATAATTAAAAAAAGAGTCACTTATTCAAGCCCCCCTTCTAAGTGTTTTCTTACCCCTTCACCTATAATGTTGAATCCTTTGGGTCTTGGAACTAAATTCCATACATCATTTTTGGAGAATTGATTGAGTTCTTCTTGCATCGCTAAGATCCAATCATTATCTTCCAGAGCTTCATCATTGGAAGTTGGCTCAATCAAAGAAACCAAACCAAACAAAGATTCTTCATTGATTTTGAGAGATGATCTTGTTTTGATGGGATCTTCTGTTCTTCTAATGATTACGTCTTCTTTGTGAGCTGAAGATATTCTAGGAAACCTTTTCTGAGTGTGTTGATCAGAGATTCTGAGGTTGTCCAGAGCATTGTCAAGAGGATGATCTGCTGAGTCTTCCTTTGCTTCTGAATTTTCCTTTGCTTCTGAAGTTTCAGAGTTTGAGGGATGATCTTCTGTACCTACAGAAAAATCAATTTGCTTTGGTTGTTGCTAGCCAAGCTTATCATCAAACCTGACTTTGATTGATTCTTCAACAATCTGAGATTTTGTGTTGTATACTCTATATCCTTTTGAGCGTTCAGAATATCCAAGCAGAAAACACTTTTGTGCTTTAGAATCAAACTTGTTCAGAGTTTCTTTAATGGTCCGAATAAAACAAGTACATCCAAAAGGATGGAAATAGGAAATGTTGGGCTTTCTGTTTTTCCACAATTCATAGGGAGTCTTTTCAAGAATAGGTCTTATAGAGATTCTATTCTGAATGTAACACATTGTGTTCACAGCTTCTGCCCAAAAGTGCTTAGCCATATTAGTTTCATTGATCATGGTTCTGGCCATTTCTTGTAAAGTTCTATTCTTTCTTTCTACAACTCCATTTTGCTGAGGAGTTCTAGGACAAGAAAAATTATGAACAATACCATTTTCTTTAAAATATTTTTCAAAATAATGATTTTCAAATTCACCACCATGATCACTTCTGACTTTTATGATTTTAAAATCTTTTTCGTTTTGCAGTTGAGTACAGAAGTCAATGAACACAGAATGTGACTCATCCTTGTGTTTTAAAAACTTTACCCATGTCCATTTACTGAAGTCATCAACAATGACCAATCCATACTTCTTGCCTCTGATGGATGCAGTTTTAACTGGCCCAAACAGATCAATATGAAGTAACTCTAATGGCTTAGAGGAAGAGACAACATTTTTGGATTTAAAGGAAGGTTTTGAAAATTTTCCTTTTTGACATGCTTCGCACAGATCTTCTGAGTTGTACTTCATATTGGGAAGTCCTCTGACTAAATTTAATTTATTTAGTTGAGAGATTTTTCTTAGACTGACATGTCCCAATCTTCTGTGCCATACCCATTGCTCATTGCTAACAGACAAAATGCATTTAACGTTCTGAGACTTAAGATCTGATAAATCAATTTTGTAAATATTGTTCTTTCTCTTGCCAGAAAAGAGGATTGATCCATCTTTTTGACTCATAACTCTATAGGAGTTTTGATTGAAGATAATTTCATAACCATTGTCATTTAATTGACTTATGGACAATATATTATGAGCTAATCCTTCTACTAATAAAACATTAGAGATAGAAGGAAGGTTATCGTTTCCAATGGTTCCAGAACCAATAATCTTCCCTTTCTGATTACCTCCAAACTTCATGTCTCCTCCAGCTTTAAGTTTCAGGCTTTAGAACATAGACCTTTTTCCCGTCATGTATCGTGAGCACCCAGAGTCCAGGTACCATGACTGGTGTCTCAATTGAACTGTTAAGGACATCCGCAACAAATATTATTTTATTCTTAGGTACCCATATCTTTTTGGGTCCTTTTGGGTTAGCATAAGAGTTTCCAGAATGTGATGTATATTTTATATCATGTGAGTGTCCAAACTTGAATTGTTTATTCAGAGGTTTATAAGTGAAATTCATTTTAGCAAACAGGTTTTGGTATGTATGTCTCATTCCCTTTGGGAGGTTCATATCCAATTCCTCTTCTGTTTTTCCCACTGACTCCATAGATCATTGAAGCCATTTTGCTTCTATCTATGCTTTTAGCTAAGAAATTTGAAAACTATAGTCATATTCTTTTAGAATATATTTTGAACTAGACACAAATTCTGAACTAGAAATATTTTGAACATTTTGAAATTCTTTTTTAAGTTTAAAATTATTTTCTAAGAGTTCAGATTTTCCTACTTCATGTTTCTCAATATCAGATGCAAGACTCTTCTTGAGTTTCTTGTATTTGATTTTGAGCTTACTATAGTTTTCCAGAAGTTCTGATAAACTATCAGCAAGTTCATTTCTAGTGAATTCAGAAAATACCTCTCTTGGTTCTGACTCACAGTCTGAGTCATCTGTTGTGGTAGCCATCAGAGCTATGTTGGCATTTTCATCTTCAGAACCAGATTCATCTTCAGAAGAATCCGAGTCGTCCCAGGTTGCCATCATCCCTTTCTTCTTACCAAACCTTTTCTTTGGTTTTTCTTTTTGAAGCTTTGGACAATCACTTTTGTAGTGACCAGGTTCTTTGCATTCATAACAGATGATTTCTCTTCTGTTTGACTTTTTGTATCCAAAATATTCTGGTTTATCTTCTGACTTCTTGAAGTTTCTGAACTTCTTTTGTCTGTGCTTCCACAGATGATTGATCCTTCTAGAGAGCAAGGATAGTTCATCTTCTTCTGACGCTGATTCTTCAGAGTTTTCCTCTTCAGCCTGAAAAGCGTTAGTATCAAATTTCTTAATTGATTTAAGGGCCAGAGACTTACCTTTCTTCTGAGGCTCGTGCTCATCCAGTTCAATCTCATGACTTTTGAGAGCGTTGATGAGTTCCTCCAGAGACACGTTGTTCAGATCATTTGAAACTTTGAAAGCAGTGACCATAGGTGCCCATCTTCTGGGTAAGCTTCTGATGATCTTTTTCACATGATCTGCTTTGGTATATCCCTTGTTCAAAACTCTCAGACCAGTGATCAGAGTTTGAAACCTAGAGAACATTGCTTCTATAGACTCATTTTCTTCAACTTTGAAGGCTTCATACTTCTGAACTAAAGCCAGAGCATTAGACTCCTTCACTTGAGTGTTTCCTTCATGAGTCATTTTAAGAGACTCAAACATATCATGCGTTGTATCTCTATTAGTGATTTTTTTCATATTCTACTTTAGAGATGGCATTTAGAAAAATATTTCTAGCTCTATGATGATTTTTAAAATCAGCTTTTTGTTGTCTATCCATATTTTTTCTATCCACTTTGTTTCCTTCTGAGTCTGTAGGATGTGTGTAACCATCCAAGACTATATCCCAAAGATCACTATCATGACCTAGAAAGAAACTTTCTAGTCTATCTTTCCAGTACTCAAAATCTTCTCCATCAAATACAGGAGGTTTGTTGTAACTATTATTGTTTTGTTCAGCGGCCATTGTGTTTTCTTCTGGATCTTTTCCTGACACGGTTAAGTGTTGTTCTCAGAGTCAAGCTCTGATACCAATTGAAGGGGTAAGAAAACACTTAGAATGGGGGGTTGAATAAGTGACTCTTTTTTTTATTATCAAAACAAAGCTCAACAATAATGGAGGGACAAGGTTATTTTTATCCTGGTTCGTTTGAACTCAAACTACTCCAGTCCACCCGTCAAGGTGATTTCGCCTTTCTCAACAAGGACTTAATCCACTATAATCAACTAATTACAAACACACAACAACTGTTGTGACTAACAATGCACAAGTAATCTTACAAGTGACTAACACCACTAAGACTTAAATTTAGTCCTGGCTTGCTTAAGAAATTTGACCAAACTTGGTCTCTCAAGGAATAATTACAAGAGTTTAATCTTACAGATAGTGAAATAAAATTTGCTTTTAATCAAGCTATATCACAACTGTGATTTTTCACTTAGAATAAGTTGCACAAAGTGTATGAACAAAGAGTTTGTGAGCCCAGAATTTTTCACGTAGTTTCTTGCTTCTTTTTGAAATTGATTGGTTGGTTGGCTTGCAATAAATGTCCTTCTATATATAGTAAGAACAAAATGATCGTTGCTGCCTTCAGAAAAAATGGAGAGCATTAAATGCTTGCGTGTTTTCTTGCACTATTCAATTTTCCAAGAAACTAGCATAGACACTTGAGTGCTTGCAGCCGTCTTTGCAATAATATGCAAATGACAACTTGTAAGAGCATGTTTCCTACGCTTGACAAGACAAGTTGGCTTTATCGTTCTTTCAGAACTTGCTTCAATGTCTTGTATTTAGAACATGCTTTACACATCTTCTAAGCAGAGCTTTGCTTGCTAAGAACTTGATCAGCGCTTGCTTTCAAATAACTTCTGAACAGCACTTGCTTTCAAGTAATCTTCTGAACAAGGAATCCTGCTAAATGTTAGAAGATACATTTAAATAAATTGTCTTACCAGAGTCAGCAGTTACGCTTAAAACAAAAAGGTTCTTTCATCAAAGAACTTCTTCATAATTTTTAGCTTAGCACTTCAGAATGCTTCTGTCAGAACATTATCTGAAACAGTCAAATACGTTCATCAGAGTATAAATTATCTAAAATATAATTTATTGTTATCATCAAAACTCTGAGATAGATCAGAACTAATCTTGTTCTAACAGACCTCGTGGGGATCGAGTGTGACTGTCCCTTCCTCTTTCCGGACCAGGAGGGAGAGTTTAACGTTTTGACTTATTTGGTGGCTCAAAGATCTCAGAGCAGATTCCCTGCGAGATAATGCCAAATGGTTTCTCCGAGAAATGGCCTCTTGCACTGTGTTTCTCTTTGGATTTGCGTGACGCCATTTTCTTCTAGGCTAATTAATATTTCTTCTGCATCTTATGCATTATGTTGCCAAACCATGTTGCAGGAGATGTTCATAAATTTGTTAGCACCTTGTACGTTGGGGTTAGCTTGCAATAGTTGGAAATCAGGGAGTAATTCTAGTTTAGGTACCGTCGGTGGAGCCAGAGACCTGAGTAATGGTTTGCCTGGTTGAAACTGCAAAACGGATCCTAAGAATGGGAGAGGTTGAAAAAATCTTTTAGCTGTCATATGTTGGACATGGATCTTTAGGTGATGGTGCAGATGGAGACTCCATGAGGACTTGACCGCTACCTTTTGAGAAAGCGTTGGTAGATCTTTAGTAGCTTGAACAACGATGACTGGGGCTGCTTCTCGATGTGCATCAGAGCAAGTAGCTTTGGAACCTGCCATTGGCGATGGATTTGTACAGAGATTTAAGAAGCGATACTAATTTTCAATCAAAGAGGGTTAAGAACAGAGACCCATAGTTCAAATTTAGGAGATCTAAATTTTTAGGTTAAGAAGATCTAATTTAGTGAATCCAGAGACGAATGTTTGAATGTGAAAAATGCAAGAATCATATATTGATTTCTACAAGTGGCAAGACTGTTTCGCGCGGGAACCAAAATTGATCAGTGAACGATGGATGTGGATCACAATGATGGATTTGAGCTTTTGATAAGTGGAGAAGAAGTTGACCTGCAAGATTAGCACTTCAACACCAACATTATAATTTGTTGTAGATAAAAAATTTGCTTTTGTTTTGAAATAAAAGTAAATGACTTATTATTTTTGTAGATTAAAGTTTATTCTAACTTTTTTTTATTGGAAAAGTTTATTAAAAGTTAAGTTTGTAAACCATGGGACTTTTGAAGGCTTCCATTCAAAACATGGGATTCATGATTAAAGTGAGTTCGACAATACATACGGAGCTCATTGTCTACTTTTTAATTCAATGATATATTTCTTTCATACTTAAAATATCAAAATTGAGAATATATAATAAAAGTTTGAAAAAATTCGATAAACAATTCTACAAACAAGATTTAGAAAAAACTTAATTCAAAATCTCACATTTTTCATTTTAAGTTTATCACAAAAAAATTTGTGCCAAAATAAATATTCATTCATATTATATTGAATAATGTCAAAATCAATAATATAGTGAATTATTATAAAGTGTTATATATGTTTTTTGTTACTATAAATTTTATTTTTTATCTCCAATTTATTTTAACTTTTGACTTTTAACAACTATGTATATATCGTGATAGTTATCCATTTAAATTTTAGGATTAGAATAGTTTTAAAATCTGTGTAAATATTCTACCAAAAACCGAAAAAGTATTTATTTATTTTTGACTTAATTAACTTTTAATTTATACTCTTTATGAAAGAAAGTAGATATACCAAATATGATTCTTTATTCTATAGAAAAATTGATTATATGCTATGATAAAATTCTGCAACTTTGTGTTGAATTTGAAAAGGCTATAAAGTGCACGAGGACAGCAAAGAAAGGATAAAATAGTTAAGCTTAATCTATTTTAGCTAAAATATTAAGGTTATGTTTGAATGTGTAAAAATCAATGAGCCGGAATGTAGCGGAGTAGATGAAAGGGAGTGAAATAGAGTATAACGAAATAAAAATATCATTTTATTGTTTGAGTAAGTCATGATAAAATATAGTCATTTTATCATTCTGTCTAAATTAGAGAATATAAAAGATAATGAAAAGTGATAGAATGAGATGAAATACTTTTTATCTGATATCGTTTCATTCTATCTTTTTTTTAATTAACCGAAACACTAAATCATAATTTTATTTCATTTTATTTCATTTTATTTTATTTCATCAATTCAAATATATTTTAAATGTGATTGTGACATTCCGCATCTTCTTGACTATAAGAGTAATATTTAACTTATTTTCTTCAAATTTAATCCGTCCATTTTTAGTTATATGATATTAAATATTTATCTTATTTTTAATATTATTAATATTGTTTTGCTAATGAGACAGTGTTATTAAAAAATTGAAAATTTGTGAATTGTGAATTTAAATCACAATAACATAATTAAAATCGAAGTCGGTTAAGAATGAACTAGTGTCGTTGACAAAGAGAATTCACAAACTCAGTTTGAGATCTTATTGATTGTTCATCGAATTGAATGATACATGAAGCTAGCTATTTATATTCTTTTTAACCATTCATAGTTAGTTACATGATGTAGAAGTTAATTAGATCTTTTAACTAACTTTATCAACCTATTATAACTAACTCAATTTATCTACTTGCTATTACTACAATAACACCCCCCCACCCACTCAACCACCACCACCCAATATCATGGTTGGAGAAGGGTGCAATTTTGAGTATGTGGATCTTGAATTCTTAAAATACAATATGAGAGAGTAGTTTGCTGAGAGCACCAACAGTTTTCATTGAAGAATCTATTTTGTTTT